>CANSGD010001494.1:0-600000 GCA_947645195.1 Patellifolia procumbens | reverse complement strand
AATCTTCTAACTAAAATATCTAAAAACCTACAAAGTAAAAACAATTAAAAACAATATCAACGATTCTATTTTCTTGAGATCTATAGATAGACACCCACTTTGCTATACTTTTATATATTTTTGAAATTTTTATTTTGAAATACATGAGTAATTGATTGTTCATGAGTGAAGGCACATTTGATCAAATTGATCCTGGTTTAGCATGAGTGAGAAATATGATAAAGTATTTTCAAGTACTTTTGAATATTTTCTCATTTGGACAATGAGCAAAAAATACCTTACCGGGTTTTGTATAACAAAAATTGTAGTTGATGGTGAGAGTAAAGGATGTTTTCAAAGAAAAATGAGCCAAAATAAATTTAGTTTGAAAATAAAATAGGTTGTGTACCTTCATATTTTATCATGTTACAGTAGCCAAAACACACATCGTATGCAAATCAAATTAGGATTTTTTTTGTTTAAAACCACATTAAATTTTCATGTTTTTAGAAACACCCACCTTAATGAAATTTTCTTTTAAATTTCCACCTATCATTCCCAATTTTATTAGAAACTTTTACCACTTAATGATTTTTGTTAAATTACGTTAACAAAACCGTGAAGTGGGCCCCACATATGCATTGTATTATTAGTTTACGCTGAAATTGAAGTAATTTTCATCGATTTAAGGGCAAATCCTCAACAAATTTAGAGCAAATTTAGAACGAATTACAACTATTTGGAAAGAATTCCAACTATTTCAAGTTCTATTTTGTTAACAAAATGTATATATGGGACCCACTTAACGGTTTTTGTTAATAAAATTTGACAAAAACCGTTAAGTGGTGGGAGTTTTTAATAAAATTTTAAATGGTAGGTGGAATTTTAAAAAAAAATCATTAAGGTGTGAGTTTCTAAAAAACATGAAAAGTTTAAATGGTAAGATGCTACTATTCATAAAATTATCTACTGTAGATTATAAAATTTCATAATAAAATTGTTGCCGCACGCATCGCATGCATAGAAATCTAGTTTATTATACTGGAACTCTATCTTAATATATTTTCATTATTCTTATCTCTAATAGTTTTAGCTGTCAGGGATTTTGAACTTGCTGCTAGCGCACACCAAATGGTTTTGCAGGAACTGTGAAAGATCATCCTCTAATGTTCAACATTGTGTTGGTGGTGAACAATAAAGCTAGTGATGCATCACAAGAAAGAACTTGTGAGCATGAAGCATAAGTATAAAAGTAGTGCAAAATGAGGTCAAGCATAAATTACATACAATATGGAACTGTACAAGAAAACTGTACAAGTTAGAGGGAAAAAAGCAAAATATATGCGATACTCCTCTTATAAGAGTGCTTATTCAGACATCACATATCAGTTTAAACCATTTCTCTGAAATGTTATAACATAAGCTTATTTGCATACAACCTACCCTAGTTAGGAAATCGAACTATCAATTTGAAATGTTAAAGAGTTTAGACTTCTTTTCCCTCCTCCCATTGAAAGTAAGGTTTCATCACTTTGCTGTTCACATTGGAAGAGAAGGACTTGGCATCGTCACACCTAATCATTGATATATATATTCCTCCCGACATGCTTACTCTTTCTGAGCAGAAAAATGACATCCACAATATGTCATATTAAGGGGCGTTTGATTCAAATATTTGGAATAGAATGATATGAGAATGGGAACCCCATAGGTATGAATTGGAAATCCATTACTTTTTTTGAGTTGTTTGGTTCGCTCAAAGTATGGATGTAGAATATACTTTTAAAGGGGAGGTATAGGGATCTAAAGCATAGGGGATGGGTAGTATGAGATTGGTTGGGTTTAGCCATTTAGGGGAGGATGAGAAACCTTTAGGTATGAGATTCCATAACAACTTTTTCTTCATTAATGGTATCCAATCTATTCCATTCCGTTCCCAAATCCTTGAACCAAATACCCTCTAGGGGTTTCAATAGTAGAGTGTTCCATGTTGCTTCTCCTTAACATATGAGATGATTTTCCTGTAAAGATACGTATTCACTATCAGCACATAAGTAACGGAAAATGGTATAGGATATATTTATAACAAAAGTTTGAAAATAAGAAAACTAAACTCCCATACATTTTTCTGTTATACAATAGAAACGTTTTTTTCAATACAGAAAAACACGGCCAAAAGTTTATCAAAAACTGGACTTGGATTTCCATTGGAGTGTTTCCTTTATCTCCCCTGGATACAAAAGATTATACAAAAGTTGTTTAACAGCTTTCAATCCTAGGTGATTATAAGAGTTTGTGTTAATGACCTTGTAAAAATATTTGAGCGAAGGGGAGTGCATGGAAAATAGGAGAAAAGATGGAAGGCAAAGATCGAGGAGATGAAAGAGAAAAATTGTTCTCCTAGTCCTAAGTGAATCAATAAGATAAGGGAAAGAAACGAAGTGCACTATGCGTCCAATTAGTTACTTTAGAAAAAGAAAATTAATCCCCCTATTCTTTGTCCTCCCTTTTCCTAACCCTTAACTATTATTGAGAAATGAAACCCTCAAGTGATAACTCTCCCTCCCCTCTTCTTCCCTCTTCTTCCCTCTTCTCACATCCAAATTAACCCTTCTTCTTTGTATCTATATTAGGCATACAAGTTTCAAGTGTATGAATGCATCATAAATAACTACAAAAGCCTCATTATATAGGATGCAGACACAGTTAACTCTGTCATAGGCACAAACTTTATGCTCTACATAGAAGAAAACAAGCGTTTCTAAATTTATAGCATCCTTCATCAAATTTGTGATGGAGTGGAGTTGTACATGTGCATCATAAATAAACCACAAGAGCCCTATAAGCTTATGAACAACACTAAATCTCTAATTGTTCCATATAGCACAAACTGTACATTAACAATTTTCCCATATTTTTGGTATGTGGCATTTTGGTTTTCAACAGTAGCAAGGTCAATAAAAGTTTTGTTCTGCGTAGAACCATTAGGTTAACAGCTGAACTCTAAACTTACAAGTTACAGAGTAGACCATCGACAAAAGCTGGCTATCTCATCGCCTTTTTGCTATAGAATGCATGAACTTCAGAATTTCTTTTGAAAGGTATTCTCACTTTCTTAGAGCTCGAGGAAACATGATATGATTACCATTGCAATTTTATACCAAAACAACAACATTCAGGTGCATAGCAAATGCACATAATGAATCAAGTAGCAAGCGAAGTATGGACGTGTACCTGACAACTCGGCATGGTGTTAGGTAGAGTTAAACTCGGGACATAACTCGCAACATGGCAGTTTCTCCAGCCACCAAATTCTACAAGCCGTGTGTACGTCTTTGGTTCCAAACTTGGGTCGACAAGTACGAGTTTTGAAAATTCTAGCAAGATGAAAATTTTGCCCGTCCTTGTGAATCCAACGATGTTTTTGCACGAACTCAAACACAAGTCTCTGAAAAGTCTTATACTTTCCACCATACCAGGATACTTCAACATTTTTATAGAAACATCATCACGCATGTTGACCCCACACTTCGACAAACACCCTCCCAACACACACAAAAACTTGTCAGAGTAAGCAAAACTTGTAACCATATTCAAGTCCAGAATTGTGTCAAATTCCTCAGAAACTAAATCAAACGAAACAACTTTCGTACCCATGTCGTTAATCTTGGATACAACCCAATATAAAGACTCATTAGCCAAAACACCTCTCACCGAGTCGAATGAATAGGAATACATATGAGAAGTACCATTATGAACAAATGAAAATCGGTTGTACGGGGTACCCCTCAATGAGAAGGTATCCTGATACATTTCATCAGCAATTCTTGTCCACTTGTTAGATTTCAATGAGAAGACAAGTACTCTAATTTCTAGGGTAGCAGCCAATTCAAGTATTCTAATAACTTTATAATCATCAGCATTAGAGACATACCCAAATCCCCACGAAACCTGAAAAGGGCAAGAATAATCAATTACGAGTTCATCACCCGAATATTTCTGGAACTTCCCAGTAGTGGGGTTCCACAGAATGAAGTAACAACCAAAAGAAGAAGCTAAGCAAATCAATCCATTACAAGAGCCTATAAAAACAAGCTTATCATCTAAAGAAACATCAAAATTAACCCCTAATTTAACAAGATTCTTGCTACTAGAGTATGAAGTAACAATTTCATCATCATCATCATAAAAGAATAGGTAATAATCATTTTCATGTTGAATAAAAAGGGATTGAATGGGAGAAAAGGGATCAAAAGATGGAGATAATTTAGAATAAGTTAATGCAAATTGATTAGAAGAGAGTGTGGAATACCATTGTTTAGAAACACATTTTAATCCTAGCAAAAGTTTGATGGGCAATCTTGTTAGGATTTGGTGGGCTATTAAATCATGAGGTAGATTAGCAATAGCTTCCTTCATTTCTGAACTTGTATCTCTGCATTCTCTTTGTTCAATCTTTTCATTTGCATAAGCCTTAGAGCAACTCCAACAGTTGCCCATCTTCGCGCTTGCCCCTAAGTTTGATCAAACGTGAGATTAGGCCCCTTGTCGTGATAATGAACCCCAACTCTTTACTTAAAAAAGTAAAATTAAGCCTCAAAACTAAAAATATGTATAATTTCTCCAATACACATATTTTACTCTCTTGTAAATTGAGCAATTTCAATAAAGCTACTTCCTTTTGTGTTTTGTCCTCATATGCTTTTCAATGGAAAAGTAATGAAGTGCTTCAACCAGTTCATAATATTCTTCAACTTCCTGTTCCATCCAAAAGCTCGCAGCTTGATTCTGGGTTTCAATTACTTATCAATTGAAAAGTAATGAAGTGCTTCAACCAGTAATGAAGTGCTTCAACCAGTAATGAAGTGCTAAAGATTGATGCTTTCATTGTTAATCTGCAAATCTGATATTCGGGTCATATTTTTTTTCTCTGGGTTTTTTCTTCTCTTTCTCGGATGGATTTTATGAGTGTGATGAATTGTTTCATTTGAAAATTTCAGGGGAATGGGGTATTGTTGTTTCATCGAGTTAGATATATTGTTCATGACTTCATGTAACCGTGGCCAAATGTGTAAATATTTACATAAGTGCATTTATCATTTATACATATACAATTAAAGAGAGTCTTATTAGAAAAAGTAAAAGGTACAACTTGGTGTACGTACACCAAATGAGTATGAGTTGGTAAAATGAGTAGGAGTTGGTCAAAATGAGTACGAAGCAAAATGAGTATGAGTTGGTCAAAATGAGTACGAAGCAAAATGAATATGAATATTCAAAATGAGTACGACGTTGTTCAAATTATTATGAATTAAATGGAAAAAAAAGAAAGTTAAATTAAAAGGGGTACTATTGGTTGATGTAAGGAATCGAACTCCCGACATCAATGTAATTAAGAAGACCTTGCAACCAACTGGGCTATATTTACTGTTGTGTAATATTGGGGTGCATTAAATATATGATATTAATACCCGGGTATACCTTATAATTTGCGGTCTTATTATATATGTACCATTTTATATATATATATACTACCACATATACTACCTTATATGATATATACTACTTTGTTATAAAATTCAATGATATACTATCTTATTAATTAGATATACTATCTTAATCTTACATATACCACTAAACTATATAACTACATGTGTGCCTACACCTTCATTAAATAGTACATTACCCATTTACCCTTGTTAGACACAATGTTCAAAGAACAGTGTATCTAACTGTTAGAAAGTGGGCATTCCTCTATGGGGTTGCGGGTTGCTGTCGAAGAACTTTGTCAAGGAGAAATTATACTTATTTTTAGCTTGTGGCTTAATTTCACCCATAATTAAAGTGTTGAATGTTATATATCATAATTGTAACTTAAAAGGGTTTAATTCCAATTTCCATGTATGAGCAAACTTAATCACTTTCGCCGTTGGCATATTAGTAAGAAGATTATTTATTCGTAAATAATATTCATCTGCAAAAAAAAAAAGGCCTCCACTACCATTATTTGATAAAGCAATTCCTCTATATCGTCTACGTCAGCATAGTCAACACGTTCATTTTATCCTTGATATGTTGCATATCAAGTGGCATTTTCAAAATAAATATCAACATAATAATATCCAACAACAAGCTTGAAATATCCGATCTATAATTTACTAATACTCCTTACATATGGGTGTCTTTCGAAGAAAACATAAATTTACAATACTCGAATAATTAGATGAAATATTTTCTCTAGATTTTGAGATATTGCGTGTCAGCAGTCAACATTTATCAATGTAAGTTTCTTTCTTTATTTATCTTGGTTAGGTTTATAATACTATGAAAATAGGCCCTCTGAAATTGGGGGCCATGTGCAAATGATCTCTGTGCACATTTCAAGGGTCGGCCCTGGAAATGAGACGCTCAAACAAAGAGAAAACCTCATAAATATAAGGTTTTCAAAATTTTCGCTTATATGCAAAAAAACTAATCACAAAAAAAAAACTAATTGGTGATTGGATAAGTATCCGGGAAGATATAAAAAGAGCAAGAGATAGTATAACGATGAACTTGTTGCAAGGAAATTAGAAGAAAAAATATAGAAAAGGAGAGAAGATAGTGAAAAAGTCATTTAAAGAAATGAGGGAGAGAGAGAAAAACTAAAGGAATTTATCTCTGTCGTAGTAAGTTGCACTACAACCCTTTCAAGCTAGTTGCTTGACTATTGGACGAGAAATGAGGATTTAGCATTAGCTTGGTAAAGCAAAACTAGCCCAAGAAGCTAGTTTGCTTGATGGAATTGGCTGAAGAAAACTCATTCCTCTAACGGTGGGTGTGACCATTGGAGGAGATCAATTACTTGTATTTCATAATTTAGCATATAGAGATGTGGGGCCAGTCACTCACAAGTCACAACAACGTTTTTTACATGATAGTTATTTATAGTTGAAGGTTGCATCATTAAAGTTGTGCACAAGAATTAGGGCGTGGAAGAGATAGAGAGAGAAAAAAAGGACTCGTGTGATTAGAGAGAGGTAGAGAAAAAATATTACCCTAAAAGGAAATAATGCAAGCAATTTACAACTTTTAAAAATGGGAAATGAAATAAGTACTTCCTCCGTAACGAAATAAACGCAACAATTTGCTTGGGTATGACACTGCATAGGGAGGGTTATGTGCTGAAACTGCATTCTTGATTGAAAAGTAACGCCCTTGAGGGTAAGGTGGAGCTCACGAGAGCTCCTTTACAGGTTAAGTCAGACCAACGCGAATGAATTCAACAAGGAGTATTGATTGGGTTGAGGATGAGACTATCAACTGTGAGGTAGAGTTCGTGGGAACTGCTACGCAATTGTTGCAAACTACGGGTCATCAAGAGGAACAACAGAGGGTCTTTCAACAATGGTCTGGTATGATAAGGTTCTCGTGTGCCAGCATATACTCCCTATATTAGATGATACACTTTCTATATTCGTTCGTCCCATATTGAATGATACACTTTCTATATTCGTTCGTCCCACATTGAATGATGCACTTTCTATATTCGTTCGTCCCACATTGAATGATACACTTTCTATATTCGTTCGTCCCACATTAAATGATACACTTCTATAAATGATATGACCCTACAATAGAAATATAATTTTTTATTATGAATGGGTCCCACCCATCCAACCCAACCCCTTTACATCACCCCACCCTGTACTATATATTTAAACAAATATCAACAACCAACTACTCACAATAAAATAAAAATGTCAAATAACCCTCCTAAAACTTTGCGTCAGTCAAACTGTATCATTTGATATGGGACAGAGGGAGTATCTATGGTGTCTTGAGCGATATGTCTAACTGAGGACTAGCTATTTGGTAGAGAGGTGCTTCCATGGGAAGTCAAAAGGATAAAGCTAGATTGGAACTCCATGAGGAGTTTTGTGTGTTCCAAGACGATTATTATGATTATTAATAATGAGTGTCTTTGGCATTCACTACCGGTCTCAAGCCTGGATAAAGGAAAAGAGTTGCAGTAGGTTTGGAACGGTCAGCGTAAAACATAATCTCATATGATGATATGAATTGACAAATGATTTTGGGAATAAGGCGTAGTAGTAGTTGTTGTCGTAGTATGTTTGTTTGAACATCAATACTTGAGCAGTTAAGATACAAAAGTGCTTCCATGCCTCGTATCTAGATCAATATAGGTCAGTACACAAGAGTTTTCTTTGGATCCAAATGGTTTTTTAAATGTCAACATTCAGCGAATGGAGGAATAGATATAGTGCTAGTCCTGGAGTGCAGGGCGCAGTCGGAAAGATATTGAAGGTGTCTCTTGTTCAGCCTCCAACAATGTTGATTAAAATAAGAATGCTTCTCATCTTACTTTTGATCTTGAATGCATCTTTCTCTTTTAGACTTGGTTCGAGTAATTGTTTAACTTGCTAGACTTGCTTTATATTTTTATGGCTGTTGAGTGCTTGAGCCTGAGATTGGCCAACAATAATTTATTTGGTTTGCAGCTGCTTGTTTGTGTAGCTTTGCGCTAACTAACTTGTAATTTCAATGGTTTAAGAGAAATGTGAAAGGAGTTTCTTGAAGGCGTTCTTAAAGCTATGTTCATATTCCAAAAAAAGCTTACAAATAAGAGGTTGAACAGATTAGGTTTGGTTCAACCCATTAACAATTGAGCAAATTCAACTTGCTGCTAGCGTACACCAAATGGTTTCGCAGTAACTGCGGACGATCATCCTCTAATGTTCACCATCGTGTTGGAGGTAAACAATAATGCTAGTGATGCATGACAAGAAAGAACTTGAGAGCATGAAGCATAAGTAGAAAAGTAGTGCCAAATGAGGTCAAGCATATAATACATACAAAATGTTATTGCAGAAGAAATAGAAAAATATCAAATGTATGCAGTATGCCTCTTATAAGCGTGCTTATTCAGATACTACACATCCCTTTAAATCATCAAATGTTATTGCATATTTGCATACTACCTACCCTAGTTAGGAAATCAAACTATCAAGTTTTCTTTTCCCTCCTCCCATTGAAAGTAAAATTTTGTTGCTTTGCTGCTCCAATGTGAATAGGAGGAGTTGGCATCGTCACACCCAATCCTTGATATATATTCTTTCCCCCATGCTAACTGCTCTTACACGGCATCCACAATATATCATATTAAGGGGGCTTTTTATTCAAATATTTGGAATGGGATGATATGAGAATGAGAACCCCATAGGTATGGATTGAAAAACCATTACTTTTTTGAGTTATATGGTTCACTCAAAGAATGGATGTAGAATCCAGCATCAAAGGAGAGGCATGGGTATCGCAATCATAAGGGTGGGGAGTATGAGATTGAAGGGGTTTAGCTGAGGATGAGATTACTTTAGGTATGGGATTCCACACCTAAGTTACACTAACCACATTACTTTTTCTTCTTTAATGGTATCAAATCTTTTCCATTCCAAATCCTTGAACCAAACACCCTCTTCGCAAGTAGAGGGTTTCATGTTGCTTCTCCATAACATATGAGATGCTTTTCCTGTCAAGATACGTATTCGCTATCAGCACATAAGTATCGGAAATGGTCTAGGATATCTTTACAACAAAATTTGAATATAAGAAAACTAAACTCCCATACTTTTTCTGCTATACAATAGAAACTTGTCTTTCAATACGAACAAACAAGGCAAAAGTTTAGCAAAAGCTGGACTCGGATTACCATGGGAGTATTTCCTTTATCTCCCCTGGATACAGAAGATTTTACAGAAATTGTTTAACAGCTTTTAGTCCTAGGTTATTATTAGAGTTTGTGTTAATGACCTTGTAAAAGTATTTGAGCAAAGAGAAGTGCGTGAAGAATAGGAGAAAAGATGGAAAGTGAAGATTGAGGAGATGAAAGAGAAAAATTGTTCTCCTAATTGAATCAAGACAAGATAAGGGAAGGAAACAAAAGGGATGCATTATGCGTCCAATTGGTTTACTTTAGAAAAAGTATATTAATCACCTTATTCTTGACCCTCCTCTTTCCTAATCCAACTAACTATCACTTTCGCTACAACAAGAAATAGATCCCTCAAGTGATAACTATCCCTCCGATCCCCTTCTCACATCCAAATACACTTCTCCTTTGAACCTATATTAGGCATACAAGTTTCAACTCTAAGAATGCATCATACATAACTCCAAATGTCTCATTATATAACACGCAGACACATTTAACTCACGTTTTAGGCATAAACTTTATACTCTACATAGGAAAAAGAACAAATGATTTCTAAACTTTTATGAACAACACTAAATCGCTAATTGTTCTATATGAAGCCAAGTGTACACTAACAATTTTCCCTTATGTTTGGTACCTGGCAATGGCATGTTAGTGTTCAAGGGTAGCATGGTCAATAAAAGTTTTGCGCAGCTCAACATTAAACTTACAAGTTACAGAACCTAGTAGACCATTGACAAAAGATGGCTATTTCATTGCCTTTTTGTTATACAATGCATGAACTTCAAATAATTCTTTCAAGTTATTCTCACTTTCTTAGAGCTCGTGGAAACACAATATGATTACCATTGCAATTTTATACCAAAACAACAACAGTCAGGTGCATAGCAAATGCATCTAAGGAATCAAGTAGCAAGCAAAGTATGGACTCGTACCTGACAACTCGGCATGGTGTTAGGTAGAGTTAAACTCGGAACATAACTTGTAACATGACAGTTGCTCCCGCTACCAAAGTTTACAAGTCTCATGTACTTCTTTGATGTTGTACTTGGGTCGACAAGTCCGAGTTCTGAATACTCTAGCAAGATGAAAAACTTGCCGGTTCTTGTGAATCCAACGATGTTTTTGCATGAACTCAAACACAAGTCTCTAGAAAGTCTAATAGTTTCCACCTTACCAGGATACTTCAATATTTCTAGATAAACATCATAACGCATGTTAACCCCACACTTAGACAAAGCCCCTCCCAACACGCACAAAAACTTGTCAGAGTAAGTAAAACTTGTAACCATATTCAAGTCCACAACTGTGTCAAATTCCTCAGAAACTAAATCAAACGAAACAACTTTCTTACCCATGTCGTTAATCTTGGATACAACCCAATATAGAGACTCATTAGCCAGAGCTCCTCGCTTCGAATGGAATGAAAAGGGAAACCAGCTAGAAGTGCCATTATAAACAGATTGAAATCTGTTATTAGGAGTACCCCTCAATGAGAAGGTATCCTGATACAGTTCATCAGCAATTCTAGTCCACTTGTTTAATTTCAAAGAGAAGACATGTACTCTAATTTCTAGGGTAGCAGCCAATTCAACTATTCTAATAACTTTATAATCATCAGCATCAGAGACATGCCCAAATCCCCATGAAACCCGAAAAGGGCAAGAATAATGGATTACGAGTTCATCATCCGAGTATTTCTGGAATTTCCCAGTAATGGGGTTCCACAGAATGAAGTAACAACCAAAAGAAGAAGCTAAGCAAATCAATCCATTACAAGAGCCTATAAAAACAAGCTTATCATCTAAAGAAACATCAAAATTAACCCCTAATTTAACAAGATTCTTGGTACTAGTGTATGAAGTAACAATTTCATCATCATCATCATAAAAGAATAGGTAATAATCATTTTCATGTTGAATGAACAGGGATTGAATTGGAGAAAAGGGATCAAAAGATGATGATAATCTAGAATAAGAAAGAGCAAATTGATAAGAAGAGAGAGTGGAATACCATTGTTTAGAAACACATTTTAATTGAAGCACAGATTTGATGGGCAACCTTGTTAGGATTTGGTGGGCTATTAAATCATGAGGTAGATTAGCAATAGCTTCCTCCATTTCTGAACTTGTCTCTCTACATTCTCTTTATTCAATCTCTCCATTTGCATAAGCCTTAGAGCAACTCCAACAGTTGCCCATCAGGACTGACTTGCAATACAGGAGTAAGCGCGAAAGTGGTGATTAAACCCCTTAATTAAGTTTGATCAAACTCTGAGATTAGATCCTTTGACGTGATAATGAACACCAAGGCTTTACTTAAAAAGTAAACTTAAGCCTCGAAACTAAAGATATGTATAATTTCTCCAATAAACATCTTTTACTCTCTTGTAAATTGAACTATTTCAATAAAGCCACTTCCTTTTGTTCTCATATGCTTTTCAATGGGGAAGTAATGAAGTGCTTCAACCAGTTAATAATATTCTTCAACTTCCTGTTCCATCCAAAAAGCTCGCAGCTTGATTCTGGGTTTCAATTTCTTTTGTATGGGCATGCTAAAGATTGGTGCTTTCATTGTTGATCTGCAAATTTGAGATTCGGGTCATATTTTTTTTCCCTGGGATTTTTCTTCTCTTTCTCGAATGGTTCTATGAGTGTGATGAACTATTACATTTTGGAATGGTGTATTGTTGTTCATCGAGTTAGATATTAGTCTTATATGTATGCGATGCATGCGCCGATTTTATTTTAACATTAATATAATAGATGATTATTCCCATTAAAATAGAGTATATAGGCTTATCATATTCATAAAAAAAAA
Source organism: Patellifolia procumbens (assembly GCA_947645195.1). Lineage (NCBI taxonomy): Eukaryota > Viridiplantae > Streptophyta > Magnoliopsida > Caryophyllales > Amaranthaceae > Patellifolia > Patellifolia procumbens. The sequence continues at coordinate 587,489 of CANSGD010001494.1, read as the reverse complement.
ATTTTAAAAAATAAAGATCTTAATTCAAATGACTTTAAAATTAATATAATGTTTGCCTTTTTTGATATTTTTTTAGCTTTAAATATCCAACAAAGTAAAATAATAATTCTATAATAACAAAAGAGACATGACAAATTAAGAGCAGCAATTAGACAGATGAATCAAAAAGACATGAATAATAATAAATGACATTTAAATTCATAAACAACATTATATAGCATAATAGCATGTCTATTACTTACACATAGAACTTATAAATGACAATATTTAGTGGCCACCTAACTTTTACCCACCCAAATTAACACTTAAATACATGGTTGCCCACCTACTTTTGTTGTCATATGTCCATACACACTTATTCTCAAACATTGTAAAAAGCATGAAACCACTTATCCATCTCATATTTCTTTTCCTCAGTAGTCATTACCCATCTCATCGCTCTAAGGGCTCGTTTATATTTACTGAAAACAACTGTACTGAACCGAACTGAACTGATTGGAGCTGAACCGAATTGAGCTGAACTGATTTGAGCTGAACCGAACTGAACTGAACTGAACTGATTGGAGCTGAACTGAACTTATTGGAGCTGATAAACTGAACTGAACTGAACTGATTGGAGCTGAACTGAATTGAACTAAACTGAACTGAATTGAATTGAATTGAATTAAATTGAATTAAAATGAATTTAATAAATATATAAATAATTTTTAAAAAATAATAATATGAATATTAAATAATAATTATGATGATAGGTAATAATAATGAATAATTATTAATGAATAATAATAATATTATTTTGGATATTTTATAATTATAAATAAATAATATTAATAATCATAAATTAATAGTAATAATAATGATTAATGATTATAATGATAACTAATAACAATTATTTTATAGTCTTTGTATTAATATATTAATACCTGATGATCATTATATAATAACAATAATATCTAATAATTAAATTAATATTACTATTTTAATAATTAGATTTAATTATATATTAATATTTAGTAATAAAATAATGATTCGGTCGGACAGTGCAAAATCACATCATAAACCGTTTTGACGTGATTTGATTGGATTATGGGCTGAAAATGCGGGTTTATTTGTGCTTTTAGTCTAAACCATGTTCCTCCCCAACGATAATAGTATTAATAATGAATAAAGCTATAATAAACAAAATAATATACAGATAATAATAATACTTAATAATAATAATATAAAAATAAATAACAATAATAATAATAATAAGAGCAATTAGTAAAATAAATTAGACCAACATAATAATATTTAATAAAATGGTTATGAAAGAATGGAGCTCAACTGAACTGAACTGAACTGATTGGGGCTGAACTGAACTGAACTGATTCGAGCTGAACTGAACTGAACTGAACTGATATTAAGCTGAAATGAAAAGGCCCTACTTCCCCCTCCCTCTCTCTCACCTCTACCAAACCTCTAACCCATCTCTGTTCTTAAACCTCTAATAATCTTCATCTCTATCTCCTACAAACCCCACAACCTCCAAAAGCTTCTCCGCAAATTAAAAGGAAAAAAATCTTCATTTGCCCAAACAATATTCTTGCTAAGAATATGTAATTGAATTTCATGGGTATGAATGCAAAATAGAAGTTCCTTGTTCAATATCGAATGGCTAAGAGTTTTTTTTGGATTTGTTGGTTGGTAAATTCAAGATGAGATCACATAATCGGCAGAACCGCAAAGGAGTAATTCATTTAAATTATTATCATGCTGCCACCGACTACACCTTCAGTCGTTCAAGCGCCACTATCGTTCGTCCATGCGCCATCGCCTATTGTCTACGCGCTACCGTTAAACTCACACGCGGCGAATTTCCTATTCTGAATGTTTAGGGCTTGTTTGGTTGCTCAAAATAAATGGAGGAAATTAGAATTCATGTGAATTTGCAAACAAGGTAGTTGTTTGGTTGGATTGAAAAAGAGAAAATGTGGGAAGTAGAAATTCATGGGAATTTGGATTTACCATAAAATGTTGGAATTTAATTACCTACTCTCCCCTTGTTCAATGAAAATTCCCACATGACAACCAAACAATTTAGAACAATTCCTAGGAATTTCACAAGGGAACTAATTTTCCATGAAAAACAAATTCCTATGGGAATTTAATTCCAATGACAACCAAACGAGCCCTTAACCCTTTCAACCTTCTCCTAGTTTTTGATGTTTATCTTCTCAAAATAACCCACCAAACTCACATAATTAAAAATATAACTAAAATATCACCCTTTTTTTATTGTTCTAGAAATTAATTTTTTGAGTGTTTTCCCATTTTTTGAGTATATACCCATATTTTGAAATTTAATGCGTTTATGTATTTGTTACTTTTTAAAATTTTAATACATTTATGTATTTGATACTTTTTTATATGATTTTTGATATAATAAATCAACTCAATGAACTTACAGGTTGTATATATTTGATACTCAATAAAATCAAGCAAAATGGTAAACAAACGAAATATGAAAAACAAATAGGGCTTAATTTATGGTATTTACAGAGTACCTGGAACTGCAAGTAACTGTCGTTCTTGCTCCTCTTGGATTAGAAAAGTGCTTGACAAAAGACTCCCTACATGAAATTAAAGCATAAACTGAAATATATACTACCTCCGTTCCATATGTATTGCAACATAGGGAGTTTTACGCCTCCCAACGCACTACTTTAAACGATAATATCTCTAATTTTATTTAAGTAAAAATTATAAAAAGTTGATATTAATTAAGCATATATCGAGACGAATCTAACAAGATCCCATATGACTATATTTATCGTTATGTATAAATCACAAAAGAAGGTCAAAAGAGAGTGTATGAATAGCGGAAAATGTCAAAGGTTGCAATACATTTGGAACGGAGGTATTATTTTTTATGAACATAAATAAAACATACACTGAAATCTCATTTACCTGATCTTGATATGAAGTAATTGACTGTTGCTGCACTATTTTACGTACAGGTTAGTGATTTTTTAATTTTGGCTGAAGAGGAAGAAGACCTGAAGTAGGAAGTAAAATGCAATCAGTTATAATAGAATCAGATAGCTTCCTTGTTTGTAGGAGTTGTGGGCATTTTGGGCAGTTGTTGTTGTTAGGCGTGATGATGATACCTGTTTTAAATTTTAATTTTTCACTTTTTTCTCTTTGTCAGTTGTGGTTTGTTATTTTTTTTCTTTTTCTTTTTTTTCTATTTTTGGTGTCCCCCACCCGTTGCTTTATATAAATAGATATTGTTCATGTAAGATGTAACCGTGGCCAAATGTGTAAATATTCTTATACGTACTATTTTTTCTTTTATATACCTTATTTATTGTATATACTACTTTATATTGAATATATATCTCTATTCTATAAGGCAAGAGGTGGGGGACACTAAAAATCAATATTATTCCTTTTTGAAATTCCTAATTAAATGGAATGAATCTCTCTATGTAACTAACTTTTAAATTTTGAAAAACACATCTTAAACAAATTATCTAATTTCCTTTCTATTTTATATGCTTTCGCGCACATCGCGTGCATTTAATACTAGTATAGATTAAAGAGAAAGTATTGTGTCAAACGACTTCAGTTGGTTTCAATTTTTTTCAGTTGGATTTATTTTGATTTTAGTTGTTCAGTGGATAAGTTCAGTTGGACCTTCTATTCTTTCAGTTGAACCTTCTGTTCATTTAGTTGGACCCCTTTTAAGTTTAGTTAGTTATCTTATTGTTTCATTTACGTGTTTTATTTTTTCAGTTGGTTTTATTATTGTTTCATTTACATGTTTTTTCACGTTCATCTAGTTTTCTTATTCTTTTCTGTTAGTTTTTCATTTATATGTTTGTTTATTTTTCAGTTACTTATATTATCCTTCTTAGTTTCTTATTCTTTCATTTAACAACTAACTAAAATTAAAAAAAACTGACTGAAAACAAAAACTTAAGTAAATGAAATAAAATAAGTTCTAAATGAAAGCAAACAACTTATTGAAAGCAAACAACTTACTGAAAAATAAACCACGCATGTAACACCCCAAGATTTTGGGTGTTAATTTAATTAAATTATATGTTATATTTATATAGATATATATTCTATTTTAGTATATATTTATATTCGGAAATTTAAATTTATATAGTTTAGTTTTATTTTGAAAGTTTTGAAAGTATTTAAGTTGTTGTATAAATGTTTTATTTGGAAATGTATAAATGTATTGATTGCTCGTGTATTTATTTTTGAGTTTATAATTATGAAAGTTAGTATTATTATTATCATTATTATTATTATTATTATCATTATTATTATTATTATTATTATTACTATTATAAACAAATATCATACAACCTACAAGAAATTAGTGGGCAACCGAGATACAATCTGGGCACCCACTCCTCTAGCTATAGCAAACCCTATCCTAGTGAAAATATGGGCAGCAGCACGTGCCCCTATATGCTGTGTCTTCGAGAAAGTCTGCATCCGCTTCAGCAACGCAATAGCCACCTTATCCAATTCCCCAAGAGAAGAAAAGGAAAAGGGAAGGAAGCCATACCCAATAGCTCGACAACGAGCTTCATACTTGACCCGCTTCCGATGAGCCGCATCAGCAACAACACGTCCAGGAACAAAGTCAGACAACCCAGAGTGGGTCAAGGGAGAAGACCCTGTCAAGTCGATACACACATCACGACCACCATCCCAAGAGTAAAGAAGCACATCTGCCGGCCTGAGGGCCCCGTCGTTCCCCCTAGACAATCCAATGTCAACCTCCTTTCTTGCCGAAATCCCAGAACGAAAGCAGATATCAACAAGAGTATCTCGAAAGCAGTTAGTATTATTATTATTATTATTATTATTATTATTATTTATGTTTTAGTAGAACTAATAGTTTATATTTATTTATTTCTTTACGTTGTGAACTTTGTTTTTTTTTTGGTCAAACTCGTAGAATTCAATCCTTACCGCTTAAGTGGGCCGACCCACTTGTTTTTGGGGTCTAGGGTGGCCGGTTTTAGAGAGGAAAAGGGGGAGAGTTTTATTTTGAATTTAAATGAGCATCTTGTTATTTTTGGTAGCCAAAATCCTTTCCCTTTTGCAAACCAATCAACCCTTATTCTCCTACTCTATTTGTAGCACCTAAGTCCTAACCTAATTAATTATTATTGCTGTCCAAAGGAAGGAAAGCCAGCCATTTTTCCCCCTAGGGTTTATCCCACACGCCTCTTCTCTTCCTCCTTTCCCATTTTCGTTCATTTGGACACACCTAACTTGTTTGCCCTATATCTCATTCGTTTCTTATCGGATTTGGACGTGTGAGTAGTCAAAATTCATCTACTCGAAACATAGCTCGTGGTATAATTTGTTTTTGAAGAAGAGGAAGGACGTGGCTGCAATATCCATTTCAACAGACGAGTTATTTCGGTTTCTTGGAATTTTTGGGGGCAATGTTCTTCTCTTCTTTCTTTGCTATTATAGTATTATTTTTCCATCTAAGATAAAGGTAACTAACACCCCTTCTAGTACTTTAGTATGTAATTAATTATTTAATTATGTTAGAATCATGTTAGGATGTGTTTTAGTTATTAGATCTATGATTTTAATGTTATAGTTATTAGAATTCATGTTAGGGTTAGTTTTATTGTTTTAATATATATTTTAGAGTACTGAAAATCATTATTATTGATGTTAGTATTGTTAGTATTAATTAGTATCATGTTAGGGTTGTTACTTTTCATTTACTTCATTGATTAGTATGCTTAATTCATGATTTTATTTATTTTATTAATGCTGGAATTATTTTAGTTTAATGGAATTATCGTTTTTGATGTTTTGGTTGAAGTGTGAATTATGATGGATTTATTGTAGTAACTTAGAATATGATTTAGCATGAATTTAGATGTTCTATTGGCTCTTTTAATATTTTTAATATTGCTGGAATTATTTTTCATGAAGTAGATTAATTCTTTTGAATAGCTTTAACTCCTAAGCATGCCCTAATTCTTATATTATGATGTATATAATGTTTTTAAGTGAATTATCATGAGTAATATAGTGCTGGAATTTTAGTTGGCTTAGTTGGAAATTGTTGTTCATGTTTTAGTATGCTTTAAAGTTATTAAATTTCATGGTTTGAAGCTTTGTATAATTCATTAGTTTTCTCAAAGTATTTATTTTATTGAACATGTTTTATTTGAGTTAGTAAAGTTTATATTTAAATTTTGTGGAATTATTGGAGCATAATTTGATTTGGATTTAATTTGGGTATGTAACGGACAAAACGGGCAAAGGAGAGCAGTGGGCTGCTCGCGGCCCGCGACCCAGTGCTGCCCCCCTCCCTTTCCCTTTTTGGCTTGCTGTTTCATTTTGTTAAATGTGTAGCAGCACTGTTTATGTTATTTTAATAATTATATTTATGTGGTTTGTCCTTTATTAATTATGGTAGTATGTTTGGTTGTTGAATTTCGAATTGTTGAGCTACTGTAATGAGGTATGAATTCGTGTTGTTGTGAAACCAATTTTGAAAGTATTTTGATGTATTTTGAGTTATCGACGTCGTAATGCTCGGGGGAGAATAATACTGTCCTTAGCATCACTTCGCCAAGAGTTATGTACGGGGAAAATTTATAATTAAATTATAATTGACTTAGTACCCAAACTCAGATAACGACTTTGACGTATTAGTTATTTCAATTGGAATTTTGAAGGAATTTGTTTATATATTGAAATCTTGAATTTTGAAGAGTATTTATATTCGTTTATTTTATTCGAATTATTTTCTTTGAATTATTTTGAAGAATTATTTTGAAGAGTTATTTTAAAGTATTTCTTTTTGAAGAATTATGATTTCTATTTGAAGAATCATAATTATTTGAGGTTTGATGATTTGAAGAATATTTGATGATTTGAAGAACATTTGATGAATATTTGATGTTTGAAGAATCCTATTGTTTTAATTGTTTTACTTTGAGTTGAGTAGTCTAAGGGATTATTTTATCCCAAGGATACTGAACATGCACTCCGAGAGGTGAGGGGGCACTGAACAGGGTGCTACCCTACATTGGAGAAACTTAGGATATGTTGTCGTCCGAGAGGTCGGGAAATACTGTGTGTATTATCCCGCATCGGGAGTTTGGCCATTCTTAGACACAGACGGTAGGGAACGTAACCCATAGGTCGTTCTGGAGGTTGCGATCTGACATACTCTTAGGAAGTGGACTGCGGGTCACTAGCGTTCATCTCACTCATTTAAATTATTTATTTATTCGTTTATTTATTTATTTCACTTATTAAAGTTTGAAGCCTCTTATTTCTTTTGACGATCTATTTATGGAACTCTTTCCTTCTTTACCTTGAATGATCATTGATGTTTATTTTTATTGTTAATTAACTTGAGTTGTTATTCCTACTCTGCATGCTTTATGATTTTGATATGTCTTTTTATGATTATTTCGTGTGTCTGACATTATTCTTCATACTTTAAATTGTTAATTAAATCTCGATTGGACTGGGAGAGCTGTTAGTTACTCCCCACTGATTGTGGATTTTTTTTGTATATCTTTGCAGATGTGAAAGTTTAGGATTGTTACAATTTGGACAGGGGTTGTGAGACATGACCTTGTGAGCAAGGATATGGTCATAGTGTTTGTCAATGAGCACTTGATGTAGCGGTTAAGACCTCTTCCTTAGTCGGTTTTAAGTAGCTTTTATTGGATTTTATGGATTATTTTTCTATGGATTTCTAGTTTATTTTTAAATAAGGGTCTGGATGTTTTGAATTTGTAGTATTATTTATGGGTTGAGGGTATGGGACCTCATCTCCTTATTTATTTTGAAGATGTTTAACGTTTGGGATTGTTTATTTATGATATAGTTTATTTACTCCTTAGAGTAGCATTACCGTCTCAGTGGTATTTCCGCTGCCACTGATCTCTTTAATTATTAGTTTTATTTCATTTTACCTTTATTTTATTGTTGTTAAAAGACGGGATGTTACAACGCACCGCTCCCCTGCCTGCTTCGCTTCCCCTTTTCCCTTTCCCCTTGATTGTGGCAGCAACACCACCACAAACGGCGGCCAGAACTGCCACCTAGACACCACCCAAACGCCACCCCCTTTCCTCCCCTGCTTCTCCATATGCTCTCCTGCACTCTCTTCGCACAACGCAACCCCACCACACACAAAACGCCACAACCACCATCATTTCGGCCACCCAGAAACCACCCTTCGCCACCAAAAACGGCCGCCCAGCCCCGCCTCAGAGATTCGAATGAGAGAGAAGGAAGTATTGGGCTCCGTTTGACCCAATACTTTCACTAAATTAAATATACTACTTTATTAATTAAATATATTATCTTAATCTTTACATATACCACTAAACTATATAGCTACATGTGTGGCTGCACCTTCATTAATAGTCTCTTACTACATTACCCTTGTTAGACACAATGTTCAATGAACAGTGTATCCAATTGTTAGAAAGTGGGCATTCCTTTATGGGGTTGCGGGTTGCTTTCGAAGAACTTTGTCAAGGAGATTATACCTATTCTTAGCTTGTGGCTTAATTTCAACCATAATTAAAGTGTTGGATGTTGTATATCATAATTGTAACTTAAAAGGGTTTAATCCCAATTTTCACGAATGAGCAAACTTAATGGACTTAATCATTGTCACTTTCGTCGTTCGCGTATGAGTTAGAAGATTATTATTTTGTAAATAATGTTCATTTGAAAAGAAAAAAAAAACTCCTCTATATCATCCACGTCAACATAGTCAACACGTTCCTTTTCTCCTTGATATGTGGCATATCAATTGGCATTTTCGTAATAAATATCAACATAATAATATCCAATAACAAGCTTGAAATATCTCATGTATAATTTATTAATACTCCTTATGTATGGGTAGCTTTTAAAGAAAGCAGAAATTTAAAAAGTTAGAATAACTAGATGGAAGGATTTTTTTTTTAAGATTTTGAAATATTGTGTGTCACCAGTCCATATGTATCGGTGTAAGTTTCTTTCTTACTTTTATCCTAGTCAAGTTTATTATATGAAAACAAGGGGCCGTGCAAATCTTATGTTGGCACATTTCAAGGGTCTGCCCTGCAAATGAAACACTCAAACAAAACAAAAAACCTAAAATAAGTAATTCAAAATCGTTGGCTTTTGTGTAGAAAAATAATTATAAAAAAAAAACTAATTGAATAAACCCTTTAACTTTGCCTATACGTGAGATTAGACCCCTCAACTAACAATTGTGGTATATCCGTATATGACCCCCATACCTTTACTAAAAGGTGAAATTAGCCCCCTTTCTTTTTAATTTGCCTAATGTAAATAAAAAAATATATATTCAATTGACAAAATACCATTTATTCATATTAGAGTATATTATTTAACAATTAAAAATAATAAAAATTATGAGCTATACAAATCTCCACGCAATTTATCTGCATACAATCAAGTGATCAACAACTTCTTTGTCGGTGCATCATCATCGTCGAAGAATTCGATACCTTACAGATACAGTCCACTAGTTGTTGCATTGTCTGATAATATTCAACCCTTTCTTCTGAGGAAAGGGTATTTTGGTTGTATTAGCGGTTGCTAATTATACAAATGAATCGGTTTTTACCGGACTAAGAAATGCATCTCAGATCCAAGCACCCTCCAGTTTACCACTTCTTCTTTCAATGATTTTCCCCAACTTCTCTATTTTCCCAAGATTTTGAGAAAGTTTAGCATGTCAAAGTTGGAATCGAATTTGTTAAATTTAGTATTGGTCTATTGGATATACTCTTTTTATATATTTTCTAATTTTTAAATAATATATTCCAATTCCCAATACATATTTAATGGTATTTTAGTTATATAATTGTTTTTTTATTTACATTCGGCGAAGTAAAAAGAGGGGGAATAATTGCACCTTTTAGTGAAGTTATGGGGGTCATATACCACAATTGTTAGTTGAGGGGTCTAATCCCACGTGTAGTCAAAGTTAAGGGGTTTATTCATTACTTTCACGCTGGATAAATATATGAGAAGAATGCAAGAGAGAGTATAATGATGAAACTCATTGTGAACTAGAAGAAAAAATATGGAAAGGTAGAGAAGAAAGTGAAAAAGTCAATTGTAGAAATGAGGGAAAGAGAGAAAAAACTTGAAAGGGGATTTATCTCTGCCGTTGGTGATGCACTACAAGTCTACAACCCTTTCAAGCTAGTTGCTTGACTATTGGACGAGAAATCAGGATTTAGCTTGGTAAAGCAAACTAGCCCAACGAGCTAGTTGCTTGGTGAAATTGGTCGAAGATAACTCATCCCTCCAACGGTGGGGTGTGTGACCATTGGAGGAGATTCAATTACTTGTATTTCATAATTTAGCATATACAAGATGTTGGGTCATAGTCACTCACAAAGTCACAAGTCACTAGAACGTTTTTATGTAATTTGAAAGTGTTATTTTTATCTAAGAAAAGGTAAATAAAAAATTATAGTAATCTCAAAAATCAATACACCATGGCTCAAAAGCCACCCTTACAAGCCACAAAGCCAAAACAAAAGGCCAAAAAAAAAACAATCCAAAAGTCAAAATGCTCAAAGCATCATTTGGAACAACTCCTGGCACCTAGGAAGGGTATAACCGTACAAGAGAGACCACAATTCTCTGCACCATTCTGACTATTAAGAAAATCACAAGGTTTCCTTTTTCAGTTTTACACTTTGGAATCTTTCAATTTTCATTACCCCTTTTATACGAAGCTTCCTACAATCAAAATGTGACAGCTCAATTACAAGAGCATACTAGTGACCTGATAAATTAGCAGACAAAAACAGAAAAAGAATTACAAGTAGTGGTAATAAAATTGAGATATCTTACAGTACTATGCACCACATTTCTTAATTTTAGCCACCGGGGATTTGAGGCTCCGCTAAAGGGAGGTTTGAGGAAGAGGGAGGGAACGAGGGAGGGAGGCATAAGGAATCAAAATAGAGAATGAGCGCTCCGTCATCCACCTCAACTTTGCACTATTATCACCAACAGAAACACTGAAAAGATACACATCTAGCTATTTGCAAAAGATCTTGATCATTGACTTCTTCAGACAAGATCAAAAGAATCCTTACTTTCCTTACTTTGTATACATTTGCCAAAGAAGTTTTAGCTGTCAAGGATTTTCAACTTGTTGCTAGCGTACACCAAATGGTTTCGCAGGAACTGTGGACGATCATCCTCTAATGTCCAACATTGTGTTGGTGGATGCTAGTGATGCAGGACAAGAAAGAACTTGAGAGCATGAAGCATAAGTATAAAAGTAGTGTGAAATGAGGTCAAGCAGAAAATACATCAAATATGGAACTGCAGAAGAAAACTGTTCAAGTTAGAAAGAAAAATATCAAAATATAAGTGATATACCTCTTACCTCTTACAAGAGTGCTTGTTCAGACATCACACATCAGTTTAAACCATTTCTCTGACATGTTATATCATTAGCTTATTTTCATACTATCTAGTATCTACCCTAGTTAGACTTCTTTTCCCTCCTCCAAACTTTTTTTCTTTTTTGGTAAGAAGAAGTGGTCCAAACCCCGCTCGGATCCTAATGGGTCTGACACTTGAGAGTAGGGGGAAGGGTAAGGGAAAATCCCTTCCCTCAAAATGCCCCTAGTGGGGGATTAAAAGTAAGAATTCACTACTTTGTTGTTCCAATGTGAACCGGAGGGTTTGGCATCATCACACCTAATTAGCAATATATATTCCTTCCGTCATGCTTACTGACTTTGAATATATCATATTACTTCCTCCTTTTTTATTAGTTGTGACACTTTTGATTTCACAGACTCCTAGGCAATATTTGGAGAGGAAAGAGATAGAGAGAAAAAAAGTGAATCCATGTGATAGGAGAGAGATAGGGAGAAAAATTTGCCCAAAATAAAAGTGTCACAACTAATTCCAAACTTCCTAATATGGGAAGTGTCACATTTAAAAAAAACGGAGGAAGTATATTTGATTCAATATTTGGAATAGAATGATATGCGGATGAGAACCTCATAGGTATGAATTGGAAATCCATAGTATTTTTTTTATGTTGTTTGGTTCACTCAAAGTATAGATGTAGAATCTATTTTTAAAGGGGGGCGGGGGCCGTGTATGGGGATCTCAAGCATAGGGGGTGGGTAGTATGAGGTTGGTTGGATTTAGCCGTTTAGGGGAGGATGAGAAACCTTTAGGTATGAGATTCCATACCCAAGTTACATTACCAAACAACTATTTCTTCATTAATGGTATAAAATCTATTCCATTCCATTTCAAATCCTTGAGCCAAATACCCTTTAGGGATTTCAATAGTAGGTGTTCCATGTAGCTTCTCCTTAATGCAATGATTTATAAGCATCGGAAAATGGTATGGGATATATCATATATGTACAACAAAAGTTTGAAAATAAAAAAAACTAAACTCCCATACATTTTTCTGCTATACAATAGAAACTTTTTTCAATACGGACAAAGAAGGCCAAAAATTTATCAAAAACTGGACTTGGATTCCATTGCAGTGCTTCCTTTATCTCCACTGGATACAAAATATTATACACAAGTTGTTTAACAGCTGTAAATCCTAAGTGATTATAAGAGTTTGTGTTAATGACCTTGTAAAAATATTTGAGGGAAGGGAGAGCGTGGTGAAAAGAAGAAAAGATGGAAGGCAAAGATCGAGGAGATGAAAGAGAGAATTTGTTCTCCTAAGTGAATCAATAAGACAAGGGAAAGAAACGAAGTGCACTATGTGTCCAATTGGTTTACTTTAGAAAAAGAAAATTAATCCCCCCTTTTCCTAACTCTTAACTATTACTTGTGTACAACGAGAGACGAATCCCTCAAGTGATAACTCTCCCTCCCTCCTTCCCTCTTCTCACATCCAAATACCCTTCTTCTTTGTACCTACATTAGGCATACAAGTTTCAAGTGTATGAATGCATCATAAATAACTACAACAGCCTCATTATATAACATGCAGACACATTTAAAGCTGTTATACATAGAAGAAAACAAGTGATTTCTAAATTTTATAGCATTCTTCATTAAATTTGTGACAGAGTGAAGTTGTACATGTGCATTGAAAGATAATATTTTCCTTGAAGAATACTGATGTACATCCTAAGTATTTATACTAGGTTTACAAAAGATAATTACCTAATAATTAAAGCTAAAAGATATACATTGACTCTAAAAGATATACATTAATTATTTACATAATAAATGAGAATAATGAAAATATAATGATATATTTTCATATATTCTAACACACCCCCTCAGTCGAAGCGGGAGGAGGTCGAACGCTGAGACTATCCCTAAAATCTTCAAAGAGAATCAATGGAAGACCTTTGGTGAAGATGTCAGCGATCTGATGACGCGAAAGTACATGTAAAACACGCACGTCACCACGTGCTGCCTTCTCGCGAACAAAATGAATGTCCATCTCAATATGCTTGGTTCGTTGATGCTGAACCGGATTACCAGACAAATAAATGGCACTCACATTATCACAATATACTAACTTGGCTTTCTTGATAGGACAATGAAGTTCAACCAATAAATTCCGTAACCAACAAGACTCAGACACCACGTTAGCCACTCCCCTGTATTCTGATTCAGCACCAGAACGAGACAAGGTTGCCTGTCGTTTCGATGACCAGGAGAGTAAGTTATCACCAAGAAACACACAATAGCCAGACGTAGACCGTCTAGTGTCAGGACACCCACCCCAATCAGCATCAGTGTAAGAAATGAAGGTGGATGTATCTGAAGGGTACAAGTGCAGACCATGATGAAGTCTGCCCTTAACGTATCGGATAATACGTTTCAGAGCATGCATGTGGTCCTCCATAGGCTGATGCATAAATAAGCAGACTTGCTGAACTGCATAAGTAATATCAGGCCTAGTAAAAGTGAGATACTGAAGAGCACCTGCAAGACTCCGATATAGAGTAGGATCGGAGCAAGGAGTGGTAGAATGGGCACTAAGTTTGGACTTAGTGTCAACAGGAGTAGCAGAGGATTTACATGCAGACATGCCTGCAGGCCCTGCACGTTCAATGATATCTTCGGCATACTTGCGCTGAGATAAGAATAAACCACCTGTATGACGAGTAACAGCAATCCCAAGAAAATAACTCAAAGTCCCCAAATCCTTCATGGCAAACTCAAAACTAAGATGTGCCATGATGGACTGGCGAACAGTATCAGAGGAGGCAGTCAAAATAATATCATCAACATACAGTAGCAAATAAGCAGTATCATTACCACGACGGTAAATAAACAAAGAGTGATCAGATTTACTGTTATGAAACCCAATTTGGGTTACATAGTCAGCAAACCGACGATACCAAGCCCGAGGGGCCTGTTTGAGCCCATACAATGACTTCTTCAGCAAGCACACATGATTTGGGAAATTAGGATCCCGATAACCCACTGGTTGATGCAAATACACAGTCTCGTTCAATTCTCCATGGAGAAAAGCATTTTTCACATCTAACTGATGAAGGGACCACCCCTTCGACAAAGCCAGGCTAAGAACGGTGCGAATCGTAGCTGGTTTGACAACTGGGCTAAAAGTCTCACCACAATCAATGCCCACCTGTTGAGTTTTTCCATCACCTACAAGACGAGCTTTATGCCTTTCAAAAGAACCATCAGATTTTTATTTATGAGCAAAAATCCACATAGAACGAATAATATTAGCATCATGGGGTCTAGGTACCAACTCCCAAGTCCTATTTTTAATTAGAGCATCATATTCATCATCCATGGCAAGTTTCCAATTCGGGTCACGAAGGGCAGACACGGGATTACGGGGAATAGGGGAACGGTTGACCAGAGTATGCATGGATTCAATGGTTTTGGGCTTGAATATACCGCTGTCGTACGATGAAGATAGGGCTGGGAAATATGAGAAGGCGACGGTATTGGGCCTGAAATACCGCCTGAGGAAGGAATTGGTGGCCCATAAGGAGCTGGGTTAGGCGTGCCCTCAAGACACTCCACGCGTGCCCTCAAGACACTCCACGCGTGGCCTGGACCGTGGAGGAGGGGGAGCTGGGCTGGATGCGCTTGGGCCACTACCAAGCCCAGCACGCAAGGGAGATGGGGGAGAGGCCAAACCAGGACTTGGGCTAGGCGCAGGAGAGGTGGGCCGTGAGTCCGTGGAGAGGGAGGGTAAGTCCAATGGAGATTGGAGAAAATCATAGGTTTGAGGGCCGGGATTATGAAGAGAGGAAAATGGAAAATGATGTTCATCAAATTGGACATGACGACATATGAGAATTTTCCGAGAGGAAGGGTCATAGCATTTATAGCCACGATGATGTGAAGGATAGCCCAAGAAAACACAAAGAGTAGATCGGGCTTGAAGTTTATGAATGGTGGTGGAAGGATAAAGTGGAAAACATAAACACCCAAATACTCTTAGATGAGAATATGACGGATCTTTATGATAAAGAACCCGAAGAGGAGAATGATAGGAGAGACGTTTATTGGGAAGGATATTTGAAAGGTATGTGGTCATTTGAAGGGCATGATGCCAAAAGGAAGAAGGGATAGATGCATGAGCAAGAAGCTTTCGAACAATATTGTTAATAGATCGAATTTTACGATCAGCTTTGCCATTTTGTTAGGAAGTATAAGGACAAGAGAGACGGAAATTGAGACCATTTGTCTTACTATCATGAAATTTTTTTGACTATTATTTATTATTGCTTACAGTTTAATTCAAATTAAGGGTCAAAATCGTGAATTGAGAAGCTCAAAAGTCAAAGTGTTGCAATACTACGAATATTGGCCGATATAGCTGTTGTAGAACTTGGAATGCTAACCTTATTGCTAAACAAATGGAGTAATAACCTTTGGTTCAAAAGTTAAAGTGCTGCTTAATTTAGAAAATAATGAAAACGGTTTGCATTTAGCCGGACGTAAAAGTAATTTTTTTGTTTGAACCAGTTTAAATAATCTCATTTGAAAAGAGGCAGAAAGAGCAGGACCTAAGTTTTTTTGGGAATGTTGATGCAGATTATCAGACAAAAATAGAAATTTTATCTTCTGGGATAAATTTCCTCATCCTATGCTAATTGTTGTCAATACCCCCGGCCCTCCCCCTAATGAAACACTTGCGTTCACAAACTGAAAATCGCACAATCCCCTCAAAAAATAACTAGAAAACTAGCAGTCACAAACCACAGCATTAAAATGACAGATACTTCCACCAATCAACAGTATAAGCAGTATGATAGTAGAAGCATTGGGACCATAAGAGCTGCCACATAAGCTTAACTGAATGAATCCAGGATACAACGTCAACGTAACAGCGAGCCACCATAACGTATGTGGTTGCCTACTGGAAGGAGTTGATCAAAGAAGCTGAAGTGAAAAACAGTTATAAGAGGAGCAAAGATAGCTAGTAACAATTAAATCTATTCTGCCATTGGCTCAGGGCTCGCAGCAGCACCCCATATGTCTAACAAGGAATTCTGTGGCGCCAATTCTTCATGCCACAATGGGAGTTGGTCACCTGGGTAGAAGTTTCTGGTCGCCCCATCTTTGTTTATCTGAAGTCAAAATTATGAAATCAATTTCATCAGCATGTCATCTAAGCCAAGTATACTCGCACTTGGGTACTAGTGTCGGACATAGGTATGTGTCCAAGTGTCCGACTCAGCTGTTTATGAAGATATGACATGCATTTAGCCTAAATTGAAGTGTCTAAGAGTATACCCATGTTGACAATCTGACATGGGTACTTGAGATAGAATGAAGAAACTAAGTAAAATAGGTTGTAAGAGACCACAAAAGGGGAAGAGAGGTCTTACAATGACAGTTCGAACAACGCCACCACTGGCACCATCTCGAGCAATGGCAAGGGAGACTGCTTTCTTCACCAGTTCCTGAGCAAGATACAGAGAATCTATTAAGGTATTGCAACATAATTGGGTTCTCAGAGATTATCATTTGATTTATACCTACTCCATAACCTGAAGACATCTCAAATTTAGAGGGGGAAAGGCGAAGAAAATGTCATTTCTTTATGTTTCTTTTTCGTATTCTAGCACTTTTGAGACTACCAGGAAAAGAACATTGACAAGTTCTACACTGTTTCAATCAACGGTGATGGAGAAAGGATGAGTGAGCTTGGACTTTCCTTTCAAATCTTCCCAACCTTGGAAGGTTGGAAATTTTGGTTTATTAAGAGGGAAAGGAAACGAATCCAATTCACTTCCCTTTTTTTCCCCGTGTTGTAAGTAAAATATTTCCCTTGCTTTTCTTCCCCTATCCAACAAATAGTTAAGAGTGGGGAGGAAGGCGTGAGCTTGCGTTTAACTTTCAAATATTTCCAACATAGGAAGAATTTGGTTTATTAAGAGTGAGGGGAAATCAATCCTTCCATCTTTTCCCTTTCTTCCCCAAATATCTCTATTCTACAAGGAAAGAGGGAGACACCAAAAAAAGGAGGTTTATACACGGTAAAACTGGCAGTTGACAAAAATTTGGAAAAGGATCGTCGCAGTTTCTATTTTTTCGCTCTTCAGATCACAGCTACCACCCTTTTAGTTACACTATCTCTTTCACACACATAGCGTGCATGAGGCTGGGTGGATCCAAACAAGAGAATATCTCTTCTCTCCCTTTCCCTCAAGATCTCTCTATCCAAACAAATTGTATCTCCACAAATCAACTATTATCATCATTCTGGCATTGTTTACAAAAATATCAGAATCACCAAGAGCATTTGTATCAGTTAACAACCAAATAACCAATCCTAGTTACATATAATCCATGAGATAATGGAGAGATGGCAGCATAAATTACCTCAGCTTCATCCTGCGACATTCCTTCCTTCCAAGCTTGATCAAGAAATCCATACAAATATGAGGAGCCAGAACCTGCAAAAAAATTGCTTTAGGAAGTTGAGCATCGGCATACAACGCGAAAAGTAATCAAGCATACAGACTCTAAGATGTGTATAAAGATAGTGCATAAATTTAAGGTCACCAATGACAGAACAAAGAAATTATAACCAAATAACAGAAAATCTAAATGCTTAAAATAGTGTATAGGTTGAGATCCAGAAAAGCTTGGGCCAGGTCAATTACAACAGGTTCTTAAATCCTTCCTTGAGAATCATCACTTCGTTAAGGGCCATTCAACTTAAGTATATTGAAGAATAAGGACTCAACGTACTTGCTCACAAATTACTATTCCATCAACTTTATGGAAGCCACTCAAATATACAGGTTTAGGGTTTCAGCCTATCAAGCAAACACCTCCTTCTAAAACTTAAGCTACTTCAGGTAAATAGATTCATTGCTGTTCCAGCTTTCACCACACAATCAATCGCCTTCGTGCCTATTATCTAAACATTTTCGTTAAAGAAAGATGAGTAATACGAGATCATTGAGTAAAATATGGCACAAGAAGGAATATACCTCCAATTGAAAAAGGTTGTTCTATGATTGTCCCACCAAGTGGAATCCCGTATATTTTACCTCCTTCGTATTTGTCCCATCCTCCGACAATCATGCCTGTCTGTAGCATGTCCTGTAGAAGTTCACAGAATCAACAATTTAGAACGAAGCAATCAAGCAAGAACAGATTGTAGAAGTTCTATCAGTACCCAGACAACATTAGCAGGAGGTGATTCAGATGACTCACATGATGTTGCAAAAGTACAATACGAATAAGGGAGAAAAGAGTAGAAAATGATATCATCATAAAATTAACATCTCGTATACATGATGTTACGTACAAGAGACACTACAGGGTGCATAAGACATGAAAACATCATAGACAACCATAATATTGCGAAAGTACACTGCGAGTAGTAGAAGATGATATCATCATAAAATTAACAGCTCGTACACATGATGTTACATACCAAGAGGCACGATAGGGTGAATAGGACATGAAAACATCATAGACAATCAAGATATCATCATACCATGATGTTGCGGAAGTACAATGCGAATAAAGGAGAAGAAAGTAGAAAATGATATCATCATATAATAACAGCTCGTATACATGATGTTACACACCAACATCCAAGAGGCACGATAGGATGCATAGGACATGAAAGCATCATACAATCAAGATAAGGCCTAAAACTTTAAGGCGAACCTTATTATTGTATGCTAAAAGTCTGACAAGATTTGCAGCAACTTTCACAGTAGCAGGCTGTCCCAACTGTATCCTGTTATACATAAATTTTAGAAGTTATTAAAAAGAGTAAGAAATGATGAAAAAAGGGGAGCCAGACAACAAAGAAATGATGAAAAGACAAACATTAAATTTCAATCTCAAATCAAATATTAATCTGTAAATTTTGAAAAGTAGCACAAAAAATCAAATCTGTCCATGGCTATTCTTTGCAGAGAGTCTAATTGAGTAATTTCCACCATGCTAAAGATTATTGACTAGAATCATGCCCTACAAACAATAATTAGGAAGCCAAGCTCGCTTATAGGCAGATTAACAAAGATATGAGCCGCTTGAATCCTCATAGTTATGCTGTCTTGACACACGGGCCAATACTGAATGCCGAATAATGCACAACAGAAGAGTTACCACAAACTAAGAGAAAAAAATATGTAGTATACTGATATCATTTAACACTATAAAATACTTGCTCCGTTTCTGAATAAATATGCTACATTTTCCTTTTCTTGAATGTTCAAAATAAATGCTACATTACTATAAATAGGAAGTTTTGAAGTATAGAATTACATAACTATCTTTATTTTAACAATCTACATTTAATTAATCATACACTTTCCTCTCTAACTTTAACTAACTAATCCCAATTGAAATCACCAATTCCCCCCTCCCCACCAACCCCAACCTAAACCTGCCTCCCCAAACCCCATAACCACCACCCCTCTCTCTTCTTCACCCACTCCATAACCACCACATATCTGCCACATCATCACTTTCCGGTCAAGACTAACATTACATACAACTTCTTCACCTGCGGGATCTACCGCCTATCTTGTTGATGCTTCTCCTTCGTCGGATCTCGCAGGAAAAAGGTGAACTTCTAGGTTTCTTTTATGTTTTTCCTTCTTCGTTTCTCCTTCCAACTTCTTCTTTTCAGATCTCCTTTGTTTTTTCCTTTTTCTTCAAATCCTTCTTTGTTTGTCATTCTTCTTTAATCTCCTACTTTGTTTCTCCTTCTTCTTCGATCTCCTTCTTTGTTTCTTTGTTTTTAGGTGAGTTAGGGTTCGGGTTTGGGTTTATGTTTGGAGGTTAGGGTTAGTGTTTGAGTTGGAAGAAAAAGAGTGAAAATGGCTGGTGGCTTCGAAGTTCGAAGGGTCTCCGATGGGGATGAAGCTAGGGTTTCGTTTCTCCTTCTTCTTTATTCCCGTTCTTCGTTTCTCTTTCTCTTCGTTTCTCCTTCTCTTCGTTCTTCATCTTCTTTCCTCCTTCTTTCATATCATCTTTCTTCTTCGTTTATTTTTTCCTTCAATCGTTATTTTCCCTCCTTCAATCCTACTTCAATCATTTTTTCTTTTTTTATTATGGTGGCAAAGATCTTGAAATTCAAAACGGTTTAGGGCGAGGTGTTAGGAGATGGTGGTTTGCGAAAAAGGCGGCGAATTTTTGAATAATAAAGGGATGGTGGTATTGGTGTTGGCAGCGATGGTGAGGGTGGTGGTGGCGGTGGCGGCGGCGGCAGCGGGTTTTAGCAGATGATAGGTGGCGGATACGTGGATGGAAATTGTAGTTAGTTATTAATTAATCAAATATTTAATTTGATTAGATTGTCCTTTGTTCTAATAAATGCGGTCCTAACTTCCTCTCCTAGCTTCCTTGGTCTTTGTGTCACTTCTCTATATAACAATTATTTTGAAAAGGAGGAAGCATCATTTTAAACCTAATGAATGTAAAAATAATTCAGATTTTTTTTTCTAGAGAAGCCTCCACTTCAAATGGGGCGGGGTTGGTTGGGGATTGAAGTATGTACCTATATACCCGCATGTAG
Source organism: Patellifolia procumbens (assembly GCA_947645195.1). Classification (NCBI taxonomy): domain Eukaryota; kingdom Viridiplantae; phylum Streptophyta; class Magnoliopsida; order Caryophyllales; family Amaranthaceae; genus Patellifolia; species Patellifolia procumbens. The sequence continues at coordinate 566,452 of CANSGD010001494.1, read as the reverse complement.
GGCCATTTGACCGGAGTACAATGTAACCTAAAGCTAAAATCTATGTTACTTCGACACCCTTATTTCACTCCAAAATCATGTGTCATGTTGTGTCTTGTCTTGACTTTTTTCTAGAAAATAACCAATCCAACACTTAACACCCCTATCCGAGTAGACACTTAAATCTTAATCGTGTTAGAGAAAATAGGCTAAAATACCGTAACAAAATGACTCTTGATTCTATTGATAATAACAATTATAATTTAGAAAAATTGACAAGAACAATCCCAACTATGATCGTTCCACTCACAATAATCTCATTATAAGTTATTCTAGAATAATCTGGATCCATTTTTCTTGCATTCCATGATCCATTTTGGGACTACTATACATAGTAGAATTAAGAGTTTGGATTATTTTGATAAGGTTACCCAATCGTTTGGATTATTCTATAATAACTCAAAGTTTACTTTGAGCGAGACGGTCATAATTGGGATTATTCCAATAGATTTTCCATAATAAATTTAGAAAAAAGAATCTTCAAAACTCCAATCACTCGCACTAAAACCCCAAAAGTGATGGTTGGAAAGTATAATGAGCAATATAGAGGAGGAATTCGAGTAAATTCAAGAGAAAACCAATTAATATTACACTTATCCAACAAGATAAAAGATCTTTTCCCATCCCAACACATTAAGATTTTATTTATTAATGATGAATTTTCAAGCACCACTAGCAATGATGAAAGGCACTTATAGTCAAGCTAGAAGAGCCTCCAACACACTCCTCAATTTAGAGCCTTGTATAAAAATAATATATTTACATATCATGATCTTTCCTTTCGAGAATAGTTGGCGGGAAAGGACAAGAGACACTAAATTCACCACAAGCAAAAGCTAAATTGGTTACACTTTCTCTTCAACTATATGGAGTGAAAATACTCCACCTCTAGCATTATTCTTTATTTTGACAGCATCCATCCAGGAAAAAAAAACCATAAGAAAAGCATATTAACCCCCATTCACAAAGCAAACTAACAAAGAAAATTAGGGTAATATTATAGCCAATAGAACTTGCAATCATTCATTGAGTTAGAGAACTCCAAATTCCCGAGACTTCAAATGAATCACAATCAAAAGTATGAAAAGGTAAATGTATAGTAGCCTTACGTGTGCTGATGAAGAAAATAACGTACATAATCTGATACTATCTGAGAGTCCGCAGCCTGCACATTGTACATACTTAAATCAGCCAATATAAGAGCAGCATCAAGTTATATTACACCATTCACTAGGCATCATTGATACTCATCAGTCATCACAAGCTCATAACAGCATAGCAGCCAAGTCGGCAACCTAAATTCTCAAGTTTTTGTCGACCTTCATCTTTATTCAATGCTTCAATTTCTAGGGTTACAACAATCCTAGATCTCAAAGAGAAAGATGGGGCACAGAGAAGGGAGCCCTCGCGAGCCCTACATCTGGAATTCAATTAAGGTTTTTCTTCTCTTTTTTGGCTGAATTTCATCAAATAGCAACAGGAGAATTCGAAGGTGTTGTATCCGTCCCCCACACGTTCTCCCAATCCCTAGTCGTCCCCAACTAAACCCGAACAAAAGTTGTTTAGTCGTCTAAGGATTGAACAATGTCAAAGGGAGGCTTAGTTGTGTCCCGTCCTTTCGTGAAAACTTCTTACCCACCCCTTTTCAAGAGATGCTAAAGGGAGTTTTGTTCCGGCATACCCATCCCATGCACAAGTCGCGCCCGTCTTGGTAAGGGGAACAACGCTCCAAAGAAGTTCCCTCATACATATTTACACTAATAGAGAAATTATCAAAAACTAGCCGGCATCATCGAGTTATAGTAACTAAAATCCACAATCTAAGTGTCACCAATGTTTCAACTCATCTTACTAACAACTTACAAGATCCCAACACTTTTGCAATATTTTTAGAGATTCTATCAGGTTGTCTGGCAAAGTCGATCAGAAGAGAGTAAAGAAAAAAGAGAATTGTATATACGGCAATAAAAATTATGAATAGGAGGGAAAGAAAAAGAAAATACAAGAATGACTCCTTTATCACAATCTTACTCTTCCTTCCAAATCATGCCAACTTTGGACTAACAGAAATCTAAAACATAAAATCACTTCATCTCTTTCGGATTTCTCTATAATTAGCTAAACAAACAAGTGAAAATTTTGGTTCCCGGCAATTAAAAACAAACAAATGAAATGACCGATTCCCTTTATTTTTATTTTTACTTCCCTTTCTATTCTTTCCCTTCCTTTACAATCATCTATAAAAACCACATAAACTGCGAGAAGTACTACTTTCTATAGTAGAAATGTCAAATAAATTAATCAATGGGGCTTCTATCAAATTCAGGCTGTCTATTAGATGATTCAAATCTTTCATCAAAGAGGTGTCACTCATGCTAATAACACCATCCTCTCTAGAAGTTCGAGAAACTGGGAACTCTAAATAACAAGTTCATGATTGTCCTACTTTAACATCCTCTCATTAATTTAATGGTAGGTTTGAAGTTTGAAGACAGCCAGAACTCAATAGTTATAAAACTGAACCACTATAGACAAAGCCCATATTTGATTTTCAAAGCATAAAGAAATAGTTTCGACATCAAGGATATCATCATATATACATTATTCAAACAATCATTCCATAAAAACTTACATTGTAACAAAAAGATAATTTTCCTATTATTTAGATATTGGAGTGTCTCTCTTCATCCAAACTTATAAGATCACGTAGCATCTAATCACCTCTAATTCCACCTTATGGTTACATTTGATTAAACCAGCTCCAATTAAACCCAACCCAAAACTTATTATATAAGGTGCAAGAACACACCCATAGTCATAACTCATAAGCACCTAAACAAGAACTTTTAACAAAGCCACAGTATCAAACGACAGTGCCAAAAAATTACGCGCGTTATCAGTCAGCTGCAGATAAACTCTTTAAGTATAAGAATACGAGAAACATTCCCAGATTGCAAATCCAAAACTTTCCTCCAGCAGATGTTCCCCGGAATGATCATTTACTATACCAGACCCTTCAAATTTCAAATATGAGAAAACCATTTGACGCATACAATGCAATATCAAAACGACAAGATTGCATAAAATATCAAAACTTTAAACAACAACAACAAAAATGTAAGATTAAGAAGGCAATACCGATCCAGAACGGCAAACATAGACATTGTCAGTAAGTTGAGTAATCTTATCCGATGCACGATTAGCAACATAAACACCTGTTAATTACATAACAATATATCAAGCTCAATTAATCCAAGTTTGAAGTTTCCAAAACCCTAAGCACTTAGAATCACAAAAAATTGAATCCAATACAAAGTTTCAAACTAAATGAACCCTAAATCAATGGTGCGAAATGAAGATTGGATCATGAGTAAGTTACCAGTGCTAGTTCGAGAATCAGCGCCGAGAATGACACCATCCTTGTAAGTGACACCAATAATGGTGGTTCCCATGGAATGAGGGGAATTGAGACCTAGGTCTTTCTCCATCTTTGAATGCTGTTGTGAGAGAGAGAGAGAGAATAGTAGTGAAGTGCGATTGTTTATTTTGCAGAATGCAGAGTGTGAGAGGGAGAATGAGGGAAGAGGGTGGTAGTATAGATGGAGATAGAAGAGCAATGACTTATTGAGCAAGGCAATATCAAAAAGCTAATTGAACTGCTTTTTCAATACTATTTTTTTGCATTGAGTAACACTTTTTTTTTGCATTGAGTAACACTTTTTTTAAAATGGCAAAGTAAAATGAGAATTTTTTTCTTAAATAATGCTCAAAGTTTACTTAATTTTTTGTATGCAGTCGTTTTGAATCTTATTCACCGTCTACGTAGGGTTGGTAGGACGTTCATTTTTTTCTTCGCGAAATCAGGGCTAAATCGTTACTTGGAGCAGCGATTTACTAATAATTTTATGGCATTGTCTCCCATCAAATTGCAAGTTGCAAAACAAAATAGGTAAAACCGCTACTTAAGACCAAAGTCGCTACTTCAAGTAGCGATGTAGTCCTAAAGCTAAAAGAAATTTAGGTCCATTTTTGCCCGTTCTTACGTGGACGGTATGCTTGTAGATAAGATTGAAAATGACACATATAGGAAATTATACATACTTTAAGCATTATCTAAGGAAAAAATTCATACAAAGAGCTAAGCATAAAGAAAGGACATGAACTATTGACAAAGTTTTATTTAAGGATCTCAATTAAAAAAGTTATAGTTAAGGACATACTTGGTTATGGAGGTTTAAAATCGTTTAAAATCATGATTGCAATAAGGAGCTCAACTGTTAGCATAATTTAGGGAGTTTTGCCAGAAAAACGACGGCGTATTAAATTCTTGTACACGCATATGTATAAAATTGGCGATTATGTTTAACTTCCATTTCACTTCATCCTCTATTTATCTATTTTTTACTTTGAGTTCCTTAATTTCTCTCAATTTCTCTTCGTTCTTTTGCAACATTCCTCGCACAATCACTCTGCAGTAAGTAAAGGTTATCTCGTACTTTACTTTTGTATTTTAACTCATGATTCTCAAAAAAAAATTGGTGTCTTTTTGTGCATAAATATTAAAAATATTTTTCTTTTTAAGATGAATTTTTCTTTGATTTTCATGAATATGGTGTTTGATGGTTAAATGTTACTTAATTTTTTGCATAATTATCATATAAATGAGTTAGAATTTGGAGAAAATGCATGTATGTTGGGTTTAGGGTTTTACATCTTGAAAATAAACAGAGCTTTGAGTCTTAGAATAATAAGTTCACGGTTTTGAGTCTTAGAAATAGAGTTATGGCTAGTAATGGGCCTCAAGGTAGGGCTCTGTACGAGGGTAGCCCGGAGAATTATTCTTATAACCTTAATATAATCTCATACTTATAAATGAAATTATATTTTTGTTAAAATTAGGATTAAGGTGATCACGAAATAGATTAAACTAATCACTATATTTAAAAAGACGATTTATTCTCTTCATACTGTTGGGTTTGGACGGTAATCTAATTTTAAGTTAAAATTATCTTTTGCATGACCAGCTCTTATTTTCGTTTAATGAGACATCGAGACTTACTCTTTATTTTCTTAATCAAACGTATGATGTTAGAGCATCACTAAGAGCATGCTTAATGGTATTCTCAAACAATTCTCAATTGCATTGAGATTTGTTTGAGAATAAAATGAACTCTTAATGGGGTTGGGGGAAAATCTCAAAGATTGAGATTTTGTGAAAAATCTCGCTCAATCAAGATTTCTCAAGAAAATCTCAGCTCCAAAGTGGGGCCCAACCACTGCAAAAGGGACGCATAAAACGCAATGCTGCTGCTGCGTTTAACCCCAAACCAAAAAAAAGAAATTATTTTGTGGAGAAGACAAGTGGCGCCCTCTCATTGGACCGACAGGTTCTCTTTATTTTGTGGACGTAAAACTTCCACGGATAATATCTCTTAAACGAAAAATCAAAAAAAAAAAATCAAAATTCATGATTTTTCATTCTCTATAAATAGACACCCATATTGATATATTTTGAACACCTTTTAAAAAACTCTCATTTAATTGGAGAATCCAATGTTAATGTGGAACCAACTCTATATAACAATACTTGTGCATTGGTATCTTACTACACTTTCCACTAATAACTTTACTGAATTCTGAAATTCCTCCTCCACTTATCCAATTTCTCGACTAACCCCTTCAACATGCCTATAAGTTCCACATCAAGTTCATCTTCTGATTCTGAAGAGGAAAGGAGAGCCAATGAGATTCAGAATCAGAAGATGAACTTGATGTGGAACTTATAGGCATGTTGAAGGGGTTAGTCGAGAAATTGGATAAATGGAGGAGGAATTTCAGAATTCAGTAAGCAATTGCTATAGTTCCTGACTTGGATTTGATAGTTGTAGAAGGGACTCCAATAAGCACGAGAAGTGATAGACCAATAATAATGATTGGGCAGCGTGCCCAATAACTCAACAACACACAAAAATGCAAAAATATATTTATTGTGTATAAGGTTGCAAATAGCATGTCATCAAAATGAGAGTGATGGTATACTACGGGATGACACAAACATATATGAGACCACATAAATGTTGGGCCGTCGACGGACACTCATACACACATTAGAATGATATTGTCCGCTTTGGGCGTAGCCCGCACAGATTTGTTTTTGGGCATCTTCCCAAAAAGCCTCATTCTTATGTATTGAGCTCCAACTATATAAAGGTCTTCATCCCTTTATATTCTTTCCATGTGGAACTTGGGATGAACTTCCCAACAATAAATGCTATACCTTTCTATATTTTTGCCTAAGTGTTAGAGTAGGTGCAATGGCAAAAGGGGAGGAGTGACTCTAAAACCAACTTTTTCCTTAAGAGTTATAGAAAGAGTCATCCTTCCACTCTTCACTCACAATGCTAAACTCTTCCAATGATTCTTCACCCTTACTTTTTGTAGGCCCACTTTGCATTTTGATCAATTACTTCATGTAAAATTTTAGAAATAAATAAAAATTAATAAAAGAAAAATATAACTCTAGTGTTGTAATTTTTATTTTTTATTATATAAAAAAATCAACTTTTTTTTGATATATATATATTGTAAATACTAACAATTTTCATGTAATGTCAAAAAATTAAATTTCATTTTGAAAGCACCATTAAATATCAAACATAATACAAATTTCATAAAGAGAAATTTTACAAAGTGAAATACAAACAATAATAAAACATACATTGTGAAACAAAGGAATATGACACCATATTATGACACATTGAAAATTTAAACATCAATTCTAATATATTATTAAGATTTGCCTCGAAACTTTTGCCAAATGTTTTCAATCAAGTCGTCTTTCAGTTGTTCATGTGCTCCCCTATTACGAAGCTGAAATCTTCTTTGGAGATACTCTGATAATTCCGCTAGTCGCCCACGTGAAGCTTGCCATGTATCGTTGTCTTCAACCGTGTGAAATTGCTTTGGATCATAATAGATCTTGTACCTATCTCTCTCATCCTCGACTATCATGTTATGTAAGATAACACAAGTAATCATAATCTTCCTAATCAAATTAAGATCCCATATAAGCGACGAATCTCGAATTATACAAAATCGAGCTTGTAATACTCCAAAAGCGCGTTCCACATCTTTTCGACAACTCTCTTGCACTTGTGAAAATAGTTTGGCCTTGGGTCCTCGTGGAATTCTAACGGAAGGGATAAATGCAGCCCATGGAGGATAACTTCCATCTGTCATATAGTACCCCATGTTGTACTGATTATCATTAACCTCACACTGAACAGGGGGCGCCCTGCCTTCAAGAACATCATTGAATAAAGGAGATCGATCTAAGACATTAATATCATTACATGAACCAGGTACACCAAAGAAAGCATGCCATATCCATAGATCGTAAGAAGCAACAGCCTCCAACACTATTGATGATTTTCCATCCCTCCCCGTAAATTGTCCTTTCCACTCCATTGGACAATTTTTCCACTCCTAATGCATACAATCTATACTTCCAATCATCCCTGGAAAACCACGGCGTTCACCCGCATATTTTAGACGCTCCAAATCAGTCGGGTTTGGGGATCTAAGGTAAGTTTCACCAAACACAGCAATCACACCATCTACAAAGTGAGATAAACATGCTTTGTGGTGCTTGCTGCCATTCGCATAACATCGTCTAATTGATCATATGAAGTGTACCATATGCCAACATTCGTAGTGCAGAAGTACATTTTTGCAATTCATTTAACCCAAGCCTCCCAACGGTATCGGGTTTCTGTTTGAACCAAGGATCATGACTTGTAAGACCATCCACAATACGAAGAAATACCTTTCTTCGCATGAGAAATCTTCGTCGAAATTCTTTGTCATCATAAGTTCTCTCTGCAGCAGGAGCAAAATAATCTTTCCATAATCGCATATGACCATCTGAACGATCTCTATTTTTGAACTTTTTTTTTAAGGTTTTGGGATCATAGCTGCACGTCTTTGTGCTATTTCGTTAATAGCTTGGATGTAAAGTTTTTGGGTTTGGGGTATTGACATGATCCAGTTGTTAACAATGGCATTGATTTGTTCATTCATATGTGAATTTGTACTAGATGAGGCAAAGTACTCATGTTTGAGTGTTTGGGTATTGTGGAATTTCATTTTCTGTTGAAATTGAACTAGAACTTGAGCTTGAATTTGAAGATGAAGACATATGTTTAAGATGTAGTAATTCGGAGTGATGAGATGTGATAAGGATAGAAGTAGATTCAGATAAGATATATACACATTAAAGCGAGATACGTGGCACTATAATTTTCCACATGATTTATGAGGCCAGGGAAGAGGATAAGTGGCAATACAATTTATCAGATATTATTTTGACTGGTTAGAAACATGTAGGACCAAAATTTATCACATGATTTCAAGAACTATAATTATTAAAGGCAAAGCCAATGAATAGTAGATTGATTTTACAATAGAATTTGTCAGATTTTATTTCAACTTATTTGAAATATGTAGGACCAAAATTTATCACATGATTTCAAGAACTATAATTATTAAAGTAAAAGCCAAATGAATAGTAGATTGATTTTACAATACAATTATGTCACATAGTAATTAAACAACAAATGCTTTATAAAAAAACAAGTACAAGTACTTAATTAACAAATGCTTGAAGTAAATACAAATACACTAAATTAAACAATACTAATTAAAAACAACCAAATACTATCACCCAAACAATTCTTGGTATAACTTGTCTTTGATACGTTCATCTGAGGGTGATAAATTATCCTTACTCAATAATTTCTCAAGAATCTTATATTTGCGATCAAACCTTTTCCTCTCTTCTTTTTCACGTTGAAGTTGCAATTTGTTCTCCTCTATCTCCTTCTGAACATTTATTTCGTGCCTACGAACATCACTCCAACCATCGACAGAGCTCCTGGCATCACAAAACATTGACACTGAATTTCGAAGTTGATCCTCTAGGCTATCAATGCTTTGCATTGATGAAATTCCTTTATCTTTTGCTCTACTTGGTTCTTGATCACGTGTAGGCCTCGCTGGAAATTGAGGTGTGTCCGGATCAACACTGGATGGTGTGCCCGGATTAGTCGATGAAGAGTAAGCACCTTCCTCATTCAATCTTGTTCTCTTCAACTTCTATCAGTACTTGGTTCATTGTTGTTTGACTCAAATTGGAAGACTTCTTTATCTTTCTTGCCACAATATATCAACGGAAACTTGGGTTCATTTTTCAACAGCTCATATGCATAATTCATAGTAAAAGACTTACCTCCATCAGCTTTGTAAATTTCATTTGCTGCAATTAGAACATCTGTGTCTGACTCTCCACTAGCTTAACTTGATTCCGCTGCTGCTAATGCACCAATATATTTACCAACTGATTTTGAATTTTTTCCCCATTGATTTGTACATGAACGAATCTCTCTTGGGGGATATATCGGACAATGTTCCTTCAAATAATCAACAATTTGCCCCAATAAGCGTCGGTAGTTTGATTAGTACCAACCTTTCTATCTTTTGAATACAACAACCATCCACTTATTAGTGACATTTTCTCTTCAAGTGACCAAGCTCTCCTTAAATTTTTCCTAGAGCCACCTTCTTCTTCATCTTCCTCATTGTTGTTGTCTCTTTCCTCCTCCTCCTCCTCCTCCTCAGCTACATTTTCTGAAAATTGATGATTGAAATTACTCGAGGTTCCTTGGTGACGATGTGCTATGTTGGTGCCTTGACTTCCTCCGCCATAAGCACAATCCTCCCATTCTGGGAGATCATCTATATGTTGGGACATAAGAAAATTAAAGTGTGGAGACATATTTGGATTGGACATTTGAGAATGTTGAGTCTGATAATATTGCATTTGTGGTTGAGGGGCGGAAAATTGTTGGTTTGCAAATTGACTTTGTTGATATGCATTTGGATTTTGACGAGGTCTAGGAGTGATGAAATTTGGATTTTTTGGGGTATTGGATTTCTTTTGATTTTTGGAATTTTTCCTTCTTTGAAATTGATTATTTCCGGAATTAGGATTATTTGAATCCATAATATAGATATATTAATTTCACTATAGGTTGTTCTGTGTGCCAAGTGATTTTTGAGGAGTGGTTTTGGGAGAATAATGCTTGATCGAAAATATATATAATGCTAGATTTTGGTAAATGAAAGGTGTATGAGAGAAAATATTCAATGAAATAAGTGTGAGAGTATAGTCAATATTAGGTTCATTTTTTAGAGAAGAAAAAAATAGAGCCGTTGCCAAAAAAAATCAGATTGAAAAAATAAATAAAATAAATATTATGACCGTTTTAAAGTATTTATAGCCGTTATAAAACAGAACAAAACTGAGCCTTTAGTTATATGACATGTGGCGCATTGCTAGTGGGAGAAAAAACCCACTTTCTCTCTTCCTTTCTTTGCTACGGTTGAAAGCAGACTTATGAGGAGAAAAAAAACAATTGGGACCCACTTTTTGTAGAAGAGTTACTCTCTTCCATGACTCTTGCTAAAGAGTAAATGGGCTTCACTCTTCTCCAACTCCATTTTAGAGTAATGGTAAGAGTTACCATTGTAGCTCAAGAGTTAACTCTTAGTAAGAAGAGTTGTGCTAAGAGTTTTGGAAGAGTCAAGCAATGCACCTACTCTTAATAGGCAGGCTAACCAATCATTGAAAAATGCTAGAATGATGGCTTCTGAAAAGCGTAGCAAGAGATAGATGGTCGTAGTCTTGCATTCCATTTCCCTTCACAAATGTTCCGCCCGATTATTTTGCACGCAAAAGAACCTTTGTCTTTGTACAGTCTGTTCCACTATCGCGATTTTTCAACAAAGATCAAAATTTTACATGTAGCATCATGAGCTGTGAACCTTCCTGAGTCAAAAATTATTGTGTCATGCAAGTTTATGTACATATGAACCACCGGGAAAGGGAAATGTTACGCATGCTGGGAATTATTCCTATCTTGGATTTGCAATCATCCAGATTTTGGCGAAAGGGGTACATGGTGCACTAAGACTCCGAGTCATTTTCTCACTAATATTATTAGAAGTTATGAAAACGTTCACCTAACAGGCTAACAGTATAGGTTGGAACCACTATTGTTTATCCGAGGTTATGCCCTCATGAAAATTTTCATGCAGGCTGCTAGGATTAGGATGAATCATTTCTTTAATCAGGTGTTGCAAAGCCCAGCTATTTCCAAGACACGGTTGCCAACAGATATCTACCTTTTCTGAACGGAAGGCTTTAAAATGCAACACTGTTATGTGGCATGAACAAAGATGTACACTTGCACCTCAGAGACTTGCGCTTGCCAAGAAATTAAATAAAACGACAACATTAACATCAGTAGGTGACCTAACTAAATTCGTAGGCCCAATTTCTGGGTCACAACGTGGAAAGCAGGATAAATTCAACAATTTACTTTCATACAACATTGATAATGTGACATTAGTGAGTTAAACCAACTCGTATTAAATTCATAGGCCCAGATTCTGGGGTTGAACGATAATTTAACAGGCTACTTCCTTGTCAATGATTGTCTTACATAATTGCCTCATTGCAGTCAGAGCAACAGGCTAAAACAAGCTGATGTACGTCAAGGCCGCTAATATATTTCTCGTCCGTGTTAGCGTTTGTTGTATGAAGGTAATAACTCTCTTCCTACGATAGAGTAAAAGGAGATTAAGAGGGCATCAGAAAACTGTTGTTAGGGACACTTGTTTCTTCCTACAACTAATATTCTTTCCATTGATGTTGTTGTGACTTATGAGTCCAATGCTACAGCTTCTTGGCGTGGAAGATGTTGAAGAGATGGAATATGATCCTTGACAGTGACATGCGGCGTTGTAATGACCTTTTTCTCCTTTGTTGCTCCCTTCACGATGTCAAGTACCTTCCTTACCTCATCAGCTAGCTCTATTACATAATCATCTTCGTGATCTGTCAAAGAAACCACAATTTATTTAATTTCAAGAGTTTGGAAGAACACATTACATGGATAAGACAGCCACAGCTCATGAACAAAACAATTCACAACATACAAATATATACCAAAATGGACTGATCATTGCGGACAAAAAATATAAAATTGCATGTGAGGAACAAAATGGCCTAACTTTTTGGACATGAGGATAAAAACAACTTGAGTCACCGACTTGCTTGCATCCGAAAATACACGAGCAATTTTATTCATCCATTTGTCAGTGGACTTGCAAAGAAGTGTATGCAAGGGTATATGCATATTTTAACATGCAAGCATGTGTCTACCATAGTTTGATGGAAGTGACAAGCATACATGAACAGATATCACCAAAAAAATATGGAAAGGCAAGGATCTATACGATTTTACAGAAACCTAAGCACCCTTTACATGTTGGGATTGGTAGTCCAGTACTTCCGACTTAGATTTCATGTTTCGTACAATTGCTTTTCTTCCATCAACAAAGGGTGGAATAGAACGTCAAGGAGTTCTTAAGAGATCACTGAACAGTAGTAAAAGTTACTGTGGTTCCTTAATATAGCCAATATTGAATGTAAAGTGAAGAACAATTTTACAAAATCAACCGCTCCATTCTTTTTTCAAAATTCTATTCGCTAATTCATTCGTCGTACTTGACCTGGTTATGGACAGCGAAGTCCAAAGGCAAAGCCAGACGGCTGGCCAACAAAGATACCCAATAATTTTGAAAAATAAAATATGTTTTGCTAAAAATGTTACATGTATGGATTTGTATTCATATGTACTTACTATTGGCTATCTTTGTTTATTGTTTTTCTTATCCGTTTATCGACCCGCCCAATATCGACCCATTACCCATTTTGGCCCGCCCGCTATCGACCCGCTAGTGAGCCCCCCCCCCCCCCCCCCCCCCAACCGGCTAGTCGTACTGAATCAAAGTCTTACACAGGTTTCTTGCAAGCATGTTGAGGCCTGTTCTCTTTACCGAATGAAGAAGATAAACATTAACAAATGCCAAAATAGTTGCCTATTCAATCTAGCAGTACATGAAGGAGCTTACTTATATCATGCAAGGCCTTCTCAAGCAAGAAAAGGTACTCTCTGTTGTTACCACATGGCCCAAACGCAGTTGCAATTTGCCTACATTGTAAAATCAACTATTCAGCACACGCAACGAAGCAAACGAGCCACTTTATATTGTAAATCGACAAAAGGTAAAGGTTCCTCACCAGGCCATTTTATCCAGTGGAGCTGGCCCTAGATAGTATTTGTTTGATATAGTATCGGGAGTGGACATAAAGCTGCATATCATCAGATATTAGTGAGAATTTCAGAGGAAGCCTAGATTACTTGTAAGTTGTAGCAACAAAAGAAGTTGTGCTGAAATGTCCAAATAGCAACTCACACAATCACTCCGGTGACTAAAGGCTCAAGATCCTCCCCTTCCTGAAATTGAAGGTTTACGAATCAGAACAAGTTCGTAAACCTATGTAACAGCAATCCATCAAAATGGTATACAATAGTCTCTTACCTTGTAGAAGTCAACAGTTATTTTGTGATCATATTCACACTCCCTACGTTCCAAGTACTGCAAATAATAATAAAATACCAGTCAGGACATGCAGGTATTACGTTTAAAAATAATCCAAGAGATTCCATGAAGCTAAACAAATACAGTAGCTTTAAGAAGAAAGTTACCTGCATTGCTGCTGATTCTATTTCAGGACCTCCTCTTACACAATATGCAGCACCCCACTGAAGGAAAAAACAAATTTTAAAATCAAAAAGGGCTGCATATGGATAAATCTCACGCGATTGTTTAAAAGTTAAAACAGCTGTTCACTTGAGACTAGAATATGAGAAAATGGAGGACACAAAACAATTGTTCAAGTGGTTCAAACGGAAAACAAGTAATCCTGATGCAGCATTAACAATGAGCCACAATTGTAAATAGGTCATTTATAATTCAATGCAGCATAAGACTATAAAAGTGATTTATTTTCAGTCTACAAAAGATATCCAAAACATACTAGTGCCCTCAGAAGCAATAGCAATAATGGTTTAAGATTCTACTTACACATAAAGATCCTTCGCTGTATTCCAAAGTACAAGTTCTGGCTGGGTGTTCAGGTGTACCCCTGTGGTCAATGCATGCTGCAAAACATATGCATTCTGATAAGTACAATAAAGAAAAGCATAATTTACACCTCATGAATTTTCAGGGCACAATGTATATCTTACCGAGATCAAAAACTCGTTTGTAGTCCTTGATATAACCAAGCACTTTCTCATCATACTGAAAACCTGGGTTCCACACCAATGAACCATAGCCAAAAATCCAGAACACCATGGCTGAAGATCTGAAAAAAGGTACGCGTAACTTAATTATTAGAAATAGTCCGCCAAAATAAATGTGGGATCTTAATCTCCTAATCCTGTTTTGTTTTGGGCAGAGGTTAGTTAAGGGTAAGGGGCAATGAAGGGCAGAAAAGTTGCCAAGCAATTTATGCTCCAACTAACATAATTAACAAAAATTTATAAGCAAACAGTTGTATATAGATGTCCAAATGAGTTGGCATTGCCGTGTCAAAAAGACAAATTCAAAATGACCTAACCAGGAATTGAAGGGTCAAGTGGACCACAAAACATTTGACCCACTAGACATCTCAATTTGCACATGCTTGGTTATAAATTTATAATTTGCAAAAATATACTATAAGGCATGTTAAATTCTCTGACATATTATTACGTAGCTCCCTAAATTCCCTTTGTCAAGGACTAGATCATAAAACTATACACTCCAAAAAAAAGGTTTCTACCCTAGAAACATTCGATCAGCCCGCCCCAAGGCCCAAAGAACCATAGAAGAAAGAAAGCTTGGCTTCAATCGTTCCACAAGGACAACGCCGATGATAAGACTTCAGTCCCAAGACGACCTCACCAAGAAAAATAAGGGGGCAATCTAATTAACATGTCCATGAACTACCAATATTCAATGCACTAGTGCCAACAGTCGGTTTCTTCCATATCAAATTTAGAAAAAGTGGCAAATTAGATCCACACTCCACACAAACAGCTACCTTTATGTCACAATGAATCAAATTCTTTATACTCCTATTATATAGTAATTACAGGAATCAAAAACGTAAAAGAGTGATTTATTCCTTATTCACGTAACACGATTCATTTCTTTGGCACCCTTTCATTCCCCACTTCCAAATTTCTAGCTGCTTCATCAAATATCAAATGGTATCCAAAAAACAAATTAACCATACCCATTTTTCAGATCCTCAAATAGTTTAAACTTTCAAGTTTCAACCTCTCATCGATCAATCAAATGCGACCATCTAACCCTCGACTCGTACAAATTTTCACTCAATACTCCGTATATCAGATCCACAAAAAATATTTGACAAACCAAAACACAAAACACCAATAACTCCTATTACAAAATTGATTTCCCACATCATAGTGAGAATATAGGTAGACTATTTAGCTAGAACTCTTATTTTAACTATTGAACAGCAATCATTTATCTGAATACATCCTCCTAAGTTATTACATTTATATGAATCATGTTGATCATTTTATTGCAATAGCTACAATAAACTATAGCCATTATAAGTTTCTTAACAAATCATTAGGGGTAGGTAAGTGATACAAATGCCATGAAGAATACACTAATAATCTAACATTAGTCACGTTTAACTTTATCTCATTGCACTTTGCACATGAGCTTCACGGAACGCAACATATTACTCATACACTAAATAATCTTATCCCTAAAACTACCAACCCCACAATCCACAAACACGTGGTTGTGCAACCAACAACAGCTATCACGTGACTCTAAATAGAAAAACAATTCACCTGGCACTCACTTTCAACACCGCGTCACCGCCTGTCTTCGTGTAAGGGAAAAGGTGGAAACTATTCCCAGACTACTAACAGATGAAAATGTATTTTAGGGTTCAAATCCGCAATTAGTAGCTAACCTAGAATTTTAGCATCAAAGTGTCAATTATAGGAATTATGAATGGCTTATTAGGATTGATTAGTTATAGTAAAACATAGTTTTGATTAGTCGTGTCAACCGAACACCCCTCGCCTCAATATAGGTCCTCATCGCAATACAACGAGCAAACACTACTCCACTAGATTGCCGGAAAAGAAAGCAATATCATGTATGAGGTTTGGTGAGATTTCATGAGGCGATTTTCAGTTATTCATACAATCAACAATAGATTATGAAATTAAAAAAATAGAACAAGATTCATTCATCGTACTAAAAACATCAATATCTGGCAAAACCTAGCAAAATCAAAACGGTCGATCATCGACAAAAGTTCAGGACAAAAATAGCAAATATTTTAGAGTATGATTTCAGATCATATATACAGTTCCGATTTCAATTTATTCTCCTTCAAATACTAACTTCACAAATAAAAACGAGTGAAAATGAAAGAAAAAAAAACGATGATAAATTACCTGATATGAGCTCAGAAACACAATGCGATCAAATTGGAGAGATAATCGAACAACGAACAATCCGATCGCGACAAATTAGGAAACACTTAGAGAGAGAAAGAGAGAAAATGTGAGAGAAACAGAAAACCCTAATTTCTTCCTTTTAATGCAATAACGTAGAGTTTCTCTCTCTAAAATGGTGATGCGCTCTTTCTCTCTCTTCAACTCTGCAATATGCGGCAATGGCGTTTCTCTGAGGGGGAGAATAAGGGTAGGGGTGAGTTAGGTATTTATACAAGGACTCCCAGAATCTTTCTGTGAAGATATTAAAAAAGGAAAAAGATAAGTTAATTTCAGTGACACGTATGTTGTATACCGGTAAATTTTTTATTTACTGCTAATTTGCCTGGGAAATTGAAATTGAAATTGAAATTGAAATTGAAATTGATTTGGGTGAGATTCTTGTCTAATGAGTCATTATGTCTAGGTTCATTTGTTAGGCTTGCTAAAAATGAAATGTTTGTTACTAGTTTCAATTTTTTGTGTAATTTTCATTCATATTTACTATTGTTTATAGATGCTAAATTAAGGATGTACCTAGAAGTTAGACTAATCTAGATACATTTTGCACAAATTACTTTTCTTAGAAAAAATTTGGTTGCTTTATGTGAAAACGTGTGCATTTAGATAAGTTACCATTATAAGAATTGTTTTTTTAGATCTACTTTAATTGAAAAATTAAAGAGGAATAATTCACTAATCAATGTAACCGATATTAAAAAAGAGTACAAATTCATATTAACGCAAAAACGTAATAGTTATACATATATAAGTTGTTAAAGAAAAATATGGAGAAAAATGAGAGCCATCCTAAAGTGAGTGAAAATCAACTCTCTACTGCAGAGAGGGATCAACTCAATAGATCAAAAAAGAAACATAAAAGATCCATCAATCATTTGATATTTGGTGAGAATGTACAGGAACAAGATGAAGAGATGACAGAGGCGCCAATTGGCAAAGCTGGAGGTGCTGGATTTTCCAGAATGGGTCCTTCGTTTAAGGATCTAATGCAAGGGGAACCTGCTGATAATCATGGCATGAGTTTCAATTGGAATGATGAGGATGATACATCAGATGACGACACTCCGCCTGAGGATGTAATTGAAGATGATAGATGTCCTGTTATACTACTCACTAAGGAGGACAATAAACGTATGCGAAAACCTTGGCGCAATTCCCTCATTATCAAAATGTTTGACAGTAACATTGGTTACATGCAATTGATGAGAAGGCTGAGAAAAAAATGGGCACTCAAGGGTACATTATCTCTTACGGACGTGGGATGCAAGTTCTATATAGCTCGTTTTTCTCACAAAGAAGACTACCAATATGTGCTTCACGAATGGACCATGGATGATAGATGATAACTACCTAACTATCCGGAAATGGGTGCCTAATTTCATTCCTGATGAAGCTCCATTGAAGATATTAACAGCGTGGGTTCGCATACCCAACCTAGCGGTGGAATACTTTGATACAGAATTTCTCACCAAGGTTGGCTCGCGAATAGGGAAAGTAATAAGAATCGACAAAAACACCGCGTCTGCTGAACATGGCCAATTCACTAGACTAAGCGTGGAAATTGATCTATCGCAACCTCTCTAGTCCAAATTCTGGTTAAAAGGTCAAATTTTGCGAATCCAATATGAAGGTTTACGAATGATATGTTATCAATGTGGTAAGATTGGTCACAAGGAAGGTACATGTCACATGACATCTATTATCCATAACCAAGATAATCAGGCACAGGTCAATAATATAGAAGGTCCACACAATTATCAACATCCAACAGAGCAAGGAAAACCAGAGGAACAAGCAGATTTTGGATCCTGGATGCTTGTTAAAAAACTTGTCCGTCGTCGTCCACAAAAAACAGCAATGGGACTAGCTAAACATGACCCGAATCAATTACCCGCCATAAACGGGCAACCCAATTCTATAATTGTTAAGAACGGGGAGGCTCGAGATTTGCGGTTTTATTGGATGATCAACCAGTGATAGAACAATGCCAGCAGGAACTTACCAAAGATGCTAGTGATTTGGGATTAGAAAATCCCTTGATTTTAGCAACTAATTCCCATGAAATGATCATACCTTCCCTTGATAAGGAAACTAATTTATCTCAAAAGCTGCAATCAAGCAATTTCCCCTCACAGGGAATATCACTTGCCAAAGATTCACACCCTTTCAATATAGGGAAAGGATTGGAAAATAAGCAATCAAAGGCTGATTTTAAGAACAAAAAATCTTTGAGTACCCAAAGCTTGAGTGAATTACGGAGGAAACCACTGGTGGATGTCAACGTTGACCATCAATCAATCCCCAAGTCCATGCAAGTATCAGGGCAGGAAAATAATTTTGCTACCTTCCAAACTACCAGTACACAAGCCAACTCACAGCCATCTTCTCATCAACTCACAAGCCACCAAAAAAGCCCCTTTCCCTCTGTGCCTATACAATTTTTGAGCCACGTCGATCCAATCCCCGATGCCCTTGACCAAGTGCATCCCACCCCATTCTGGTGGGCCCCGACCCATCCATTTATGGGGATAGCAAACCCCCTGACATACCAGATGGAGGTACAATTCATAACATGGACGGAACCCACGCCGGAACCACTAGAATTGGTGGTCATGATGCAAATTCCCAATGAGACCCAACGTATCTTACGTTTGATCTCAGAAGCATATGTTGATACCTTACCTACTATCCCAGTTTCCATGATAGACAGACAACCAAATTTTTTAGCTACTTCAACCCCAATCACATGTATGGTATGGAACGTTCAAGGTGCGGGGAGTCGAGCCTTTGTAACTACCCTAAAAGAGGTGGTTCGTATCAACCAACCTCAAGTTCTTGCATTGGTTGAAACCCATATGGGTGGCCGCCAAGCTCAAAATATTGCAACAATATTGGGGTTTGATGGCCATACTCGAGTTGACGCTCAAGGCTTTAGTGGTGGCATTTGGGTGTATTGGAAAACTAATATGGTTACGGTTGAGCCAATTCACCAACATCACCAGCATATCACCATGATCATTAAGAGAGTAGGGGAAATGCCGTGGTACTTCACGGCTGTGTATGCTAGCCTAGACTCTTTGAAGAAAAAGGATCTTTGGAATAATTTGAAGGATATCGCGGCTTCGATGAATCATCCCTGGCTTATTGCGGGTGACTTTAATGACACTCGTTTTCCTAGTGAAAGAAGCTTGTGCTGTGAAGAAACTCGGAAACGATGTGAACGTTTCAACGAGTGGATTGAGGACCTCAGCCTACTGGAAGTAGAGTTCTCGGGACCCTCTCACACATGGTCTAGTGGCCTTACTGTTGAAACTCGAAGAAGTGCACGTTTGGATAGAGCTTTATGTAATGATGAATGGAGCATGAGATTTAGTAATGCGGCTATCAAACACCTCCCTGCCGTTCAATCCGACCACTGTCCTATTCTCATTTCTCCAAATGGTTTTGCACCTATCTCAAAGGTGAATAGACCGTTCCGGTTTCAAGCGGCATGGATGACTCATGAGAGTTTTCAATCCTTTCTCAGGGAACATTGGAGGAAGGAAAGCTCTTTACCACAAAAACTGTCACATTTGTCTCATGAATTACAGCAATGGAACAAAACCACCTTTCACAACATATTTCGAAAAAGAGAGAACTATTTGCCCGTCTTGAAGGGATCCAACATTCCCTTTCCTTGCAACGGAATAGCTGACTGTTAAAACTTGAAGCAACTCTTCGTCGGGAGCTTGATGAGGTACTCGAACAAGAGGAGTTGTTGTGGTATCAAAAATCTCGTGTTGACTGGATCAAGGATGGAGACCGCAATGCCACATTCTTCCACCTGAGCACAATTGCACGTCGTTGGCGTAACAGAATTGCAGCCATAAAAGATGAAAATGGCGAGTGGATTCGAGACAAGCAGGAGGTAAAATTACATGTTGTAAACTACTTTGCTTCTCTTTTCCAAGAAGACCACTTGGTGGATGAACACTCCCTGCCATCAGGAATTTTTCCTGAATTTCCCCAACACGAATGGGCTAGACTTTCCAGTCCATTCACACGTAGTGAGATTGAAGTGGTTGTGAAGTATCTTGGTTCACTCAAAGCTCCGGGCCCGGACGGATTTCAAGCACTATTTTACCAAAAAAACTGGGAATTAGTTCAAGATGCAGTGTTTGAGATGGCACAAGAAGTTATTGAAGGAAAGGGAATGGCTCCAAATTTGAATGAAACCTTTCTGTGTCTTATTCCGAAGATCGACCACCTAGAATGTGCAGCACATTTTCGGCCTATTAGTTTATGTAATGTTTCTTATAAGATCATTACTAAAGCCATTGTCAATCGAATCAAACAATTCCTTCCTCGGTTAATTTCACAATCCCAAAACAGCTTTGTTCTGGGCCGCCAAATTACCGATAACATTGTTATTGTACAAGAGGTAATTCATACAATGAAACGGAAAAAAAGTGGAAAGGGATTCATGGCCTTAAAAATCGATTTCGAAAAGGCTTATGATCGTTTGAAGTGGTCCTTTATTAGAGACACGCTACAAGACATGAACTTCCCTTTACTTCTTGTCAATGTCATCATGGAATGTGTCACCACGCCTTCCTTTCGTGTCCTTTGGAATGGAGAACCGACTGAAAGCTTCCTTCCAACCTGAGGGATACGACAAGGGGATCCCCTTTCTCCCTACTTATTTGTGATGTGCATGGAGAGACTTAACCAAGTTATTGAAGAAGAGATTATGAAAGGGCTCTGGAAACCGATTTGGGCAAGTCAAAATGGCCCTAAGCTTTCAAACTTATTTTTCGCTGATGATATTATATTGTTTGCGGAAGCCTCGGTTGACCAAGCGGTGATTATCATGCAATGTTTGGACAGATTTTGTGCAGCTTCCGGGCAAAAAATCAGTTTAGCCAAATCTCGAGTCTATTTTTCCAACAATATTTCAAGAGAAGAGGCACAACCCATTTGTGATACGCTAGGTATGGATGCAACAGAGGACTTAGGATTTTATCTTGGAATGCCAACCCTTTCCGAAAGGGTAACTAGAGAGACCTTTGCTCATCTTTGTGAAAAAGTGGATCGGAGACTTCAAGGTTGGAAAACCAAATACTTGTCTTTGGCGGGGAGAGTTACTTTGGCTAAATCCACTATTAATACCTTGGCTTACTACTCTATGCAAACGGCGAAGATTCCTAAAACTACATGCGATGAATTAGATAGGAAAACTCGTCGATTTGTTTGGGGTGGAGATGGTGAGACAAGAAAAATACATCTCATCTCGTGGGATAACGTACAAAAGCCTTTGACACAAGGAGGTCTCCAATTACGTTCCGCTAGACAAGCAAATGCGACATTTCTAACAAAGTTGGGGTGGAGAGTGTTGGCCGAGCCTAATACACTATGGTCTCGTGTGCTCCGTGCTAAGTATTGTAATGATCGTTGCGACGTAGATATGTTCCTGCACAGAAAAGGTGCCTCCAATGTTTGGTTTGGTATCTTGAGAATGCTAAATTCATAAGAGATGGAACACGGACAGCATTAGGCAATGGTGTACGTACCTTATTTTGGGACCATATTTGGGTCCATGAATGCAGACTCCGAGATGTTTGTGTGGATACTATCCCAACGGAACTTGAAGATGTGACAGTAGGGGAGATGTGGGACGAGTACACAGGTTGGAAATAGGAGCTATTTGCACATTTACTGCCTAATGAGGTGTTAAGAAAAATTGAAGCTCTGGAAATCTCAGTTGATCCTGATATAGGTGACTCTCTGTATTGGAATGGAGCTTCTAGGGGTGGATTTTCGATTCGCACAGCTCTTAAGCTAATAAGAAGGGATGACGATAATGCCGAAGATAAAGCTTGGGAGTGGATATGGTCTGCTCCAACACACCAACGAATCAGAGCATTCCTCTGGGTGACCCAACACGACAGACTACTCTGCAATGCCAATCGTGTGAGAAGAAAATTAACAGATAACCCATTGTGCCCGTTGTGCAACAACACAGAGGAAACCACACTCCATCTCTTACGAGATTGTAATATGGCGAACAGAATCTGGTTGAAAATGGGAGCTCGAAGCGCAATGTCAGATTTTTTCTCTGTTTCGCTGAAGGATTGGATCCCTAAAAATCTGGTGAGCTCGAGATTGATTCATAATGTGGAATGGCCTGTGATTTTTTGTATTACGGTGTGGTTGTGGAAATGGCGAAATGCGGTGGTCTTTGGGCGTTCACATGAGATTCCGGCAGAGTTAATTGGCTTTTTGTTTACTCGAATTGATGAGGTGACTCGGGCTCTCGGAACATCACCTTTTGTTGAAGCTTCAAAACAGATTGAGAGCGCTGAAATATTTGTTAGATGGGAGTCTCCCCCTGATGGTTGGATGTGTCTCAACACAGATGGAGCAGCGCGGGGCTCTCCGGGCTTGGCGGGTAGCGGTGGAATTTTGCGAAATTATCGTGGTGATTTTCTGGTGGCGTTCTCAATGAAATTGGGTATGTGTTCAACACTTAGAGCTGAATTGAGAGCTGTAGAAAGGGGGTTGAAGATTGCAAAGGAATTGGGTATTCATAAACTGATTGTGCAGATGGATAGTATGGTCTGTGTGCAATTCTTCAAATCCAATTATTCTTACTGTGGGGAATGCTTGCATTTACTCAAAAGTTGTGAAAATCTGATTGGTGATCCAAGCTGGGAGGTTCAAGTTAAACATTGCTATCGGGAAGCGAATAGAGTTGCGGATTGGCTTGCGAACTATGGAGTTGAACAAGAGAACTCATTTTGTATCTTTCATGAAATTTCTTCGGGATTAGGCCACTTATTGGCAAATGATGTTAGTGGTGTGGCTTGGCCACGTTTAGTGCTTTCTTAGTTTTGTTGTTTAGTTTGATTTGAGGCTTTTCCTCAATTTTGCACCAAAAAAAAAAACATATATAAGTTGTTAACTACTGAGGAGGATTGTAAAAAAAAACTTTCAATCCTTTTCGCCAACTAATAATCATGGTAAGGGGCAGCCCCATTATTGGTTTCGAATGGCATCCACCCACCAACTAATACTTCATAATCAAGCTAAATTTTAATGGTTCAACCATCAATTTGTCGCGATTGCCTAAAGATAGCTCTTTTGTCAACTAAAGCTACGAGATACTACTAATTTTTACCGTAATTTATCGTCATGTCAATTGTTTAAGATGGTTAAGATATTGCATTATAATTCTAGTGCTATGAGAAAATATTGGTAAAAGTTGAATTTCTTAATATGTATCACTACTCACTGACAACTATGGAAAAGTCATTAACTAAGTGACATGATTATAATTAGGAAAAATGGTAAGAAACCATTTTTTAAAAACCACTATTTTGCGAAAAACTAACTTTTAAAACTGGTTTTGCTAAAAGAAACCTAAAACAAAATTTTGTTTGTGAAAAGAAACGTCCGACATTAACCTACACTTAATAGAGGTATAATTTGAAACATAAAAGGAGGGAGAAAATAATTAGAGTGTGCTAATATCAATTTTTAAGTTGATTGACATGAAAAAGGGTAGGTGTAGGTCAATGTTTGAGAAAATGAGTCATCGCCGTAATTTTTTCCTCGAGGTTTCTTTTCACAAACAAAATTTTATTTTTAGGTTTCTTTTTGCAAAAAATATTTTAAAGGTGGTTTTTCGCTAAATCGGGCTTTTAAAAGGTGGTTTCTAGCAATTTTATTTTTGATTATTAGAAATTCAGGTAATTAAACAACTAATTAATATTTTATTATTGTTGTTGTTGTTGTTTCTTAGTACTATTATGTAGACTTGAGGCGACACACCAATGTTATTCTATATGATGTCATATATAAGTGAGTCAGAGTTAGCAGAAGGTAAGAAAATTAGCATCCTTCTTTTCACCATAGCGAAAATAAATTTGGTATGATAACCTTATGGCTCAACCATATTTCAAAAATACTTTTATGTCACTACAAAAAAAACTTTAGAAGGTCAGCATAGATAATTTGTATTAAGTATTCCAAACTTCAAAGTTATCTAGAGAATGACTAACAAGTGAACTTACGTGATAAGACTCATTCGTGTGAGAAGTGAAAAAAGTTGTGACTCGAAGTGAGCGTTACTGTCAGTTTGTGACTAACAATTTTTCAAAAGAAACTAAAAAAGTATTTTTTTAAATATATTTTTGTGTTGTGATATTAAGTGAGAATGTCATGAACTCCAAATACGAATTCTTGTGACTCTAAGTCTTTTCTCGTATAAACACTCTTTTTACCATTGCTTGACACACACTCTACATAATAGATCATGTATATTCAGCCTCCACTGTCACAAACCTTTTACTTTATCCTATTTATCTCAATTTTTTATCTCTAATGTTTTTATCTCTAAAGTTTGGGCCTACCTCCATCCACCAACTTTGCGCTCTTTTCTTTTTAACCTTCCTGAAAATGCACGTAAAGAAAAGTAGCGAAGAAATATGTTACTGGTGGATGTAATGGAATAGACGAATTAATGATATACTTCTTTTGTTTTATTTTTATTTCATTATGTAGATTGGACACAGTTCTTAAGAAAAAGAAAAAAAGTAGCAGAGAATGCGGACCATAACTTATACATAATACAATCAAGATATGAAACAATTGGTATAAAAATTTTGTAAATGGAAATTAATGCAAGTAGAAGTTAATAGAGAAAGTAAGATATATGACAATTCAAAAACTTATGGTGGTAAGACAAAGTATCCTACTAGATCGGAATCTCTCATATGTCAATCCGATCCACCTACACAACACAATAATCTAGCTATACAAACATGACTCCTTTAGCATTAGGGAATCTCTACACTTAAAATGTCTATGGTAAAATGTGATCCCATAATCCCATTAGAGATAAATCTTTGTTAGTAGATCAAGCATTGCTTGGTAAAGGGTTACTTTTATATAAAAATCGAAGAGGGTAGGTAATACACAATATTGGGATTCAATGAACCTAGACATATATTGTGTAGTTATGACTTATGTGTACGGAGTTTATTTTTGCACTAGCGTAATTGTCAGCGTTAGTACCACAAAATCTTTGAACATTAACCTGTGGAAGACAAATTGGTCAAAAACCAAGGTTCATTGAATCTAGACGTTGTATGCTTGCAATTATGCCAACCTTCCTAAAGCTAGTTGGTTTGGGTGGGATCTAGGCCCCGAGCTTTATGTTGTACCCTATCAAGTTTTTTTTGGCATGTAAAATGAGGTTTAGAACGTGGTCGGTAGTGGCGCTATATCTTAATGTATGGAGTAATAAATTGATTTGACTTGGGTTGGACTAGATTGAATTGAATGGAACTGAAATTGTGAGACAAAAGAAGCTGAATTGAACTAAAGTTGTGAGACAAAAGGAGCTGAATTGAACTTAATTGAACTGAACTGAAATGTTTTTCAATTAATCCAGTCCAAAAGAACAGGCCAAAAAACATTTAGGACCAGTCTTTTTAACTTATTTCCAGTCTTTATAAGTTCAGATAAGTTAAGCTAAGGTCAAATAAGATCTAATAAATTCGAACGATGTATAATAAGATTTCATCTAATAAGGTCGAATAAAGTATAATAAGTTCAGATAAGTTGAGATAAGTTGAAAAGAACAGATCCTTACGGTACCCTTCTATCAAGAGCATACTAGCTATATAAGGAAATAAGTTTGAAAAGCTCTAACACTTGTAGGACATTGAAAATATGGCTATTTTAGTTGATATGATGACTCAACTTGGACATTGAAAATATGGCTATTTTGGTTTTCACCTAGCCCAAGGCCTCCTAAAGCATAAGGAGCACATATTTTGTCCAATGCAATAAGGGCAGTGCCGTTGGAATTAGGGTGATTTTCCAAAAGAAATTTCGGTTTAGTGCATCTAATCTCTTAGTTATGGATTTTGGAATCTAAACTTTTGCCATTGTAAAGAAGGGATGGCTTCCAAATTGCTCTGGATCAATATTGTTCTTCACCTTTAGAGAGAAAATTGGATATCCAATTATTCAACTTTTTGTTAGTTTTGATTAGCAAAGATTTAAAATCTTTTTTTGTGCTTTTGTAGGAGGAGAAATAATATCTACTAAGATATCTTCATAGGCTTATCTTTGATTTCACATTAAAGTTTATGTAGAGTTGGCGTATGCTTTGAGAAGATTATTGATGATTTATGGTAATTTATTATTTGGCCATACTTTTGATAGTATAAGTCTGGAATCTCTTTTAGGTTGTTGCTTGTAGCTTGTGTAGCTTTACATAATAAGAGACAACTGTCTGCAAAAAAAAAAAACAAACCTGGATTTTTTTTTCAGACTTTAGGCTTACTTTAATTCCGATTCCAAATTAATTTTTTTGTAGTTGCATGTGAAAGTTGTTGTGCTAGCTAGCGCTTCCATACAGACAATGAAATATATGGAGATAATAAAGCAACTCTAAGCTTTAAACCTCTAGAAGGCTGGAATATTTCAAAAATGTTACTCCCTCTGTCCCATAAAGCTCGATACACTTTCCTTTTACACCTGTCCCAAAAAGCTCTATACACTTTAATTTTTGGACATGGCGCACAAGGCCACAACTACTTTATACTTTTGACTTTTCAACCATAACCCACTACTCTCTCACATCTAAATAAAATAATACCCCACTAACTCCTCTCACATCCACCATTCTAATAAAATACAATTGATAACCAAACAACGACTTATCATCTAAAAACTACGTGTCTGGTCAAGTGTATGGAGCTTTTTGGGACGGAGGGAGTAAGTAAGATACTGACTTCACGCAATATATAGCTAATCCAGTCTATCTAGGTTTGATGGAATCCTAAAACTTAGAGGGACTTGAAAATAGAATACCATTCAATACGGCCGTAAGTATTTTCCATGTCTAGGTTTATGTACCATCCTGTTTGATTCTTAGATTTGTGGAAGGTGTTGAAGCATTTCTTGTGTGATAAGAATATCGCCATGAATGTCTCTGTTAGAAGTAAATGCACTATGTATTAGGCTAATGTTGTAGACGACTAACAAGAAATTTCACTATTATTTTGTACATAGTTGTACATAGAGTTTGATGGGATATGATGAGGTCTCCATGGATTATCTATTTTTGGAGTGAGATATAGAAGAGTATGATTGATACTCTTTAGAAATTGTGCGTGTTTATATCAATTTTGAATTTCCAGACATATGTACTTTTTTTTTACTAAGGGCCAATAAGCTTGATAGAATTTGAGCCAAATCCATCAAAGCTAGGACTCTTGTGTGGATTCATATAAAATAGAGTAGGGAGTAACACATGTTGGGGAAGCATCCCCTAAAAAAAATAAAAAACAAGAAGAATGATATATAGTTTCGT
This sequence comes from Patellifolia procumbens, assembly GCA_947645195.1. NCBI lineage: Eukaryota > Viridiplantae > Streptophyta > Magnoliopsida > Caryophyllales > Amaranthaceae > Patellifolia > Patellifolia procumbens. Next base: position 538,525 of record CANSGD010001494.1, on the reverse strand, counting down.
TTTGCAATGAGACATACAAGAGTATGATTGATATGAATAATCTCACTTTTGTCTAATCTGCTTAAAAAGGATAAGTAGAAATACAAGAATTGTGGAGGTACAACAACTCGAATTACATGGTGTACTTTATCTCTACCCTCTTCAACTAGATTCCATTTAGTTTTGTCGAGGAGATAAAAGTTGGAGAAAGACGAGTAAGTTGGAGTTATATAGGAGGTGATCAGTCCATTTTAGTGCATATTTATAGCTCATTTTAAGTCTCATTGCATGTAGCTTTAGAGCATTTAGAGTTAGGATTGCATGGTTTTTCCTTCCTTTGGGATTTCGATTATACTTCACAAGTGTTTGGTTGTTTTTGATGTATTTCAAGAGAATTGGCACGTGTTGGAGTACTTTTGTGATCTAGGGACTTGGGGCATGTTCGAGGGTGCGTGGCTCGTACTTTGGAGATGCTCAAGTGAGTCAACCTTGGAGGAATTGAAGGAAGAAGGCCACCACGGCCGTGGCTCATACACCACGGTCGTGGGCACCTGTAGCAAGCAAAGCAGTATCATGAAGAATTGAAGACTGATTCGATGAAATCAGGTCACCACGGTCGTGGTGATTTTGCCACGACCGTGGATCCTGATCTTCGCAGAATCAGTGGTTTTTTTGTATAGTTACTGCCTGGACGATTTTAAGGCACCACGACCGTGGTGACCTGCTTTCGGGCTTTGACCCGTTTTGTCCATCTTACTTTAATGACTCTTTTAATTAGTTTTTAGAGCTTGGACTCGACATTATCTCATATACTTAGTTTCTAATTACATTTTCTTAGCCCTAAAACTCTCTCTAAACACTAGTTATCTCTATTGTTCATCTTTGAAGATCGAATCGGTTATTCAATTCAAGTAATTTTTCTTCAATCTCTTTTCTTTAATTCTATTACTTTGTTTATGATGTTTAATTTATTGAATCTCAATTGCTTAGAATCCATGGTTAGTGAGTAGTTCATTATCTAAGGTTTGGGCGAAAGTATGAATTAAGGGCTTAATGTAGATTATCTATGCTTTTTATGATTCAATTGTTTGTCTATGCATTGAATGTGGTGTTTTGACACCCTAGGATAGATCTTGATCACGTTTATGCTAGGGCACTTAGGGTTTCTATCGTTCTTAATCGAACTTTAATCCCTTTTGTCATTCCCATGTTTTGACTTGATTTCTAGACCAAGGGATTGGGTAGGAATTAAGGGGATCCTTTAATTAGGGTCTTTCCAATCTTATTGAATTTATTAATCAACGGACCAAAGACCATTCGAAAGAGGATTTGGTTGGTTGATTAATCGATTACTCTTGAGGACCATTCGAGAGAGGACTCAAGTAAATTAGAGGGGAACTTAACCTTGTATTGACTCCATTGTGAATCACCATACTTTAAGTTCGATCATTGACAAGGTTCAAAGAAAGGGTGGGCCATTGATAAAGAATCGATTCCAAACCACAATGCTGCGGCCGACATAGATCTCATGAGACCCGCCCACTATTACTACGAAAAAAGAGCCATGATCGTTATTTCCTTACTATAGTCGATGATTGTTCTCGAGTAATGGCTGGATCTACTACTACCTCGTCCATTGACTACAAAGCTAAGGGAGGTTCACGAGGGCTGCTGCCCTTGTTTTTCCGCCGGACCGCACTCTTGACCTCCGATCGAGCGGGTTGGTCTAGCTTAGCTCACGAACTCCTAAACGAGGAAAATGGGTGCGGGAGGCTGAGGGACGACCCGGACGAGGATTTAACGACTTGACCTCCAAGGTGGACCGCTGCTTTATCTTCAAGGCCATCATTGCAGGCTGCTGCAATGGCTACTGTAGCTGCTGCTGAGCTGCTAGCCTGTTGCAATGTGCTTGACAAATGTATCACCAAGCTAATCTGCTAGTATTGAAAAAGGGTCTCCCTTTGATTGAGGGATATGAGAATTCGGTCAGTCCTATCATTTTTTTCTCTTTTGCCGGAATAGATTCCATTTCAAACCAAATGAAGTACGCGACTATGGTAGGTTCTGCTTGCTGAAACCTCTACTCTAATCAAAAGCAACCTGAGGTTCCTGTCAAAGCTCCAGAGTTCTCTCATGATGAGGTTTCAATCCAATCCATTCTTGGGGTCAAATAAAGACCATGTTCATGCTAACAGAAGAGCGGATCCAATACTTCGTTCTTTTACCTTCTTTCATGTGAAAGTTGACCTGCGCATCTAGTTGTTCCTTTCTTTTTACCTCTACTCTGTGGAAAGCCTGCTATACTATACCTTTTGACTTAACTCTACTCTAGTAGTCACTAGACTCACTATAGTAGTCCGTCCGGCTGCAGGTGATTCAACTTCATAGAAGTGCACCTAGGGTGGAATTTGAAGCTTGGACTCTCTCCCACATGTGCTAGAAGTCTCCCGATGGCTTCCCAAAAAACGGATTTCGAACCTGTTGGGCGTTCTTATTCTTAATGAAGAGTAGTAGTCAATTTTTGTAATTCCTATTTTAATACTTGATAGAGTAAGGGTAGAACAAGAAAGACAAAATAGGGCTTGAATCAATCAAGCAAGATTAAACGAGTGAATAGGGGGTTGAAAAGGGCGAGACTGATGTTGCAGCAAGAGATTCACGTAGTTCGTCGGTCAAACCAACGATTTTCTTTTCAAAGTAATAGAGAGGGCCAAAAAGCTGCTAAGCGAAACCTCACGGGCCGTCCCCTCCGCATAAAGGTAAGAAAAAGTTTACCCGCTTAAGTAAGTCAACTACCTTCTTCTTTCCAAAATCTTCGCTTTAGCGATTCGCTACGCCCCTTTCACTCTATCTGAGGTCCTTCTCGTAGCTAAGAGCTCTCTTCTATTACTAGAATAAATGAATTGCTAGAGTTGCAGTTGTTTAGTCATTATTGTTCGTACCTCTTTGATCATTAGTCGAACTAAGACCAATCATGATAAAATAAAGGGAAATTCCCAATGATGGCCCTTAGGTTTTAGGAATTCTCAGTGGTGGAAATTTCTAAAAAACTTTCCCATTGGTAGCCCTACTTTACAAATTATTCCCAAATATAGCCCTAATAAAGATATTTCGTTAATAATAAAAACATATTCCGTTAGTTAACCATTAAGACGGTTACTCGCACGTAAAAAAAGGTCTTTTGGGTCTTTTTTTTACCAATTTTGACATCAAAATCGAACATGGAGAGCTAAAACTAACCCCCTAAACTTAACTTTAGGCATCGATTTTGAGGTCGAAATTGAAAAAAAAACAATTGGAATATTTTTCAATAAGGTTATGCTTGAGAATAATTTGTGAAGCAGGGCTACCAATGGGAAAGTTTTTTTAAATTTCCACCACTGGGAATTTCTAATACCTAAGGGCCTCCATTGGGAATTTCCCTAAAATAAACAATTATCTAGGACTAATTTCCACCTGTACATAGACTCTGCACATTCATCCGATAGTTCGTATCCCCCTTCAACCGGCTTCAAAACTAGCTATTCTGCTGACGATTTTAGCCTTTATATATCACCCCGAATGGAGAGGGTCCACTAAATACCAAAGAGACAGGGAAGATGGTTGATACTCTTCGAAAGATTGACCTTATTTTGGCTTTATTAAAAGAAGGGCGCCCGTACCACGAGAGGGAGGATTTAGGAGACCCTTTTTCCAAGCTGCTTGCTTTGGCGAGATCTAACCCCACCCTACGAGCAGCCAAAACAAAAGAAAGACTGCTAACATCCTCTTGCATTCAGCTTTTGCCGCTGAGGACATTCCCTAGAAAAGTGCGGCCCTCCGCACAGGAAACAGTCCCGGTTCTTTGTCTTGCCATCCGAACTGGTGCTTACTTTAAAGGATAGGTTCCATTCACTCCCTGGAAATAAGATCCAACCGGTATGCCATTCATGCTTCTTTCAGACATGGAACTTTCTATCCTCTCCTTACAGTTAAGTTACTACGTTCCTTGCTTGAAGCCACGCAACTAGTATAGGCCACTCTCACCATTGCTGATGAAACTCCTGAATGCCATAACGCTGTCAGGAAAGGAGCTTCAATTAGCCGAAGTGAGCTAAGGAGCCGAGTGACGTGCCAGCGCTCATAATTTTTTGCCAGCACGTATCAATAGAGGTACGACTAGAAACCCTTTCCATTCTTATGGATAGAGGTGGGATTGCATACTTGAGCTCCTCACTATAGTAAACCCCAACAAAAGCGCTAGTTGGAAAGATAAGAGTGCTTCCTTGCCTAGCCTATGCTTCAAGACCCGTTTCAAGCTTATCACAAGGAACGATTTCTTCTATTGGATTGAGCGAGGGAATCCCTTTCTGTTAATACGGAAAGCATCCTGGTTGCCTATACTCGGTTGCAGGAAGCTAGTCGAATGCGTGCTCTTGTATCCCTTTCGGTGGTTTTTTTTCCCTTCCTCGGAGGTTCGCTAGGGCTTGGCATTCAGTTACAGTTAGTAAACGAAGGGAAGGGGGAAGACATTAGAAACCCTCGACCCGACATTCATTACTTTCAAATGAAGAATGAAGAGTGCCCTGCCCCAGCAAGCACCTACTCCGGCTTTTCAAGACCGGGGCTGGCTCGAGGCAGGAAGCTACGATGCCGCGTTACGATCTGGTGCGACGACTTCCGAGAATGCATTTGAACGATTGTCACTAATTTGATTGGACTTCGTATCTAAGGCACTTGTTCCAGCTTGGAAAGCTCACTGCTCGACAATCTCATCTACTTGAAAATTCGTGTAAAAGTTGGTAACTTTCTAATAGAGTTGTTAGTTCAGCAGCTCTGGTAGAGGGATGGCTGCTTCCAAGCCCACCTCCTGGTTGTCATCGCTCGATCACTTCCTTTTCCACTAAGTGATTGCTTAGGGACCTTAGCGTACGATCTGGGCTGTTTCCCTCTCGACTTTGGATCTTAGCACCCAAAAAGTCTGTCTGTACAAACGATCTAGGCCTGTATTCGGAGACTACTAGCACTCTACGAGTAGATTAGTTGAGTGACTAGACTAAGACTCTCTTTGATATCAATCACTAAACTAAAGAAAGTAGTAAATTGAAAGCTAAAAATCTCCTCTTCCCCCATATTTATTATCCTTCTCGCAACGGTTCTGCATCAGATGATGAGCCTATGGCAAGGGGTAGACAACTATAAAGGCGCATGCTTCCAGCTCACCTAGACCAGGAGAAAAATGTGATCGCAATCAAGCACATAACATTGATTTCATAAAGGAACTGTAGTAGTTATCAAGGCATCAATTTGAAAGCCATATTTTGACCCGGACGTTTTCGGGCTGCCCCTAATAACCAACGAATGGAGAATACGCGTAATGGGCTGACCAGGTTATCAGCTTAAAAAAGAGGTTAACCCTCGAAAGAGGAAGCTTGCTCTACTGGCACTTGCTATCTGATATTTTTCTTATTAACCAAGCTTTAAGCCATATTTAATAGCCTTTACTGCACTTTGTTTTTGAAAGGCCAAGCAAGAAGAGAAGAGCGAATGATGCTTTCTCGGGGAAGCCCATATGTTCGAAGTCGAAAGAATCAATCAAAGTCTACAGAATATGAGGGAAGAATTGGCACGTTTTGGATTCGTGGGATGGAAAGGATTTTCAATTTGAGTTCTTCACACTTTTCCCTCGTCTTCCCCTACCTTTTTGGAGTCCGGGGATGCGGCGGGGGCAGAAATAAAGCAACCAAGAAGAGAGAGGAAAGAAGCTACAGCAGCACCTCACGAACTTCTTACTGGGGCAGCACCATCCGATGCAAGAGGGCGGGGACCTTATCCCCTCAGGTGTAGGATGAGGATTATTTGCTAGAATGTGAGGGGCCATCACGACTAACAAAGTACTCCTTAGTTTCCAAATCATAGAGCCTCCATCCTTTCTTTCCAAAAGGATAACCCACCAAAATACATCGTCGCGGCAAAGTTTTTCCGTCGACAGTTGAATGTTTTGATCTGGTTCGATTTTCAAACCTAAATCGGCGGTGGGGAAAGATGCGCTCAATCCGTTGCTTCTTGCTCCAACTTAAGAGTAGGGGCTCTATTGCCTTTTCCGCGGGCTGAACGAGCCTTTCTTAACTCTTGAATTGGAAGGAGGGCCCATTTAGGAGCGCTGTTTTCATAAAACTCGAAATATCGTACTATTCTTTGGTGGCGGGCTTCGAGGACCCTACGTACTAATTCTTTATGCATGGATGCAGGAAGAGCCTAGGAGTGAACTGGCGGTCCAACAAAGAGGCAAAGTAGTGGTCTTTTTCTTTCCAAACGATTGTTCTATATTTCCTATCATTTTGCTCTTGTTTGTGGATGAAGAATCGCGAACATCAAAATTCTGGTTAAGCATGTTCCCAGAAAAAAGATACTTTCGAGCGTTAAACCAAACCCGCTTATCCAAGAATAGGCTCGCTTCTTTCTTCCTTAATGGCCTACGCCCCTACTCATTATTCCACATCAGGGATTGTTCCACCGACTGTGAAGGAAGGTTCCCTGGATGATTGCTTCTATCGACTGTCCTTCTCTAACCGAATACAGGCCTAGATCGTTTGTACAGACAGACTTTTTGGGTGATAAGATCCAAAGTCGAGAAGGAAACAGCCCAGATCGTACGCTAAGGTCCAGAAGAGAGGAGCTAGCTGGAACATCTGATCTAGCAATTTTGCTTTCTGCCCTTTCTTCTTCTACGGTTTCGGCTTCTTCGGGTATCGTCAGATACTCCTTTAATAAGATAGAAAGGGCTTTTTCAGCTTGATCGGAATCGGCTTGACCACCTTCTTAAAAGGGAATTCGGGAGGGGATAAGGGGAAAAGGTTTTGAGGAGGAATAGCATCCCTAGCGGTACGAAAAGAGAGGTCGTGATGATATCATCTACGTCCGTACCGCTCCTCGTGGAGTAGATCCCGCAAAACATCTTCGGGAACACCTCTAACAGAGGGATTTTGAAAGAACTTATTGTCAACCTCTTTCAGCCTCCACCCTATTCAGAAAGTCTACTTAGCCCAGTAAATCTAATCCCCGAGCCAACTTTGATTTGTTGCTGCCTCGTCAAATGCAGGAGCATGAGACACTCCTGGCCGCTAGTAGAACGTAGGCGCTTTAGGTGTGCGTTGACCATGCACTCTCGCTTTGTTATGTCGAAACCTAATTGTTAAGTTAGCAACACTTCCAAATGCCACTTCTTCCCGTCACACCCGTCTTCAGGACGATCTAGTAACAGGTTTTCACTTCTCAGTGAGTGAAAGATTTATCCCTGGGTCTACGTTGAAAGCTTATATAGTAGAACTCATTCGAGAAGGCTTGGCGGTCTATTGTCCAGAGAAATTCTTTTTTAAGAAGATTTCTGAGAGGGACTAAAGAAAAGAGGATAGGACTTTTTACAGTCAGTAAAATGCAGTTAGCAAAGCCAGATACGTTGCGCGGAAAGAAGGCCTGTTCTATATCATATTGAATTGAGCCCTTGGACCGACCGGGGGACTACTGATGGTCGATTGGCCTGACACTTCCCCCGGGTGGGTGACTGCCCTTATCGTGATTTCCTCCTTCTTTCGGGTAAAGGTTAGAGTGATTAAGGGAAGGCTCGAGGTCGAGGTGGAGCACCCACCATTCCCTCTTTTAGTGTTAGCAAGTCTTCTGTGGAGGTAGGAAGCCAGGGCAAGTAACTCATTTCACTAGTCTCATATGTTAGTCTCGATGCACGGAGAGTGAGGGGAAGAGGCGACGAGAGTCAGCCCGATCATCCAATTCGTATCATTGCATATTAGAATATGGAAAGTCAAGAAGAAAATGCATGACCAGAAGAATTGTGTGAAATAAGTAAATGGATCCAGTTGAGGCATAAGAACGTTTTGATTTTGAATGATTCCCTCCAGACAGCTTAACTCCGTCAAGCCTCTAGAAATGGTGGTTAAAGTCTGTATAGGTGGTTGGTTGTTGACCAACAACGCATGGGACAGGAGATTAAGGTAGTGTAACTAATTATGTATTCTTTATTTTTAGATGGATAGGGATCCCCATTCGTTCTGCTAAGCTGACCATCTATCTGCCCTAAAAGCAAGGGCTTGGAAAACGGGTGCCAGTAGGAAGGAGGAAACGGAGAAGACCTATTCTCAACTAAAGCAAAGGTAAAAAAAATGAAAATCTGTATTCAATACGTCTTATTCTCTTTCGAAAGGCCGTTCTACTCTCACACTGGTTACGAAAGGAGATTCGCTTGGCAGAAAGGCTTTCTACCATGAAAGCCCACAGAAGGGCCCAAGCCCATCAAAGGTGGCTCCTCACATGAAATCGTGCAAAGGATCCTAACCCATCCAAATAGCCCCTGGGAGAGTGGCCGAGTGGTTAAAAGCGACAGACTGTAAATCTGTTGAAGTTTTTCTACGTAGGTTCGAATCTTGCCTCGAATGAATGTGAGAGGTACGTAGTAACTCGACTGTAAAGGAGAGGAGTGAAAAGCATTTTTCGTTTTTGAAATGGTAAGTAGCGGTGAGAGGGACTTCTGTTTACTCACTTTAAATTGAGTATCTGTTTCCCTCCTTTTCCTGCTAGGATTGGAAATCCTGTATTTTCGGCCTTGGCTAAAAAGCTCCCAATTAGGTCAGTAGCTGGCCGAGTAGCGAATAGACCCGCACTAGAACGCCCTTGTTGACGATTCTTTACTCCGACAGCATCTAGGGTTCCTCGCTGAAAGAACATCTTTATGAGATGAACGTAATCCATATATCTCCTTTCTTTGGTTAGGAACAATTCAATAGCCCAAATTGGTTATTTGACCAATTATAACTTCGTGGAAAACTAGGATATAAACAAGACCCATTTGTTTCAAGTTGAGGGCCCGTCCAGAGGCACTTAAGGCAAGGGCCATTCGGATCTTATTTATTAAATCTATATAAATAGATAGTGGCAATTCCCCCAGCACCTCGAATGGCGTGAGCCGCATGCGGGGAGACCCGCACGTACAGTTTTTAGGGAATTTATAGCATTCTAAATAAAACACTAGAGTTCGCGAATTTAGATTGCTCAAGACATATCTTTTCATCAGATGATGAACCTATTCGTGCCTTTTTATTTCCTCTAAACCTACCGTGTGCCTATTTGGAGCTTTTCACAATGCCGCAGACCTGTGCGAGGTAATGAACAAGCTCCAGAGCCAGGGCTTTAAGATCAACAGTGAATTTCTTCAATTAATCAATATTTCTCGCGAAAGAGACTTAAAACCAGTGAGGCTGTTGTTAGCTTCTTTACAATGTCAGCATGGTAGGAGTCTCTTCCTTTTTGTGTATGGCATCGCCACTCCCTTTGGCAGCATCCACTAATTCGGATGCTCAAGCAATTGTCGCAGCACCTGCACCCATAAGTTCCCGGCGAGAGGCTGTTAGCAGTATTTCTTTTGTTTTGGCTGCCCGTAGGGTAGTTCTCTTGCCGCAAAAGGGGACCACTTTCTTCCCCCCAAAAATGTCAATTCCAACATCAGGGCCCAGCAAGCAGCATAATTATGTTCCGAGGCTACTTCCAGCAAAAGTAGGATATGGTTCAAAAGGCCTTGTTCCATCCCGCGCGAATCCCTCCCCCCCCTCCCCCCGCGCAGGTAATGAGAAGCTTAAAAAATGAAGCCCATTTTTTTGAAATCCCACTATAGTAATGCTGATAAAAATGGAAAATGAAAGACCCAAAGTAATGAGAAAATGACTTGTAACTATAAAGCTATAGGTGTAAACTACCTTTGACCAAGTGTAGCACCCCGCTTACACATCTCCTGTGAAAAGACCGCATACGCGCTCCTTTACTGCCTACCCTCACAAAGCTACTCACGATTGCTCCTGCTCTGAGACTCGAACCCAATTCTTTCCCCGACCCCTCCACGACTAAATCAAAGCTCTTGCAGTCCTTGAAGAACTCGGAGCTCTTTCGCCTTGTTACGATCCGTCCCATTTCGACAGATTTGAGCTTGATGGATGTGAGTATCGATCACATAACAATTCATTCTCGTGTGTAGCAGGCCATGTCTCCCGAACGATCATAGTACGGCTGCTGGTCATGACTGTGGTGTGAGTAAACCTGTTGAGAGAAAGAAGAAAGCACAAGAGAAATGGGTGCCTAGGGTGCGGGAACCTGTGGCTGGATTGAATCCTTCGCGATGGAAATGCCCTCTTGCATATTGAGGTAATTTTCGAGAGAGATGGCCAGGCACATTAGTTTTTGAACTCAAAATAAGGATCATCTAGAGCAGGCGAAATCTGAGATACAAAATGTTTTCATTTCCCTAGGATCGAGCGATAGGGTGCCTGCCTACAGAGGAGAGAAAGGATGTAGCAAATGCATTAAAAAAAGGGGGGGGGCTTGCTTCTAGGCAAACACCCTGGCTGTCTCTGCACCCCTACCTCCTTTATCACTAAGCGGTAAAGGTGCTACCTTTTTCTTTCCAAGGGATGGAGTTAGAGTTTATAATAACCTTGATTGTGCAAAGAAGGCTCCAGAGAAGAAGAAAGTCTCCAAGTCGATATCTGATGAGATCAATTAAGTAAAAAAGAAAAGAAGACACATGTCTGAGCCTATTGAGATGACCCAAGAATTTCGCTATTTCGATTTTGCTTGTCTTTCTTTCCAGCCGGATTCATTAATGCAATGGAACTCCAGAACTTACTGGGGTCTCACAGGTTGAAGCAAACCACCCTTTGTTTTTTTAATCGTAATCAAAGATGTTTTCTTGTCTCTCGTTTCTTTTCTGAACAAATAGAAGAACCTAATGGATCGAACTCATACAAAAACCCGTCTGTTATAGCCTTCATCTCGAAATACGAATGAATACCGTTTCAAGGCCGGTCTTAAGGCTCCTGGAAAGTTCATTAAGAATTAACTAGCAAAAAAAAAGAAAGAGGAATCCTACCAGGTAGCTGCCTATAGCTTTTACCTAGTTCATTTCCCAGCGCGAAGGTTCAAGACCTAGCCAAGTGTCGGTAGCAAAGCTGACAAGGCAAGGCCTTAGCAAAGTGCCATTCTCATAGTCATAGCGGGGCGCTTCGAGTTAGCGAAGCGCTGTGTGAGTCAATCATGACAAGAGCCCCTTCTCTAGTGAAGATAAAAAGCCGGTTGTCACCCTTAAAGTCTATATGGAAGGAAAAGTAGACTTCTTATTCCAGATATTTCCATATCATATAAAGGGCTAATAGAGTTGCGCTTTCTTAGTACAGGCGCCAATACCAACTTGCATTACTAGTAGGCGCGGAGGAGAGTTCTCGGTTTCCACCTTGAAATGGAAATTAGAGCAGCTAAGGAAGCCCGGTCATCATCATTCCACTCCCTTCTGTTTTTGGCCGTTAGAGCGTTAAGCCACTCATTGTCTTCACCCAAGTGTCGATCTTCCTTTCAAAAACCAACATCATCCGCTCCAACCTTATCATCAGCCACTTCGAGGCCACCACTGGTAGAGAGTTTTCTTCTCTTATTCAATTTTGACTTTAATCGAGAGAGATCCGACGGGAAACAGCTGCCTAAAAGAAAAACCGCCTTGGAGCACATCTTTTGTTCTTTCCACTGCTTAAAGTTGATAAAGTTGCAAACTGAAGAGGGAAAGCCCCAATCAGGACGGGCGAAATAGCCTTCATCATGTAAGTAAACCTCAGGCTTAGCCACAGAGTGGGGCGGTCCGGGGGGGGGACCACTACGGCTCCTCTCTTCTCTACGCTTCTTTGGCAAAAGCTACTCCCTCGCGGTAGAGCTTCTTTGCGATCGTTCTAGCCATGAGCAGGTTGAAGAGAGCTCTAACAGGATGCTGTAGGGAGCATCCTCACTTAGGGATCGGTCCTCTAGTTCACGCAAAAAAAGACTATAGGGATGTGAATGAAAGCTCTGATATGATAGGATAGAGTAAGGAGAGAGAAGAAAGGTTTAATAAAGATCCCCTCGGGAGAGGCAGGAGAGAACCTTAAGGCTACTCGGGACTCCTCTACTTTACGGTTAAAGTAAAGGACGAGGCAAGCATCATCCCTTTCTCGATTCCGTTCTGCGCACAATTGATAGAGTTTAATGATGAAGACTAAAAAAATGATTTAAGGTGGCATTGTCCACGGAGAAACCGCCCCAAAGCCAAGTCACTATGCTATCTTCTACTACAGGTACCTCCCTCTTAAGTGTTGGGGTATGAATTCACTGAGTAGAATAGGCAGTACGTTGGGCACACCCCTCCTAGCTGATGAGTGCACTGCTTCACATACTCGTCTTTCTGAAAAATGAAGACTAAGACAGGAGTTTCGTGGCGAGCGAGTACGAATAAGAAGCAATTCTCTTTCTGTCTTTCGACTTCTCATCTCAGAGTAGGACTCAAAGACAGAAGAAGTCTCCACAACCGCTCAACAGAACTCATACCGAAGCTAGCTCTCTTGATTTGATTTCCCCGGAAAAACCATACCTTCACCACAACTTGGGCTAATCCCAAATGTAAATAATATAGCAACAACCAACCCTAAGCTAACACCTATAAGAAGAGATTTACTTGTTTTAAGGGACTTAGATGTAAAAATGCCCCAAGTTATTCCAGCCCATCTTCAGGTTGCTAGTGGTCTCGGGCCGTGGTCAAGATCAAATCTGTTTATCAAAGTGCTTCTCCGATTGCTCAAGACATATCTTTTCAACCGAAAAAGAAAAGAGGATCATTTCGCGAACTCTAGTGTTTTATTTAGAATGCTATAAATAAACCTAGTGTTTTATTTAGAATGCTATAAATAAAAAGAAAAGAGGATCATTTCGCGAACTCTAGCGTCGATTATCGTTGTCTAGCCCATGTTCATACGAGTAGCCCGAACTCTAGTGTTTTCCTTATTATATTAATTCTCCTATTTGATATTTAGTTGGTATTCATTAGCTAGTTAATTAGTTTGTAACCTATTCAATCTCAACCCCCAAAAAAACCCTTCACTTAGGTAGTTATGGACTTAGTGGACTATAGTCAATCCCAATTTCCTTGTGGTTCGACCCTTGACTTGCCATTACTACGTTCTTAGTAGTTGCTCATTAGGTTTATAAGTTTGGTTTGCTAAGCGGTTCTTTGTGCCTTAACGACACACCAAAAACCTCTTATCAAAGGGGTTACACAGTTCATCACTTAGGGTACGAGTTTCTATGGTAAAGGTTCGATGTGATGGTGGGATGAGTAAGAGAAAGAGGAAGGAGATAGTAGAGACCGTTTTACGGAGACCATCTCAGCTAATTTTTTTTGTTACTGATTTGAGAATATATGGTTTCATGTTTCTGCATTATTTACTTATAATAAGCCTAATTTTGATAATGACATCCAAATACACACAATAAATTATATGTGGCATTGCTCGTTACTATGTGTTAAGCAGCGTTGCACAATTATTCTCGTCAAAATTTTCTATATTGAATTGTATTTTGAAGTGGCAATTGAGCGTTTTTCCTTTTTGGAAATACATTTATTATTGATGTTGGATCCTTGCCATATATCGATCGTCATTCCGTTTGAAATATTTATATGGTGCCATGTCACGTTATGACATGACATTGTTTGAATACTTTGTTGTTCCTCATAAATAAAAATAGTAATTGTAAGAGGTCTCAAACTATTCTCATACTTTTGACTACCAATTTACAATTCATTATATAATCACCAAGGCACGACTTCTGCTTGTGACAAAATGACAATGGGCAACCACAAATTAGTTTATCCATTTGCCTTATCAAATAGGGGTTACCACCACATCTTCCCCCGATAGACTCGAAACTCTTTATAATCAGACAGGGCATGGGCCCAACAACTAGTTTTGTTTGAACGCGTGAGCTTACATTGTAGTCTTCCATGTCCATGTCGCATGATGACTTGGTGCTACTTGGCCTCCACGACACATGTTGACCACATCACATATTGCCAATGTCACTTTTCAAATTTTGTTTCAAAAACTGAAGTAAAAAGACTTAAACCCATGATCATTACTTACAATGCGTTTTTTTCACCTTAAAAGAATAAATTTCAGGGTTATCAATAAGTTCCAATAAGCCTAGAGAAGTCCAGATAAATTCCAAAAGTTCTAAACTTCTATCAAATCATTACACAACCTTCAACAAGTACTAACTAGTTTTCAACGCGTTTGCAAAAAACATATAAAGTTTTGTATAAAATTATAATATTTGGAAAAAGAATAAAACAAAAATAGTTTTTAGTGCGATTTTTTTAAATAAATATTGTTAATAATAGAGATAGGGTTATGCACTTATGCTTATTAGTTAAGGATTTTTCAAAAAGAATGATATTGATTTTTGGTGTCCCCGTCCTCTTCTCTTATAAAATAGAGATAAGTTCCAGCAATTTTAGATAACTTTAGATAAGTTCGAAAATAAGATGAAAAGATTGCACCATTAAAAGTCACAACTCTACGTTTATGCCATATCCTTTATTGTTATCACATTCTACTTTTTATTGCTAAATTATCCACCTTGAAAGTAACAAAGAAAAACTGAGATAGATTTCACTATTCTCTCAAGCTTATCTTCTTTATTACACACTACAACCTAACACAACAAAATATATATTGAGCATTGACTGGACTCGAGATGATAAATGATTTTAATACTCCCTCATTTCCCCTTCCACGTTACAAAGTAACACACCAAACATCTCGACCGCCAAAATACTAGTATATAGATGTGGTAAAAACTGACACGACCCGCCAACTCGACACAAAATTGACCCGTTACTAGCGAGGTTGGGTCGAGGGTGTAAAAGCGACTAAGTACACATGTTTAAATTAGGGTTGGAGTGGTACAACCCATTTAAGTAAGTGAGTTAACACATTCCAACACAATTCCATTCTATTTTCAACTATAGTAGATAGAAAATGACATGACACGTCAACATGACTCGGAGTTAACACGTTTCTGTCAAAGTTTTTGACACATTTAGCTACACGGAATGAGACGACCTATTTATTAAACGGATGGGGGGTTAAGGATTAAGGTTGAAGGATTCAACCCGTTTATACAAGCGAGTTGACACGACAGATTCCGTTTACTAGTAGTAATGTAGTATGTCATTTCATTGCAATTTGTAAAGGGTGTAACTAGTAGTATCTATCCCCGCAATTCTGCGATCTACAATTCTACAGTTCTGTCGAGATGCCATTTGCTACCATTTTCACGCAATTCTGGATTTGCTCCATTACAGCTTCAATTTGAGTCCAAAAACCCCTCACATTCTCTATCAACGCTTTGGTTTCCTCCGTTATCCATGGATTCCGATGAAACAACTCTTCTCTTCTGCCATTGTCGGCTTCATGAATCCTAATTAATTTCAAATACAATGGCTCCTCTATTGATTTCATTGAGCTTCGAATTCAGGTATAATAACAATTCTTTATTAACCTATCCTCTTTATTTTACTGTTTCACATTTCTCATGAATTTCTGCGTTGATATTGGTTTATTTTGAGTTCATTAGTTAAATCTATGTTGAGTTTCATACTTATGCCTGTTTTCTTTTACAATTATAGCACATAGCTTTATTTATCATAGATCTGTGAATTTATCTGCTGAGAACTAGCAAAATGCTAGCCAGTGGCGGATTTTGAAAAATTGGAGGAGCTAAGGTTTAAACACTCGACCTTCCGAAAAATTATTGAGGGCCGTGCCCTATACACACATTAAAAGGTCCTGGCCTGGATACCATGATCTAGATTTGTGCAAAGGCACACTAACATTTAGTTAACGAACTGCATACTTAGGCTCTGGAGCTGAATTGAACTGAACTGATATTAATGGATGTTTTTCAATTAATGTCCTTAGACTCTCTGTTTGAATCTTTGTCAATCCAAACTAAAATTGTTTTTTGAACACACTAGCGTGCTCTAATTTCATGTAAAGTGACCCTAACATTAAGCCAACGAAATGCATACTTAAGCTCTGAAGACTGACAGTGAAAACGGGTATCGTTTTGCTGATTCAGTGCTTAGATTACGCCACATTATTAAGACTTAAGACTATCATTGTTGGATCATTATGTTATTAAGTAAATACAAGCCAAATCTTATTTATGATGGATTATTAATATCTTCTTTAGAGATTTGGATGCATTAATTAGCAATTCAAATTCTATGATCGTCTTGAATATTTGTCTGTTAGTAAAGATGTGCAGTATATTAGTAAACTGATGCACTTGATCAGAATCCGCCGTTTCTGTCATAAACTCTTTATTCCGGACGAGGAGGGTAAGGGTGATTGATGGAAACTCATGTCTACAGATGTCATTTCCAGGGATTTATTTTTTAGCAACTAGTTTGATTTGTTTCTTAGAATAATGGGACTTGATATTATTCAGTCATATCCCAATTAGTTGATTCTTTCCTCTCACATAGCTGCTTCATTTCAGGGGTTGATTGGTTCTTCCTCTGCTTTATATACATCATACTTGTAATGTTTACTCAGTAATATACAGAAAAAGTCAGTTTTTCCCTACAAAAATGTACCGTCCTGTTTCCTCGTATGATTTCCCTTTATTTTATTGGGTGTTTAGGAAAAGCAGGGATACATAAGAATTAAGATGGTTTCTTGATCCCCTGGAAGCCAAATACGGAGAAGCCTATAAAATATCAGGAATGGCAGTGACTAATATATGATCCTTTACTATGTAATTATTTAAGGTCGCTAGTCATGTTTTATGATTTGGATAATATGTGTGAAGTGGCGAGTGCCATTAGTGCTTAGTGTGTTGGCAGGCAATTGGAGTTTTGTATCGATTTGGAGTTATGGATGTGTTTCTTGTCAGGTTCTCTGTTAGTTTACCTTTCTTAGGATACTCTTCACTTAAGCTTAGAGTAGACCAGATGGTAAGGAATGTAGGACTTGAAAGGAATGTAAGTGGCTTTGGCTGAGAAACTGCTACAGAGTTATGAAATCAAGGGCTATTCATTGCCTCGTAGAAATGGTGGTGTCATGGCTATACTCTTTGCATTCTTATGTTCTATGGAAAGTTACTATCTTAGTATTAGATTGGGCTGTAGTTATTTGTTCTTGCTAGAGCGGAGAGAGCAAGAATATTAAGAAAAAAACCTAGAACCAAATCTTTTGAAAAACCAACATGCATTTGGTGATTAGGTGGGTTTGTTCAATTAAGAAAGAACTGGAACCAAGTGTTTTGAGAAATAACATGCCTTGATGATTAGGTGGGTTTTTCATAAAATAATTATAATGTTGAAGCTTTCTCACTGGATAAGATCGGTTGCCTTACTTGTGATGCCTGTGAAGTTATGATATGAATATATCTGCCTAACGGCTACAAACTGTTGATATCAATGTCCCACATTGATGGGTAGCAAACTAGCAACCATGTAAAGCGCTCCATAAAATGAACTTTGATGGATCTAGATATATCCATAGTATAGGGCGCAAATGGTGTCTCTATAAGAGATTGTGAAGGATATTAGTCATGGACACAAGAACACAAGCAATCGGTTCCACCAAGTATAATCATAGAAGAAGCTCTTGTATTGAGAGAAGCAATCAATAATACAGCCAACTTTTTGGGTGCTAAAATTTCGGTGATTGGGGGCGATAATATGTGGGTAGGTGAAATCTTTCCTACACGAGTGAAATTTTCAATGGCAAATAGTCATATTCCACCGATGATGGACCTTTAAGTTTTACAATTATTCCCCATTTCTGGATAAATAAGGATATATATAAAGCTTTCTCTGAAAAGCTTTTCAGTACAAAAATGAAAATGATACATAATTATGGAGGCCAAATAATACAAGAAACTGAAACCAGCTGTTTATTATTCCAATTGATGGAAAATGAGTTGGCAGAAAAGCGTGGAACCAAGTTTTACTTGGTTTCCCCATCCTTGGTTATAGTGTAGGATCCTTTCTAAGCTGGTGAGATTTACAAAAATATAGCTGTTTTTTACCAAACAGGTGGTTATTACAATGGTTTTTTACATTTATTTACGAGAGAGATGCACCTACCTTAAAACTGATGATTGGGACTGACTAAAGTTGGCAGAAAGCAATTCCAAATCAAATGAGTAGTAAATAAGGTGGTGTTCAACGTGTTTCATTTCAGTAACAGAAAATTTCAATCAAGTGTGCGTCTTTCTTTTGAAAACAACCATTAGTTGCTTACTTATGAAACATAAGGAGGTGTAAGTAGGCTCACTTACTCTTATATAGAAATATGTGGTAGATGTGATTAGTTGATTTGATGCTAGCTGCTATGAAATGATATTTGGAGAAGGGTTTTTAGGCAGTTGCATTACAATTAGCTCTACAGAAATACAGGAGATTATAGGGGAAGAAGGGCCTGTTCGGCAAAGTAGCTGTGAGCTTTTAGTGTATAGTTTCAGCTTTTAATTTTTAACTTTCAGCTGTGAAAACTTTCAACTGTAGAATTAGCTGTTTAAATAATTAGTGTTCGGTAAAAGTAGCTGTAGATAAAGTTATAACTTATAATATATTTATAAAAAGTATTAGCTTTGGACAAAAGCTACTTAGAAAGCTACAAATGTTAGCTTTGGAGAAAAGCTACTCAAAAGCTAAAAGTTACCTGAAAGCTACCTTGAAAAGCTACTTCGCCGAACACTTATATAATTTTTGGAAAGCTAAAAGCTACCCAAAAGCTACACAAAAGCTAATAAAAAAGTTGCGCCGAACACGCCCGAAGTATGTTGAATATTATTGAGATTTTTTATTAGTTTGTTTCACGTTTTGGGAGAGAGCAAGCCTCTCGAATGCTTGTAACTATGTTCGGTTATTGCTGTTTTTTGGTTAATAAACTTATCACTGAAATTCTGTCCCAGCTAATTTGATTCTTTACTCTTGCCTCCTTGGATATGGGCATGATGCTCAATTGATAATTTCAGAGAGTGAACTGTTCTTTTAGGAAGAATGTTGATAGCAACACTTCATGTAAATACCCTAATTTTTAAAGAGTATTTTATTAATAGCTAAGTATGATTTATTAGCCTAATCATATGTTAATAGTCCTCAAGTTTGATTAAAGGAAGTTAGATTTAATTATAGAATTTGAAAAAAGTTAATTATATTTATTTAGTTAATTATTTTATAACATTTTAATAGAATGACTTCAAGAAATATTGAGTTTAATTCTTTTAACGAGTATGAGTTATTATTGTTTCTTATGAAGTTGCATCTATATTTAAATTTATATTTTAAAAGTGAAATATATATGCTTAGATATCTGTATAAGAAGAGAAGTTTAAGGTAATTAGACCAAATAGAGTAGAATAGGGAGACTAGATTATATATTAAATAGAGATGGAAAAACAAAGAGAAAAACAAAAAGAGAAAGGCAAATGTGGAAAAGATATAAAAGGAGAAAAGGGAAAACACCCATTTCCTCAAGTAACCACAAGAAACAAGTGAGTGGAAAGAGTAGTGAGGGAAAGAGAGAAAGCGGAGGAAAGGGAAAAGGGAGGCGACGGTGACCCAAAGCGGGCCTTGTCTTGTCGACCAGCCAATAGCGCACAAAGGCAGTGGTGATGCTCGGGCACGAGCAGCGGCGCGAAGAGAGGGAGCAAGGAGCTCGATTCTCTGCTTCGTTTTTGGAATTAAGGCACGTTTTTAGGAGCAATTTTCGAAGCTTTGTTCATGCCTAATCTTCTATAGTAGTGGGTAAGTGCAATTCTTAATCTCTTTTCAGTTTTTCTGAAGTGAAAGAAGTTAGGATTTGTGATTGGAATCGAATTGGGGATTTTTGATTTAAAGGGTTTGTGTATGAATCGATTGAGTAGAATAGTTAGTTTAGATTGGTAGAATGATAACTAAACTTGATTGTTGTGAGTTGGGATGGATTGAGGTTTGGTTCCATGCTCAAATATGGTATGATGAGTTAAGAATGAAGTTATGAGTATAGAGTAGTAAGATTCTTATGAAGAGTTAGAGTCTTAATGCTCAAAGGTAGAAACAAAGTGCTGTACATATCAGTTTCGTAAATCGTGTTTTTCAACAGTTTCCGGGCGTTTTTTTCTTCCAAAAATACTATTTCACAAAAGTTGTTCTTATCGAAATTTACTTAAGATAGGCTCAAGAAACGCTTGATTTGGACTTCGTAGGAAGAAGTTATGCTCTTTTTTAGTTTTTTCCCAAAATTCATGTTTTGTATAGTTCATTTTAAAACTCTAAATATTCGTATAATGTTTTGTGATGAACTTTTGACTATCCAAATGTATATATGACTCTTAAATGTCAATTATATATAAAGTAAGATGATCATAATTTATTTGGTAAAGGGTTCTAGTTAGAAGGTTAAATGGAAGCTCAAGTTACAATAATGAAAGTCATTTATATGGTTTATACTATGCCAAAATTTCTGTAGAATTTTAATAACAAATCGAGTTGTGAAAAATGTTTTAGGATCATTCACTTAATTTAGTTGATTCGAGTTAGTAATTTAAAGGTTTTATTTTGAGGTCCACACTCGTGGTGAGTGTTGATGGTGATAGCCCAGTAGGATTTTCGCTGCATGTAATTCTTAATTAGGTTGGTTGTACTTCTGGGTTGTTACACTTCAACTTCTGTCCTCATCTTTGTGAATGAAGTAATCAAACATAAGGATTTGGTTTTTTGATATATGCAGCCTTATCTGTTTGCTTTATTTGCTTGCAAATTGCAATATTTTGGTTATTTTCGAAGGGGTGTATTTTCGAAGGACGAACTGGATTTTATGAAATTTTTCTCAAAGCAAAACAGAGTCAAATAAGGATGATAGACTTGTGTTAATTGGATCAGTGTGATCTTTAACCAATAGAAGTTAGCTTACATTCGAGAAGTAATCAATCTCCTATAACTTTTCTCCAGAAATTTCTGAATTCCTCTCCCTCTCTTGTCATCTCATATACTTCTTTAGCAACTTGCTATGCGTTCCACTACTAACAAACTCTGCCATATACAAATTACAATCATATAAATAACTTCTGACATAAATAGCATCTTCTAAAATTCTGAATACTTGAAAATTTTACAAAGGAAAACAGAGTCAAATAGGGATAATAGACTCATATTGACTGGATCAGTGTAGTACCACTACAAGTTAGCTTACATTTGAGAATACAAGTTAGCCACATACAAATTACAATCATGTATCTAACTTCTGACATCAATAGCATCTTTCCAATTTGTGAATATCTCCAAAACAAACTGAGTAAGACTCTATCACTATATGAAACTATCAATGAGGGAAATCCATGCAACATGACTACCTCTTGTACAAGCACTGTGAAATGGTTTTCCAATCCCAAAAAATGAGCATATTTAGTTCACAGTTAATTCCCTTAGATTTGGGCAACCCTTCAATGAAATCCATGAAATTATCTTCCCACATTCACTAGGAATATGCAAGGCTAGTAACCCAGCTGGTTTCAAGGTGGGTTATTTCTGTTGTTGGCAGGTTGTGCAATTTTGAACATATTTGCTCATCTTTTTTCCTCATGCCTGGCCAATACCACTTTCGTGCCAACCTGTGGTTGGTTTTAAAATCTCCAGAATGCCCTTCTGATGGTTAATTATGATATTTTATCAACACCTTCTGAACGAACTCTGTTAAGACTTATGAGGGATCACCTGAATTCCCTTGTATGTTTAGCAGGGATCACCTGGCTTCCCTTGTATCTCAGTATGCCATGATCCAAGCTACACCCCTTTGGAGCCTCTGTGCCTCCCTCTTCGAGTTGCTTGATGAAGGGATCACCTTGTATCTGAGGTTCTATAGCATCCCAGTGAATGCACTAGTGGTTGTCAAGCTCTCCAAACTCGACTGAAAGTCCAACTTGTCTTTACAAAATTGGCAGCCCTTTTGCAGACCATCTCAACATCAAAACCCACGAGCTTCCCCACCCGGTTTTGGTACTGCTTACTCCTCTAGCTCCAACAAAAATTTCAAGCTCTGTTGCTCAGTCCTCACTTGAAATCTCCTTCCCAAGAGATAATGCTTCTATTTCTTAACTGCTAGCACAATGGCCATCAATTCCTTCTCATAGATAGACATGTGGTGAGTTCTATGGTTTAGAAGCTTCCTAAAAATTGCTATGGGGTGATATCCTTGAAGCAGAAAAACCGTAAACCAAAACCTGTTTCTCCAGGCAGGCAAACTTCAAGTTAAGCTCTCCACATCACCCTAACCACAGACACATGGCTTGCTGAAACAACTCCACCCAAAAGTATCTTTTTTTAACACCCTCATAAGAATGGTTTTCCCCAAATGGGACTCTAACCTTGCAGCCCTCGCATAACATTCAATCGTAGTCCGATTCTTAACCATTCATTCCTAATATGTCGTATGTTCACAAATCGAAGGGTATTAGGTCATCTTGATACTACAAACAGTGAGTTGAATTCCCATGAGGCAAACTAATGGACATGCTACAATAATGTTTGGGGGGACGATTTCTCAAGGTTTTAACAAACATTTAAAATAAATGAAGGAGATGCTCCAGAATCAAATAACACATAAGCTGGTTTACCACAAACATCAAATGTTCCCGAGATGACATTACCTCGAGCCTCTTGCACTTTTCCACAATTTCTAGCAAAAACCTCCCAAGTTCCTTGACGTTCTTGCATAACAGCCATGACCTGTGTGCTTGGTTCGGCGGATTGAATCATTACACATCCTGGTTCTTGCATTGTTTCCTGATTTTCCTTGTGCTAAATTCAGCGAAGAATTCCTAGTCTGGTGCCCAGCGTTCTTACACTTGAGGCAAACAAATTATGCGGCACATTTTCCCCCATAATGATCCTGTCACACTTGGCACATTTCCATTACTTTTTCACTTCTCGAGTTACCCAACTCTTCCTTACCGTCTTTGAGCCGTTGGTCCTTGGTTTGTCAAAACCTCCTTCTCTCGATTTTCCTTCATTCTTTTTCCTCTTGTATTCCTCGTCTTTTTGTTCAATTCTTTATTTGGTCGTGTAATTCCTCAAATGTGGTATAATACCCAATTCATTTATGATATTTAATGTTCAAAGAATCTCATCGGCTTCGAACACTCATTACTTACAATGTTAGTAACAAACCGGTAGCTCTTTGAATTTTGCAACATTCCTCAAAGCTCAGGGGAAGAACTTGTTTTGTAATTTCTCGACAAACTTATCCCTAAGTAAATGATCCACCCAGGGAAGAAAATTGCGGAAAAGGTCGCGTTTGCGGTAACCGTCACGTTAACGCGGGAACGGGTTATAACGGCTGTAATGTAACGGATCGCGGCCTTCGCGGTGTGAATTTTTTGGAAAAATTCACATAAGCCTTTTTTGCACTTTCAAGGTCTGGCAAGGATATTTATAACATAATATAGCCAAACCTATTATAATTACACTATTTATTTATAGATTTGGTGATTAAGATAATTATACTATATGTTTCTTCTAGCCCTTATCATCTCCCCCAAGATATGACACTCCTTTGACTGGAAATATCGTTTGTTACCCGTTACGTAACGGAGAAAAACGGCCGTTACCCGTTACGTAACGGAAATAACGGCGAGTTGGGTGTGATTTTCATCAAAAGGTTACATAACGGTATTTAACGTTTCGGCCACTCTCAGATCCGTTACAAAGCGCCCGTTACGTTACGTAACGGCCGCTTTTTTCTTCCCTGGATCCACCACATATTTGCCCAACCTTCCAAGTACAAGGAAGCTAATTTCACTCTCATGTTCTCAGTACAACTTATACGTCCATTAATTTCCCCATATATGTGACCCAGTCATCAAACTTAACGGAGTCCGCTTCATTGTCATACCCTCTTGGGTTAGTGGGACCTAATCTCTCATAAACCTTTCCTTTGTCAATGTTTTTTACCAGACCCCTGGCTCTCTGAGTATTGCCAATAAACTCGCGTTCATATCCTTTTCCTGTTGGATTTGCTCATCCTTCCTCATGATTGGAAGATTCATCTCCTCTATCCCCTTCATGGGGTTTTAGTTGGTTGGCCACCTCATCTCATGAACTAAGGTGGTTAACTCCTCCACACTTGAGTTGCTGGACATTTCTGATGATTCCTTTTCCTAATAACATTTAAAAGATCTAGCATCACATGATATTATACATTTCCTTCCACTCTACGTTTTCCATGTTTCACCTATGTACATGTATAGTTTACCTTTTTAAGGTGTGCCCCAAGGCCCCCAACTACTCCAAATTTAAAACTCCCTTTTTAATTATACTAGTATATGATATAAAGGGGAACAAAATTCAATCTTGTTTCTTATTTCAATGTTAAGACTTGCATTTGGTAATAGATAATGGTTAGGACTCATGACTCGAACCTTGCCCTTCCTAAAATTTGTTTCACCTATGCTTGTTGTGACTGGGGTACTCATGTCGGACACATGTACTTGTCCAAGTGCCTGACTCGGCTGTTCTATGAAATACTTCAATAATCTTGATCCAAAAGGAAGTGTTAAGTGCCCAT
Organism: Patellifolia procumbens; assembly: GCA_947645195.1. Taxonomy (NCBI): domain Eukaryota; kingdom Viridiplantae; phylum Streptophyta; class Magnoliopsida; order Caryophyllales; family Amaranthaceae; genus Patellifolia; species Patellifolia procumbens. Next base: position 514,094 of record CANSGD010001494.1, on the reverse strand, counting down.
TCCCATGGAGAAGTGTTGAGGATATGATACGGGTCCTTGAGTTTGAGTTACATAGGTTTCCACTACAGGTTTGTTCCATTAGCACTAGAGTCAGCTCATCTAAAGTGACGTCCCTAACTATTGAAGATTGACTTCTTGTTAGAATTGTCATGGCTTAAATGAGTGGCTTGTAACATACCATGTTTAAACTAAGAGTATGATCACAGAAAAATATTCCCATGGAAAAGTGAATTGACTGATGTACTCTTCTTAACACATGTGCTGTTAGTATTTCTTTGATCTTGTGTTAACTGTATGAAAACTTTGATTAGGTGCCTGAATTAAATCAAGAAAAGACGAACAAGAAAGAAAACACTGCTTAAGTTTATTGAACCTTGTTGTAGAAGCAATGAGGGAAGCTGATGGGGGTCAACCAGCAGAAACATCTGGTTCTCGACGGACCAGGTCACATTTACAAGCAGCAGCTGTGTGGACTGTACAAGATATGCTCATTCTTGTGAATGAAATTGCTGCTGTTGAAGGGGACTGTCAAAATGCCCTGTCAACTCATCAAAAGTGGACCATAATTGCAGAAACTTGCACTGCGCTGGGAGTAGTAAAAAATGCAAACCAGTGCCGCAGAAAGTGGCAGTCCTTGCTTGCCGATTACAATCTTCTTAAGGAATGGAAATCAAACTCTAGGAGTGAGTCGTATTGGTCGCTTAGACGTGAAAGGAAAGAAGAAGCTGGCCTTCCTTTGGATTTTGACAAAGACCTGTATAAAGCAATAGAGGATTTCACGAAGGCACCTGATAGGGCTGATACAGACCCAGAAAGTGATGCAGAAGCTAGAGACATTGATTTGCTTAATGCTGAGGAATCTGGTAATATGCATTTCTTAGAAATCATGATTGGAGCTCGTTTATTAGCATACGTAGAAATTTCCTGACATGCAATGGTTTTGTCATTTCTTCTTTTTATGTCATTGTTTGTTTCTATTTGAAATTGGTTAGCAGTACGTACCCCTTAGTAACTTATATTAACAAAGGGGTAGCAATATTATCCTCCACTCAGGGTCCCCCAGTAGCTGGAAAATATAGGTCCAAAAATGACCTCGACTCACTCAAGTTACTTGACTTTGGCAAAATTTTTATGACCTGAAATTATAAACTTTTACGGGACCTGGTAACCATATGAAATCTTTTTCTTTTTGATTTATTGATAATTTTGATATGAAACTGACTGACATAAACCTCCTTGGTCAAGCTGTTTAACAGGTTGACCCCCCTTCCCCTCACCACCCCTAGTGATGGATAAATTTGTATTGTATGCAGGTGCAGGCTATAGCCTTTTATTGAAATTTACCGAGATTATAACTTTGTAAATGTGTGAATTGACCCATTGAAAAGGCGCGTTAACAGTGTGAGACCATCCTCCTTTCCTCATTACATATGTTTCAGAAATTGTCTACCAGGACCAACAAAGCAGGCTTTCTGGACCACATCCTTAACTGGATTCAAAAGGGTTATATTGACTTGAAATACTAACATTACCTTATAACGTCGAAGATTATGTCCTGTCGAAAAATCCAACTTCCTTTCAATAAAAATTCAAAATTTACCTCTATGTAAGAGCTTTTCACTCGTTAGGTCTCTCTCGCTCATGATTCATCTTTGAGCTTACTATTGTCTTGTTTTAGGTCCGAAACCCAAAAGGCGAAGACGTTGGTCAGTACCTCAGATACGGATACCTGAAGAAAGAAAACAGATTGTGTTAGAGCCGGTGGAGCCTGTTAAGCTAGAGCCGCCCATAGTGGAAAGTATGGAACAAATCTTGGCCGCAAAACTTCTGGAGAACACAGAATTGATCAATGCTATACTTGCAGGAAATGTTAATGAAATTGTAGAGGAAGACTTGACTGATGTAAGAGATAAGGAGACGTTGAAGACCGAAAGGGTGAGACGCAAAGCTGACAAGCTTGTCACATGCCTCGGAGATCTTGCAAAAAATCTGGAACACCTTTGTAGTGTAGTGGAGAAAGGCTAACAAGGCTCCTAGCCCCCACTGCTGTAGTTTAGTTCTAACTCACTAATCTGTAGGTTTAGACCATGTTGGTAACAGCACAGCAATTTTGTTGGTAGAATTTTCTTGTTTTTGGTATCCATTGTTGTATGCAGTTTCTGAGTTACATCTACTGTCACTCAGGGAATGTTGTATCAGTTCTTTGTGGTCTTGATCATTAATTTTTTTTTGCATTCCTCCCGATTCTAGAAGGTGCAAGGAATATGATCAATTGATTCTCATCCCGGCTTTCTGGCTCTATACTATATTACTACCTCCGTTCTATATGTATTACAACCTTTGATATTTTCCATTATTCATACACTCCCTTTGACCTTTTTTTGTGATTTATTCATAAGGATAAATATCCCAAATCTTAATCAAGGTAAAAAGAATTCTTAATTACAAGATGACAACAATAAGGTATGTGGCTTCGTGGTAGAGCCTATGACATTACAACTATTAGGTTGTGTGTTCAAAATCCATTAACGCTGACATGAAGTGATACGTGGCAATCTGCAACCCTTGATTACACGTTTTAATATATATATATAGATGTTGTTGACTAAACCGAAGTTAATTTTCATGAATTCAGTCAAAAAACATGGCTTTTGGGGCGATTTTCAGAGCCTAGTTTAGTGTTACACCAAAAAGAAGGCGGAGTTAGTAAAAACCATATGGATTTTTTTTTTGAAAAATAAATTAGTTAATGTGATTGGACCCAAAGAAAAGGAAAAATAAACCATTCGAAAATAATGATGAGTGCTGTTTTTTTGGTAAGGAGAAGTGGCTCGGACCCCGTTCGGGTCCTATTGGGCCAGACACTTGAGAGTAGGGGGAAGGGTAAGGGAAATCCCTACTCTGAAAGTGCCCCTAATGGGGATTGAACCCTCAACCTTGAGGTTGAAATGGTACAATCTTTTCCACTAGACCAAATACTACTTGGTATGATGAGTGCTGCTTAGCCAAAAGAAATAAAACCACACCATAAATGTACGAAAACATTTGTCATGGGCTTTTGCCAAGATCGGGAAATAATGTTCCATAAGGCGACGATTAATGATATCCTTCGGAATTTCGCCCCACCAAGACACTCTTGGCCAATCGAGGCTGAAAGAAAATGGCCTAACAAAGGAAAATTTACCGAACCGGGCAATCTTGGCCGGTCGTCCCTCCAAACGTCAAAAGAAAAAATAAACAATTCGAAAATAATGTTGAGTGCTGCTGTGCAAAAGTTAATTCCCATAAATTTAGTTCAGGGGAGTCAAAAAATGAAGTAAAAGTACGACTCTGCTGGAGATCGAACCCTCAACCTTGAGGTTGAAAGGGTATAATCTTTTTCACTAGACCAAATACTACTTGGTATGATGAGTGCTGCTTAGCCAAAAGAAATAAAACCACACCATAAATGTACGAAAACATTTGCCATGGGCTTTTGCCAAGATCGGGAAATAATGTTCCATAAGGCGACGATTAATGATATCTTTCGGAATTTCGCCCCCACCAAGACACTCTTGGCCTATGGAGGCTGAAAGAAAATGGCCTAACAAAGGAAAATTTACCGAACCGGGCCATCTTGGCCGGTCGTCCCTCCAAACGTCAAAAGAAAAAAATAAACAATTCGAAAATAAAGTTGAGTGCTGCTGTGCAAAAGTTAATTCCCATAAATTTAGTTCAAGGGAGTCAAAAAATGAAGTAAAAGTACGACTCTGCTGGGGATCGAACCCAGAATCTCTGGTTCCGTAGACCAGCGCCTTATCCATTGGGCCACAGAGTCATGTTGTTGATAAACTTGCAGTACAATATTACTTGACTGTTACGTAATGAGATAGCTAGTTGTAACGTGACCATCTAGTTTTGGATTTCGCGTAAGTTTCCAAACCAACTCAACCAAATAAGGAAAAAGTTCAAAAATTTTCTTATAACATTTGTTTAACCAAGTCTTATATAGACTGAGATCTAAACTAAATTTATTGGAGACCGAGTTTAAAGCCCAAAAATTAAGATTTTGTAATTAAAATTTAAGGTTTAACAATCAAAAGATAAGGTTTTATAGTTATGAATGAAAAATTAAGATTTGTTTCAAAAGTTAAGATTTTGTAATTAAAAGTTAAAGTTTAGCAATCAAAAGTTAGGTGGTCTACACTAAAAATAGTGTAGATCAGATCCATCCAAGAGTTTTACTTCAACAATATTTTATCTATGCTATTCTCATTGATTGAACCCAGAATTTCAAGTATGGAAGATGATGTTCTAACCATTTTTCACTTTTTTTTTTGAAACCCCCACCACCTAAAAACCCTTGTCAATGTGTGAAAAACATTTCCAGACCCGAAAAACATGTTGTGGGGGTTTTGGGTTGGTTTCGGGCCCGTCTAAAGACCTGTGCAGGGTGAGCACCCGTACAGGGCCCCGCACGAATATAAGGCCCAGATTGGCAGATTGTTTAAGTTATACTAATAAATGCTGCAATTGTTAGTAGAACTAAAGCCTTTGGCCTAGTGTTATGGCAGCGTCATTTTAACTTCATTGGGAAGTGGGTAGTGGTGTTGGGTTTGAAAGCCACCCCCCTCACTTGTGTGTTCTTGTTTTTTATTTATTTATTCCTTGTATTTTTTTTTTTTTTTACTTTAAGTTGAAATGGATAATGCATTTTTCATATTTTTTTTAGGAATTCAAGGAAGACACTCTTATATATTTTAATAATAGTATTTTATCCTATTTGCGTATATTAATAGGACCCAATGAGTTGATAGATTTTGCTATTCTAACAGGGAAATATAGATAATTTTTTAACTAAGATATTATAAGACAATTCTATATGCTAAATAAACATTGAAAGTTACTATCAACTCATTTAGACCTGGTAAACGTGTCGTGTCATATTCGTGTCACCCGCTTACATAAACGGGTTAAACCCCTCAACCCTAACCCGACCCGTTTAATAAACGTGTCGTATCGTGTCAACCCGTTTACTTAAACGTGTCAAAGAGCTTTGACCCAAACCCGTTTATTCCGTGTCGAGTTCGGGTCGTGTTGGCGTGTCATATTGTTTTTACATACAAAAATCGAAAAATGAGTAATTTGTGTTATGTCGTAAACGGGTTAAACCCCTCCAACTCTGACCCGACCCGTTTATTAAGCGTGTCGTGTCGTGTCAACCCGTGTACTTAAACGAGTCAACACCTTCGACTCAAACCCGCTAATAACGGGTCGATTTCGTGTCGAGTTGGCGGGTCGTGTCAGTTTTTAACACCTCTAAACTCATTGGGTAATGCATTTTTTTATTTTTTTTAGGAATTCAAGGAAGACACTCTTATATATTTTAATTATAGTATTTTATTTTATTTGCGTATATTAATAGGACCCAATGAGTTGATAGATTTGGCTATGCTAACGGGAAAATATAAATAATTTTTTTAACTAAGATATTATAAGACGATTCTATATGCTAAATAAACATTGAAAGTTACTATAAGACGGCCCTGAAGTACGACGAAGTACTTAAGTAAAATGTTAAAAAATTGAAGTTGTCTCGTAGTGGTCTAAGCTTTAATTTCACACAGGGCCCTCTAATTCTATAAGACGGCCCTGGCTGGTTTGGTGGTGGGTTTCAGGTTGACAAGGGTGTTTTGGTGGGTTTCGGGTTGGCTACGATGTCTTAGTGGGTAGTGGCTGGTTTGGCTATGATTGGGATATTAGGTGATGGTGATGGTGGTGCTGCTGCATTTGGGTTGTGAATTGTGATAGGGTGTTGGTGGTAGAATCAACTAAGTCAAGAGTAGTGAGGGTGGTTAAATGGAAAGTATATCTTGTTAAGTTATTGGTCACTTGAACTATTAAAAGCTAATGATTCTACAGATTTAGCTTATTAAGTAACTAGCCTTATATGCACGCGATGCGTGCCTTAACGAAAGAGTAATATGTAAGGATTTGAGAGAAGTTACATAGTAATTTCTCCAGTGAAATGTATACATATTTTTCATATTATTAAAAATAATCGTTAAGATTTAATTAATTTTTTTTGAGGGTGTAATTGTAATCTCAAAAGATTTTAAATAATGGAATAATATAAATATATAGAAACAAAGAGTAATAAATATTAGAGATTAGATTAGCAATAATAATTTAAATAAAAAAGCCTAAAAAGACAAAAATATCTTACAAAAGATTAATAAAAGATGTCATTTAGAGCATCATTACTTATGATTAAAAAAAATACATCACCCCTCTCTCTTCCAATTTTCTCACTCATCCTAAAATACTTTTATCATGTTTCATGATCAGTTTGATCAAATGCACCCCACTCATGAGCAATCAGTTACTCATGTATTTGAATATTAAAAAATTCAAAAGTATATAAAAATATAACAAAGTGGATGTTTATTTATATATCTTCAGAAAATATAACCATTGATATATATTTTAATTGTTTTTACTTTATAGATTTTCAGATATTTTAGTTTGAAGTTTTAAATATTTTTTGCTAAAAATCCGTTTGCTGAGATTGGAAAGAAAACTTAATTCATTTAACTTTTTTTTAAAATTTTCTTATCTCTGGTGTCCACCTTTCCTCTTCCCTTTATAGTAGAGAGATAATCCAAACATCAACTCAATTTGGAAAGATGGCTGACATATTAAGTTGTTGTAGATAATTCCCATTTCTAAAATTTAACTAACTTTTGAATTTCAAAAGTTATACAATTGCCACTCGCTAATGGATTCCAATGACCTATATATTTATGCTTTAGATTAAGAAAAACTTATGCTAACCATCCAAGGTGACGAGATTAGCGATATTTTACCTAAGCAAATTTACTGTTGAAATTTCCAAGAGAGAAAGAAGAAGGATGGAAGTTTTTTTTTTCTTAAAGAAGGATAGATTGAAAGTGTAGAGAGTGAGGGAGGTAAGTGGGGGTAATATAGACAAACCGTATCAGGGCTGTGACCTAGTAAATGCAGTCTGTATTTAGCCACAACCTTTTTTTAAAAAATGACCTTTAAATATTTTACGAAATTATATTGTTCGTTGACCTATTTCCTTTTTTGTACTCATCTCACTCAAATGACTATTACTTTTTTAATCAAATTTTCCATTCATATGACCTTTTTTCTTACTATACGTACCAAAAAAGCGTTATATAAAAAGAAACGGAGCTAATATATGATCAAGATGAATTACCTTAAAATTTCTTTGATATATTGCATCATTATACTGACTAATATCAATCAAGGCTAAGATGTATGAAAACCATACCAACCAACAAGATCAATAGATCATAACTTCAACAACTATCAAATAATCTAAACAAACTATCATAAAGCCGGCCTTTTCATACAGCTAATAATGCTAAGAGAAGAATAACAACATATCCAAAGTGACCAGTTCTAAACTCCAAGGTCAATTCTCTTTGTGCCACCATGCATCTCCCCTTTTCATTCTTTTAATTCTTACCAATATTTCATTTATACCTTTAAACTCATTCTAGTTTCCTTTTCTTTTCTTCATCCAAATGCTCTTAATCTCTTATTAACCCATAATTAAGGAAGTTAGATAGACAATATAATGTTAGCCTACCATAAAAATCCTACAAAATTTTGGCTAAACAATGTTGTTTTTCTTATGATTTGGGTCATCATCATCATCTTACAAGTATTGGTTGTTTCTTCGGCCGATGATGCCGAGATCCTCCTCAAGTTCAAGCAATCCCTCTTGAATACAAATGCCCTAAACAATTGGGACACTAATACCTTCGTTCCTTGTACTAATAACACAAGGAATTGGGCAGGTGTTCTATGTAATAATGGTGCATTGTTTGGCTTACAACTTGAGAATATGAACTTAAAGGGAACTATTGACATTGATGCCCTTGTTCAAATATCAAGTTTAAGGACTATTAGTGTAATGAATAATAGCTTCGACGGTCCGTTGCCCGCGATTAACAAGCTTGGGAGGCTAAGATCGGTGTTTTTTTCCTACAACAATTTTTCAGGGGACATTCAAGATGATGCATTTGAGGGTATGGAAGTATTAAAGAAGGTGCATTTGGATCATAACTCATTTACAGGAAATTTGCCTAAGTCATTAGCTAATTTGCCTAGGCTTTTGGAGGTGTCCCTTGAGAATAATCAGTTTTATGGGCATGTCCCAAATTTTAAGTCCACTGAATTGAAGTTTGTTAATTTTTCATTCAACTACTTCGATGGTCGAATCCCTCCTTCCTTGAGGAACTTGAGTTCTTCTTCATTTTTGGGTGAGTTCTCTTTTCTTTGAATTCTTTTTGGCCTTATTTTATTACAAAGTATAGTTCTACTTCATGTCATTTTGAATTGGAGGTTCAGATTACTAGAAACACGTTTAAGTAGGTTATACGATATGTGACAATTAAGAAGGAAGTGTACGAGATTTAGTTCCTCTATATATTCACCTTAATATGTAGGTTTATTACTAACCACTATAATTTATGCATACACATCCCAACATTCATACTCGCATATGGGGTAGAAATTTGGAAGTATACATGCCCCACCATAGCACTAAATATACTTAGATACGCTTTATTAGTACATTCCGCACCCCCCACGACTCATACATCAATCAAACAAGATGTCCAAAACTATGCCAAAGATGTATATTCTTTCTATAATTAATATGCAGGGTGGATGGATGGGGAGGATGGTTGTGATGCAGAGCGAGCTGATACTACAGGATTAGGTTACTTGGATGGGTAAAAATTCAATTCAATTCAATTCCAACAAATACCCAAACCTATGCTAATTAAGTGGGGAGGACGCATGGAGCATGTTAGAGCAATATCCACCTTACCTTATTCCCTAGAGCATCCTTAGAGAACACAAGTAGCATATGAAAACGAGTCCATATTATTGCCACAGTTGTTGGATAAATTTCCCTCGCTAGCTAGTTCAAATAATGAAAATTATTTTGTTAAATAGTACTCAAAAAGTTCTTATATATTCTACATATGTAGTCAAAGTTTAAAAATTTTACACGTAATTGGTGATTTAATATATATAAAAGAGAAAAGTATTATCATGTTTGATTTATTGTTAGATTTGTTACAAATGCGTATGTTCAAACTATCACTTTTTCATGAAGTTCACTATTATAAGATTAAATATATTAATTAGTGCTAAAATATATGTATTGGAGACCTTATGGAATTCAAATAGGAAGATTTTTTTAAAAGGAGAGAGTAACATAATCAAGAGTAATTTAACTCTTCCATCTATAGTTAAGAAAAAGGTACAAGATCCAAGTTCTTAAAACTCTATTATGTATCAAAACACACACCTATATTCCTTTTTTTTAATGTTTTTTTCCCATTGTAATTGTGTCACACTTAGTTTCATAAACTATCGTATGGAATGACCCCTTCTACTTATTTTCTTTTATGGTATTTAGTGCTATAAGGTAAATTAGTTAAACATCTAGAAGCAGAAAGATCAAAATTATTGACAATAGATAGACTAGCCTACACCTACTTAAGATATACTTTCTTGTTCTTTATATGAGACGTATAGTCTCACCTCACTGGTGATTTTCTCTTCACACAAGCACACAAGAAGTGGCTATAGGGCCTAAGTGTTATAGAGAAGTTTCACGCCTTGATCTCAAATTGCAAACTTATAAATTATATCAATTAAAAAATTAATATCCACAATATATTAAGAATTATAAAAATGATCAATAATTTAAGGTGCTCCATAGCATATTAAAAAAAATTAGCATGTTAAAATAAATTTATATTTTCATCGTTGTTAGTTTTACTTGTCCTTTTCACAGTAGCTCCAATTAGAATTTGCGAACCAAGAAGAAAATGATGTTCACCATCAACATTGAATTATAATGATAATCAATAGTCCAATAGCATGCATAAGGAAATACATACATGTTCCCGCTTGTCTTATAAGATATTCCATCCGTTTTTTTTATTGGTTCCACTTTCGTAATAATAATATTCGATGAAGAAAGTAAGTCTTGTAATAATAAGCTTAATTTAGTAAATATAAGTTTTATATGGAAAAACAAGAGAGAAAAAGTAAGTATATGAATTTTAACTCTTTCCAAAAAAAATTTAATTCTGTAAAATAATAGTATATAGTCTTGGCTTCAACTACCTCATAAACGCTACATTTAAATTTGGCCTAAAAATTTAACTAACTAGTTTTCATATCTTTCCACTCCTATTATATTAAGCCTTGGGGTAGCTTTTTTATTATCCTAAACTAAAATTATAAAAATTTTAATATAATTAGTAGTTGAGGCCACGTTTGGAGCTTACATAAGATTTTGCCTACGTCAAATCACTTGACCACCTTAATCCTATATGTGCCCCTCATTCTCAAACCTTCTAATCTTTAAGTCTTCGCCACAGAAATAAGGGACACGTATCTCGTTTATGATTTAACTTAATAATAATCAATAAGTTGCTTCCTAAATTCGTTTTCAAATACTAAAACACAATATTTTACTTCACAGAACAACTTACATTACAAATACTACCTAGCTTTGTTCAACATGACCTACTTTTCTAAAGAAAATGTTGTAATTTTATTTTTATAATTTTACTTCTAAAAAATATATTTTTGGCATTAAAATGCTTCCCAAATAGTCAAACACATAGTACATGACTACATGTCATCTTTCACTTGGAGTTATGAACCAAATATATTACGTCTTATTGGATCCAATTATCCTTAATTTTAACTTTATGTTATACTTGATTGGACTTAATCAGACCTGAAATTTCCTTTTCTTTAAGACGAAGGGGATGGAACCCCTAATCGTATCAATTAAATTAGCTAATATGAGTGGAGATTGACATAAATATCCACTATCAAGCAATATTTCATCTAATTAGAAGTTTTGTCTTTCACAAGTTTAGTTTAGTTGCGAGATTAATACTCATTATGAACAATTAAGGGTGAAGATTCCCTTACCTTTCTCCCGCATTTAAAGGACCTTACTTGCTAATTTAAATCGGGTTAACCTACTATGAAAAGTTCCCATCTAATAAAACACTTTCCCGTACCAACCAACCAAAAAAAACTAAAATATTCACTATGCCACCTATCCTCACATAACTGTCGACATAATTAAAAAAAGTTATGTTCTCCAAATGAATACAGTATTTTCTTTGAATTAGGGGAAGATATTGGCTCCACTTATATGGGAAGCACTACGGTCAATCATGAGGAAAGCTGCCTATTACATGCCCTCCATCAAGTTTTTGACTTCGTCCCATTATTGAAACACAAAATTCATTGCTTATTTTAGTACAACCATGTAGCATTGTAGCTAATAATCCACATTTTCATTTTGAACGTTATGAATAATTCTTTGACAAGTAATCATGCAATTAAATTATCATCTATTTCCTCTATCTATGCTTTTTTTTTTTTTTGCAATTGTAGAAATTATAATCATATATCCAAAAAGTTATTGTTACATATTATTATATAATACCTAGAGTGTGGCCCCAATGATGTGCGGGATTTTTTTAATAATTGAGTTAGAATAATATTTCTCATGGTTTTTTTTAATATTTAAATTTTGATGGTATAATTTAAGACTCAAATAAACAAATTAAAAGGAACATGAAAAATTGTAATGAATGAGGTCTCTCAACTTTTTCCCAAATGTTAATCAAGGTAAAAGGAATTCTTAATTACAAGTTGACAACAAAAAGGGATGTGGTTTGGTGGTAGAGTCAATGACATTACAACTAATAGGTCGCTTGTTCAAAACTCATTAGTTGCATTTTGTCTATTGCAAATTATAAGGTACAATGGTGACGCTGACATGGAGTGACACGTGGCAGGCTGCAACCTTTGCTTACGCGTTTTAATATATATATACTAGTCTTATATGCACGCGATGCGTGCGCAAATATGTAAAAAGATAGATAATAACAAAATTACATATAATTACATATAATAACATGAAATAGTATATAAGAATAAAATATTCACAAAGTTTGTAAAGAAAATGGTTACATGTGAGTTTAAAATTGTGCATTAGCAAGTGTGAAAATTCATATGATACAATAAGCAAAAAAAATAGAGAAAGTACAAAATCAAAACTAATATGCACGTAGGAGAATAAGAAAATAAGAAAATTCCCCCTAAAAATAAATAAATATATAAATAAAATTGAGACTTAGCAAGAAAAGTAAAATTCAATAACACACTGATTTGTTAGTCTATGAAATTTAAAGAATCTTAATCTTATAAACACATTGTAGATTGTACTACACAATCTTAATCTTATTTTTCATGCTTCCTCGGCAATAAAATAAGAACATCGAACCAACACAATTGACCATTGAACTAAATCAATTGAATGCGCCAAAAAAACACATCGATCAAATATCTGTAATACATAAGTTTTAGAATATTAAACACCTAAACAAAGAATTAAATAAAACTAACTACCCACTATCTAACTTGGGGTAATAGATGACACAACAAAGAATTACCTCAATACTGCTCCAAAACCATTACCAACCAACAGCAGCAACTCTCTTAATCAATCAGTAATGCTCCTAAAATCATTTCTAATCAATCAGCCAGTTTTATAATCAATCAACAATGCCCCTATCTTATCTCCAATAAGTAATTACCCCCAACATTTTATGAAAGCAAAGCTAGTTAAATCCTTCGACCTCCATTTTTTCAATGAAATCCCTCCTTAAATCATTTTAAAATGATCCACCTATTTCTGAGATTATTCTAGATACCGAATGATTTATGTTGTTAATTGATATATGCATTGAGTTCCCTGTTTGTAGTTTTTTCTTTTTTTCCCTTAGTTTTGGTTAGTGGTTTTGCTAATAATCAGTCGTGGTAAGAGTTGTGGCCTTGTGGGTATTGTTATTCTTTTTTCTTTTTTCTTAATGTTGGTTAGTGACTTAGTGGTTTTGCTAATGATGAGTCGTGGTAAGAGCTGTGGCTATTTTTTATTTTTTTATTTTTGGTGTAATTTTTTGTTTTCCTTTTTTTGTGGGGGTGGTGTTAGGAGTGGGTTAGTGAGATTATTTTTCTTTTTTCTTCTTTTTCTATTTTTGGTGTCCCCAGTGTTCCTTTATATAATATATATATATATATATAGATGATTTAGGATTACTTCTCCTAAAGTATACCTACACGAGTTGACCTGACATGAAGAGAATATAGAAATAGACCAATTATTATTTTACATTATGTTTCATTACATCTTCTTTTTTATGTAATCTCAAGAAATTGAGACATTGTGAAAACTAATTTGGAATAGACAACGAGCATTAATTTCATAACTAATATTTGTGTATTTGTGGTGATTAAACAGGAAATCCAGGGTTATGTGGGCAACCATTAGCAGCATGTAAACCATCAATACAAAAGAATTCTCTCTCTATGATACTAATCATCGTTATAACAGTTGCATTACTACTAATCATGACCGGAATATTCATATGTCTAACCCGGTGCCGGACTAATTACGTTTCTAAACAAATTACGGCGAGAGATTTAGAGATGTTACCACATGAGAAAGTGAAGCTAAAGCAAACAAATGGGTATGATTTGTACCCAAACAATAATAATCAAGCAAAAGGATTAGATAGGCCAACAAGTTACAAAAAGAGTGATAATGGAAAGCTATGTTTCTTAAGAAATGATAGGCAAAACTTTGAAATGCAAGATTTGTTAAAGGCATCAGCTGAAGTTTTAGGGAGTGGAAGTTTTGGGTCATCATATAAGGCTGCAATTATGGGTGGGCCTACTTTTGTGGTAAAAAGGTTTAGGCAAATGAATAATGTAGGAAAAGAAGAGTTTCAAGAGCATATGAAAAGGCTTGGAAGATTAAGGCACACTAATTTACTTCCTTTAGTGGCTTTCTTTCATAAAAGGGATGAGAAGCTTATTATTTCTGATTTTGTGGAAAATGGTAGCTTGGCTAGTCATCTTCATGGTAAGTTTTTTTTTAAAAATAATTTGCATTTTAGTTCTTTAATTAATTATTATTCCCTTCTTCTATATGTATATCTATACGTGATTGTGAATGTTCTAGCTGGCGCTATCCTAGATGGCCAAATATAAATACAGGCTTTAGACATTTCGAAATGATGGTTTAAGACCAAACCTGGCCTGAAAAAATTCGCTTTGACCTATAAATCTTGGTCCAGTTTTGTGGGCTAAAGTCTTTAGTCATGTTTTTATATCCGACCTGACCCGGCCTTTTATTTTTATTAGGCCTACATATTTAATCTTTTTGATGAAACAAGCCTATCTATGTCTAATAGTCTTTTGAGTTTTCAAGATTATTGTTTTGTTGGATATGGTATATATACATAGCGCATAACGCATAACGCAACATTGGATCTTCATAGTGGTATGGGAAATGGCTAACTTGTTATAATGTGCATGATCACTACTTTATATTTATATTAAATGTATGATAGGGTTTGTCACACATACGCCATATGACAAGTCAATCTTGATTTGTTATAGGATAGTGTTTATAGCATTTATAGACTTATAATCACAAGTAAAAATAAGTTTTTTTTTGAAGAAATAAAGTTCAACTTTATTGCTAAAATAATGTTATGGTTCCATTCGTATCAATTGCAATGTCAAATATAATTGAAGGATGAAGGATCTAAAACAGTTTATACGATTGTGCTGATTAGATATGGTGTGCACTTCCTCGACTTACAATATGGGGCTCTAGCCTAATGTATGAAGTAGTCTAAGGGCATGTTAATCTCAATTACAATTTACATCAACTACTAATTAGAAGTGAACATAATAGATGTAATTAGACCAAATTAATCTTAATTAGATGGCATGCGTCTTACACTTTTGAACTTCAATAATATATTTTGTCATTTGTTTGATGTATTAGGAAGGCGTACACCAAATGAAACCGGACTAAAGTGGTCTCTAAGGTTGAAGATCATCAAGGGAGTAGCAAGAGGCTTAGCATACCTCTTTAGGGAGCTTCCTCAACTCGCTTTACCACATGGACACCTTAAATCATCGAACGTACTCCTCGATGATAAATTCGAACCCTTATTATCCGACTATGCTCTTTCACCATTAATCAACAAAGAACACGGTGAACAAGTCATGGTGGCCTATAAATCGCCCGAGTTCACTCAAAGCAACACGATCACCAAAAAAACCGATGTTTGGTGTCTCGGAATCCTTATACTAGAGACCCTAACAGGGAAGTTCCCAGCTAACTATCTAAAACATGGGAAAGGTGGGAATGATGAGTTAGCTACATGGGTTAACTCAGTCATAAAAGAAGAATGGTCTAGTGAGATGTTTGACATGGAAATGAGAGCATCAAGGAGTTGTAAAGGAGAAATGTTGAAGTTGTTGAAGATAGGAATGTGGTGTTGTGAATGGAATATTGAGAAAAGGTGGAGTTTAAGAGAAGCTGTGGAAAAAATAGAGGAATTAAAAGAGATGGATAAAGATGATTTAGCAGATTTTCCTTCTTATGGAAGTGGAAGATCATATTCTGGAAGGTCATATTCATCTGGAAGTTCATATTCCAGAATTGCATCTATTACTGAACAAGTTGTTTGATTTATTAGGGTTTGATTATCATGGATTTTAATTACTTCAATTGAAGTATGTTATACAACAGCTTTATGTTAGTTTTGCAGCATACTTGAATAGTTGCACTTTAACTTTTTTGTTGTGTTTAAGTGTTGTCTGATAGTTGGTAATACATAGCGGTAATGAAAATTGATGATAAATTTATATGTAATTTGTAGAAAGTTTTAAGTTTTTGTCGATGTATTTTATATTATTTGCCGATATCTAATTATCTATTTTACTTTATAATGCAAGGATTATTGTTATCGTTCCTTAATTCGTATCAGGTGGTAATGGTCATCTAAGAAGGAAAACATATATTCGGGGATGTAGCTCTCATGATTTGTGCAGTATTTGAAAAGAAAATTTTTTATATTCAACATGGCTCTTGTATTCTTAACCACATCCTTTTCCATACCAAACAAACATGCCCTTGCAATGGATTATACGTATATTAGATGCTTTTTTTCTCCCTCTTTTTCCAAGGCTCCAAAATTTACCATCGGTAATGGAATTGAGTGGTCCGCCTTGCAACATAAGAAAGGTTATTTTTTGCGACTATGAAGCCATATTCTTGAAGCAACTGCTCCTAAAATGGGACCTTCTTTGTTAATTGGTGAAACATCCGTCTTTCAAGACATCTTCATAGAATGAGACAATTTAGTTACCATCATTATTATTCTACGGATACTACATCACGCCCTTGGAGTATTGAAACCTTGATCATCGATATCAAATGTCTTCTAACAATTATTACCACCTTTCATTGGTCCACATCTGTAGAGAAACAACCAAAGTAAACGATCCTCTTTGTTAGAAACTGACAATTTCAATGGCGGAAAAGAAAAGATTTCAAGGTTGTGCCATGGTAGGAGACCACTAACTTGAAAGCAATTACGGTCCGACAACGGTGGTAATCGACACTGGCCGGAAAGCTCCCCAAGGTTAACACAACAGCCTGACTAAGTTACCACTAACAAAGGAAGGCTTTGGAGATAAAGCACGTACCTAAGAGAATTAGAGAGAAGAGAAGAGAGGAAGTATTTGTGTGTTTGAAACAACAGCATAAGGTTTGTTTATATAGCAAATAAACAGACCACAAATACGGAAGGTACTCAATGGACAGAGGAAATCAAGGGCCACAATAAATACCAATTAGAACCGTTTCTAGCTCAACTCTTCCCAGAACCCAGATCCCAGGCCCAGCCCGAGCCCGGTTCGGGCGGGCGGCACGCGCACGCGCGTGTGTGGTAGAAAGCCCAAGCCCAAGCATGACCTCCAACCACTAAAGCCAACCATGTAATCAACTCAACAAACAAGGAGAGGAAAGGAGTTAATAAACAAAGCAAAACTCCCTTCCATAGGTGATATGGGACCTTTGTGAAAAACCCAAAGGTGGCTTTACAAGCCTTATTTCCAACAACCCCCCTCAAAGGCTCTAGAAAGCAAAAGAAATTCCTGGGTAAGGAAAGGGAAGTACTTAAGCATCAACATCTTTCGATTTATATTGATATATAGTGAAATGAGGCAACAACTTACTTTATAGTGAGGGAATTTCTCTTGAACTCACCAAAGTTCCGTTGAGACCCGCACAACACATACCTACCTTAATTACGTGCAGTCTCCGCGATACAACACAAGCGCTTTATAGTCATGCGCACACCTTGGGTCTCATAAGTGCTCTAGGAAGGCAACCTAGTCTTTCATAGAAGGCGGCTTAACCTCCACACTTACATAGGTAGTCCATCAAGTGTTCCTCAATAACACCATCCCGAAGGGATATGGAACCATTAAGAGTAAAAGCTCAACCTCACAATATAAATCCATGAAGTGCGTCTCAATAGCACCACCAAATAGGCTATGGATTTAGAAAGCACCACCAACATGCCATAGGGATGAGAAATGTAGTGCAAGTTAAGATTATATGGCTTCGTTTGACCACAAACGGGTATCCACCATGAACTCTTAACTAATGGGCCTTAGCCCCACCCCCCTCGATGACTCTAGGACGACTCTCCTAGATAATCCCTTAGTAAAGGGATCAACAAGATTCCTTTCGGACCTCACATAGTCCAAAGAAATCACCCGGCCCATTTTTTAGGAGTTATTTCACGACTCTATGTCTGATCCGTAAGTGTCTTTTCTTACCATTGTACACACTGTTCTTAGCAACACCAATGGCTGCTTGAGAATCACAATGAAGGGAGACAAGAGCACCCTGCCCTCCCCATAACGGAACATCAGACAAAAGGTTTCTCAACCACTCAACTTCATGCCTTGCCAACTCGAGGGCCATAAACTTAGACTCCATGGTGGAGCGTTCTATACAAGTCTACTTCGAAGACTTCCACGAAATAGCACCACCACCAAGAGTAAACACATAACCACTAGTTGAACTAATCTCATCATTACCTGAAACCCTGTTTGCATCACAAAATCCTTCAAGTACAGCAGGAAATTTAGAATAATGCAAACATAAATCAACAATCCTTTCAAGTATCTAAGAAGACGATGAAGAGAATTCCAACATTCATTGCTAGGGTTATGAGTGTACTGACTCAGTCTACTCACTACATAAGCTATATCAGGTCGAGTACAGTTCATGAGGTACATCAAACTACCTACGACTTTCGCATATTCACATGGAGAAACACTTTCTCCTAAGTTCTTAGTCAAATGAATACTAGGGTCATAACGTGTACTAAGTGGAGCAACCTCAAAGGAGTTAAACTTTTTAAGCACCTTTTCCACATAATGAGACTGACTAAGGGAAATGCGACCAGAGGTTTCCTTAAGTCTTACTCCTAAAACCACATCAGCTTCTCCCAAAATCCTTTATAACAAATTTTGATGCCAAGAAAAGTTTAGTATTACCAAAATCAGCATGTCATCCACATAAATACATATGATTACACAATCTGATCCTATCAATTTGGAATAAACACAAGAATTAGAGTTGTTTACAATAAAGCCATCTGACACAATCGTACTGTCAAATTTTTCATACTACTGTTTTGGTGCTTGTATAATACCATATAAGGACTTCCTCAACTGACACACTTGATCTTCCTGCCCTTGCACCATGAAACCCTCAGGATGAGACATATAAATCTCCTCCTCTAAGTCACCATTCAAGAAAGCAGTCTTAACATCCATCTGATGTATAACTAAGTCATGAATAGCAACAAGAGCTAACAGGGTCCTAATGGTGGCTATCTTAGTCATAGGAGAATAAGTGTCAAAGTAATCTAGTCCTTTCCTTTGAATAAAGCCCCTAATGTCAAGTCTGGCTTTGAACCTCTCAATAGTCCCATCAGGTCTCAACTTCTTTTTAAAGATCCATTTGCTATTTATGATCTTTGATCTCTTAGGTAAGTCAGTTAACTCCCAAGTGGAGTCAAACACTATGGAATCTAACTCGCTCTTAATGGCCTCTTTCTAAAAGCTAGCATCCACAGATCTCATTTACCTCCTCAAAGGTCTTTGGGTCCTCTTCTATCATGAAAGCATAGACTAGTTCATCACTTAACAGGTCAATGCAAGAACTCTTAGATAGAAAAGTAGTAACAAAATCAGAACCAAAGTCTTTTGCTACTCTAGGTTTTTTACTTCTCCTAGGTTCATCTACAGCACAAGAACTACTAGCATGCAAATCAACTGAAGTACTACTTAAAGTTAAATGAGCAGGAATATCACTAGTAGGTAAATCAACATCATTCGTAGAACAAGTAGGTAAAACAACAGTAGGAGAAGAACATGAAGGCATGGAAGCAACATCACCCTTTTTCAAGGGAAAAATATGTTCAAAGAACTCAGCGTCTCTGTAGTCACAAATAGACCTATCACCCAAAGTCATGAATTTATAGGCAACATGAGCATAACCAATATATACAGCATCAAAGGTCTTGGGTCCAATGTTTGACTTTTAATATTCATGTAACCCAACTTTAGCTAGACACCCCCACACTATCAAGAAGCTCAAGTTTGGAGGATGCCCCTTCCACGATCTATAAGGAGTCTTATCTAACGTTTGTGAGGTACACGGTTGAGAACATGGCAGGCTGAAAGGACTGCTTCCCCCACATTTCATCAGGCAACCAAGAACTTACAAGCATAACATTCATCATATTTTTTAAAGACCTACTTGTCCTTTCAGCTATACCATTCTGTTGAGGTACATAGAGTGCACTAAGTTCATGAATAATTCCCAAATTCTCACAATGGTCATTCAGTGAGTTGTTCTTATACTCTCTACCTCTGTTAGATCTAACCCTCTTGATTTTCCTATCAAGTTGGTTTTCTACTTCAGCCTTATATTTAAAGAAATCTTCTCCTGCCTCACTTTTGGCTTCGAGAAGGTAAATCTTTGTGTACCTCGAATAATCATCAATAAAGGAAATGTACCAAAATTTTCCTCCTCTACTTCTAGTGTTTTGGAAATCAGCCAAGTCTGTATGAATCAACTCTAGAAGTTATGTGGTCCTTTGATTCACAGTTTTGCAAGGCTTCTTAGTGAATTTTGCTTCAACACAAACTGGACACTAAGAAAACTCAGTACTGGACAAATTAGGAATTAAAGCTAAGGTCCTTAGTCTCTTAATAGAAGCAACATTTACATGCCCTAATCTACCATGCCACAAATTTAAAGACTCAGCAATATAAGCAGCACCAGGAACAATTTTATCAATATCATCAGAAACAGAAGAATAAATAAACCCCCACTTAAATACCCCTTCCCAACAAATTCTCCACCACGAATCATTACAACCTTGTCAGCCTCAAAAATAATTTTCAAACCAGATTTGTTTAACAAGGCACCAGACACTAGGTGTGATGCATAGTAGGAACATACAATACATGTGAAAGGGAGAGGTTTTTCCAGAGGTAAGTTTTAGAGTGACCTTTCCTCGCCCAAGCATTCCATCAGTTGCAACGTTGCCCATGTAGACACATTCCCCCTTAGTAGAATCCTAGAAGTCATGGAGCAGTTCCTTGTTTGCACATAAATGCCTCGAAGCCCCAATGTCTAGAATCCAATCAATACTGTTCTCGATCAGATTCGCTTCAACAACCACAACAGCGACAATATCATCAGATTCAACAAGGTTAGCCTGAGCTCCTTGTTTTGCGACAGAACCTTGGTGTTGAGGGCACTGGTAAGCCTTATGATCAGGCTTGCCACAGACATAGCAAACAACAAACCTCTTTTGGATTTTTCCATCAGGTTTGTTGACCTTACCTTGCTTTTTTCCCTTATTGTTACCCCTTTTCCCTTTACCCTTAAACTTATCAGAGCCTGATGGAGCAGCATATTCCACCAGGTTAGCTTTAGTGGTATTATTTTATTAACAATAATCGAATCCTGATTGTCCTTAAGGCGATTTGCCTCTTCAGTCCTCATATGACTAATTAGTTCTCGAAGAGACAAGAACTCTTTTCTATGTTTCAGATTATTTCTAAAATCTCTCCAAGAAGGGGGAAATTTTTCCAGCAACACATTAGTTTGAAACACTTCACAAATTTTCATGTCCTCATTAAGGACATCAACATAGAGATTTTCGAACACATGAACTTGATCCATGACTGACTTGTCATCAACCATATTTTTTCTCAAGGGCCTCCCTAATCAGTTTAGAACTTTTATGAACCATGAACAAATCATACAAATTATTCATCATCTAAGTAAAGAGGTGGAATGTAACACCCCGACAATTCTCTCTTTATAAAACATATATTTTTCCAACTAAAATAGAGAATTATCAAGGCATTATCGCCCATGTGAAAACGTATCGGCTTACCTAGAGTATTATAGCGGAAAACATTAAATATACTTTATTAAATACTTAAATAATATAATGGTCAAACTAAACTTCAAACCTCGAAAGTAATTCAAACCAAATCAAAACAATTAAAAATAAATAATCCATAGAACAACTTAATAAAAATAACGTAAAAGTAGGAGATAATAAAATAATAAAACGATCTCCCAACAACGCTCCCAAGTCCCAAATGAATATTGACATGATGCATCATGCCTTCAAACCTGTAGGCAAATACCCAATTGAAAATTGCTCGCCAATAAAGGGTCATCACATGATCAATAGGCACAGCCATGATCGACACACAGAAAAGCACGTAATCAGCAAGACTGAGTACATACATAAATAAATAAAACACGAAACCTACAATGATACTAATGAACAACCAAACATGATCAATAAAAATACTATCAAGCTTCAACTCTTAAAATAAGACTTGACCACAAGACACACAACATAATAGATATTTAATAAATTAAATAGACACATGGATCGAGTTGTCCAACCAAAAACTAGTCTTCAAAATGAAAGACCGAGTTACGGGCGCGACTCTGTAACCCCTTGACTAACGATATCGAGGAACCTTTAGAAATAAAAATAGGGTACGGTGATCAAACCGACCCCAAGAAAAGCCATGGGCTACCACCATGTACTCCAACTCATACTAGTCAGAACTTCAAACGTGCACTAGTCTAAAGCTATTGCTATTCACTTTCACTTTAAGTATTAGTAAGTTATTCGATGTTGAACTCTAAACAGACAACCGACACATAATATGAATACAATAAATATTCCTCTTTTATCTTAGGATTAAATACGTGATCAAAAAATTCCAATTGACCAAGAATTAATCCTCCAAATTTATTTGTTGACTTAAATCAACAATCGAAAGTCCAATAAATATACATACCCTATAAAGTCCTCGGTCTTTGCAAAATAGTAAAATAACCATATCCAATAATAATCCAACTTACTCATAAAGTCCCCGGCCTTTGAGAGTAATAAAATAACCAATAAGGGAAACAAAATTAAAATCACAATCCAACAATAAAATAATATTAATCCACTTCACATGAGGGATCAAAGTATAAACATTCCCATAATAACATGCTTGAATCAAACATCCATTCAACATGTAATAAAACATAAAGGCAAATAACATGCTCAACAACACGTAATACCAATCCAATAGCCACGTATGAACCATAAAAGGGTTCCCTATACATGAAACTATACAAAATCCTAATCCTTAGGACATGATACTAGTCTAACACATAAGGAGTAAGGGCATGTACGTACCTTATGTAGACAAAGTGAGAGGCCACTTTAGAATTCTAGAAGTCGCCTAAAGCAAATTCTCCGCCTATCAAAATAATAACACAACAACAAATTAATATACTAATTAATTTACAACAATATAACTTATTTTAAAACGTTTCAAAACTCGTTTTAAAATACTTTAAATATATTAAAGTTCCAACCTTTAACGACCTTTAATATAATACTCATAAATCTATACTTTAAACCTCAAAAATCATTAATTTAATACTTAAAACTCACTTTAAACCAAGAATAATAAATCTGAAATTATAATTTACATTCTTAATAAATTAAAATAAGATTTTTAATAATCGAATAATAAAGGTTTCAACTTTATTATAAAAACATATAAAAAGGAGCGAGGGAGATTTCAACTTTAATAATTAGATTTACATTCATAATTTACGGCTGCTGCTGTGCGTGCTGGCGGGCGAAGGACGAGTGAGGGAGAGGCGTGTACTGCTGCTGTTGCGGCGCGCACAAAGGAAGAAAAAGGAGTGTGTGGCAGTGTGTGGTGGCCGGCGCCGGAAAACTGAAGGGGCAAGGAGAGAGGGAGGCGGACGAGTGAGGGAGAGAAAAATAAAAAGTGTTCAATTAAGGGGTTTGGGGGTATTTATAGGTTTTGCCTAAAACCTATGGCAATTAGGTTAGGCTTTAGGTTTGGGCTTAAGTTGATCATGAAACTTAAACAAATTGGTTGGGCTCCTCAACCCAACATTTAAAATCATTTTAAACACGACCCAAAACCTTTAAATAAAATATTCAATACTTAAATGCAACTAAATAAATATTAATGATCATTTAAAACGTTTAAACGATCATTTGACTTTCAAAATAGTCAATACTTAAATAATTAAATGAAATAAGTATGAAAATGATTATAAATACATTTATAAAATTCATAAAATTACGGGGGATTATATGAAAGGTGACAGTTTTATTATCTTTTACATATTTTGCAATTTCGTCCTTATTCTTCTTAATTTCAGTAGCCGAAGGAGAAAAGGATGAATCACCTATAGTAGTAAGCGCAGTAGGACAGTCCTTGAAGAGGACATAGTCAATGTCCAATTGCTCAAAAAACATCAGCAGTTTGGAAGACCAACGTTTGTAGTTGTTTCCGTCAAGAGATTCGAGTTTGGACAGATAAGTCATGGTTTTGCTTGAAATGTCATCCATTGCAAATAAGGTAATTGCTTTGAAATTGTTAGAAACTAAAAATTGCAATGGCGGAAAGGATTTCAAGGTTATGCCGTGGTAGGAGACCACTGACTTGAAAGTAATTACGTGCCGACAATGGTGGTAATCAACACTGGCCGGATAAGGTTAACGCAAAAGCCTTACTAAGATACCACTAACAAAGGTAGGCTTTGCAGATAAACACGTAACCTGGAGAATTAGAGAGAAGAGAAGAGAGGAAGTATTTGTGTGTTTGAAACAGCAACAAAAGGTCTCTTTATATAGCAAATAAACAGACCACAAATATGGAAGGTAATCAAGGGCCGCAATAAATACCAATTAGAATTATAACGGTAAAACGTTTCAGTCCATCAAGTTACCATTACACACACTTGGGCCCGGGGTCCAAAAAGATAAGCTCTAGCTGAGCTATTCCTAGAACCAAGAACCCAGATCCCAGGCCCAACCTAAGCCCGATCCGGGCGGCCCGCACGCGTGTATGTGGTAGCAAGCCCAAGCGCAAGCATGACCTCTAACAACAAAAGCCAACCATGTAACCAACTCAATAAACAAGGAGAGGAAGGGAGTTAATAAACATAGGAAAACTCCCTTCAATAGGTGATATGAGACCTTTGAAAAAACTAGTGGCTTTACAAGCCTTACTTTTTGGATACCTTTCCATTCTTTAACAAGCCAGCTTTTATATTCCAACACTCTTTCCAAGTTAGAACATCATATAACAAGTTATGCTTTGTCCTTTACGTTCAATTAGAACCAGTCCTTCATCAACTTTTTATATTAGACAGTTTAGACAATTTCCTACAAAAAGTTGGCGTTTCATTTTCTAAGCATTGAGATGGACTTATTTTATTATAAAATAGATAGTACCTCCATTCTTTACTTGTACCATTTTGACTTTTGATATTATTCATATACTTCACTTCAGCCCCGTCGCTTTACTTGCATATTGTAGGAAAAATATAGTCATTTGGGGTTTTGTTAGATTTGTCTCGACATGCAGTATCAATATATTAGCTTCATATAATTTATACATACTTCCTCCGGTCCAATTTAAATGCAACAGTTTCCATATTTGGATTTTTAAAATTAAATGCGACAATTCATCTGTTTCCATTTTTAGTATGATTTTATGACTTGAGATTACCAAAATACCCCTATTACGTATATGCAATTATTTATTTTAACGCTTAAAGTTGTGCGCTATCAAACGTGTCATCAATGCCTTTGAATACAACTTAAAGAGGAAGTATATGTTTAATTGTCTGTGAATAGAGAAATACTTGGAGGACTTGGTGTACACTTATTGAAATGTTATAATAAGCAAACCATCCATCTTCATTGAAAAAAGATAGTTTACAACCCATGCTTAGTAAAAAGTTAAATTTTTTAAGGATAACGGTTTTGAAATGACAAAATATATCGGCTTTTGTTATCAGAATAAATAATTGAAATGGAAATTGATTCTTTTTTTTTAGAAATTAACAATTAATTATCTTATTTTGCATAAAATTGTGAGTCAAGCTACTTGAAGTTTATATAGTTTAATGAAAATTGAACCCAAGGCCTCTCGTCTAGAACTACACCACTTTGGCCAACTACACCAAGTTACTTCTCACTACTTCATGTATAAGTTTCAGGAAAAATTGTCAGAAAATATCAAGGTTTTAGCACTTTTTCAAAATAACTACCAACTAGTTGTGAAATTAAAAATAAATATCAACAAGTTCTTTTTTTTTTAGAAATCCATACTAACTAATAGATGTCGTCAGTTTTTCCATCTGTGGTCCCTACTAATAAGCTTTTTACTAACTACATTAACTTTGCAACGAACACTTTTCAATTTTACATTCAACTCAGTTGTTGGGAGTGCTTAAAAGCTCAAAGGAACATAGATCCATTCAAGTTCATCTCTTAACTAAGCCATAATCTAAGGTGAGTTACATTGATGTTTTGCACAAGTCAGTTCTTCATTTTAGGGTTCAACAAGCCACTTAGTAAGTGAATTGGGGGAGTATTATAAAAGGGGATAATTTTTGAAAATTAGGATTTAGGGAATTGATGTTGTTTTAAAAATTGGGGGAATTTCTTTTTTCGAGTAGTTAAGAGCTTTAATCTACTATTAATTTGAATGAGAGTGAAGTAAGCTACTGTAAAATACCTTTTATCCCCCTCCTTTGCAGTTGCAACTGTATCTTCTCCTTTTTTCATGTGACTACACCTAAAAGCAATTTGACGAATAGACTGATAATGATATCAGGCTTTGCTTAGATTCCAAGGAAATATAAATTTTGGAGTTCAATTTATGGTGAGGAAGTGACGAATTTCTGGTAAAAAACCCTAGAAATTCGGGGATGAGAAAGTTGGAGGGAAATTGAGGTGTCACTATAATTTTGGGTTGGGAAAAGTGGAGGGAAAGCGTATTAGTGGGGACCAATAACTGAACAACTGACGACATCTAGTAGTTGGTATGGATTTCTAAAAAATAAAACTTGTTGGTATTTATTTTTAATTTCGCAATTAGTTGATATCTATTTTGAAAAAGTGCAAAAACCTTGGTATTTTCTGACGATTTTTCCTAAGTTTAAATCCAAAGCACTATAAGTCCAATCTTCAAATTATGGAGGCATTTTTTCTAAGGAATGTGCAACAGTTTGGGGTTAGACTAGAAGGTCCACTAAGGATCGCACTCGAACTTCAGACTTGATTTAGGAGGTCCACTAAAGATGGTTGGATCAAAGTCAAAAACTTAATAGGGGGACTCACATTTGGGGCTCGAACCCGATTTGGGATTCGTAAATTGTTGATAGGCTAAAGTCGTATCGCCTATTCAAAGATAATTCCTACAGTCCTCTAACTATGGTAGTCAATGGAAGCAGGGTCGAATCCGCAGGGAGACAGAGTTTCTATATTAATATTCAATCAACTAACTACTTCAGATGAAATCAGAGAAGATTAACTGAACTAATAATTAAGCTAAGGAAGACGAGAATTAAACTGAGGATTTAACTATGGAATAAAAGCCTAGGGTATTAGGTCGGTCCATCATGCTTATACCAATCAAATAAGGTCAACTACTATCAAAACCTAAGTCATGAGTCGAGTGATTAGAGCATGTGTTGAGCTATGGTTAAGACTCAACGCTCATAGTTCAACATACGCCGCATGTTCACTAACGTAATCAGAACTACTGATGTGTCCTAGGCCTCTAATCGTAAGACGGATCTGTGCAAACAACTATTAACCACAAGAATCAATGAAATTGGCCACTAACATCAATCACTAATTAAGAACAAACCACACCACAATCACTCTAATCAAGCCCTAGGAATCAATAGGAATCTAAATAACAATCATGGTATAAATATGGCTTCCCTATCTAACACCCTAGAAAGAGAACTACTCAGACATGATTGAATTGACAATAATAAAACTAATTGAAAACCCTAAGAATTGCATCATGAACTAATTGGAATATCAACAATTAAACTAGATCAATTGAGAGATAATAATAAAGCGATAAGAAAGATGATTACCAAATTGACGGAAAGCGGTAACTTTAATTGAATTGAATTAACGTTTGATCTTTTCTACAATGGAAACTATGAAGAACTAGACTTAAGAGCTCTCTAAATGTTCAATATGATAAAAGATACAAATAAAATTAACCTAAAAAGTATTTATAGTTTCTAGGAAAGCAATAAGATAGAGTGGGAAAAGACGCAAAATCGCGTCCTCCGTGTCGTCCACCCGATCGGGCCTGGGAACAGACTTTCAGCAGCACAAAACTTGTACGCACCCGATGGGATTGGGCAATGGTCACCCGATCGGGGCCGCAACACCAGCAACCGATCGGGCAAAGCCGCCCGATGCCATCGAGTGAGTGTCTTCTTCTTCATTCCAGAAATCAGCCAAAATCACTAAGTGTTTGTCCGCCCGACGCGATCGGGCAAGGCCGCCCGATCGGGTGGAAATTCTCAACTTTTGGCCTAAGAAGATCGAACCCGATCAGGCAGTGGTTGCCCGACCCAATCGGGCGAAGCTTCTTTCAAACTTGCTTCTACTTGGCTTCAGACGCCAAGTCTTTTGCATATTTCTTCTTCACAACGGGGTCCGAATACTATCTCGAGACCGCCTATATGCCTCATAACCTTCCATTATAGCGTGGTGATCAAAACGCCAAGTAAATAGGGAGTTTTTCCCTAAAAACCTGCAAAACGATATGAAACACACAAACCACAACTATATCGAAATAGTTAGCATAAATAGCTCCTAAGAGCATCAATATCGCGCATTTTAGCTTGTAAAGAAAGGGAAAAAACTCTATAAGAAATCAATATATCAATTGTTCGGATCGAAGTCGAACTTTGCAACCTCTGATCAGAATCCGACCTGTTACAACTTGCCAGTTGCCCCTCCTATTGAGGAGGAAATAAATGGACTGCTCACCTCAAATATGGCCCGTTTTGACATAGTCCAGAGTTATTTTTCTCTCTATTGGGCCTTCAAGGTCCGATACCTGATTTAATGTGTGTGACGTTTCTGGTCTTCATACTCTTTTAGTTTAAATGTAACCGCCCGGCCTCCCCGAGCTGCTTGCTTAACATCATTAACATCATAAATGACAATTAATGTCCAAATCACAATTAATCAATTACAACTCGGCTAAACTCACAGCGAAAATAATATTTTAATACAAAACTGCAGTATAGAATTCTTAAACCAATACAACATGTACTTAATTTCAATCCCATAAATAATCAAAATCTCTACATATAACATAAGCTCCGAAAGTCATCTCGTTTTCAATCTATTAGGGGGCGTTTAGATTGAGGGTTTTAAGAAAGGGAAAGGGAAAAAAACCCTAGGTTACCCCTAGATGGTGTTTGATTGATTTTTTTTCCATTCCCTTTACCCCTTTTCAGTTTCAATAACCCTTACCTGATTCCCCACCCACCCCCAAGGTTTTGGATTACCCTATTTTCCTCTACAATACAACCACCATTGACCACCATCCTACATCCACTATTGCTCCACCACCACTCCACAACCACTAGTAACCAACCCAGCCACTCGCCGCAAAACCACCTAAACCCGCCGAAACAACCCACCCCCGCCGGAAACCACTCACCCTCGCCGGAAACCACCCACCCTCACCGAAAACCACCCACCCTAGCCAAAAACAACCATAGCTCCGTCGAAAAGTACCCATCCCCCATCGAAAACCACCCACCCTCGCCAAAAACCACCCACTCTCTCCGAAAACCACCATAGCTTCGTCGAAAAGCACCCAGCCACGACCGAAACAAACCAGCCCTTGTCGAAAACCACGAATCTCCATGGAAATCTCCCCACCCTTTGCCGAAAACCACCGGCCCGTGACGGAAACCCCTTATTCCACGCCGGAAACCACCCACCCACACCGAAATCCACCCAACCCCTCCCAAAACAACTAACCCACGAAACCCTAACCCCGCCAAAAAACACGCCTGAGAGAAGAGAAGAGAGGGGCGACGCCGGTATATTTCGCCGGAGAGAAACACAAGGAAGAGCAGGGGGAGGGGTTTAACCCTTTTCCTTGTTCTACCAAACACTTGTTTTAATATAGGGGTTTTGGTTTCCATTCCCCTTCTACCCCTTTCTTGATTTCTTTCCCTTTCCCCCATCCCAACC
Source organism: Patellifolia procumbens (assembly GCA_947645195.1). Lineage (NCBI taxonomy): Eukaryota > Viridiplantae > Streptophyta > Magnoliopsida > Caryophyllales > Amaranthaceae > Patellifolia > Patellifolia procumbens. Next base: position 484,437 of record CANSGD010001494.1, on the reverse strand, counting down.
AAACAGCCCCTTAGTCTCCTTAAATACTAAACCTGCAAAACCATCAACAAGGAAATCTGCCCCCACCAGGACAGGTTCCAAGAACAAAATCGGCAAAAGCTGAGCATACATTATCCAACCTAAAAATTCATTTAGGTGGCTTTAGATTTCGAAGATAATTTATGCATAACTTAAGGTACAAGCTCCAATGTGACAATGAATTTACAAAACACAACATAAGGATTGTAGGGATAAAATAAACATATTGTACTGTACCTTAGTGTACTTAAAACATATTCTAGGCAAAAAAAACTCTTTTTAGAAAGACAAAGATATATTAGAGACAAACTCGTTATACTTTCATATTTAATATAGTCCCCAAATACAATAAGGGTTCTAGCGATCATTTAGTAATACTCCTTCCGTTTGTTTTTAATTGTTACACTTTCCTTTTTAGTACATTTCTTTTTAATTGTTACACTTTCACTTTTCCTAACTTTGGTAAACTTTCACATCTTAATATTCCAATTTTTCAAACTTTTGGGGCCTACTTGTCCTTTTATTCTCCTATTAAATACCCAACCACCTCATACTTTTTACTTTATAACAATCTACTGTTGATTGTGATTTAATCATTGATAAGATGCTGGCTAGGAATCATTGTTGGAGTACTAAGAACCTCTCATATGCTGCTAGAGTGTCATTGGTGAACTCTTTGCTTATGAGTATAAGTTCTTACTGGGATCATGTTACACTCTCACAACTCCTCCATTTACAAACCCCTATATAACAGAGAAACTGTGGAGATGTTACGCCACGCATGATAATACGTAAGGCTAAACAGAGAATACAACAGAAGACTTTTAAAACATAACTTGAAATACTTTAATAAAATCAAAATATAAAATTCAATAAATGAGTTAACAACTCAGGAACTACCCCATAATAAATCCTTATTGAAAACAAACATAAACCAAAATAACTTTATTGAATCAAGTGTTTATGCACTAAAAATCCCATCTTGATGCTCATGATCCCCATGCACAGCAACACATGTACTTGAAACTCAACCTCTGAGATCTGCTCGCCATTCACAAACACATTCATGAATGGGTCGTCACAGGGTCATTGAGGTAAAACAATAACCAAAACAAACAAAACAAATACATCAGCAACACTGAGGACATAACACTACTAAGCTAATGCAATAAATAATAATATATGCAATCCTCAAATAATCCGGCTTGCTCTTCTCATGATTCTGAATGCACAACAAAGACTGAACTAACTAAATTCATTCTTTAATATATATTGGTAATGAATGGGCACCGTCCTCCACTTGGAGTAATATACGGGCTACTATTTCTTGTCTAAGAGATTCCACACCTCTTACCAATAGAGTAAAGTTCTATGAACTTTAAATAACTTGATCCGAGAAGTAAACGCTTGTTAGTGAAATGATACAGAGAGTGAGAGTGAGCCCCTAGACTCAACATCTCGACAGAGACACTATGAGTGACACCTAGTCCACTCAATAACCTTCTTGATAAAATTTGGAATTCCATAAAACTTTCTTGATAAAATAAAAGCAATAACATCGTCATGCTATGCCAATGCAGGAGTACAGTTACACACTAACTCCACCCTTATATTCAATACTCATGGGGGATCCTACCCAAGAGTTTTATTGCCAAAGTTCGATATGTGAGACACACACGACAAATACAAATAAGCAAATAATTAATTTCTTATCTTTCTTTAATAAGTGATAACAAACAAGTATCACAAACAACCTCAATCCTTATTCTTTCGAGCTCTTGCTCAACTACTTAAATGACTCCTTGAGTCATTTCTTCTTTCTTAAGGATCCATTATCCAACCAATTGAGTCTTTGCTCAATGGATAACTATTTGTGGGACCTTGCCCAATACCTTTAACTACTAGTGGGACCTTGCTCAATAACTTTAACTACTCATGAGACCTTACTCAATAAAATAAACTACTCATGAGACTTTGCTCAATAAATACTCATGCAAGCCATCGCTTCAAGAATAACGTAAATAAACTTTAATCATGCTCAAAAGCAATAAACATGAATAGCATAATTCTCAAATGACAGGAATTACTCAAAAGTTCCATTCCTAGTCTCCTTTCCATGTTCACAACATAAACCTCAAACAATATTAAGGCACAATCCTCTCCTTACTTCTCATGCTAAACAAATAATCCTTAAAAACCCCTAAGGTCAAAGGTCAAAGGTCAAAGTGTATGCACCTTGCTACTACAATGGAATCACCAAACAAAAGCCTTAATTGGTTATGTAATGCTTGGAACCTACCAACAAAGAAGTATTAATAATTAGTACTTAACAACAAATAATTCAAGGCTACTAATAAATAAAAATCAGCTTTTAAATAATAATAATAAATCTGATTTTTATTTTAAAATGCTTTAGAAACTCTTTTAAGTCATAAAACTTGAAAACCTTTACTAGTAGACAAAACCCAATACAAACTAATGCTTAAAACCTCATAAAAACTAATTATTTATTAATTAAAATACAACAATAAATAAATTAATAAATAATAAAATAAAAATATTTTTTTAAATTTGTGTGTGGTTCGAAAACCACACAACAAAAACCACAAAGAAACGAACGGACGGAAACCGCCCAAACCGGCGGCCAACAACTAGGCCCACAAGACCACTACCAAAAGGCAGCGACGCTAGGCACACTCGTCGGCCACCAGCCGTGGTGGCTGCCGGAAAATGCACCAAAGGCGCTCCAAAAGGAGGAAAAACGAGAGGGAAAGAAGAAAGAGAGAAGAGAAAGAGAAGGGAGAAAAAATAAAAACCCTTTGCTTCACTTGAATGCTTGAATGATCCTCCTACCAAAATCAATGGGGAAAACTAAATTAGAACTTGAATCAATGGAGGAATTGATGGAGAATAAAAACTAGGGTTTGAGAGAGAAGAGAGAAAAGGAGGAACCCTAATACTTCTTGTGAAGATGGTGGCTTGTAAATGATGAAGGAAACCCTAATTCCTGTTTTTATATTGGAAAAAGACTACGTTTTGGCAAAAAGCCCAAAACACTCTTAATGATACAATTTATCAAAATACCCTTCTCCTTGAAATTACTAAAAACCCTTTTCACGGAAAATACTAATTTTTAAATAGCTTTAATACTTCGAAAATTATTAAAACTATTCAATTAAATAACTCGAAAATATGGGGGATTACAGATCAGATCTTTGTTCTACCAAAGAAACTTTTGAATAGAGTTACACAACTTGTAGGTGTTTCTTGTGGGATGGTAAAGTTAATTCTAGCAAACCTCCTCCTGTGGCTTGGGATTTGGTTTGTAGGTAAAATGTGGAAGGTGGTTTGGAAATAAGAGATTGTTTAAGCTCGAATTGTGCTGTTACGGGAAAATATGTATGACAGGTGGCTGAGAAAGAAGATGTGATTTGGGTTAAATGGATACATCAATATTATATTAAAGAGAATGATTGGTGGTGTTTTGAACCCCCATCTCAGGCTAGTTGGAGTTTCAAGAAGATATGCAGAGTTAAACAAAAGCTGGAACAAGGTTTCTAAGATGACACTTTGAAGTTTCAGAGCAAGTATAGTATTAAAAAAGTGTACATATGGCTCGAAAGAGATACACAGAGAGTGAATTGGCATTTCTGGGTGTGTAATAGATTCAATATTCCTAAACACTCTTTTGTTGCTTGGATGGTTGCTCTAGATAAGCTAATGAAAGAAGGTTTTATTACTGATGTTGGGTTCTGTTTGTGTGGGCTAGCATAGGAGAGCTCTCATCATCTTTTCTTCAGATGTGAATTCAATAGACAGTGTAACAGGATCATTTGTTCTTGGCTGGGAATTAAGTTTCATATTGATGATTGTATTCAAAAAATATGGAAGAGATGGTGGAGGAAGAAAACTCAAAGTAAATATGAGCAAAGAATCAGAGTGTGTGCTTTGGCTGCTTATGTTTACACTATTTGGAAAGCAAGGAATAATGCTCTTTGGAATGCTGTTGTCCCTAGACCAATAGCTATTTGTAATGATCTTAAGAAGAGTATATGTAATAGAATCTCAGGTCTGATCTCTGATAAATGGCAAATAGAGGACTTAGATTCGTTTAATGCTCTCAAGTGTTGAGGGTGTGAGTTTTTTAGCTTGTTTGGATGGTGATAGGCTGTAATCTTTTCTCATAGTTCAATATATGCTTACATGTTTACCTAAAAAAATATTCTTAAGTTATATTTTTTCTCAAGTGTATAACAAAAAATATAGTCAAGTGAGGACTTATTTGATTTTAATGCCTACTATCATAATATCAACTTTTTTGTAATTTTTACTTATCAATAATTAGAGATATTAAGGTCCAAAGTATTGCATTGGTGCACACAAAAAATGTTGCGAGTATTGCAAAATGGAGGAAGTATGATATATGCATAAAGATAAACATTTGTTAAGGGGAGTTAAGGATAAACATAGTTATAGTAGATCTTGTTGGATTCCTTTCATTAAAACTAAATTAATAATATCTTTAGATAATTTTTACTTAAACATAATTAGAGATATTAACATTCAAATTTGCTTAATAAGAGGCGTAAAAAATTTTATATGTAGTGATTAATAAAGAACGAATAAAGTATATAGATTCCAAATATATCCTATTGCTTGAGAGTGCTTGTGTGAAGTAGCACAAAGGAATGGGAAGTCGAACTCAAGTAGAAGTGTGGAAGGCTTTTGCCTTACCATCTCTTCTAACCCTATCCTCTAAATTGTATTAATGTTTCGAGAGATAGATAATAAGAGAAAAAAAGATTATAAAAACCATTTTTCGCAATAATTTTATTACTCCTTCCATCCCATATTAGATGATACACTTCTTTTATTCGTCCGTCCCACATTAGTTGATACACTTCTATAAATGGCATAGGAGTACAATAAAAATATTATTTTGTAATATTAATGAGTCCCACATATAATTAATTTAATAACCCCACCACCCCAAACCCTTATGATATACCCCACCAACATGTACTTTATGTACTAAAACAAATATCAATAATCAACTACTCTCAATAAAATAAGTTAGTCAAATAACACTCCTAAAACTCTGTACCAGTCAAACTGTATCATCTAACATGGGACGGCGGGAGTAGTAGATAATATGAAAGTCAAACTAAAAGTTGGAAATGAGGTGAGAGAGACGAGTATACTTAATTAGAGTGAAGGGGGGACATTACACCCTTTCATTCCCTATGGATATCATACTCCTTCCTCATGTGGTTCAACTTATTTTCTTACTCTTGTGGATGATTACTCAAGAGCATTTGATGTGAAGGTGAAAGTTGTGAGTATGATAATGGCACCTAATTTAACAGTATGATATATTATTTTGATAAAAGTGGTATTTTGTTCCAAATTTCATATGTGGACACCCCTCAACAAAATAGGAGGGTCAACTAAAAGCACTGTCATATTTTAACTGTTGTTCGGGCTTTGTGATTTCAAGCTATCATTCCTTTAAAATTTTGGGGTGATTGTGCTATAGCGGCAATTTATATAATTAGTCGCACTCCATATTCTTTGCTCGGAAATAAAATACCCTATGATTTTTTGTTTGGTGCGCCACCCTCTTTTTCTGAATTTCGTGTTTTTGGGTACTTATGCTATGCTTATAATCATAAGTCCAAAAGGGACAAGTTTGTGAGTCATATCTAAAATACTATGAATAAAGGGTAGAGAATATACTAATTTGTCAGATGGATGACCAAGTCTTCGATGCCAGAATTTCGAAGAAGTCCACACTCAATGCATGAGTTCTCAAAATATCCCGAAAATTGTAAACTTTGTCTCTCCGTTCACCTACTCCAATCAGGTCCCTCAAGCGTGTATAAAGCACAATGTTTTAGTTAAATAAACGATACAATCAACATCTATCATCATTAAGGCAGGTGACAAAAATCAGGTTATAGTTCAGTTGAGGAACTTATAAGACGTTTCGGAGCACAACGTTTGAGTTGAAATGAATGTCACCTTGCTTAATAAAAACAACTTCCGAGAGACCAAACGGGCGCTCAATCATATCATTAACATTACTCACAAAGGAAAATTTCCCTTGACATGGTGCAAAGGACCGGTTGCAATAATCCAACGAGATTGAGAGAAGTCACCACTCAAGTGATCGTTCGCATTTTGCACAGACGAACTATCAAGCAAGTCAATAAGATGTTGTCCTTGACTCATTGTGCACACGTCATACTTGGAAGCATCTCTCACTTGTAGGAGTAGAGCCTTTGACATTTCCACTTGACATAGCCGCAACCATGGCATGTGCACCACTCCAAGTACGATTCCGGTCACTACTTGGCTGGGCAAAACGAGTTCCTCGTCCACCACCACGATTTGCGCCTCTACCATCACCGCGAGGAGCCCGATGTTCCCACCACTCAGGATATTCGTTCTTAGAACAACAATTTTTTTCGTCATGAACCCGATGTTGATAATATGAGCAAAACAACGAGGGTTTATTACCAACGACCCTAGACCGAGAAACATGTAAAATAGGCTCTGATTTGACAACCATAGCTCGAACCTCAGCGTTATTGGATTGCGCCTTGGCTGCCAATTGAAGTCTTTATTCTTGAAGAAACATCTGCTTGGAACGAGTAAGAGAGGGCAATGTGATCGTAGATCGCACTTGCAACCACCACACTTACAAATCGGAGTAAGATATTAAGTTGCTAATTCATCCCATAGAGGTTGTAATAATCCAAAATAGTCGGCAATAGAAATGGTTTTCGGCTGTCGCCATTCCACCAAAGTCTTTTTTATTTGTTTGTTTGCATGTTCTGTTGCCAACATCAAACTGTTTCTGTAACACCCCGACTTTTCCACAAGGACGAAACCCAAGGGGTTACGTCGGAAGAATAAATATAATTACTCTTCCCGTCAAACTTCTACCTCAAAACTCTTAAATAAACTTTAATAAATAATAATAAGTTTCGGGCATCCGTTTAATAAAACAATACACTTCCAATAACAGGATCCTGGATTTTGTGAAACCAAACAAAGTCAAACGTTTAAATAAAAGTCAAACTAGAAAATTCAACATCCTTTAAAGTCAACTAAACCAAAGTCAAACCTTTTTCAAAGTCAACCTTTTCTCAAACAATCGCAGCGGAAAATAAAACTTATTCAAATCCTCTAACCCAAACCAATTAACCAAATACATATGAAAAATAGTGAAATAACATAAGTAAAGTCCATTACGCTCTTCTCGAATTCCCCAATGAATGATGAACTCCTCGAACGATCACCTATACTGCAACTGTCTAAGATGTCCTGACTACTCAGCAATATGGACGGATTCCAAATGCGTTATCACACGATCATCATAGAAAGAAGCAATGATCAAGACATAAAGGAAAATACGGATCAGCCCTGCTGAGTACATAACATAGAACTAGTCATTCACATGACACATAAATATGCATCATTCATCATAACAATCACAGTCTATATTCAATCAAACTAATAACCATCAATCCATAATCCATACTCAAATCAAATTCCACATCTAAACACAAATAGGATTGTCATCCTCCCACTAAGCACTTGTGACTATAAGGCCGAGATATATTGGGTTGGCTGACCCAAATCTCCTCACTTTGAAACATGGATTACAGAGCTAGCTCCAGGCTAGTTGCAACCAACATAATGTGTACACACCCTCGAGGGTTCACCCCCTAGGCTTATTTACAAGTAGGGGATCCATTCCTACAGGGTCACTGCCGTTTCAGTATGCGAGATCCATGACCTCCATATTTTTCATAAAAGCACTTTCTATTTTTGAAATCCCAATCCAAATATTCCGACTATTCCATTCCAAACTATTCCATTCCAATTGAATTCAACAGTTCATAATCATAGAAAGACATGCATCATGTTTTCTTACAAACATTCATAAACAAATTACATACAAAGTTCTCATGAACTCTATCCTAGGTTCTCATTTCAATCAAACAATCCCATCTATTCATATAGATGTCAAGTGTTGTGTCACGTACCTTACTATGCAAATAAGTTCACTTGAGAAGCTAACGATCAACAACTAACGTCCTCTAATGAGTTGCGCTCCTTGAAAACAATTAAACATTAAACATTAGAACTCTTAATATACTTAAACAAGTATAATAAAATATGGGCAGCTTTTAAAGTAATTTAAAACTCCTTTAAAAACTTCCTCGAAACATCCCTTAAACATATAAAATGTTCTACCTTTAAATCGCCTTTCAAACACTATTAAAATAATTAAAGACTTAAACTTTAATTAAATTATAACAATATAAAAATATAAAAATATAAACTTTGAAACGCTAAACCTCCATTATGATACTCAACCTATACCTTAAGTATGATAACAAAATAACTCCCTTTAAGGTAAGAATTAATCAGATTACCCAAATATAATTAAATTAGGAAAATAAAATAAAGCAGTAATTTATGTCCTAAAAATAAAATAATAAAATATAATATTTTTTTAAAATAGGCGGACGGAGCAGCGTCAGCGGCAGCGGTGCACGCGTGCAGCCCCGCAGCAGCGTACCGCCGCCAGTCTGTAGTGGCTTGCCGGCCATGCGCGGCTGTGCGCCGTCCAGCAGGCCGACTCTCCGGCGTCCGTTCGTCCCCCTTAACACATCAAAGAGTCTTTCAAGAGATTCTACAAACTACATATCATTGACCATCTATATTTATATTTATCTCTTTCATATTTTATTTTCATGTTAATCCATATTTAGCCTTTAAGTATGGTAATAAGGTTTCATGGTTTTCAAAAAAAAAAAAAAGCACCCTAATGAGTTGTTTACAAGTTTTTATTCTACTTGCTGATTTACTTATATTATAAATTTTATTTTTCAATTCTATGTGTAAAAGGATTATATCTACATTTTATTGTTCCTTGTCTAAATCTTAAGTGCTTTCTAATTTTACATTAAGGTTTTGTTGTATTTCGGTCACTTCTTATTTAATTATCTAATTTTGTCCATTTGATTTATTTTCTTTAAAAAGGAAATTTATATACTCAGCTTAAATTTCAAACCTGTTTATGTCGATACCAAGTTGTAATGGGTGGTTCCATTCAGATTTGTGTCGACTAAGGAAAAAAAGGAGAGAGTATATTTGTTGTTTATAATTTATTATTCATCGCCTATTTTTGCAAGTCGCATTTTGTTGTGAAATTTATTTTAAAGTTATCTATTTCTAATGTGAACTTTAAATTGCATATATGTTTAGGAGGACGCTCTTATATCATACATCGATGGTTGAGTTTGTAAGTGATATTTCTATAAAATCGTCAACTACTTCTCACTAAAGTATTCCTATCTCTTTAAGGGGAGTATATGCATGTGTGGTTATCTCTATTTGAATTGATCTGGTTGTTGGATTTCAAATGATAGTTTTTTTTTTCATTTTCCTCTTTCTTAAAATATATGTGATTAATTGTTGCATCAATTCTCTGTAATTTTATTAATTATTGTGTTCCAACTTTATTTGCAAATTATCTATAGTTGTTGTACAATTGTTTTTACCTCTAATATTTTGCAATTAGTGTCTTTCGTCTTTCGTATTTTATAAAGGAAAAATTGATAAGAATAATCCGACCTTTGGCCGGTCTTCCATCAGTGGTACCACCTTCAATTAATCCAGGTATAATCCGACCTTTGACACCCATATTCTCTCAATGGTACAGGATGATGGCAACTGTTTGACCATCAAAAATTACCGTTGACTTTTATTTAAAAAAAACTTTTTTAAAAAAAAAAATCCCCCAGCAAACCCCCACCCCCACCCTCCCCTCCCCTTCCCCACCTCTGCCACCCCTCCCCCACCACTGGAAAACATCACATTCTCCACCCCAGCCCCCTAAAACCACCCTTCATCCCTCCCCCACCCTCGAAAAGAACCCCTTGTCCCGAAAACACCCCACCCCGCCGGACGTGGAGAAGAAAAAAAGCTTTGGTAGGGGGTTTCGAGTGATGTGCGGTGGTTGGGAGGGGTTCTCGGTGCGGTCTGAGGTTAGGGAGGGGGTTTCCGGTGGTGTTTGGTTGTGGGTATGGGGTTTTGAGTGGGTGTGGTGGTTGGGAGGTGGTTTCGAATGGTGTACGTTGTGGGGATGGGTTTTCGGTGCGGTTTGGGGGTGGGGAGGGGGTTTCCGGCGCGGTCTGGGTGTAGGGAGGGGGTTTCCGGTGGTGTTTGGTTGTGGGTATGCGGTGGTTGGGAGGTGGTTTCGAGTGGTGTACGTTGGTGGTGATGGGGTTTTCAGTGCGGTCTGGGTGTGGAAGGGGGTTTCCGGCGTGGTCTGGGTGTGGGGAGGGGTTTCCGGTGGGGTCTGGGTGGTGGGAGTGGCTTTCTTGTGGCGGCAGTGGGGGAAGGGGAGGGGAGGGGGTGGGGGTTGGCTGGGGGAGGGTGGGTTTTTCATAAGTTTTTTTTAACAACTTTGATTTAATGGTTTAATTAAAATTTTATGTTTAAAATATACTTAATTAGCTATTAATCACGTAATAAAGAGAGTTTACCTGTAATTGCAGGTCACCAACATGTGAGGGACCATTGAGAGAATATGGGTGTCAAAGGTCGGATTATACCTGGATTAAATGAAGGTGGTACCATTCATGGAAGACCGGCCAAAGGTCGGATTATTCTTATCAATTTTTCCTTTTATAAATGATGGTTGGTATGTTACTACTTTACTTTCTAATTCTTTGGTCTTTCAAAATTAAATTTTATATTCATTGAGTTATCAAACTTATTTCGCAGTGTTGCTAACCCTTAACTAAAATCTATTTGATTTATGTTTTCTTAATGTTCGTTATCAAGAATATTTTCTTTCGTTCTACTACTTCTTTTTAAGTTTTGAGGACGAAACTCTTTTAAGGGGGAGTGATTGTAACACCCCGTAATTTTACTAGAATTTCGCGCGTTAATTTATGAAGTTGCCTTGTTATTTATAACTCTAAATATAATTCCGTAGATAAAAACTATATTGTATTAAATAAACGATCATATTTGAAGCCGAAAAAATATTTCGGTGGATAATGTATTGTGCATATTTATTTTTATAATATAGTTTTTTATTTTATTTTATAAATTTAAGTGTTGTATGATTTAATTTTCAAGCGTTAATTATATATGTTCGACGATAATTATATCCACTCTTATATTTTTAAACTTATAATTTCTTTTATATTTCATTATATATCTATATATATTTATATATATTTTATATCATACATAAAATATATACTCGTTTAATTATTTTGGTGGTTGTACTTGTGTCGATATTGTTTAAATGAACAATGTGATACTTATGAGCATAGTACATAAAATATGTATGATTAGTAAGTGCATATTTATATTACGTTATTATTCATAATTTTTAATTCTAAAAATATTAGCATATGTTTTATACTTTTATTTATGAGCGTTTATAATTTTTTGATCGTATATCGTACTAGCGAGTTGTGCGCACACCATGCTTAACACATGGGGGTCCGAACATTCTGAGCATTAGCGGGATAATGTAAAGTCTTGGCCAGCTTTGTATTCCTTTGAAACGTTTATGATATTCAAAAGTCATACACCTTCATTCACCCTCATAAACCACCATCATCATGACCATTATGTGCCCAATTAAATCCACCCTTAATCACCTTTTACTTCCCCTTATGATGAGTTTAAAACTCAGAAAAATCAACCCCTCCCCATCGCATTCACACGCCATTCACCAAGGAAAAAGGAAAAGAAAAGGAAGAGAGAAGTCCTCCCGTTTTCCCTTTGCACACCCTCACGAAAATGGAGATCGCGGAGATCTAACCGTTGGATCTTCTTAAAATTTGGACAGCGTGTTCTTAACATCAAGGCCTTCACTTTGACCGGAGGAATTTAGATCCGACCTTTAGATCATCGGGAATCTTGGTCGGAACACCACTGACTGTTTTAGAGCACCCTAAAATTGTTGAAGAGGGAAATACTTTGTTCAATGGAGGATAAGTCTTCAAGGGAGAAGAAGGTTTTGATGATCCGCACATTTTCTATGCTATTATATAATGTTTCTCTACACTCCTCTCGAAGATCGAGGTAACTAGCATTATTCTAGCACGTTAGGGAATAGATTGTGAACTTAGGATGCTTAGAATCGCGTTAGAGAACTTAGAATCATGCTAGGTGGAAACTCAGGTGATTGTATGTGTATAGTTCTTCTTAATATCATGTTTAGGTTTGTTTTATATTCTAAATTTTGATATTAACATGTTCATGTGATCTAGTCAATTTTGTTAGAAGTGTTAGTTGTGGAAATTGGATTTGTGATGTTTGAATGAGTTTGATGATTTATTTGAGTTATTAAATTGAAAAGTTGTGGATTTTGATGTTGTCTATGAAGTCAAACTTGCTTAATATTGATGATGAAAATTGTGGGATTTATTTGTGTGGATGATTTTGAAAATTGAAGGATTTATAATTGTTGTTTTCAAATGCTAAATACTCGTATGGTTTTGAGTTGTTTGAGACTTGTGATGAATTCGTTGTATGCTTGATGCCTTGCATACGCAGTCGTTTATGTCGAATTGTGTTCGAAGGGCTGCTCGTAGGAGGCAAGCAGTAGTCTGGTCGCGGCCCGTGACCCATTTCGCGGCACGTGACCCATTTCGCGGCCCGCGAACATACTTGGCCAACCTGTTTTCAAATTGTCATATCTCACTCGATTGTTATCGTAATTGAGCTTGTGACCAGTCTTTAGAAAGCTAACGAGCTAAATTTTAATGTCCCATTGGAATTTTCTAAAAATATTATATGTGGTGAGCGTTAGGTCTGTTTAAATTTGTTGTTGTGTGCGTTCTGTGCACTGTTAAATTACAACATGATTCCATGTTTCTTAAATGACTTTGGTAGTATTGTGGAGTATCCTAAGACATGTTTGGAAGTATAATTTTAGTACTTGATACCATTTATTAATTCTTATGATTATCTTATATCAAGTTTGAGTTGTCGACGTCTTAATGCTTGGGGGAGAATAACACTGCCCTTAGCATCACTTCGCTAAAAGTCATCTATGGAGAGTATTGTGACTTGATCATGATTTACTTCGTACCCAAACTCAGATTACATTTTGATGTTTTGTATGCCTTTTGATGTATTTGTAGTAGTATACTTTGTTTAGTTTATCGTATCAATTTGGGATTTGTGAACTTCGATGATTTTGAGGATTTGATGATTTTAATGGTTTTAATGATTTTGACGGTTTCAACGATTTTGATGATTTTAAGGACTTTGATGAATTTGATGAATTGATGAATTGACGAATTTGACGAATTTGATGAATTTGACGAACTTGATGTATTTGATGATTTGAAATATATTGTTTTGTCTTTGGATTTGAAGTTTGGTTTTAATTGTGTTGAGTAGCCTAACGGACGGTGTCCCGAAGATGACGAACATGCATTCCGAAGGGTCAGGGGACATCATGTTGGGTGTTACCCTACATTAAAGATAAGGATGGCAGTGGGACGGGTTTTGTGAAGACCCGCCCCGTAGCCGCCCCAGTTAGGTGGGGATGGGGGAAGGTTTCGCGGGTGATGGGGCAGGGATGGGGATGAAAATTATCCCCGCCATGGGTAATGGGGCGGGGATGGATGTTAGTCCATACCCGCCCCATCCCCGCCCGCCCCGCCCCATCCCCGCCATATATATTTTCGAAAGGCCTAAATGCTATTATTTATTAGCTGCTTTAATCTTATAATTTTAGTATCCAAAGGTCCAAAGACTAATATCCAGAATTACTAGAGATTGATTTGGGTGGCATGATAGCACTATGGCAGTAAGTTGATGGAAGATGGAAGCAAGTTGTTTTTTTTTTATTTCTACAGGTTTTATTATATACAAGTTGCTATTTTTTTGGGCCCTAAAATGGCCTCATTGGTACAGTTGGGGCGGGGATTGGGGCGGGTGCGAGGATTCGCGCGGGGGATGGGGCGGGGATAGATTTTATCTTGTCCCCGTCGGGGCGGGGATGGGGAACAAATTTTTCTTCGCCATGGGTGATGGGGCGGGGATGGGGATAGGAATGCCAACATCCGCCCCGCCCCATTTACATCCCTAATTGGAGATACCTAAAACTTGTTGTCGTCCGAGAGGTCGGGAGATACTGTGTGTATTGTCCCGCATCGAGAGTTTGTCCATTCTTAGACACAAACGGTAGGGAACGTAACTCAAAGGCCATTCTGGAGGTTGCGACCTGACATTTCTTGAGGAGGTGGGCTGTGGGTCACTAGCGTTCACTCTCTCTATGTTAAATTGCTTATTTTCAAATTGATTCTGTTTTTACGATCCCTTTGTTGATGATCGTTTAAAATTCTTTATTTTAAACTTTTAAAGTATCCTTCTTAATACTTTACTTTAAATCATGTTATTCGTAACCGTTGTGTGCCTTTGTCTTCTTTTGTTGTTGTTTGTGATGCCGTCCTATTTGACGGTTGTTCTAACTTCATTTAAGTTTGCTATTTGTTTTCTAAATTGGGCTGGGAGAACTGCTAGTTGTTCCCCACTGATTGTGGAATTTTGTTGATATATATTGGAGATGACGATGCAGTTTAGAGTCATTACAGTATGACTGGGGTTGTGCGGTTTACTCGTGTGAGGAAGGAAGTCGTGCTAGTCATTGGGACGGGCACTATGAGTCGGAAGTTAGGACTAGTTTTATAGTGGGCTTCAAGTAGCTTTACTACATTATGCTGAGTTTGTTTTATTCTTTGGATATTAGTTTTACCCCTTTTAAATTATGGATTTGGTTTTGAGTTACATTGAACAGTTATGAATTTTGGTACGTTTTGGTTAGAGATGAGGGTATGAGACCTCATTTCTCATTTTATATCTGTGTTGATTGGAAGATTTGACTACTTTTGAGGATGATGTTTATTATAGTTTAATTTTTACTCCTTAGAGTGGCATTCCCGTCTCGGTGGTATTTCCGCTACCACTGAATTGTTCGTTATTTCATTTAATTAAGTATTTCCATAGTTAGTATTTGATGGGATGTTACACCAGTAGTTCGTGAAGTAGCATCTGCGTCAGCCGCCATCAGGGGCGGAGCTAAGGGGGCTGGTGGGGGCCATGGCCCCCCCTTGGGTGAAGTTAAATATTAAATATATACATCTATTATTGGAATTTATTGCATCTCAAGTGGTAAATTGCATGTTGTTGAAGAATAGGTTGGTGGTCAAGGGTTCAATTCCTTGTGCAAACATATTTTGCTACTTTTTATACCTCTAACTTTTGTGATATAAGGCCATACAACTAAAAAGTCTAAACAACATCCGGACCTCGGCCCCCTCAATGTACAAATCCTGGTTCCGCCACTGGCCGCCATCCCAAAGACAAAACTTGAGGACGAAGAATAACTAAGCATGTCCTAGCCTGCACAATAGGCATGATACCATGTAGAGAAGTGTGGAAGATATGTTCTGCGTATTGACTTCTAAAGAGTAAACTTATATATACAATGTAAGATTAATTGGGTTGTGAGGCTTTACAAAGCTATTAATACATGAGTCCATTAAAGCTATTAATGATACAATATAACAACAAAAATCCCAACATTTACAGTAGTACATTGATTTTTTTGTTGTAGGCGTCTTTTGAATTATTTCATGCAGATTTGTATTTTAAAATTGAAAGAACTTGCAAACAAGTTTTGACACTACAAGAAAAAATACATTGGGCGTCAAAAAACTAAAACAGAGGGCGACAAAACAAAAAATGTGGCATATGTTCAGTAATGGGCGGCACTAATAAACTGTCGTACAAAATATAAATTTGGGCGTCAAATACCAAAATTTCGTTGCACAAACCTATTAATGAGCTACAAAGAATATTTAGTGTAGCGCAAGGCGAATAAACGGGCAACATTTTTTTCGTGGCCCAAAGTTCAGTAAAATAACCCCACGGAATCGCCCGTCTTAGCCCACGAAAATATTTGGCTTTTCCCACCCAAAGACATTTCCTCAACTTCTCAACCCTTATTTTCATCCTCTCCCCAAAACTCACCTTCTCCCTGCCACTCAACTGTTGTTCATCACCATTGGAGTACAAAAATAAGGAAAATGACATTTTTATTGAGCATTTGCGTCTCAAATTTAAATCCCTAATACTTTATTTTGTTTCTAATTTTCTCTGAAATTCAACCTCCGGAATTCTCTTTTCGCCGCCGACCATTCTTATTTGCCGCCGTTTGCTATTCGCTGGAGCTCAGCTCTCACTTCCCTATCTCCTGCACAAAGGTCAGTTCTAATACTGAACACTGATGTCTTCATCTTCGAATTGATTCAATTTCTGGTTTATCAATATTGCATGTCTTTAACTGAACATAATGAATCTTCATCTGATTCTCCGTTATTACGTCATTTCGAGCTTGTTTTTTTATATGATTCATTTCTCTTTGTTTCTATTTTTAAGTGTTTTTATGTGTTCGATTTGAGTTAATTTAGAAGGTAAACTAGCTAATTAGTTAGTGTTGATTGGTCAGTTGAGGAATTGAGCTTCGCTTCAGGATGATGTTATTACTAAGACTTGTCTTTAATTGTGAATTGAATGTGAATCATGTTGGTCGTTGATGTTTATGATGCTTCTGATGATTTATTGCCATTTCAAGCCCTTTTTTTGTTTCTAGCTTTCTAGCTACTTTATGATAAGTAACTTCATGTACAACATCTCTGATTTTTTAATTTTTTTTTGGAAATTGTCTTCAGTTTTCGAATTGGGTGCTCAAGCTGCAATTTACCATTTGTTCAAACTTCGAATTGGGAAATATGCTCCCCCTTGTGGCGTCGTGAGGTTATATTTGATGTGTTGGTTGGATTCAACTCATTCCAGTTTGTCAAGCTCTTGTTCCGATAGGGCGACACTTTTTGCGTCACTTTAATTTTCGTCGCCCTTTGTTTGGGCCACACTTTCTGGACATCGGGCGACAAGTTGTTTCGTGGCCCAATGTAATTTTTCTTGTAGTGATGAAATAAAGAAAACGTAAAAATTCCATTGACTCGATCTGAAAGAACAGACAACCACAAATTTGGATCTTTTTAGGGGCAAATGTTTTGAATATATAATCTGAATATGAATATACCACTTGGGAAAAAAATTCAAAAAGACAAAATGATATTGTATCGTTAATTCAGTGAGAAACATAATAAAATTATTATATATAAGAAAAGTAAGTAAACAAAAAAGAACAAGTGTATTCATCTTTACCAAAAAAAATTAATTTAATACTTTAAAAATCTTATCGTATTTGTATGGAAAAATTAGATCAAACAGCACAAACTATACGTTTGTTGCAAAAACGGCACCAACAAAAAAGGTGCACAAAACAACACGAACTTTTGCTAATTGGTGCTGAAAACTATATAAGTGTTTTTTTCACCTGAGATTCCCTATTTTCAGTGAATCTTTAGTATTTTAGCTTTTTGATTTCTATTACCCATATACTGTCGACATTCCTTTTGATTTATTCCTTCAACATTTGTCACTCATCCTCCAATTCTAGGGTTTGATAGATAAAATCAATTTGGGGCAAATTTTAGGGTTTCAAAGAGGAAATAAGGTGATTTTTAGATCCAGTAGTTTATTTAAGGTTGAGGGAAAAAGATAGCAAAACAAAAAAAAGCTAAAATACTAAAGATTCACCGGAAATAGTATCTCAGGCAAAGAAACTCTTATGTCGTTCTCTGCACCGATTAGAAAAAGTTCGTGTTGTTTTGTGCACCTTTTTTTCTTGGTGCTGTTTTTTGCAACAAACTATAGTTTGTGTTGCTTGATCCGATTTTTCCTATTTGTATTTATATGAAGTATCCAAACCTAGTATGTGATTCTAGAAAAAAAGGTAACTAATGTTAAACTTTAACTAAATGATATACCAAATTAACAAATCAATATAGAAAAAAATACCATATTACATATGTATTTCAGTCTTAGGTTTTAGAAGAAAAAAATAATAATAACGAAAAAATATCATTAATTAGTATATAAAGAAAAGTTATCATGTGAGATGATGTTAGTTTCGAAATAATTTGTATACGAACTTTTTTCCCCAATTACATAAAACATATTATATGTAATACTTATATCTTTCTTGAAGAGTACACAAAACCAAACAAATCAAAAAATTAGGGATAAATGATCGATGGGTGAGTATGCTTTGAAATTAGAGCCATTAAGTTTAAGAGAGTAAAGCCAAATAATTGGGCTTTTCAAATTTAAAAAAATATTACGCTTGTATAATAAGGGTATAACCCTGTTGCTTGAAAGATCTAACTCTAGAAGATTGCAATGCATAATAAAGCTAAATACGTAATCGTTCAAGATATGATTAAAGGGCTACAAAATTAAATTAAAGGAAAAATTGCCTAGAATAATGCAATCTTTTGACGATTTGCAAATAATAATGCAACCTTTCGATTATTCTGGAATAATGCAACCTTTATACCCCATTTATTTTAAATAGGGTAAAATCGGATTTAACCTAAAGAAGAGGTTAAATGAGACACGTGTCATTTAGTTATTGGTTATCAATTATAATTTTTTTTAAAAGATTAAAAAAAAACAAAAAAACCCCTTCCCTCTTCACAGCTACTACCGGAGCCACTCCACCCCTCCTCCTTCCCCCAGCCACGACACCACCCATAACGCCGCAGCCGACGAGCCACCCCACCCATACGACGCCAACGACGAGCCACCCCACCCAGACGTCGTCGACAACGAGCCAAATGCGGGGGTGGGGGTTGATAGCAGCGGCCAGGGGTGGGGGTTGATAGTAGCGGGGTTGGGGTTGATAGCAGCGGGGTGGGGGTGGGAGTTGACATCAATGGGGGGTGGGGGTGTGGGGGTGGGGGTGTGGGGGTGGGGGGAGCTTATTTTTTTTTAGGTTTATATTAATATATAAATTAAAATTTAAAGTTTTAAATAAAAACTAAGGTAACTGGTCATTTGTCCTATTTAAGATAAATGGGGTATAAAAGTTGCATTATTGCAGAATAATCGAAAAGTTGCATTATTATTTACGATATCGCCAAAAGGTTGCATTATTCTAGGCAATTTGTCCTAAATTAGATTATTTTATTGTACCAATTGCTCAAGGGTCATGGCCTTGATTTAAATATATGGCAACCCATATATATTTTGTATGACATGTAAAAAATGTACCCGAATATATGTGAAAAATGATTTATTTCTTCTGATTAACTGCAAACAAAACTAACTACCTTTGTCTTTATCAGTTTTACTTGCTATTGTTGGATTTCATACTATAAACTTTACTTAAATTTTTTATAAATACAAAATTTCTCTTAATATTGTATGCAAATTTTTTTATGAAAATGATCTTCGTTTTAGGTTCTTATTCGTTTTTTTTACGTACGGGAGCAGTGGCCTTGGAGGAGGCGTAGCAATTTGTGGAGAGGAGCCAGGCTGGATTTGGCGAAGCTGGGCTAGGCAAGGGAGAAGGAGGCGTGGGCTCACGTGGACTGGGCCTGAGCTGAGGATGTAAGGCTGGCAAGTTGAGAGGAGATTAATGGTCCAGAAATTTGTAAGTGGTGGATTTGGGCGTATGAAATGAAGCAAACGGAAAATTATTTTCATCAAATTTAACATGACGACAAATGAAATTTTCCGAGAAGATGGATCGTAGCACTTGTAACCAAGATGGTTGGATGGGTAGCCCAAGAATACACACAGGGTTGAACGTGCTTGTAGTTTATGAATATTGGTGGATGGAAAGAGGGAAAACACGAGCACCCAAAACCCGTAAATGAGAGTAGGAAGGATCTTTGTTAAAGAGGATCCGAAGAGGAGAATGATAGGTAAGAGTCTTAGTAGGAAAAATATTGAGGAATACGTGGCCACTTGTAGAGCATGATGCCAAAAGGAAGAGAGAAGAGAAGCTCGAGCAAGAAGAGTCCTAACAATGTTGTTAATGGAACGAAGTTTACGCTCGGCGTGACCATTTTGAGGAGAAGAATATGGGCATGATAATGGAAAATCGAAACCATTAGATTTACAAAACTCCCAAAATGGTGCATTATCAAACTCACGACCATTATCACATTGAATATCTTTAATTTCTCGCTCAAATTGTGTTTTAACATAAGCTCTAAGTTGTAAGAACGTAGCATACACTTAAGACTTTTTAGCAAGTGGAAAAGTCCAAACAAAGTTAGAGGAATCATCCAATACAACAAGATAATATCGATGACCTATAGAACTTAAAACAGGTTAAGTCTATAAGACACAATGAATAATATCGAAGGGCATCATAGTAGAGGAATTAGAAGCAACAAAAGGCAATTTCACGTGTTTTCCAAGAGGACAAGAGTAACAAACATCAGATTTGCTAAGTTTATTACATTCAATAAAATTATTCTTCCTAAGAGAATCTAGAATAGAGGCATCAGGATGACCCAAATGATCATGCCATAGAGAAGGTGCAGATGCAACAAAGCTAGAATGAGACTGGACTTGTGAATTGATAGAAGTGATTGGATAAAGCGCACCCTGACTCTCACATCTCATGATTGGCCTCCCCTTCCAAAAATCCTTCACAGAAAACCCAAAAAGATCAAATTCAAAAGTGACACTATTATCAATACTAAATTTTCGAATGGAAATAAGATTTTTTATTAATTGAGGAGCATGAAGGACATTTTTAGGGCTAAAGGAGGGTGATGGGAAGGAAGATTAGCGTCTCCATAACCACGAATTGGAATTGTATGACCATTTTCGACAACAACACCATCATCTTTGCTCGAACTAAAATTTGACAAAATGATACCTTGGGAAGAGGTCATATGAGAAGTGGCGCCCGTGTCCATGTACCAATTTGGATTGGTGGTGTGAGTCAAAGAGTGTGCATTGCGGCCACAATATCCGTTGGAGTGTGCTGATGCGAATCTTCCATGTAGGCGCTTGGCCTAGGACCAAGAACGCCTGACCCAGGCGTGCCAGTAAAGTGCTGTTGTAGCTGTCCCCTATATGCTGGCCTGGCCCATGCTTGGGTGAGATATGGGCATGGAGGAAGGCCCAAGGTGATTGTCGACCTCCCCCATGCGCTGGAGCTCCATAGGCCCAAGGCTGCTGTTGCGTACTTCCCTGATGTGGTTGCTGCTGGTATGGATGGCCACCGCCGCACTGGTGATGGCCAGCCCTGCCCCCGCCGTGGCCACCACCGCTACCCCCTTTCCCGGAATTTTTGTTATTTTTATTTGAGTTTCGATTCTTCTTCTTATTTTTATTATTCCGAGTATGGGGGAATTCGAGGTAGCTCCGTCAACATGGGATGAGACGAGGGCGGTGGAGGAGGAGCCAAGGGCGGCTTTCTTCGACAAATCGGCCTCCTCAAGCACCAACATGGAACGAGCTTGATAGAAGGCCGGTAATGGATCACTTTGACGTAGTAAGGTCCCTACGCCGTTGTATGAGTCCGTAAGACCCGCAACCATTTGCAAAACCAACCTATTGTTGGAAACAAGTGCACCAACATTCTTCAACTGATCAGACAACATCTTTAGGCGTTGACAATACGCCGAAGCGTTAGGAAAATCCTCCATAGTAGTGTTGGAGAATTCCTGCTCTAAAGGAACGGCACGTGACGTTTTATTGTCCTTAAAATGTCACGTAAACATTCTCAAGCCTCTTGAGCCGTAGAATCGGGCTCAAGAATAGTGTTAAGTAGATCCTCAGAAATAGTACCATAGATCCACTTCAAAACCGTGGCATCAATTGTCGACCATTCTTCTTTCTCATCATTAGTACTTGGAATTTTGGCCTTTGTCGACGGGATGATGTGATGAATCACACGATTAGAACGAGCATGGATTTTGAATAACTCTGCCCAGGTAAAGTATTGAACGTTCTCCATGTCAAGAATAATGGGAACATTGTGTTTCATATTGGAACTCGTGAGAGAGGAAATAATATTAGAAGAAGAAGAAGATTTTCCAGTCATGGTGACCGGAAAAAAAAATGAAAAATCAGGCTGGATGAGAGGAAACTGCCGGCGGTGATGTGGGCTTTAAACGGCTAGGTGAGCAGAAGCTTTAGAGAGAATAAGAAACCCTATCTCTTGATACCATGAAATATAATACTTTCCTTAATCAATAATGATTTACAACCTAAGCATACATACTCTAGGTTTACAAAAGATAACAAAAGATAACAACCCTAATCTTTATGTAACTAAAAAATACATCAAATATTTACATAATAATTATGAAGGATGAAAATTAAAGGATATATTTTCATATATTCTAACAATTAATGCGCATGGGGTGCATACTTTGTAAAACGAGCAATGGTCCACGCTTGCATTTCAAAAATCTATTTTTATATGTGTATGCACAGATAGTTTTTTTTGGTGTATTCTCCCAGTCCACCCTTAGGGCTAATCCGGATTCGAGGATCAGTTCTTATTGGGTAGGTTTCAGTCCCCTCCCAATCGTTGTTGCGGGGGATCGAACACGCGGTCCTCCCTACCAAATGCAGCCCTAATCACCGCTTGCACCAACTACCAACTAGTTGTATTGACGAGTGACATTTATCGCACTCATAGGGTAGCTCTTTAGTCCATTTCATTACTATTTCATGGTGTTTCCTTGCTCTTTGCACCTATTTCTATCATCTCTATCTCATTTAGAGCTTTTCTCTATTTTCTTTTATTTTCTCTCATTTTCCATGGTTTTCCCTTTTATTTTCTAGATCTATTCCATATGCTTTGGATTGTATTTTTCTTGTATGTGACTAACATGTAGGAAAAATATGAGTGCAAAGCAAAGAGGATTGGAATGGAAGGAGTTGAGGGCCAATACAAAAGAAAGAAGGGAGCCCAAGTCCAAGTTCAAGGAAGAGGGATGGAAGAAAAGAAGGAAAGAAAGAAAAAAATAAGGAAGCCCAAGCCCAAAAAGAAAGGAAAAGAGGAGAAGAAGACAAAGCCACCCGGATGTCAGTGGGTCGCCTGGTCCACCTTTAGCTCGGCCGAAGCTTCGGCTGATCTCCTATTTTTTTCCCCAAAGTTCCTGCTTCATGGTAATCTAGCGATAATCACTATGGATCGCCCGATCACTGCGGTTTTTCGGAAAACGTCTATGTGTATGCTCAGATAGTTGGGGGTTGTATAAATGCCTTTTTGACCTAAGATTAGAGGATTCTGATTTCTTTTTTGAACTCTAGAGAACTATTGATAGGTTAGACTTTTTGAGTGAGCTTTGGGTGTTTTCCAAGGTCTTTAATTTGAAGAAAAATTTCACATTTTTGAGGAGTATTAATGAAGCTTTAGTAACTTTTCTTCTCTTGGCTCTCATTTATTGCTTTGCTTTATCATTTATTCTTGTTTTTGCTTTGTTAGTAGATCCAGTATCACTCATCTCATTGAAGTTTAAACTTTAGTTGTTCTTTTTCACTTGCTTATGTTCTTCTTTATAGCAAACATTAAGTATGAATGAAAAAAGTTTGATTTTTGGCTTATTAATCCCCTATTTGCATTGTAGAATTAGTTTAGTTAATATGAGAATCAACTTTGAGTATTCTTTTAGTTAGGGGGTTGGGTGAAGGTGCAATGGACTTTGTTTCATGATATGAGGCCCTAAATTAGTATATGTATAGTGGGTTGGATTAGCAAACCCATTGATTGGTTCACTAAGGTGAAGTTAAAAGGCCTAATTTAACTCAATAAACCAATGGATTGCCCTTTAGGTGTAGATTATTGAGATGAACAATGAAGTTGGAATTTTTATCTCTAAGTAAGGTTGAGTGAGAAATCCCACCTTTCTTAGAGTCTCAACCCGTTCAACATCCGAAAGGCGAGATTGGGTTGAACTTAGCTAATTTTGACCTCATGTTCCATCATTGATTATCTAACCCCTAATTGAGAGTGTTGTCTCACCTTGAGCGCCCTTGAAAGAGGAGTTCGTGGTTGCAACGTCTTAATTCAATCCCCTGTCACACATTTCTTTAACCTCATTTTGTAAATTAATCTCATTGCATTGGATCCCTATCACTCCCTGACGCCTTTTTCCATCGATATACAACCCTTTTTATTTGACTTATTAGTAATAATTGAGTTCGAAATCAATCAACTTCTTCTCTTCGGTTTAGCTTACATGTCCACTTACGTGCTTAGTGTCTAGTCTAGTCTTTGAGGATCTTGACCCTGACTTGCCACATACTCGTATTTGGTTAGTTAGGTTTGATTTGGAGTTTTTGTTTAGCGACGCAAAAATTCTCTATCATGTATGCACAAAGAGTGACATATTATAATTATATAGACGATATCCAATCCTAAATCATAGGAGCCAAACCACAAACCTTTATCAAGTTAGCTGACCAACATCTATAAAGTTTTCAATAAGTTGAGATAACCTTTATCATTTGATGAGTTTAAGCTCATGTGGGTTTGAAGGAAAACAAAAGGAGTGTTTCCTTTTTTTCTACTTCATCGTGGAGAAGATTTGAGGGTCCGGTTGGTTTGCACTCCATTAACATGACGGTTGAGGGTAAGAGCACAAGGGTTTAAACTGATGGGAAATTTTTTTAAATTTGGGAGGGCTTCTCCATATTGGAGGTTAATAGTAGATGGGAAATTTTGTAGCTTTTGATTGAACTACCACATACGAGGAGGAGTTCCCATGTTAAGGGGAGTTTTAGGAGGGTTGAACAATCTTTGTTGAGGAGTTAATCACTACCGCCATTGATGGAAAATGGAGGAGGATCGAAAATAAAAGAAAGGGTTCAAAGTTTTGATACAATGATAAGATGGAGTAAAAAAAAGTAGAAGAATAGAATTTTGAAATAATTGTAAATTATATTGAATGTAGATACATCTTATTTATAGTACATAAAGTAGTATCTAAACGATTAAAGAAAATATTAAAGAAAATAATTAGAGAGATTACCATGGAATATCATTTAAATATAGCTACAAGATAGTAATCATACCAATCAAGATACATCCTCCTTTATATGGTAAGTCATAATATTCGGTAACTAGAGGGATCAAGATTGGTATGTCCACCACCAATTCGTAAAGTAGCATCGGCTCCAGCCGCCATCACAAAGACTAAATTTAAGGAAGAAGAAGAACTAAGCGTGTCCTAGACTCCACGATAGGCCTGATACCCTGTAGAGAAGTGTGGAGGTTATGTTTTATGTATTGGCTTATATAGAGGAAACTTATATATACATCCTAAGATTAACGGGGTTGTGAGGCTTTACAAAGCTATTAATACATTAGCATATTAAAGCTATTAATGATACAATATAACAACAAGAATCCCAACATTTATAATAGTATCTCGATTTTTTTGTTGTAGGCATCTTTTGAATTATTTCACGTACAAATGTATAGCAACATTGAAAATGTATAAACTACATTGACTCAATTTGAAAGAACCGACAACCACAAATTGTGATTTTTGTAGGGGCAAATGTTTTGAATATATAATCTGAATATGAATATACCACTTGGAAAAAAATATTCAAAAATACAACATGATATTGTATTTAATTCAGTGAGAAACATAATAAAGTTATTATATATAAAAAAGTAAGTGAACAAAAAAGAACAAGTGTCTTCATCCTTACCAAAAAGAAGATTTTGATTTTATACTTTAGATTTCTTATCATATTTGCATCTTTATAAAAAGTATCTAAACCTAGTATGTGATTCTAGAAAAAAAGGTAACTAATTTCAAATTTTAACTAAATTATCTATCAGATTAACATATCAATATTTAAAAAATTGCATATCACATATGTATTCCGGTCTTAGGTTTTAGAAGAAAAAAATTAACAAAAAAATATCATTAGTATATAAAGAAAAAGTTATCATGTGAGATAATGTTAGTTTTGAAATAACCTGTGTATCAACTTTTTTTCCCAATTACGTAAAATATATTATATGTAATATATCTTTCTTGAAGAGTATAAAAATCCAAACAAATTAAACAATTAGGGATGATCGATGGGTGAGTATGCTTTGAGATTAGAACCATTAAGTTCAAGATAGTTTAGTCCAAATAATTAGGCTTTTCAAACTAAAAAATTTGTTAGGCTTGTACTATAACTCTATAAGGGTTATACCCCTGTTGGATTGTACGAAAGATCCTTCCTGATAGTATGAATTCTAAAATAATACTCCCTTTGTTTCTTTTTTTTTGTCCTACTTTGATCAATTCTGTGAGAACTTTTTGGTCAAAGTAGGACAAACAAAAAGATAAAGAGGGAGTACTAGTTAAGATTAATAACTTTAGAAAAACTCTAGAGCTTTCAACTCTAGAGGATCTAGAGGATTTCAATGCATGATAAATCTGAAAATGTAATCATTCGAAGAATGATTAAGGGGTTACAAAATTAACCTTAATTATTTTTATTGTACCAATTCGTCAAGGGTCATGTAAAAATTTACTAAAATATATGTGAAAAATGATTTATAGTTCCTTTTCCGAAAATCATTATTTCTTCTATTAACTGCAAACAAAACTAAGTACCTTTGTCTTTATCATTTTTACTTGGTATTATTGAATTTCATACTATAAATTTAACTTAAACTTTTTTATGATACAAAATTTCAAATGTTGTATGCAATTTTTTGTGAAAACGATCTTCGTTTTAGGTTCTTAGTATATTATGGTATGATTTACGTATGTATTGAGTGCATACTATGTGAAACAAGCAATTTTCATGCGTGCTTGTCAATAAATTATTTTTATTTATATATTTTTTGGTGTAATAAATTATTTTTATATGTGTATGCATGATGGTGACAAAGCACAATTATATAGACGAGATCCAATCCTGAATCATAGGGACCACACCACAAACCTTTATCAAGCTAGCTAACCAACATCCCTAAAGTTTCCAATAAGTTGAGATAACCTTCGTTCACATATGTCGAAAAAAAATAAGACTAAGTCGGTCTTATGATGTAGCATGGGCGAGTTAAGAGCTTGTTTGCCCCTTAACATTTGAATTTTTTTAACGTTTGCCTCGTGATGCTTTAAAGTTAAGCCTTTGGCCCTTAATGTTTTCTTAACTCATTGCTTGACAACTCATTACTATCTAAAAAGTAGATAAGTTCAACTAAGAAACAGAAGATAAAATAACTTCTGCACAAAATAAGTCTTCTTCATCAAAAAAAAAAGGTTGGTGCCTTCCTATTCCATTCCTTACAAGAACTCTAATTATCAAACACTAAGAGAGATACAAATGCACAACCGTTGCAACTCTGTATCATCGACGCCATTGATGAACAAGAGACAAAAGGTAATCTTTTTTACATAATCAATCTTGTTTTCTGCTTCATAATTGACTATCAATTGCATGAAAAATCTAGGATTTAAAAGGTCTTACTCTTTTGAAAATAATTAAAATTTTGAAATATTGAGTTATATTTTAGTTGAATATGCTATCGATGTTGTTCTTAATTTTTTTTGCAGTACAAGAGCAACACTACTATCGCGACAAAAAATTAGTTCAAACATTCCTTTTGATCTTAATCTGAGACTAAGTATCTATTACTTACTAGGAAAAAATTTCAAATTAAATATACACCATAATGTCAATATAACTACTTTGCAAAAATACACCCTTGATTAATCCATAACGATTTTGGTTTTTGTGAATATTGCAGGGCTTCAATGGTGGACTATAGTTTTTTGGGGTTGTGGATGAAATATTGCAGTGTAGAGTTTTTTATCAAATAAAAAATTAGCATTTTAGATATATCACAAGAGATGTTTTTTGGTATAAAACATCAGTTCATATGAAAAGAGCTCTAACAATCATAATATGATTATCAAACAATTTATTTCTTTTATTATTATTTCTTGTAAAGTTACTTTATTAGCTTTTTTCCATAAATATTAGAGTAATTGTCAAGCATTAAAAAGTTAACCTTAGTTAGTTTAAACACACGTTAGGGCACAAATGTTTAACTTTTAAACATTAGGGTTAGAAAATCTCAAACGTTAAGGGATAAACATACACGCTAGCATGGGCTTACAATGTTGTAGATTCCGACTAGGAAAAGATTAACCGTTGCTTTTTTTAGCTTCAATTGTGTATATAAAATACATAGACACATAGTTGAGACTGATTCACAAAGGTTACTCAAACACACTACTTACAAAAATTCGGATATTCTTAGCAATACCAACTTCTCTTCTAACTTTATCTCTCACATATATAATACACATATAAATACAAAAACAAAAAAAAAAATTCCATAATCTTCTGTGTTTCCCATCGACTGGGACCAACCTTTCTTCAAGATTTGTCCCTTACATCAAACACAACTTCTGCTGATATTCAACCAAACAGTTCTTCATCACCCGCAAAACTTTGAGGTATCCTTCTACCCTTAACTTCTCTATTTAGTAGTAGTTTACACAAAAATATTGATAATTTCCGCCTAATTTCACAACACGTTATCAGCAGCACTCTATACAACTTTCTACTTCCCTAACCCTTATTTCACAACACGTTTTGATTAAATTAAACCTTTTTTTTTCAAGTGAGGTAAGTTTGAGTTTTATCCACGGCTTTATGCATTGGATTTTATAATTTTTTCGAGAATTCAGAAACTAGTGTTTCTCTATATTCTGATCATACCCCTTTGGTTTATCCTTTTCTTTGAGCTAATTTTGGTCGTTTTTTTTCTCTTTTTAGTGAAAGTATTTTGTTTATATAATTTACGGAAAAAGGCACATATGCAGCAAAAGTAAAAGAAGGAAAAAGAATAGCAGAAGGAAAGGATAAAATTCTATTTAAAAGTACGATTTTGTTAAATATTACCTCCTTTTTTGTAGGGATATTTTATCTTTTACATGTATTTTTTTTTAATAGGACATTTTCCCTTTCCATAAATAGTAAGTTAGTCCAATTAATTATTATACATCTTGCTTATTTTTTCTCTTATTTTTCTTAATTTTTTCACCTCTATTTTACTTTTTACTATTTTTCTATTGACCTTTTCACTCGTGTGAAATAAAATAAACGAGTCAACTAGAGTAAACCAATGGAGTATCGTTGATTGGGCTGTCAAAATCGAAAGGAATAAGCAATTTTGTGAACAAAAGGTAAAGATAGATGATAAACCAAACGAAATAATAGCATAGTATCTAATCCGTGCTATCCAAATCCATGCCAAGTTGTGCTTGTGCCTCATAAAAGTTTAATATTGATGTTGATGTTTGAAATGTTTAGTGTGGGCTGAGACCCAAAAGTGGTATTTGTCTTCCCCTTATTATTCTCTATATTTGGACTATTAACCAACTTGATCCACCCTACCCTACAACAAATATTACACTCTCTAACTAAATTTCAGGGTGCTTTCTTCCACCTGAATTATCTAAATTGTAAGGAAAAATTAAACTTTCCCACCTTTTTAAAACAAGTTTTTCAAAACTCCCACCTTTGTTTTTTTTTTTTAACTCCCACCTTTAAAACACAAAACGTTTTAAAGATCCCACCTCTTAACAGAATCCGTTAATTAAAGTGTGTT
Organism: Patellifolia procumbens; assembly: GCA_947645195.1. Lineage (NCBI taxonomy): Eukaryota > Viridiplantae > Streptophyta > Magnoliopsida > Caryophyllales > Amaranthaceae > Patellifolia > Patellifolia procumbens. Next base: position 454,835 of record CANSGD010001494.1, on the reverse strand, counting down.
GTGGGGCCCAGTTATGTCTTAGGTTGTCTCTTTCTCCTGGTCTCTCTCTCTCAAAGCCACGAAACTCTCTTTCTCCTCTACACTATCTTTCACAGTCCAAGCCAGCAACAATACATAGATCTAAACTGCCATTGAAGTTGAACAAGAAGAAAGCTTAGGAGTTTCATTGTTAGGTGCTAGGTTTTTTGTGTCAATGGTTGAACTTGGTTGTTTTGTATCCCCAAGGTGGGAGTGAATATTTCTAAGTTATTTATTTTGTATCCCCAAGGTGGGAGTGAATATTTGACTTGGTTTTTTATGTCAGTGGTTGAACTTAGATTGTATCCCACCTTTGTTGGAATGAATATTTCACTTGGTTTTTCTATGTTAGACAAGCCTTTCATTTCTCACTTTACTGCTTGTTTCTCATTGCATAGCAAAAGGCTAAATAATGATCATAGAAAATGCATGTCAAAATGTTGTTGCTTTCTCATTGCATAGCAAAAGGAGGTTTTACAAAACAGGACCTACTAGGAGAATGCACATTACAACCAATTTGCTTCATTCTCCACTCATTTAATACATACAAAAGTTAGTCCAATCACCAACACCAACAAGCAAAAACAATTTAACTACACTAGCTTAGAACATACAAAAGTATGTTACAATCACCAACAAGTAAAAACAAAAGGCTAGCTTTGCCCCAAATACACTGCCACCAGTGTTCTTCTTCATCATCTTCTTCTTGTCTAAGTGCACCTCTCCTCTTGCAGCCTTGTACTTCAGCTTTAACCGATCAATGTCATCCAATAAACACCTCCTTTGCCCTTGCAAATCATTCAACTCAATCTGGGCTATCTTCTTTTGTAGGAGGAGGTGGTTAATGATTTCCCTTTGCCATTCCTCCATATGTTCATCAATCCATCTAAAGTAATTGCACCCCCTCTCTCTGTCTCTGGTTCATAAAATTTACAGCACTCAAATCTTCTACCTGGGTTTTTTTCTGTCCAAGATTGCCTTTTTGCAAGTGGAATTCCACAATGACACTTCTTCTTATGCCCAACTTCTCCGGACATGGTAATCCTTCAATAAAACAACAAAGATTCAATATTTATGCATAATTGGGGTTTAATTTTCATAAACAAACCTGTAATTGCTAAATTATGGTTGCAAACCAACTCAATTGAACTCTATTCAAAAGTAATTAAAGAGACCTTTAACAAACCCTAAATATGACAACATTAAGAAACTCAACAATTACTACAAATTACCTTAACGAATTGTAGTGAAACCTCTGAAATGTGGTGCGCAATCACCAACTTCCAAAAACCCTAACTTGAATTGCAATTTCGAGCTTCAATTTCTACCTTCAATTGCTTAACAAATGAACAAAAAACCCCAATTCGTGGCCTTCAACAAGAAAGAGACAACCTAAGACATAACTGGACCCCACAACACACTTTAATTAACGGATTCTGTTCAGAGGTGGGATCTTTAAAACGTTTTGTGTTTTAAAGGTGGGAGTTTTAAAAAAAAAAGGTGGGAGTTTTGAAAAACTTGTTTTAAAAAGGTGGGAAAGTTCAATTTTTCCAAATTGTAATTGCTAGACTTGATTAAACAGGCGAGAGTCGGGTTACTTACCTTAATGTTTTGGTTGTGCTGCGACGCCACCCAAAATTTCTTGTAATGAAGTAGGCTTTGACATTAGCATTTAGGGCCGTTTAGTTGAAAGTCTGAAAATTCAAAATTCTCATACGGCTTTAAGGGGTTTGGAAAGAAAACTTTGACCAAAGTTGGGCCCACCCGCATTTTGTGCAAAATTGGAGCCGGCCTAGCACAGCCCGGCATTTAACTAATTAGTCCTTAAACTCATTTTTTGAAGTTGAAAAGAACATGCCCCTTAAATGTTGTTTTAGATCACAATTTGACGATTTATAGTTCAAATCATTCTAAGTAACAACTAAATTATACAAACAGCGTTTCTTGAAAATATTTTTCAAGCGGAATTAGGAAGTGCTTTGCATATTCATGTCATAATAGTATCAGCTAGACCTGTCAAAAATTCGACCCGACCCGAAACCGACCCGGAAATAGTGGGTTTTGAACACAACTTTTTGACCCGAATCCGATTGCGTTCGAACCCGGGATAACCGTTTTTTACCCGACCGACCGAAAAATCATTATATTTTTAGAAATAATATGAAATTATGGGAATTTTATTGCTAAAAAATAGCTTCAACTAGAGTATTTGGTTCCAAAAATGAATTTTGTTAAATGTGAATGTAATTTTAATGGTTGAATTCAACTATAAATGACTATATTTTATATAACTTACTATTTCCAACGTATATTGTGTATATTTTGTTACATATATGACTAAAAAAACAAATAAAAGAAAGAGCAAATACAAATCCCTTAACCCGTTGGATCGACCCGAAACCGAACACAATGGGTCTGGAACAAGGTTTATTCGATCCGAACCCGAAAATATTTTATTTTGACCGACCCGATCGACCCGTTTGATAGGTCTAGTATCAGCATATGTTTTCAGTGATTAACAATAGTTTTAAAATTTTGACTCTTCAAACGGATTATGAAATTTCTGAAGTAAAAACAAATTACTAATAGAAGTAATTCAGAACTATATTCTTGTAAGAGATTCATAGATCATATACCTAACCTTTGCTTATTTCTGTTGATGATTAAGGCCAAATAAACTCGAGAACATAATCGAGAACGTGATCAAATTCCAATTGTTATGGCGGGATCTAATCACCATGCCGAATTGGTGAGCCCAAGCAAGTTCCAGAACATATTAGCTTCTGAAAATGTTGAGCTCCTTGCATCTGCTAGTGGAAAGGTGCTTCTTCTGCACTTGTTACTTCCTACTCTGTTCCTTTATTCTTGCAAGTGCCGTGATTTCCGTAGCTTGTAGCGCTATATCTTCCAATAAAACTTCTCCTTAATAGGTTGTGTTAAGGCAATAATTTTGTTGATAGCAACAATATCATCCTTGGATGAGAATAAGAAAAAAAACTCGCCATCAGTGTCTGACTGTCTGGTAATTAATAATTGGTTTTAGTTGAGTTTCCTGCATTTCCAATAAATCAGCTACTAAATATGCTCACTAGTCATGATTCTTCACTGTTGTCCTTTGTTAATCTGATTCTTCATCTTACCCCTAGTTCCCATGTTGGATCATTCATGCTTAGATATGGTTATAGAAACACGAGTTTTTTTTCGTGACAGAGAAAAGTTTGACACTTGGACATGTACTGGTGTCTGATATGAGTTTCTGCGACTGAGTAACATCGATTGGCTGCTCGTATCGTCTCTGTGTTGCTAAGATGTATGTATAACTTGTTTGTTAGGTACCTCGGAGCACAATAGACGGAAAGACAGTATGTCTCTTCTTCTCAGCCAATTGGTGCAGGGCTTGCAAAGCCTTTACCCCCACTCTGGTACAACTATACAACTCCCTTAAAAAGAAAGGTGAAAAGCTAGAGATTGTCTTCATATCCTGTGATCAAGATGAATTCGCATACAAGGAGCACCTCGAAACAATGCCCTGGCTTGCAGTTCCATACAATTTAAATCTCTACAAACGACTAACTCGCTTGGTCAACATTAATCATATCCCGGCACTAATTCCACTTATTAGCAATGGAAATATCGTTGAAGATGATGTTGTTAGCTTGGTGCAAGATTATGGTGTTGATGCATTTCCATTCACAAGGGAAAGAGGAGATGAACTAAGAGCTACGGACGAGAGAAAGCGTCGAGGTGGCAGAATAGAAGAGCTTTTGGCACACCCAGGGAGGGATTGTATCATTTCCAGAGATGGGAGAAAGGTATGAGTATGGAAACTCTTATTGAAGAAGCATTTTATCTTGTCACACTATTGGCTTTACATTTTTTTGACACATTTTAATTTGGGAGATTGGGATGAGGTTTGAAAAAATCACGGAGAAGTTTCATCTATTTTTCCTCTTCCCCTTTGGGCCTCGGTCTTTCAGTTTTGTTTTTCCATTCTCCCTGTAATCTGAACTACATTTTTCCCTTCCATTCTCCCGTTAATCAGTACATGTTTGGTTGTTTTATGCAGATATCAGTGTCAAAACTTATTGGTAAGACAATAGGGCTATATTTTGGAGCACACTGGTGCCCTCCTGCTCGACATTTCACCACACAACTTATCGAGTCCTACACGGAGCTTGTAACCACACTAAAACAACCATTCGAAGTAATCTTCATATCAACTGATCGAGATCACGATGAATTCACCTGCAGCTTATCTACCATGCCATGGCAAGCCATTCCATATGAGGATAAAACCCGGCAGGACCTTCTAAGGATCTTTGACATAAAAGGGATACCAACCCTTATACTTATTGGACCAGACGGAAAGATTATTAGCACGAATGGAAGGACTATGATCTCCTTGTATGGTCCCACGGCATTCCCATTTACAGAACCAAAGATTGCTGGAATTGAAGCAGCTTTAAGGAAAGAAGGAGAGAGGTTGCCCCGTAAGGTGCAAGATCCAAAGCATATACATGAGCTTAAATTGGACATGGCTAAGGCTTATGTTTGTGATGCTTGCAAAAAGCAAGGTAGATTCTGGACTTTCTCCTGTGAAGTGTGTAACTATGACCTTCATCCTAGGTGCGTCGAAGAAACATTTTAGGGTGGATATGATACAAAGATGGCCTTTCAGCAGACATAATAGTCACAATTTTATACAAGCAAATTCTCAGTGCATGAATCACTTACGGAATATGTGATGGCTGATGCCTGTTTAAGTTTGCCCGTTCCTATGTTTCTTGAGTAGTCTATGGTTTCTTTGTACATTTTAACCTTGTATGATTTATATTAATGATTAGATTTCAGCACTAATTAGATTTCTTTGACCATGATGTTTAACTAATATATAAACCAAATGTTTGTAAATAAGATGTTTTAAGATTCATCTCACTATATAATTTCAACTTGTCATTTTTTCATAACCTTTACTACTTGATAGCGCAAATTTATCCTCGACACGGACTTATGTAGAGGAAGTTGGACATGATCCGTAAAAGAATATTATGGTTCACCCAAATAAACATCATATTCAACCATATGAACATCATATTCACCCTAATGAACATTCAGTTCATCCAAAAGAACATTAGCTTGCAAAAAGACGTCCAATTTATCCAAAAAGATCATTAAGTTAAATTAATCGAGGATTTTATAGTTTTCAATAATGAACCCAAAATATCTAATGTTCTTTTGACTTAACATGATGTACACTTGATTTAAACTTTAAAACTTTCAATTTTTCATAAATTTGAATATTTATTATATCAATTTGAAGATCATTATTAAAAAATGATAAGATATCTTTTGATTTAAGTTGATGTTTTTTTTTTGTTGACTAAATGTTCTTTTGACAGAAAAGAGATATTCATTTGTTCCAAGGTTTAAAATGTCAGATTTTCAAATTTCAATTGTTTGCTCAATTTGAACATCAAATTGTCAAACTAGGTTCTTTTGATGAAAATACTCCCAGCAGGGTTTTCCGTTCTTTTTCTGCTTTCGGACTGATCAACAACCTTTGGGACCTTACTTCCTTATCTAACCGACATCACTAGCGACGTCTTTTCTTCCATCTTTTTATTTTTACGATTAAAAATTTTGAAATGAAGCTTTCATTTATATTTATGCATTATATTAACAATACAAATGTTTTTTTAATTTAATTTATTATTCTATTGAACTTGATGTTCATTTGTTGAGATTTTCACATTTTCAAAATATTGAATAGTTTTTATGTCAAATCAAAATTGGACTCTCATTCAAAAATATATTGTTTTGACGTAAGCTAATGGCCTTTTTTAGCTGAAAAAAAAATATAAATCAAGGTTAAAATTGCGAAGGATACACATTTTATTGACAAATAAAATAGTCTAATTTTATATGAAGAACAAAATAGTTGAAAATTACATTTCGGATCAAGCTTAATTGTGCTTTGATAATGAAAAATACACAGTTGAGCTGAAGTCGAGCTTTGTTGTGCTCTAATATGAATAATACAAGTCGCGCTAATTAACCTCCCTATCCTTAATAACGAAAATTTTGACCTCGAGCACGAAATTTCTGTATTGGATGATAAAGAACATGAAGAAAAGAGACAACCAAGGGTAAACAAGTATTACCAGATCGCCAGTTATTAACTTATTATTAGTGCATAACAACCGAGCCCAGCCAGTGAAGTTTGAATGATTGGGTTATTCAGCTAATTTTGTTTGTTTTTCATCTTGCAATAAAAAATGAGTTTACAGAACTAAGAGCTCAAATGTCATCGAGTGCAAATGTGCAATTGTAACCAAGATGTTTTATTCAATTTGGGTGACATTTTCGGGAACAAAACATGTCATATACGAATTATGTGTTGAATACAAGTTTTAAGTTTTTTTGGCAAGAGGAATTTTATCTAAATCATCTATGATATCCTGTATTTTATACAGTTTTTCAGAAGAAAAAAAAAAAGATTTCTCCAGTAACATATCTTTTCAAGTCTGTCAAAGTTCAATGTCGCATTAGAAAATGCCCAATTAATAAGGGTCATTTAGGAAAAAGTCTACGACAAAGGGTTATCGACTTATCGTGCATAATCTTTTTCAGAAAAATGTGTTCGAAACTTAACCATGTGTACAACATGGGAGCTCACGATTACAATGCTAAAAAATACAAACTGGGACGTTGAGATGCATTCATATCATAACATTGGGTATACTACAAGTAAAAGGTTACCTGAGCTACATTGCAAATATAGGTTCATGGATACAGCTGAAGATGCGTTTACTTATGGCATCTACTCCCCCGTCAAAAAAAACAAAAACAAAATACAGGAAAGGTATAAAAACAGAAATCTACGGTATTATTGACTCGGAAAAATGCAATAAAAAATTAACTTCGGGAAATCTTCGTACTATATACTTACAACAAAAGGTCAAGAGCCCGTCTCCAAGCTATTTGAGTCTAACCTGGAGGATGAGATGGACATTTCTCTTGAAGATGGACCTTAGTTGCTCATTCGCTTCCATGCCAATCCTCCTGTTTATACGTATCAAATCTTCACTTAGCAATTGCATACAGAGGAGAATTCGAAGGTAACTTTCATATAATTTGCCTAGTACAGATTATCACACTTCCAAGTCATACATTTCTAAAAACTAAGGATGAGTATGACAAAGTATCCATTCAAATTTTTTGTACAAGAATCACAGTCGATTTGCATTTGGTACCAAAAAACTGTTTACATAGCACCTTTGGTTTACCAGTTCTGGTCAGACAGGGTAATTTAGTAAAAACATTAAAAAAAAAAAAAAGATTATCAACTCTACAAACTAGTTAAAACATTGCAAACTATACATAAATCCCCAAATTTTCCAGCGAAACATGAAAAACCAGCAGCAAAATGTACCAAGAATCCAGCATAGGTTTGTCCTACAAACAATTATATGCATAAAGCATAAAATTTGTAGATCAATGTTGTAGCCCGCCAATTTTTAGTAAGTATAATGGGTAACGGGGCATGGCATGTCCCCATGCGCCCATGCTGACATAATTCTTCAGTATATACTATACTCAGTTCCGTTGACAAAGCCCCTATATCATGAGAATATACATCATACACCCGGGTGTACCATGAACATGGTACACCCAATTCTATTTGAGCAAAAAAATAGCCTTGGGTGTACCACGCTCATGGTACACCCAAATCTATTTAAGCAAAAAATAGTCTTGGGTGTACTATGCTCATGGTACACCCGGGTAAGCATAGTACACCCGGGTGTGTAATAAAAATTGTACTATATCATTAAAGTTGACACCCAACGCTCAGGTAACAATATCCAATCTATATTTGAACCTTTCCTAGACTCCAAACAGAAACTAAATCTAGAGGACATACCCGATCTTTGAGCCATTTTTCCCGACAAGTATCCTGCGCTGACTTTCTTTATTAGTAGTAAGATGTTGCTCAATCCTCAACGATCCATCTCTCAAATCCTTCCAGTCCACCAATCGATGGTCTACCTCATATGGGATTTCCTGTAAACCATTAGGAATCCATTAGAAATTGGTAATTTCTAAGCACCTCTTATATTCAAGTATTCAACATTGGTCTCAGGCCCTCAGGTGCTCATCAATCCCTCTCAAAAAAGCAACAACTCGGAATAAATAAATATAATATAGGGAGGAAATCAGGTAGCAAAGATGTAGGTGAAATAAATATGCACAACCTGATGCACATGGTCCAGCAACCGCTCGCGTACTACTTCCAGGGATATATTTTTCATAACTTCTTCACTCATAGTGAATGGATCCTCATCCCAAGGTCTATCAACTGCCTGCAATGTCAAAATTACAAAATAAACTGAAATTCTGGCAGACAATTGCATTGCTTGGAAAGATATATCTTTCTAAAATATTGGAGGTAAGAGGTACTTCTCAGATCTAAATTCCAGAAGGAAGGCCAATAACAAAGCAAAAGACAACAGTCATTAGCAGCAAATATGATGCATGTCAGCATGTTGTAAAAAGAATCACACTTAACCAAGAAGAGGAAAAGTATCCCTATCTCCAGTTTAAGAGTCCAAGTACAAAGATAAACAAAGAGGACTTAAGCCCGTGTGATGAAGCAAAAGATAATAAGAAGATGGGAGAATTTGGAGAGAAGAAACTTTTAAACCAGGTTTTGATGTAACCAAATGGGTATCTCTTAAACCAAATCTTAAAGTAACCAATTGGGTACTTTTTCACCAAGTTTTGATGAAACTTTCAAACCAAGTTTTAAAAATTTAAATCAATATGGATGACGATGCCATCTCCCTTTTTAACGATTTCATATGACGATTCATGTTAGCCGACCCTAAATTATTTTGGGAATAAGGTTTAGTTGTTGTTGGTCATCAATATGGATCCTCTTCTGTGTTAAAATCCAACTTCCTTTATTTCTATTTTCCTTATTTTAGGCTTTCTTAGTACTTTAATTTATGTTATAGTATTCTTATATAGGTTTAAAATTCCATTATTGAGTTACTGCAAAACCAGTGTTGATTGGAAATCTGTACTACCTCAAATTTAAACAAGGTATATGATGAATGTAATGTTTATTCACTATTAATGCCTCCTACCTGTTGTATACGTGCTTTAAACATCGTTGTTCTTTAGGCAAACTCATTGGTCAAGTCGCCTCATGTTTTAAACTGTCCCTCCCAATCTCATCAAATAAAAACTCATGCCGTCGGTCCCGCTCGAGCCCGCCAAGCACACACAAGCGCACCGATCGAACCTTGTCCTTTAGCTCTTGTCGCCAATAGGCAAGAGTGTTATTCAGGTACATTGTTGCCCGTGCCCTCACGAGCCCCATTGTCCCTTTCCATTCAAGCTTATGCACTTGCCCCCTCATAGACAAGAGCGCATTGCACGTCCACGTGGACGCTCTTGGACCGTGATATTCTGCCTTCATTCTCTTCTATCAAGTGCTACATGTTCGTGCAAACCTAATTTCTTCGAATCACTTCTAATGCCCTTCATCCATTTATCTTTGCCCTCCAAGACTCCTAAAATCCTCCTTATCTCACCCTTCCAATACCCAAACAGGTGAATTCTCTAAAAGACATTTCACTTGCCCAAACCTAGCCGATTCTCTCTTATCTAATATGAAGTATCTGCAACTCCGACACTCATTTGAATATCCTTGTTCTAAGCTTTCATCTCATAATGTGTTTCGACACATCCATCTCCCGCTCTCATCTTCTGAATATGATATTCTTTAATGCTTGAAACTCATACGTCATACCCATATAGTTATGTTGGTCTAATAGCTCTATAATAGAATATTTTTCTCAAAGCCGTGGAGGTAAACTATGGTTGCACACAATCCGAGTTGCCCTTTTTTAGTTTCCTCCCTCCAATAAATCCCCCGCTTATTAGATCCCATGAGTCATGTCTTTGTCTATTATTCCATATGATCGACTCAAAGGTACTTATAATCACTCACAATAGCAACTTCTTTCAATGATATGACCACACGCTTGATAACCTCACTCGCAACACTAAAATTGACACACTCTGAAAGAATAATACAGATTCTAATGTTTGCCATGAATCAACAACATTTACCCCGTCCTTAGCAGGGAAGAAAATCGCGGATATGGTCGCGTTCGCGGTAACGATCGCGATGACGTAGTAGCGGCTTGTAACGGTTGAAAAGAGACAAATTGCGGTTGACGAGGCATGAATTTTTTCAAAAAATTCACACAATTAGAATTTTAACCTCAAGATGGCATTTTTGAAGTTTTATAAGTATTCTTATAACTTAATTTGACCAAAGCAATCATATGGGTGGGTTACACATATGGTGAATTAAAAATTACTTTAAACATGAGCTTCATATCATATTATATACTTGAAAGCCTATGGCAAGTTTTTCTCCTTTCATTGGTGTGTCCCTATTGTTTTTGTGCTACTATGCGTATATTCCTTTTCTTTTTTTTTGACCAATTTTCATATAGTAACGAATGTAACGGGTACAAAAACGCTCTAACGCGGCGAGTCACCGTTACGTAACGGACAACGCGGCGAGTTGGACGTGAATTTCATCGCGGCGTTATGTAACGGCATTTTGCGTAACGGCAAGTTCAAAATCCGTTACATAACGGCCAAGTTTTGTTTCCCTGGTCCTTAGTCTCATCTACGAGTACAATATCACGCACAAACAATACACACCACAAGATCTCAATTCTTATCCTTGATGGATCGTGTTATTTCAAAGGAAGAGAAAAGAAGGGTGAACAAGAGATATGCGAGGAATCCAATTCACAACTGTTTATGAAAAAATGAATGATTTTTACCATCAACCCATTGGTAGGATTGATATTTAATATCATTAAAATGACTACATAAAGTATCAAATACCCTTTTCAATTGAGCGCTTAAGAGTAGGGGACCTATGTCTTACATCCTCTATCTGCGGTAGGTAGATAAAAACTATCATCTATGGAAGAACACCACTAACAAAAATCTAGTCATAAACAAGCGAGAAAGAACAAATCTTTTATGAGAAGTACAAGCAAATGACACGGATTGATAGAGATGAAACAATCACCTACAAAGTACAAGCCAGATGGAAAAAAGTACTCCAAGTTGATGAACAGTATCTAGCAGAAGTCTCAGCAAAAACATACCTGTTCCATCAAATATGCCGAAAGATCCTTTACGCCAGAACCCTTCAGCCCCGATATCATGAAAATCCTAGGAGATTAGATTGAATCAGGAAACGAGCTTTTCTGTTGGACAGCAAAAACCCCATATATATAAAGGTAAAAGTACCTTTCGTATCCTTGCATATCCTTAAATTGTTCTGAAACCTTCAGCAAATCCTTCTTCTTTTCAACCAGGTCAACTTTATTCATACAGAGTATACGCTTCTGTTTTATATTAGGTTCTGATCCCATACGCTGAATTAGTCTCGTAACCCTTGAATCGGGCCTGGAAAACAAGGACAGGTTTGAAGAAGTGACTAAGGATAAGCTACTTCTTTTCTTCTACAATCAACTAACACAACTAGAGTTTTGAACATAAATGCATCGTACAGCCAATGGCCACACCATAAAGTCCACAAATATTGTTAACATCACATGACGTTGCATAATATGACATACATCGAACTGATTTCATCGACTCGATTTTTCCTATAGTGACAGTGTTCCTAAGAGATGTATATACAAGACACAAAAATAATATATCCAGAAGATTTCTGTAACATCAGAAACAATATCCACTGAGCTATGATGAGTTTATTTCTGTGTATATTACTGTTACCTTCAGCAAACAGCATCCACCACCTATGTGGCACTGTAAGCTACAACCATCTACCTTAGAGAGATCATCTGCTTCAACCGTTCTCATTAGACTGTACAAGAGTTAAGGGCTGACATTCTGGCATAAGTGACTATGCGATTATTAAGGATTTTGTTTTCCCCAGAATTAGGAACTAAGCAATATGCAGGCCCGAGCTGATAGATTTGGCTGCATCTGGTCCTCTTGTACATAAGCATAGGTTAAAGCAAAATAGGAGCATCAATTCCTAAAAAGTTGGCCAATCCCAATGAGGGTTCAGGATCATCATGCCAAGCAATCTGAACATATATGTACAGACTTCAAAATTCTACTACTTAAAATGGGTCACAAAAAATATACTTACTCCGTTCTTCAACAAATGCAACACTTTGACTTTAACAACTATCCACATGCTTCAATTTGACCACTATTTGTGATTTGTAAGTAAGAAAAACGCACTAAAGTGACATCTTGTAAGATTGGTCTAGATATAAATTTTCAAGATACCAACTTTTCAAATCAATAATTAGAGATATTAAGGCTCAATGTTGCATTGACAAACGTAAAAAGCAAAGTGTTCCATTTATTTTAAGACGGAGGCTCATGTGGAGCTCGGCGGGATGGAAAATAATAGCCATATACTAGAACATGAAAATACCTGGTGAGATGTCTATGGACATCAAAGATGATTATAAGCACGTCGTATAGGTTAACTGAATTCCAGGCAGATTCAATCCGAGCTTTAGTATCTCTTGATGGATATCCACTCTTCTTAAGCATCAATCCTGGGGTATCAAAGAAACACTGTTCATGAAATTAGTACATGATAGTGACGATGCCTGCAAGAATCTGACTTTTTGCCCCTTCAAAGAAACTTACGAAGATACACAAAGCAAATATTACATGCTACAACACGACATTGAGTTTTAAAAACCAAATTTGAAAAGATATGAATATGCAACCAATATAGTCCTCTATTATAACAACCTACAAAGAAATTTGCACCAAAGACAGTCCAAGAAGAATTGTATACAAACAGGCACAACGCAACATCAAGAAATAAAATTATTAGAGCAATTAGTGTTAAGAGCACAAGACATACAATCTGGGTATCCCCTTTGGTCATCACCCCTAAAACTTCATGTGTAGTAGTATTCGTCTTACGTGAAACAGCAGCAACTTTAGTCCCAACCTGCAATCCGTGTGACAACAAACAAGACAGCAGCCTAAAAATTATTAGATAAAATAACAAAATCAACAAAGATATTTAAGCTAAAAGTATCTTTTTCTCAGATTTTTGAATACAACTCCATGACCTTTTACCTTTCTGTCATGAGCAAAACATATAATGTTGAATTTTTTCTCTATCCACACAAAACCTTTAAACTTTGCCTCTCATACCATCATACTCTCACTTCACTAAGGAATTTTTCAAAACACATGCCCCATGGCCATTTACCAGTGATGCAACTATATTGGAACATTGAGAACGCATTCTATCACAGAACATCAATCCAATGACAGTGGCGGATCCAATGTGTAACTAATGGGGTCACCGACCCCGCTTAAATAGGTAAAGATTGTGAAAATTTCCTTTATAAACTTACAAAATTGACCATTTGACCCCGATAAAATTTAATAATTATGCATTGACCCAACTGAATAATTTTTCTGGATCCGCCAGTGTCCAATGCATTGGATTGCTTAGTGTACAATGCCACGGCAATTTCACAGCACATAAAACCAATGCACTGAATTACTTAGTATACAATGTTGCAACAAATAGATAAAAAATAACTATCTATTAGAGGCACCTAATTTCACAATCTATACAAGAACTCATGCACCAAGAGCCTCATGCTAATACATTTTGGGATGTCATGGAAATCAAATTCGCTACATTATAGCCAATCATACAAGCATAGCCAATAAAAGTAACTTACAACACTAACAAGTAATAATATTAATTAGCAAAAGACTAACTAACCATGTAATTAGTCAATGCTGATTTACCAGCATTAGGAGCACCAATAATCCCAACTGACAAAGACTTCTGATCCTCCACCTTCAACACCAAGCCCTCTTCATCCACATCCTCATCATCAGGCGCATCGAGGGCCGCCTCGAGCAGCGCTCGAGCAAGCACCCGCCGCTTCTCTTCTTCCTCCTCCTCTTTCTCCTTTATACTCAACTTCACCTTTGTGGGTACTTCTTCCCCAAACACCTTACTCTTAGCTTTATCCCTAAAACTCTCATCCCAAGTGGGACCCACTTTTGTGGGGTTCAATTGGTGGGTATTTGGAGATGGAAGAGTGAAGTGGGTACTGTCAAAAGTTGAGCTTTCATTGTCAGTTTCATTTTCAGAGGATGAAATGGAAGTTGTAGGGTGGTCTAATTGGGATTGAGCAGAGAAAAATTGGCATAATAAACTGGGATTGAAATGGGTTCTGTTGTGAGATTGAGATTGGGAAGAGAAAGATGACAGATTTCTCAATAATCTTAAGGATTTCATCTGGGGTTACTGTAGGAAGGAAAATCAATCAACCAGCATATGGGTTTTGCTGAAAGATGGTTGAGTTAGGTATATAGAATGGTGAAGAGTGAAAGAAAGAGGTGCAAAGTGAAGAAATTGGAGCAAGAATGGTAAGTGGAGCAACAAAAATGAAGTGTAGGGTTTTAGCTTTTAGGGGTTCAATTGGCCTGCACACAATGACACAAGGCGTTTTTGGGGTTTTAGAAATCGGGGAATGAGAAATGCCAAGCACACAAGTCATCACTCCTGTACAAACATAAAGCATGTTTGGCAAATTATTTTTAGGTAGCTATATTTGATAAGTGACTTTTGTAAAAGTTTTTGTCTTTTGCTTTCATTTTGAATTAGGTAGTCAGCAATAAAATCACTTTTGTCAAACAATTTTTTAATAGTCATTAACTATATATTAGCCAGTTAAACAAGTTACTTAAAACAGTCGATCAAACTAGCCAGCATATAAAACCAATAGCTACCAGCCAATTACCAAACACCCCCGAAACTAAGGCAGAGAGGAGAAAGCTGAATATAAAAGTAGGTTATTTTCATTGATAAAAGAGAAAAAGTACTTATTAAGGGTTGTTAGTTTGAAATTCACATACAATATGTAGAGATTATGGTAGAATTAAAGTTAGCGTGTAGAAGATGAGACATTAAATATAGAAGATTTTTACTAAACATATTCTTACAAGAGCAACATTTTTTAAATTATCTACGATGATTCTAAATTTTTTATTTCTTACATTTATATTATGATACACTTCTTAAACAATCCATATGGCAGTTATAATAAAGGAAACAAACTTCTAAAAATAAATAAATATCAAATGAAAAGGAGGACGAGTTGGTCTTATAAGAGACCGTCTAATTTTAATTTAAAATTAGGCAACAACCTAAACCTAATAGATTGAAGAGAATGAAGCACCTTTCGAAATAAAGTGAAGAGCTTTTTGAATAAAGTGATGGACTTAAATTAGTCTACTTTTAATATAAAGTTAGACCATCTATTTTAACAACTTTTGAAAGAGGACAAAGAAAGAAAAATAGAAGGGGTAGTCACCAAGAAAAGACCGGCATACCACTCAGCGTATGTATGACACGGTCGTTGCACGTGCCAAATTAATAACCTAACTTAGCCTAACATAGGGCAAGAAAGGGTCGAATCCACGAGGAAGCAGGTTTAGCCAAAGTTTGAAAGCGATTTAGCGAGCTAAGTCTAATTTTAGTGGTTTTTGATATTAATGATTAACTAAGAAATAGCGAACGAATTAGCTAACAATTAAAGTAAATGATAGGGTTTAAACTATAATAATAAAGCACTAGGGATAGGAAAATCACTAGCTAACTATTAGATATCCTATTAGTCAAGCCAAGGGGATTCAAAGGGTCAATTAAGGGAGTAAGTCACTCAAATGTTTCCTAATTACTCTCTCGAGCTAATTAGAAGTACTTAATCAACCAATTTTACCTATTCTCATGGTAAAATCGATCAACCAAGTATTTCCACAACCCATAGTGATACAATTAAGGTCCTAGGAAGTCAATCACATATTCTCATGGTGAAGTCAACCTATTGACTAGCCTAAGGTCAATCAAAAGCTTCATTTCTCAATCCTTCACTTTTGATCCCCAAATCAAGTTCAAATGGTGATCAATCAATTAAACAAGACAATAAAATAAGCTAGACAACCTAATTTCACATATGTCATACCCCCAAGCTTGACTTTTAGGGTCAACTAATGATCACCTAGGTCATCCCCTTCCCCTAGCTAGCAAATTACTCACAAGCCATGAAAGGAATGAAATAAAAAGTTTCAATCAACAATAATGATCCAACAATGGTAGAAATCATACTAAATAAGCTAATCATCAACTAATTACTATTAATCAATACTAAATCAAGGTAAAACAAGTGTAAAAGCTAATAAAGTAAAGAGATAGAAGAAATACTCAAAGATGGATGCTAATCAAATGCAAAAACTCCATTAAAATAGCTTCAAAACTTCAATATTCAACTTCTAGATCTACTTTCTCTCACTAGGTTCTACTTCTCTCTCTAAAAACTCTTTATAGTTAAAACTAATTAGTTCAGAAATTAAAATATTTCCCTAATAATTATTACAAATGGGTTTTTATACCTCGTAAACATAAGGGCAAAAAAGTAAAAAACGACACAAAAATGACTATTCTGGGCAAAGGAGCGCCCGCTCCTTAGACTGTGGAGCGCCCGCTCCAGGAACGCTCCTGGGCCGCTCCAAGCCACTGCTTCTTTTCTTCATTTTTTCTTTGACGTAGCGCCTGCTCCGCCTCTTTTGGAGCACCCGCCCCTGTTTTGGAGCATCTTCCTTGTAATCTAACTTTAAACACTTCACGGAGAGGTTAGATGTGGGAGGGGGGGAATGCAAATGCATATGTAATGAACTATATGCAACCTAACTACATGCAAATGAAACAAAAGTAAATGCAAAACAAGTAACTATGAGAAAGGATGAAAAAGAGGAAGAAAAGGAAACTAAATGTCATAAAATGCATCTAAATGACCTAAAACTAAATGCAAATAAGTGAACCTAAAGTCCACTGATCAAATTCCCCAAGCTTGCCAATTGCTTGTCCTCAAGCAATTAACAATCCCAAGAAAACAAATGCATGAACTAAGACTAGAAAGGGCATCACACAATCAAGGTCCTCATCTTATAAAAGGTGTCAAGGCTAATGGAAATCTCGACTAACTTTCGAAGCTTATAGCCGTCCTTCCTTATCCACAAGTTAAGGGTCAAAGGGGTGGTCTAAGCTAGTGTGCAAAGGAAATGATCGTCCTAGAAGTCCCTCAACTATCACACAAGCCCTCATTGATCCTAAGTGAAACCTTTCCCTACAAAATGGAAAAACTCGCTCAACCTTGTACCAATCACGCCCCACAAGTTTCCAAATTCCCCATCCTAGCCTTTTTATTAATTAGTTACTAGACTCCTTTTTTTGTTGCAAGGCCCTAGACTACCTCTTCACTCAGTCCACCTCTCACTCGATAGTCATGTTTCTGAGGCACGGTACCAAGCACTCGGTATGAGACGCGATACAAGGGTAAGGTAGCTCATACCAAAGGCATTGGAGCATCTCTAGAGGCCAAAGCATGATTTTTATTTTATAACTATAGGCTACTAGCCTTGTGGGCTCTTATGCACCACTTATTTGAACCAATTGGCCAAAGGGCTCTTTTTCTTTTCATTTTTTTTTCAAATTTTTTGTGTTTTTGTTTTTGTTTCCTCTTTTTTTTTAAAAGGCTACTAGCCTTCCACTTTATTGAGCTAGAAGGGTTCTCAAGGTCACCTAAGGGCTTATCCAAGGTCAAAGGAGAGAGTAAAGACTTTTTTATGGGGAAATATTGGCACTTATTCACGCTAAAGGCCAGTCTCGGAAAATCGAGGGGTCTATTCGTAACAAGACCTAGGCATCGAAGCTTAAAGCACCCCTAATACTCCTAACGAGCACATAAGGCACTCAAGCTGCTACACCCCTACTTGAAAGTCAAGTTCCCAACCTCTAACCTCTAAATTCATAATATAGAGTCATTCCTTAATTAGGTGATGCAAAATCTTTTTGTTGTTTTTGAAAATTTTTAAAAATTTACATGCAAACTATCAATAACAAATCCTATATGCAATTAATAAGCTACATGCAAAACAATCATGCTATGCAATTATACTACATGCAAGTTTAAGACCTAAAGGAGTGAAGAAGAAAATAAAAAGAAAAGTGAAGGAAAAAGATATATACAAAGAAAAAAAAAAGGAAGAAATAAGAGAAAATCATATACATGTAATATACAAGAAAACAGTCAACCATGGTCAAAATCATCAAATTCCTCAAGGCATTAAACAAAGAAGCACACTCTCCTATCATGCCCCGTAATCCCGACCTAGCATGCATCCTCTCTAAGAAGCGTACCCAAAAAGACATCCCAAACCCTCAAAAAGAATCCACATCCCGCGAGCATAATCAAAGATAAACACCCTCCAAACAATCAAGGCACCGTCCTCGGTGCAATCATACAAAACAAGTAAAGGGGGATCGGAGCAAGAGGAACTAGTCCTCGTCCATGTGAGATGGACCTTCTCCCGAAGGGGGATGCGGTTGCATGTCTCCCGAAGGGAGAGGGCGCGACATCGAGCCGTAGAAAGCTAAAGGGGCGGGACCATGAGGCTCCCAACCACCCGTGTAGCCCGGCGACCAAGCACCATAAGGGTGGGGATAAGCGGGATCACCCATGGGGTTGGAACCCCCGGGTGCTCTCCAATCATAGGGTGGGTAGTAGTGGGGCCAATAAGGGTACGTGGGTTGGCGTTCATTCCATATCAGTACCGGCCCTTGTTGAGGAGGCCAATTTGGAAAGTTGACATATGGGTCAACATTTCCACTATCCACGTGGTGATGGTACACAGCATTAGTTTGTACCATCATACCACTAAAGCCCTCTCTCATGCCTTGGATCGCATTCATCATGCGATCTTGGTTGAGAGCAAGACTGTAATAGTAATAGGCCCCCTCGTAGTCAAAAGAGCAGGACGACACTGAGGCAAGACGATCGAAACTCGGCTCCTCTCTTTGGAGAAGAGGAGCTAAGTCGACGCGTGCGGCCTAGGCTTGCCCGACGGAGGCTCAAAAGGGATGAGAAAAATATCAGCATCCTCCCCGTCGCGATCAAGTCGGGTCACCTCCGGGTTTGGTAAGTAACAATGATGACGATCCCTTACCTTCCAAATTAACCGCTCGGGATCGGGGGTATAATCAATCCACCCGGCGGCTCTAATATAATTCAAATCAAGGAAGGGGTTCTCATCAACTGGAGTCAAGAAAGAGAGTTTCTCCCCAAACCCAAGGACGGTGGCAATGATAGTCACCATTCCCCCACAATGAATATCGGATTTGAAAAGTTCCCCACGGCATATAGCAAGACACCGTTGGAGAAATAGAAATCTGAAATTCAACTTGCCCCCAATCTCCTCTAGGCATGGACGGCAATGTAGAGTGCACTCACCTCCTCCGAGGCTACCTTACTCGTCTCCTTTTTGGAGTAAAGGGCGGTAACCAAGAGGCGGTGAATGTATCTAAGGATGGGGGAATGCATATGAGAGGAATACCCCGTCTTTGGATCAAAGGGGGTGTATCCGGCAATGTCTCGCCAAAATACGTCCCTTTGATAGAAGATAGTATATTGCCAAGTCTCGGGTTGCGAATGGCGTTTGAGGCATCACATTGGAAAATTTCGTTAAGCCTCGCTAAAGAGATGCATTATGGTTGATTGAACAATTGGAAGGAGACTTCATACTCCCCCTCATGTCCCTCAATCTCACGTCTCTCGAGAGAGGTTAAGAATTCCAAAGTGAGGCGCTCATCCGTCAAAACGCGAAACGTGTAAAAATGTTCCATGCCTAAAACAAACAAGGCCCGCCTTACATCATGCCTTATCCCTAGACTTTCAAGGGTGTCACCATGGTAAAACTTGGAAGCTTTAATCTTCCGGTGCTTAAGTTCATCATACCAACATTTATGTTTCGGATTGACGAACTTAAGGGCCGGAAGGGTGCCCTTTTGGTTCTTTTAGGAAGAAGAGTCATGGTCTTTCTTACTGTTTTTGCGAAAATGGTACATACTTGGAGTTTATTGAGAATAGCTCAACCAAGTGATGGTTTTTAGAAATCAAAAGACCACGAGCTCAACCCGACAAGTAAGCTAAAAAATGAGGGCACCGACTAAGACAAATTTTCAATGAACAAAATGAAATAAAGAAAAACAAATAGTCACACAAATTAAAATCAAAGTAAAAATTAAGAAAAATTAGAAAAAAAAATCAAAAATAAAAGAAACTAGAAAAAATTAAGCTAAGTAAGCTAAAAGGAGTAAGAAACTTTAAAGAAAAGAATGAAAGAAATTACACAAAAAATCAAATAAAATCAAATAAAAATCAAAATCTATCTAAATCTACCAGCTAAGTCCACAAGAATCACCACAATCATAATATTCAAATTTCTAAGCCAAAACTAGAAGAAAAATGAAAGTTAGGGTTAGGGTTTTACCTTCCTCTTTAAGAGGGGTGAAGAAAATCTTCAATTGCTAACAATGTAGGCTTCTTCAAGCACCAACCGTGCTCCTTAACCTTTTTCTTCAAGAAATCACCCCCAAACTTAAACTTTTAGTGATGATGAATTTTCTAATTTGGGGCTTTTTGACGAAAGTGGGCTCTTTGTGTAGAGGAGGAGAAATGATGAAGGTTTTGTGAAAGAAGTGAGTGAAAATGTTGAGAAAAGAAGGAGATATGAAGGATTGAAGATAGAGGTTTAATGGAGGTTGGAGAGAGAAATGGGGTTTGAAGAAGATGAATGAGTGAATGAGAGTAAGAGTGAAATGAGACGGATTTGGGGGTGGGGTAAGTAAAAAAAATCACGTGCCAAAAATAAAATAAAATAGCGTATTCAGCGCGATGGAGCGCCCGCTGCGTTCAAAAGGGAGCGCCCGCTCCAAGCCTAAAGCGGGGCGCTCCGCTCTCGCTCCTTGCACGCTCCAAGTTCCTGCCAAGAGTCATTGCTTTTTCGGAAAAATGGAGCGCCCGCTCCACTTGGGGAGCGCCCCCCTTAGGCTGGTTTGGGGCTCGCTCCTCCTCCCATCTCCAACATTTAGCAATTTTTTTGTTCTTTTTCACTCCTCTTTCAATCTTTCTCTTGCTAAACCTCTTATTTACTCCTCTTTTTTTCTCTTTTTTTCTCATCATTTTTTCTTTATTCTTTCTTTTTTTCTCATTTTTATTCTTTCTTTTTCTCATTTTTTCATTCTTTCTTTTTCTAAAAGCTAATAACCCGCGTTGCCTCCCGTAAGCGCTTCTTAAAGTCATTAGCTTGACCTCCCTACGAATAAAATTCTCATAGGGGAAGGGGGTAGTCTTCCAAAGCAATGTGACAAATGTTCTCAATTTGGGTTCCATCGTGGTATACCTTGAGTCTTTGCCCATTTACTTTGAACGTCCCTTTTTCTTCACTCCACACTTCCACCGCTCCATGCGGGAACACTGTTTTTACTCCAAACGGTCCAGTCCACCTAGACTTAAGTGTCCCCGGAACGAGTCTTAGCCTAGAGTTGAAGAGAAGGACCTTCTCTCCTACCTTAAACTCTCTCTTCTTTATCCTTCGATCATGCCATGCCTTAGTCCTCTCCTTGTAGATCCTAGCATTTTCATAGGCATCGCGCCTAACCTCTTTGAGCTCATGTACATCCAAAAGTCTTATTTCCCCGGATGACTTGAGATCAAAATTCAAAAGCTTGATGGCCAATACGCTTTGTAATCTAACTCAACTGGCAAAAGACATGATTTGCCATACACAAGCTTGTAGGGGGTTATGCCAATTGGGGTCTTATAAGCTGTCCTATAAGACCATAAAGCATCATAGAGCTTTAAGGACCAATCCTTGCGAGATCGGTTCACGATTTTCTCTAAGATGAGCTTCACCTCCCTGTTTGACACCTCCGTTTGGCTGCTACATTGGGGATGATAGGAGAGCCCCATTTTATGATGCACCCCATATTTGGAGAGGAGTGCTTGGAAGCTCTTTTTGACGAAATGGGATCCCCTATCACTAATCACGGCCCTCAGAACCCCAAACCTCGGAAATATCACGGACTTGAAGAGCTTGGTAACTACCTTAGCATCATTTGTAGGAGAAGCGATTGCTTCCACCCATTTGGAGACATAGTCAACCGCCACTAAAATGTAGGAGTTACCAAGTGAAGAAGGGAAAGGTCCCATGAAATCCACCCCCCAAACATCAAAGATCTCCGACTCTAGAATGTTGGTGAGGGGCAATTCATGCCTTTTTGAGATGTTGCCGACCCTTTGACACCAATCGCAAGCTTACCCAAAGCTCCAAACATCCTGGAACATTGTGGGCCACCACAATCAACATGATAAGATCTTGGCAACGGTCTTGTCGGCGCCCATATGTCCTCCAAAAGGGGATGAATGACATTTATCTATCACACTTGCTATCTCATCATCGGGAAGGCATCTCCGATATAAACCATCCTCCCCTCGCTTGAACACAAGTGGGTCCTTTCACGCATAGAACTTAGAATCATGGAGGAACCGCCTTCGTTGTTGATACGTAAAGTCAAAAGGAATGATCCACAAGCCAAGTAGTTCGCCATGTCGGAAAACCATGGGGTATCAAGGGCCTTGATGGAGTACAAGAGATCATCCTTTAAACTATCATCAATGGGAAGCTCATGAGAGGAGGAGTCTTCAAGCAAAGGTAAGCGAGAAACGTGGTCGGCCACCAAGTTCTTCGTTCCTTCTTGTCTCTAATCTCAATATCAAATTCTTGAAGGAGCAAGATCCATCGAATCAACCGCGGCTTCGCATCCTTCTTGGACATAAGGTATTTGATTGCAGAGTGATCCGTGTACACTACCACTTTGGAGCACACAAGATAAGGCCGGGACGTATCAAAGGCAAACACAACCGCCAACAACTCTTTCTCCGTTGTGGCGTAGTTCTTTTGATTCGAATCAAGTGTCTTGCTCGCATAGCGAACAACATGAAGCTTCCCTTATTTTCTTTGCCCTAAAACGGCTCCCACTGCATAATCACTAGCATCACACATTACTTCAAAAGGCAAGCTCCAATTCGGAGCTTGCACAATGGGGACGGCAATAAGGGCATGCTTTAAAGTCTTAAAAGCGTTCATGCAATCATCATCAAAAACAAACTCATTATCTTTTTGCAAGAGGCTAGATAGGGGCATAGCAATCTTAGATAAGGCGATAGAAACCGACATGAACCAAAAAAGAACGCATTCCCTTCACCGTAGTAGGTGGGGGCAACTTTTCTATGACCTCAATCTTGGCCCTATCTACCTCAATTCCCTTTTAGGAAATCTTGTGTTCCAACACAATGCCATCTTCCACCATGAAGTGGCACTTCTCCCAGTTAAGCACTAGATTCATCTTTTGACATCTTTGAAGCACATTTTTTTCAAGTTCTTGAGACAATCGTCAAAAGATGAACCTACCGCGGAGAAGTCATCCATGAACACCTCAATGGTATCTTCCTACATGTCCGAAAAGATGGAGGTCACACATCTTTGGAATGTAGAGGGCGCATTTTACAAGCCAAATGGCATCCTTCGATAAACAAAGGTACCAAATGGACATGTGAATGTAGTCCTTTCTTGGTCATCTGGGTGGATGAGAATTTGAAAGGACCCCGAATAACCATCAAGGAAAAAAATGGGAATCACCCGCCAACCTTTCCAACATTTGATCTATAAAGCGGATGGGGAAATGATCGTTCCGGGTGGCTTTATTCAATCTCCGGTAATCTATGCACATACACCACCCGGTCACCGATCTAGTAGAGATTTGCTCTCCTTTTTCATTGGTGATGATGGTCATGCCTCCCTTTTTAGGGACCACATGGACGGGACTAACCCATTGACTATCGGAGATAGGGTAGATTATCCCCACCTCAAGGAGTTTCAAGACCTCCTTTTTGACCATTTCTTTCATATTGGGATTCAACATCCTTTGAGGCTCAATAGAAGAAGCATGAACGTCATCAAGATGGATTCTATGCATGCATAGGGTAGGATTTAACCCCTTGAGATCTTCAATGCTATACCCAAAGGCACTTCTATGTTCCCTAAGGACATCAAGAAGTTGAGTAAGTTTAGTGCCTTGCAGTGTAGCATTGACTATCACCGGGTAGGTCTAATCCTCACCAAGAAATGCATATTTTAAAGAAGGGGGAAGGAATTTTAACTCTACCTTTGGAGTAGGCTTAGAAATATTACTTCTTCAAGAAGCTTCTCAACCTCCTCTTCACTCCCCTTTTTCTCAACTTTTGGGCTTTCATTCATCTCACTAGGCATCTTAGGCCCCTCATAATTTGTTCCGGATCTCAAAGTAATGGCCTTGGCATGTTCGTGAATCACGGGTTGGCTAGGGAATTAACACTACGCCAAAATAACCATTTTACAGCACCACAAAGATAGCACTTTCTGGAAAGCGCTATAATAAAATTTAATTGACAGCGTTTTTAACAAGTGCTGTCATTTAAGCGCTGTAGTTAGATAATTAAATTTTAAAAAATTAATAAATAAAACGCTAAACTGAGATATTATAGCGTTTTTAGTGAAGCGCTATAATTAAGTAGTACATACTATTTCGTTCGAATGAAACGCTGTGAATGTATCGCAATAGAAAAAAGAAACCACTTTCAGTTTCTCTCGCTAAACACCAAACCCTTTCCTCTTCGGCTCTTCCTGTGCTTCACACGCTGCTTCTGTGTTGTTCCTCTCTTCTTCGTTGCTGCTCTTTTGCTTCAATTCATCACGTTGCTGTTGTTCCTCTTGTTTCGAGATCTTCATCGATTTCGCTTCTTCGAGACCTTTATCAATTTATCTTCTCTTCGAAACCAAGGTTTTTTTTTTACTTGAATTTCGTAAATTCTATTCTAACATTGTCAATTCAATTACTTTCAGTATACTTTTGAGATTGCCGATTCCGTGTTGAGTTTGGTGTTAAATTTATTTTCTGAATTTTGTTTTTAATTTCGTTCTGGGTTTGTAGAGGTAACTACTGTTATACTGATTCCCAATTTCGTGTTGAGCTTTCCCATTAACTTTCGTTTTGAAATATGTATTCAATTTTTTGTTGAGTGTGGTAGATTGCCAATTTCGTAAATTCAATTTTGTTTTCAATTATAATTACTGATTTATGCTCAGATTGTATGCTTCTAGATTGTATGCTTGAAAGGTTGGATGCTTGGAAACATAAGAGACATAATAATCTATATGAAATTTTTCATAATGCTGTAAGTTCAAAACCTTAAACCGAAAGAAGTACTAGTTCAATACTGCAATAGCGCTAGATGTTTTCAATGAACATTTTGGATAGGTTTAACAAATTGATACAATACTGGAGTACTGCAAAAGTGCTAGCTACCAATATCTGCGTGATTTATATCTGGAAGTCTAATGGTATCATTTAATGGTGGTGTAAACAGACATTCCTGCTTCGTCAAAATATAATTCTTGTGTCACTTTGTTAGTTAGTTGTGTAGGATGTGATAAGAAAGGAGGTTATTGCCCGGCACAGACATTCCTGCAGTAGAACTGCTATTGTTTTGCTTTTAATTTTTTTCCCTATAGCCTTTCATATGTTAGTTTTGTACCTTTTTGATTTACACTAATGTACTTATCATGCTGGTTGGTGCCTTGGTGGTAGAACTATTTAGCCCCTGTTTCATTTCTTTTCTGTTACTTTCATTTCGTAGTATGTTCATGTTATTTTCACAGCTTTGGTTTTACAAGTTACTTTTGAGTCTATTACCTGTTTGTTCTACTTGTTCCTCCTTTAGTCTTAATTTGTAGAGTATTTTTTTAATCTCTTACCTTTTCACATCTTAGGGGTGCAGTTCATTTGATAGTAGATTATTATGTCTCTTAGGTTAAACTGTTGTTTTATAGTTCATGCTTATAAGCTTGGTTTTGTTATCAAGTTTAGGATGTTTATGTTTATGATTGTTCCATTTATCTTCTCTACTTAGCTTCTTCACACTATGTAGCTACTTACCTAATTAAAATGTTGGACAGTCTTTATTATTAGATGCTCAAGGATACTAATCTGACTACTAGAATTTCTTTAGTATATATGCTTAGATTGTATGCTTGAAAGGTTGTATGCTTGGGATAGTGTCACTTTGCTATTAAGTTGTAGGATGTGATAAAGAGAGGATGATTACATGATTATGGCTGCCCTAGTTGATCCTGGGAAGTCTTTCTTTATCAAGTTTAGAAATTGATGAAAAGTGCAGGAAACACCTCCCTGTGAAAGTTTCAAAAAAATGATCTTCATTTTGTAATCTGCTATGATTTGTCAAGCTAGAGTAGGCAGAATTTCTGCTTGGTTGGTTCATTTAGTTCCTTCCGTTTTAACAGTATTTCTATATTTTTAGTGCCTTCTAGTCTAATACATGCCCTATATTCAATCTCTCTTGTCGTTTCTCATAGATTACATCACTCGACTACAATATTAGGGATTTATTATGTGTCATCACAGTGGTCAAATTATTGTTTTTTGCTTCTTTTGTGCTTTATGCTTCTTTCTCATCATATTTGTTCTTAATGTGTAGGGTTGTGCAGAGGCTTGACCTTGTGAAATCTAGGGCTTCCGTGCTTCCGTCGGTTAGTTACATACATCAACAAAGCTCTTTCAAAAAATTTTATCAGGATGTCAATTTTCTCTTTTAAATACAAAAAAAAACCTTCTTGATGTTTTATTGATTAGATTTGGCTATTTTATAGGATATTATAAAGCTTCAGAAAACCCATCAACACTAGACGCGTCAAGATGGAAGAGAGAACCTAAGAAAGAAGAAAGCCTAGTGAATTGCAAAGAAGCAAAGATGATCCGGTCTTTCGACATCATAACAACTTAAAAGGGAAGAAGTTTATATGCTAATAGAATCTGCTGTATTTCCTGTTACATCTTAAAAGCCTTTTACAATTTTTTACTTCTTGACATATAAAAGATGCATTCAATATCTTGATAAGAACTTGTTTATGTGTAGGCGGATAGTTTCTAAATAATTCAGTTTTGGTTTGTGATCAGTTTTTTTAGGATCGATTTCTGTATGCTATTCATGTTTCTTTCTTTCTCATCATATCTGGTCTTAACGTGTAGGGTTGTGCAGATGCTTGCCCTTGTGAAATCCAGAGCTTCCGTGCTTACGTCGGTTAGTTACAGAACTGTAAATTAATTAACTTAATGGAATGTTATTTAGTGCCCTCGTCAATGAAACAATATTGATTGTGGTTATTTTGTGATGAGATTTATGAAAGAGATCCTCGAGCACAAAGAGACTCATATCCATGAAGACGTATATAGTATATTTTAATTTCAATTATTACTCTGTTATCTTTATTAACCCCCATTATCTTATGTTGTCACTAAAGAAGTTTTTTTTTTAATATGCAGTACTTTTTTTTATTGCAATGTTTCAAGCTATGATCAAGGACAGATTGATGAAGTAAGAGTTGAATTGGCGCGCCAAATTTTCTACTCAGCTGATTGCCATGAATTTAGTTTTAGAACCTAAACATTAAACGAAATATTTGAAGATGTATATGGCTGATGATTGTTTATTGAACATTGTTTATCATTATTGAGTTGTATGAACTTCCAATTATTATAAATGAAATGACATTTTTTGAAATCATTGGTGCAACAAAATTTATTATTGGAATATAATTATTTGTATGA
The DNA here is from genome assembly GCA_947645195.1 of Patellifolia procumbens. NCBI lineage: Eukaryota > Viridiplantae > Streptophyta > Magnoliopsida > Caryophyllales > Amaranthaceae > Patellifolia > Patellifolia procumbens. Next base: position 427,123 of record CANSGD010001494.1, on the reverse strand, counting down.
AAGCAATTTTTTTATATGATTTAATAGTTTTAAAATCAAATTACCATGCTCTTATAAAAGCGCCGAAGAAAAATCCAAAAATACCCGTCAAATAGAGCAATAGTAGGCGCTTCATTTTTGAACAATTTTACAGCGCTTTTAGTAGAGCATTGTAGAATAAAGTGCCAAACTATAGCGCTTTTAAAAGCACTGTAGTTGTTTCTATAGCGCCCCTATTCTACAGCGCTTGAAAAACGCTGTAGTATAGGGTTAAAAAACGCTGTAGTTTTGCATTTATGGCGTAGTGTAAGTAGAAGAAGAAGTGGAGTTGCTTACTTGTTGGGCAATTTGAGCAAGTTGGGTCTCAATCATTTTGTTGTGAGCTTGCATTTGTTGCAAGGAAGAGTGAATATCTCCAAACTTATTATCATTATCGGCATTGGTCTTGGTTTATTGGGCAAGGAAAAGTTGAAGTGTAGACTCAAGTGATGAAGCCTTTGGTGGGTTAGGCTCAAATGGTGGTCTTTGTTGTTGTTGGTTGAAACCGAGTGGTCGAAATTAGGAGATGTATTTGTTGTGATTTTGTGGTTGAGGGGAGTGTTTTCATGATCCTTGAGAGGGGTTGTTCCACCTCCCTTGGTTATTGAAGTTTGAAGGCCCTTCTTGCCTTGCACCAATCCATATCACATGTTCCGTAGATCCACCACAATAAGAGCTTGCATGATCAGTGCCCCCACAAATTTCACAAGAGAAAGCTTGGGAAGGTGGTTGGCTTGGGGATGCCAAGTTCACCTTCTCAAGATTCTTAGCTAGAGTGTCTAGCTTGGCATGGATATGATCCATAGCCTCCACATCATATTTCCCTTTTCCACTAACCTTCTTGCTTGTAGACCTTATGTTCCCCCAAGAGTAATGCATCACAACCTCTTCTATGGTGGGCTCAATATTATCAACCAGTAGCTTGGTGAGTTGACCCCCAGCTCCGGAATCAAGACTAGCTCTAGTCATGGGAAGCAACCCATCATAGAAGCTTTGCATCAACATCCATTAACTATACCCATGGTGCGGACATGACCTCCGGAGGTCTTTGAACCTATCCCATGCCTCATTCAAGCTCTCATCCTCATCTAGATTGTATGAAATTATAGATCTTCCTCCTAGCCTCGGAAGTCTTCTCTTGGGAGTAGAACTCATCAACAAAAGCCGCCGTTACTTTTGCCCAAGTAGTCAAGGAATCGGGAGGTATAGATTATAATCACTGCTTGGCTTTACCCGTGAGAGAGAAGTGAAAAAGATTAAGCCTCACGAACTCTTGAGTAACATTATTTTGCTTGCCCGTGGCACAAACCTCAAGAAAGTTTGCCAAATGTTCAAGTGGACACTCATGAGTACATCCTCCATAAGGCTCTTGCTTGATCATTCTAATCAAGTGTGGAGAAAACTCAAAGTTATTGTTGTCGGCCTCCGTATCCCAATTTTGAGCTCAAATGCTTCGGGGTGACCATAGTCCCTCAAAGCCCTTGGAACGGGTGGATCCTCTGCCATTACACTAGAAGTAGAAGAACGAGATTGATCATCCTCAAATACCTCCCCCAGTTGCTCCTCACTAGTAGCTAGTACCCTTGGTTCCCGAAATATCCTCCTCAACTCCCGTAAAGTGCCCTAAAGATTGTGGTCGATTGGAAGAAATGGATCTCCTCGTAACCTTCCTGACATGCATATACAAAAGCTAAAAAGAAAGGTTAGAAACACAAGGCCTTACCACCAAGTAGCAAGCAACCAATCAGTAACCAAATAAAAATAAAAATAGAAAAGGGGAGGGGAATAGAGTTAACTTAGACTCAAAAATCACAATTCAATGCAATGTAATCCGTTGCTTCCTCGGCAACGGCGCCAAAATTTGACATGGTCGTTGCACGTGCCAAATTAATAACCTAACTTAGCCTAATATAGGGCAAGAAAGGGTCCAATCCACGAGGAAGCAAGGTTTAGCCAAAGTTTGAAAGCGATTTAGCGAGCTAAGTCTATGTTTAGTGGTTTTTGAGATTAATGATTAACTAAGAAATAGTGAACGAATTAGCTAACGATTAAAGTAAATGATTGGATTTAAACTATAATAAGAAAGCACTAGGGATAGGGGAATCACTAGCTAACTATTAGCTAACCTATTAGTCAAGCCAAGGGGATTCAAAAGGGTCAATTAAGGGAGTAAGTCACTCAAATGTTTCCTAATTACTCTCTCGAGCTAATTAGAAGTACTTAATCAACCAATTTTACCTATTCTCATGGTAAAATCGATCAACCAAGTACTTCCACAACCGACAGCGATTCAATTAAGGTCTTAGGAAGTCAATCACCTATTCTCATGGTGAAGTCAACCTATTGACTAGCCTAAGGTCAATCAAAAGCTTCATTTCTCAATCCTTCACTTTTGATCCCCAAATCAAGTTCAAATGGTGGTCAATCAATTAAACAAGGCAATAAAATAAGCTAGACAACCTAATTTCACATAGGTCATAACCCCCAAGCTTTACTTTTAGGGTCAACTAATGATCACCTAGGTCATCCCCTTCCCCTAGCTAGTAAACTACTCACAAGCCATGAAAGGAATGAAATAAAAAGCTTCAATCAACAATGATGATCCAACAATGGTAGAAATCATACTAAATAAGCTAATCATCAACTAACTACTACTAATCAATACTAAATCAAGGTAAAACAAGTATAAAAGCTAATAAAGTAAAGAGATAGCAGAAATACTCAAAGATGGATGGTAATCAAATGCAAAAACTCCATTAAAATAGTTTCAAAACTTCAATATTCAACTTCTAGATCTACTTTCTCTCACTAGGTTCTACTTCTCTCTCTAAAAACTCTTTCTAATTAAAACTAATTAGTTCAGAAATTAAAAGCTTTCCCTAATAATTATTACAAATGGGTTTTTATACCCCGTAAACATAAGGGCAAAAAAGTAAAAGACGACACAAAAATGACTATTCTGGGCAAAGGAGTGCCCGCTCCTTAGACTGTGGAGCGCCCGCTCCAGGAACGCTCCTGGGCCGCTCCAAGCCACTACTTCTTTTCTTTACTTTTTCTTTGACGGAGCGCCTGCTCCCCTGTTTTGGAGCCTCTTCCTTGTAATCTAACTTTAAACACTTCACGAAGAGGTTAGATGGGGGAGGGGGGAATGCAAATGCATATGTAATGAACTATATGCAACCTAATTACATGCAAATGAAACAAAACTAAATGCAAAACAAGTAACTATGAGAAAGGATGAAAAAGGGGAAGAAAAGGAAACTAAATGTCATAAAATGCATCTAAATGACCTAAAACTAAATGCAAATAAGTGAAACTAAAGTCCACTTATCAATGTAGTATTACAATGTTATAATGATATAAAAAGCGTGTGTATAGATTTATTTTTTTTGATAAAGTAAGGAATGCGTATAGATATTAATACAGTTATGATAACTAATCGAGTTGGTTTACTATAAGACGGTCTTAGGTTAAGCCTTAACGTCAGACCAGCCCAATAAGCTAATTAGAAGCCCAATTACGTGCCCTACACACTGAGCAGCCCATACAAATAGATTTTTTTAACTTTTCGACCTAAAACCTTAACTTTTACGTTTTTTTTTACTTTTCAACTTAAAACCTTACTTTTGCATAAAAATCCATAACTAATACGATATATGTGGAATCGATATTAACAAATAGGCTAAAAATAAACTTAAAACTTAACATTTGAACCTAAAACCTTTAACTTTTAAATATTGAGATAAGTTATTTTGTTTAACAAATAGACTTAAAATATAAACTTTTAAACTTTGAAAGTTGACTTAAACACCAACTTAGAATATACATATACAAAACGTAATAAATCTTAACTATTCGACAAAAAAACCTTAACTTATAAGCAAAGAGTATTAACGTTTCACCCTAAAATATTAACTTTAATTAGAAATTGGAACAAGTTATGATATTAATAAATGGGTTATAAACCTTAACTTTTGAACCTAAAACGACAACTTTTGAAATTGCAAGACGCGCGTGTAACTGGTGAGGAACGACACACGTTTGTGGAACTGTGCTAAATGGGCCTATTGAGTTGGTCTGACATTAACCTTAATGTAAGACCGTCTTTTACAAGAAGTTACCTAGCTAATCATGTATATAAATTGGTACAATGGGCGATGGGATTCTATATTTGTTGAACTTTGACCTACCACTTAGCGTAGCTAGCACTCTCGTCTTTCCAAAAGGAAAATGTTAGCCTCTGTATAAAAAAATATGTAGGGGGCTACTGTCAACTATATTGATAATATCAACTATATTGATATTGGGTACCAAGTAGTATTTGGTCTAGTGATAAGGAGAGCATTATTCCAATCTCAATGTTAGGGAGTTCAATCCCAACTAAGGACACTTTGAGGGTAGAGATTCCCCTTACCCTTCCCCCTTACTCTCAAGTGTCTGGCCCATTAGGACCCGAGCGGAGTACGGGCCACTTCTTCTTACCAAAATAAAAATATATTGATATTGGGTAATTAACATTTAGTACAAAATCAACTTGAATTACTGTTAATTTTTTGTTTGTACTAGTTCATATTTTTCTAATTAGTTTACATTTATATAAACCTAACTTTAATATGTGTGATGCACAAGGTAGTGTAAAATAATAAAGGATACTACTTTCATTTTCCATTTAAGGGCATGCTTGGGATGGGGGTAACATATTAAGGGGGTAACAAAAGTCAAACATAAGAAAACTAAGGTATTTAGAGGTGATAATAGAAGGGATAGGGGGTTGAGGAGAGGATAATGTGGTGTTGGTAGGAGGAAAATGGAAGAAAAAGGGGAACTATTACCCTCATCATGGGGGTAATAATTACCCACCACCACCCCTAAGTAACTATAACCCTCCTTTGAAGGGTAATATTTCCCCTCTTTCTGCTATTTCCTTCCCACCAACACCACATTATCCTCTCCACAACCCCTTTATCCCTCCTATTATCCTTAGTTTTCTTATGTTTGACTTTTATTACTCCCTTAATACATTACCCCCATTCCAAGCATGCCCTTAGTCAAATTTTTAATGATAGCAAATACTAGTATTAGGTGATTAATATACAAAAGATAACATAATCATGTGGATCTTATATTTTCTTGGTGTTTGCACCCGGTTCACCCTTCGGGCTACATCCGGATCGAGGTCAAGTTCGGGGTGGTTAGGTTTCATTCCTCTCCCAAGGGTGTTGCGGGATTCGAACACGGGTCCGTCCTACCAAAGCCAGTCCCCATCACCACTGGACCAACACTTACTTGGTATCATGTGGATCTTATATGATTCATGTAAATGTATATATTAGTTTATAAATGATATAACCAAAACATTTTCAATGAAAATAATAAATTTAGATTTGTCCATTAGACTAACAAAATCATGTATTCATGAATGACACTCTAATGTGGCAAAAGGCTACACATACACTCAGTGTATGTTGGTCTCAACATACACTGATGATGTGTATGCCTATAATAGGTGGACTAATTTGGGTCCCAATTTTGGGCCTTCAAATTTCAAATCAGATTTGTATTTTCAATGCACCACAATGAACGCACCACAATTTGCAACTTTCATTTTCTCTCTCCTCTCATTTTTTTTGACAGAATTTTTTTCGATTTCCTTTGCTCTCTTCTCTCTCTTCTTATCTCTTCATGTTCTTCATATGTTCTTCATATGTTCTTCATTTCAAAAAAAAAATTACAATTTTTTTTACGAATTTTTTTCACTGTATTATTGTTACTTTGAAGTAGAAAAAAATCGTACCAATTTTTTTGTAAATTTTTGACATAATTTTTTCTGGGTTTTTTTTTCTCTATTCTCTCTCCTAATGTTCTTCATGTTTTTCATGTTCTTCATGTTCTTCATTTCAAAAAGAAAATAAGTTTTGGGTTTGTTTTTCGAACCCTTTTTTTTTGTTTATTTTGTTGGGTTTGTTTTTCTCTTATTCATCTTCACCATTTTTGAAACAAAATTATGGGTTCTTCATCTTCACCATTAACTATGAGTTATTGTGTTCTTAATCTTCAATAATCTTCACCATTTTGTTTATATTGTTTTGTTTATTTAGTTGATGACATTTTCGGTGGATTTACTAAGGTCATGTACATCAAATAATAAATCCTACCTCACATTAAAACTTCCTTATACAAGAGTTGTTCGAATTTTGCGTAAATGTTTTTATCGCTTTATGTAGTAGCGTTCGCATAAACCCCTGTATCAAATTTAGTTTTATATAGGTGTGTCAAACTTAGTTTTTTTTATCTAATAAGCCTTTTCGTGAACATCCTTAATTGGCAAAGTTTTAGAATGGCCCACATTTTGTTTATTGTGTTTTGTTTATTTAGTTGATGACATTATCGGTGGAAGTACTAAGGTCATGTACATCAAATACTAAATCCCACCTGGACATTTAAACTTCCTACAAGAGTTCTTCCAAATTTGTGTAAGTGAAAGTATCGATTTATGTAGATTCGTTCGCATAAACCCCTTATACGTCCTCATTTTGTAGCAATTAGAAAATTTCGTAATAATAGGTGTGTCAAACTCTGTTCTGTATGTAATGAACCTTTCTGTGAACATCCGTAATTGACATAGTTTTAAATATAAAGTATATTTAGTTATTAAAATATCCATGATTGTGTTCCGATCCATCTTTTCATCGTTTCAGGTTCCTCCCTTGTGTCCATTCATTCCCCTGAATTTGTATTGTCTGTCTTTTATCGTTTCTTCCCTTCCCTGCATAATTTATAATAAGTTGTTAGATGAAATCATATATACCCCTTGTGTTACTGACCAAATATAACATACCATTTTTCTTTTTCTGTTATGTTTTTCTGGTCTTCTTGTTCATTTGTTTTTTATTTTGAAGTTTGTCCTTCATTATTGCTTTCCCCTTATTCCTGCAATTGAATTGTTAAATTATAGGGGATGCACAATACCCTTAGTAAATATACTTTCCTACGTTACTTACCGTTGGTTTATTTTTTCGAGCATATCTATATATATTAAAAAGCGTAAGCACGGATTGCAATCTGTCACGTGTCATTCTCCCTTCTTTTCGAACCCGCGACCTTGAGTATGGAATATAAAGACTCCAACCATTGTGCTACTACATTATTGTTGATTCTTTTATCAATTTTAATAATCATATTATGTATTCAATGAAAAATAATAATTAAGTTACATTAATTGCATTTATGAGTAATACTAATTTATAACTTTTTATTAATCTTTTTCTACAACAAAATAGTTGTCTTAAAGTACTAAAGTGGGTCCGAGGCTGTCAAAAAAAGTACTAAAATGTAACACATATAAATCCCAGAACATCGTCTGGGCCTAAATACTAGTAAGTTGTTTATAATGGTAAGTTTTCCTCGTAAACCTTTGGACAATTCAGCTCCATGTTGATGCTTCTCGTGTTTATCTTTACCCCTAAGACGTATGTCTTTCCAACATATTCCTTTAGCCTCTCACTCACCCTTTCCTTCCCATTTTCCTGTTTTTTCCCAATTATTGTTAATCAAGCGTTGTGCAACAGATCAGTCTGATTTTCTGTGTTTTCTATATCATACCTGATTATATATGTCTACCAATGTTTCTACTGGAGTCTCAATGAGCTGCTCTGCCTGCTTATCAAAGAGGCTCATTTTACATAATGTGGTTTCGTCGGCTAACTCCACCCTTAGTAGGTACTTGTGTTTTCAAAACTATTTGTAATTATTATCATAAGCCATTTAATCTGAGTTTTGTGTCATTGGGTATTGGCTATATGTACCTTGTCTTTGGATAATTCACCGTGACATTGCAGAATTCACAGAAGCAATCATCACCTATCTTCTTCGTGCATGTGTTGCAAGAGACGTATTTCCATTGTGTGTCGGTGTTAATGCTCCATATTGTCCCCCTGCAAGTATAAGCCTTTTTCTGGCAATGTTCCTTCAGTCGTCGTGTTGTTATCTTTAACTTTTACTCATTTAATTACATGTTACTTTTTTCCTTACCATTCCATTTGGTTCTGCATCAACTATCTCTTGTATTGTCTTCCTATTCTTGAACATTGCCTCCTCCATCGTCTCTTATATTCTTGGCTCCAAGCGTTGTGCCTTTTGTGTTCTTCCCTTTAACCTGTGATATGTGTCATTATTTATTCATTTTGGTCGATATGAATTTTTTGACCTTTATCCTTACCCTTCTTTGGAGTCCTCGACGGCTTTGATTGGTCGGTCAAAGTATATCTTTGTTGCATTTGATGAGTTTAGCTGACATTTTCCTGGCACATTGAGTACACAATTTGGCATTGATCATTTGATCCATAGTTTATTTAGTTTTTGTAAAAATGGACCTTAGTTCTTCGGTGTGACTTACCACTAAATTTGGTCACTTTTAGTGATGTGATAACCACCACTTTCGGGGCCTCATCGTTCTTTATAATCTCAGTACTTATCAATGACGATGCTCGTTGCCATAGAGTGACCTGGACCTGCATTGAGCTATTGGTTTTTTTTTTTTAGTTTCGCTTGGCTTTTTTAGAGCTTGTTTAATATCTTATTTGGGTTTTATGCTCACCTTTGGTCTTCAATTTGTAGTCGCCTTATTTCGTGTCCTGCCCCTTTACTTTTATCGTTTCTATTTCAGCTATTCCAGTTAGTATACCGATGAAATTTGCACTTTTAGTGGTATTTTTATTTATTATTCAAATAAATATGTATATAATTACGGTAGTAGTCTTACCTATTAGGTAGTCCTTTTTGTTGTTTCGTTCCTCCCACCGTTGTAATGGTAGTAGTTGAAATTTGTACATTTCTATATCTTCCTTACTTTCCTGCTCCTCAATAACACTTGTGAAAGATGTGAATCTAATGATGTGTTCATTGTTGACAGCACAATGGTACTTTGCATGCTTTCCTACTTCATAATGGTTTATTGTGTACATCCTTCCTTCATTGATATCATCTTTATAAGTTTGTATTAAGGCTTTTCCGATGGTTGCTTGGATGGTATCTCCCTATAAGTAAATTCTCATGTTAGCAATTTGAACTACAATATATGATTGGAGTTTTTTGTATTTCATGTACATGTTTGTCCAATAGTACCATATCCACCGCTGTTGGCTGTGCATTTGTGTTGTAGACCACATCCCAAACTCTTAGTACTCGAACTGTCAAAGGACGTCCTGTCTTTGTTAGTTTTAATGTTGAAATCTACATCTTGTCCCTGTGATTTGTTTCATGAAACCGTTTTATTAGTATTGTGCATATTATGAGTATATTATGTTTTTGCTATCTTCGCACTCCATGGCCTTAAAATTTCCAAAATTAAATATGTAATGTAGCTTTAGACACTCCTTTTTTGTTTCTTAAATATTACCTTGGAAAAATTGACTGGAATAATCCCAACTATGATCATCCCGTTCAAAATAATCCCAACTATGGGTTATTCCAGAATAATCCAAACTATTGGGGGTACCTTCTCAATAATCCAAACTCTTAATTTTACTATGTATAATAGTCCCAAAATGGATCATCGAAGGAAAGAAAAATAAAGTTTGGATTATTTTGGGAAGGTACCCGTAATAGTTTGGATTATTCTAGAATAGCTCATAGTTGAGGCCCTTACGACTTGTGACTCTTGATATCGCAACATACAACTGTCCGTGACTGAAGACGGGATCCGGCAGGTACACCCCAACTTGGTTGAATGTTTGCCCTTGACTTTTGTTGATTGTCATTGCAAATCATGGCTTAACTGGGAATTGTCTCCGTTTTAATGTGAATGGCCACTGTGTGTCGGAGGGGGACATCTCAACGCGAGGAATTTCTACCTTACTTCCAACATGGGTTCCTGTAACAAATTGTGCCTGTATGACATGATTCTCTAACCTTGAGACAATTAGTCTAGTCCCACACAATCCTGCTCTTTGGTTTATGTTCCTTAGTAGAATCATTGGGCAACCAACCTTAAGGTGTAACTCATGTTTAGGGAGTCTTGTGAACTCGAGGGTGTTTAAGAATTCTACTAGGTATAAGGATTCTATGTTTAAGCCGGTTCTTGTCAACGGGCACACTCTACCGGCTTTCTTGTAAACTCTTTCCTCTCCTGGAATCATGGATAACATGTGTGCATTAATCTAATCAATTGTTTCATTTCTTGGAGCAAGTATGGCTCGTTGTTGTAGGTATAGGGGGTTGGTGTAGTTATCGAGGAGCTTTGGGTACACTACCTCCACTATTGGACCCAGCTGATCTTGTTCTGCCTATACTAATAAGTCTTGGGGTATCTTGATCCATATGGGTTCATCCTCTCCTTCTTTCGATGTAGCTAGGATATTTCCATCTCCGACATCTAGCACCCATTTTCTAAATTCGACCAACTCTCTATTCTCTTCTCCATTATTGTTTTGTGTTAGATGCATGTTCGTTTTTAGTTGGAATACGGTGCATCTTGGCCATATTGTGATCGATTTGCTTATAGATGCATTTACAATGTCTGCATGGTTCCCTTTTGGCACAACAGGCAATGTCTGCCTGAAATCTCCTCCTAAGACAATTGTTTCCCCCCCAAATACTTTATCCTTTGATGTCGGGTCGTGGAGCTGCATGATATCTCGTAATGTGCGGTCCACTGCTTCAAAAGCATGTTTGTGTATCATTATCCCATATGATAAGTCTTGTTTGGCAATCAGTTGTGCTAGGTCTGAACCTTGATCAATGTTACAACATGAGTTTTCATTGAGGTTTAGTGGTACTTTGAATCTGGAATGTGCCGTCCATCCCTTTAGGAGAAGTAACGCGGCTATCCCTGATGATGCCACTACAAGGACAATATGATTTTCAGATCGTAGCTTCGATAATAGAGTTCTCCACAAATAAGTCTTCCCTGTGCCTCCACTTCTGTAAACGAAGAAGACACCTCCGTCTTTTTGGTATGCAGTTTGTAGGATATTATCAAATATAACTCTCTATTCGACATTTAAACTGTTTTGTAGGTTCCCAGATTCTTGTGCCAATGTGTCTATGTCGTCATTTAGCTCTTCCATTATCCATCGATTCCCTACTTCCTGAAGTAGGTTTACATCCGGTATTGGGAATCCCTCGAATTCACTAATGCTACGATTCCCTCTCTTTAAGACTTGTTCAATCTCATACAGTGTGTAGTTTTTAATTTGTTCTTCTGAAAGTTCTAGATCATCAATACCAAGGCAGCGTCGTTGACGGTACAGGATGTCATCAAATAAGTCTAGCCAATGCCTCTCCCACGGTGCCCCGGGTTCTGACACCTCACAAAATAGTAGGATTGTTCCAAAAAGATCTCGTAGTTGGGGGCCTATGGACCATGTTGCGGCCTCATGTAAAGCCTCATCCCACTCATTGTCTCCATCAAGTATGCCTAAGATTCGTGGTCGATATAATATATTGCCCTTAACTATCTTATAGATTGATATAATCTACCAATGATCTTAACTGTCTTATATATTGATCAATCTACCGATCATTGATCTAATATGCTAATCTTAATTAGCGTGTACATTGATCTAATATATTGAGGATTGTTCTAATGCATAAGCCTTAACTACTGATATGTAATAGTAACAAACTTGATAATCAATTTGATGATTTGTTTAGTAACGTGATTAATTAAATAGTAACTAAAACCTTTATTATAGTTTGCATTGTAACGGGGCTGTTAAACATAAGTACATTATGTATCCACAAGTTGGCACGGTAAAATATCTCGTCCCATTGGTCACAACTACACCCTTAAAAGCGCTACCATGTCTCTTAGGTCTCGAGTTCGAATCTCAAGCTTGCCATTAGCTCCATTCTTCCTCCCCCACCCTTTTTTTGTTTTTTGTAGTAGCACACTTTGCTTAACACCCTTAAACCTCTTTAATTTGTATTTTGTACATTTTGTGGATTTGTAATAACATGTTTTCAGTTTTTACTTATGAGACCATTTTATTAAATCAAATGGTTATTTTGTTATACATCCACTTCATATTTGTTTAAAACCTTTAGACGTTACGATTCCAAAGGATCGAATATGCTAAAGAAAAAATGACAGAAGATATAGTACCCCATTCGGTAGAATGGATGAGTACACACAATTATGTGATATGGTGATAATGTGATATGGTGATAAATATTTAGTTATTTTCATGTTAGACAATAATGAAAAACATTTACAACGTTATAATAAAGGATCAATCAAAGTGTGTGATAGCTACCTATCGTTTAATAATCATATAGAATAATAAGATCACGTGAATTAGTAATGCTAACGAGTAGCGAATGAATTGTTCATTGAAACAATTTACTAATGTCCTTCCAAGATTAGAGATTATTTTCATATTAGAATACAATTAATAACATTTTTAAAGTTAGAATAAAGGATCAATCAAAGTTTCTGATAGCTACCTATCGTTAATATTAAAGAATAAGATCACATGTATTAGTGATGCTGACGAGTAGTGAATGAATTGTTCGATGAAACGGTATCGAAAATCAAAGTTTTATATTTTATGTGAACCTTTAGATTCATTTGAATTCGTTTCAACATAACGCGCTATTATATATCATTGTTATGAGCCCCTACTTTAACAATTAGGCGACTCAATAATTAATAAAATAAGTTTAAAAAATTAAATAGGTAGTCACAAAAGATAACATTAAGGAGCATAACTCCAATTCTAAAGCTACGACAAACAGTTGGCCGAGACTCGAGAGTCAGCATAAATATGTGTACAACAGGATTAATAATTGTTGCGACTTATAGAAACCAATAAACAAGGTATAACCTTTAAGTTTTGTCTTAAAAAATTTATAAGGCTTTAGCTTAAATTGCATTTATATATACACACACACAGACACACACATATATATATCAAGTATACTAGTAGCAACAAAAGGTTCAATGTACATTTTGTAGTAATAGGATGAGTTTAGTTGGTAATACAAACCTAATAATCAATTTGATGATTTGTTTAGTAACGTGATTAATTAAATAGTAACTACAACCTTTATTATAGTTTCCATTGTAATGGGGCTGTTAAACATAAGTACATTATGTATCCACAAGTTGGCACGGTTGAATATCCTGTCCCATTGGTCACAACTGCACCCTTAAAAGCGCTTCTCTGTCTCTTAGGACTCGAGTTCGAATCTCACGCTTTCCATTAGCTCCATACCTCCTCCCCCACCCTTTTTTTTTGTTTTTGTAGTAGCACACTTTGCTTAACACCCTTAAACCTCTTTAATTTGTATTTTGTACATTTTGTGGATTTGTAATAACATGTTTTCAGTTTTTACTTATGAGACCATTTTATTAAATCAAATGGTTATTTTGTTAAACATCCACTTCATATTTGTTTGAAACCTTTAGACGTTACAATTCCAAAGGATCGAATATCCTAAAGAAAAATGGCAGAAAATATAGTACCCCATTCGGTAGAATGGATGAGTACACATAATTATGTGGTATGGTGATAAATATTTTGTTATTTTCATGTTAGATTATAATGAAAAAAATTTACAACGTTATAATAAAGGATCAATCAAAGTGTCTGATAGCTACCTATTGTTTAATATTCATATTGAATAATAAGATCACATGAATTAATGCTAACGAGTAGTGAATGAATTGTTCATTGAAACAGTTCACTAATGTCCTTCCATGATTGGAGATTATTTTCATATTAGAATACAATATTCAATGGGAATAGAACGGAATACTGATGATGCACAAGGATGGTGGGATCAATCAACGCGCAAAGTGTATGAGCGTCATAGGCTACGTCCAAAGGTAAACAACGAAAGACACCTTAGAAAGAGTATACAACCCGTAGAAAATGGCACGAACGACCCTATCGACAAAAGATTTACTTGTAGGGTCAGCAAAACCAGAAATCCCAACCCATCAGAGAAGAATGCAAAGTCGAAGAAAAAATATAAAGAAACACCAGAAGAAATTGCCACGGAGGTAACCTCTTGGTCTATGTTACAGATTATTATGGTAACAATAATGTATTAAGTATCAGCTAAATGAATAATAATTAATTAGTTACTATGTCATAATATTCAATAAACACTATTGGTAAATTTGCAATTTTCTTGTATCTACAAAAAAAAGTATAATTTTGACGTTCATAATAAGTTCAATAATGGGCAGGAAGTGGCAACTACAACATCGTAAACATGATGTGGTGGTAGTAGCAATAATGTCCACGCGGGTCTACATCAAGTTTCCAATGCATCCAGGTTTATGATAGAGAACGTTGTTGGTTCGCCACTGTGTTTTGCCAAGAAAGAAGAACAATCGACATATAGTCCTAGTTGTTCAATTCCTACAAACCTAAACTCATATTGGTTTGTAGTACTCAATAATTGTTGATCTGATAAGTATAACTTATCAGAGTTGATTTATAAACTTTGTATACCTTTGCATTTGAACTAACAACTTAAAAATTTATCTTGTGTCATATATTAAATCTTCGTAACAATAAAAAAAATATGTACATGCAAGGTTTGTAACAATAATTGTTGCGGCTTATAGTAACCAATGTTTTGATAAAATATAGCTTTTAAGATTTATTTTAAAAAATTTATAAGACTTTTGCAACAAACTGTAAAATAAAATAAGCTGTTACAGATAAGTACGTAATGTATCCACAAGTTAGCACGGTTGAATATCTCGTCCCCTTGGTCACAACTTCACACTTAAAAGCGCTTCTCTGTCTCTCAGGTCTCGAGTTCGAATCTCACGCTTGTCATTATTGTAAGAACATGTTTTTTGTTTTTACTTATGAGACAATGGTTGTTTTTTATTTATTTTTTTAATATCAATGGTTATTTTGTTAAACATCCACTTCATATTTGTTTGAAACTTTTAGACGTTTCGATTCCAAAGGATCGAATATGCTAAAGAAAAAATGGCAGATGATATAGTACTCCATTTGATACAATGGATGAGTACACACAATTGTGTGATATGGTGATAAATATATAGTTATATATATCCAGTATACTAGTAGCTACAAAAGCTTCAGTGTACATTATTTAGTAATAGGATAAGTTTAGCTGGTAATACAAACTTTATACACAATTTGATGATTTGTTTAGTAACTTGATGAATTAAATAGTAACACAAACCTAATACTAAATTTTGTAGTATGCAAAACCTCTAGTACAGTTTTCAAGCAACGGTTGTATTACGATAATGGCAATGACATTGTTTTGAAGCATTACAATGTTTCATGAAAGTAACTAATGATTTGGAATCTATAAATACCCAATCTTTTAGTTTAAATGACAAGATAAATACCCATAATCAATCTTTCGCTTCTTCAACACACCATAACCATGGAACCATCGTATAAGCTATGAAAAGAATGTATTTTTAGATGGTTAATAATTTAATATTAAGACAATTCGTTTTTCTATGTAGGAAAGGACATGGAAGCGCAAGAGATGCAGTGAAGGCGAATTATAAAAAGTAAGATGTGTCGTTACGCCAATAAACGATAAGTTTGCTTGTGATTGCCTACAAAGAGTGATTTATGAAAGAAATAAAACCGTTTGGGATAAGGAAAGAATACTGAAAGGTAAGTATTTCCAATTTTGCATTTGGCATTTCATAGACACCAATGAAGGCCCGGGATCAATCATTGCCGCTAACGAGAGTCTTATGTCTTGGATATGGGCTAAATTCTCTGACAAAGACCTTGCAAGATGCATGCTTGCATGTCGAGAATGGGGTAGAGCAATACCTATTTGGAGGCATGCCACGAATTGGAAGATTCGGAGGCCTTTAAACACGGTGGTTGATGTGTGCAAATTCAAGCGGCCTAATGCTCGATTATAATAAATCCAAAGAACGTGATGACAATGATAAGTAGTGTTCTTGTAGTTATTTTTACGTATTTTTCATTTCTTTTTTTAAATTTTTTAGTACTAGGACTTTAGTATTTTTTATTTTTTAGTACTATCTTTGTAATTACTTCTTTACATATATAGTACTTGCACTTAATTTCTAATTTCTCACAATTCGTAATTTTGTAGTATTTTTTGGTACTAACAATATAATCAATAATTATAATAACAATCAATTTGAAACGACCTTAACATGGTGGTTTCTTTACTAATAAACATGACATATATAGTAACATCTTCCTATTTTATAGTTTTCAGGTGACAATAGTTTGTATAAAAAAAGTATATGATGCATCCGCATGGAAGTATGGTTGAATATCTCGTCCACTTGGTTACAAATATATACACAAATGTGCTTCTCTGGCTATTTCTCCCCGCCAATCTTTTGTTATTTTTATTTTATTTTGTAGAAGCACTCTAGTTTTGCTTATAATAAACAATAAACAAAGCATTTAAACTATTAAGTGTTATTAAAAAAAAATGTTATAATAATTTTGCTTAAATCGCATTTATATAAATATATATATATATATATATATATACACAAATATAGAATCAAGTATATTAGTAGAAACAAAAGGTTCGTCGAATTTTAAGGAATGTACATTTTGTAGTAACAAGATAAGTTTAACTGGTAATACAAACCTAATAATCTATAATCATAATAGCATATCGATTGATGATTTTTGTGGTAACCTGAACGAGTTTATTAGTAACAGAAACTTATATTAGTTTTCTTATTTATTGTAAGTAAATATTGTATCTACTAGTTAGCACGGTTGAATATCCCGTCCATTGATCACAACTGCATACTTAAAAACTAGTCTTTGGCTGATAGGTCCTGAGTTCGAATCCCACTCTTGTTATAAGCTCAACATTTCCTCTACTTTTTTTTTGGTTTTTGTAATATCATTTTAGTTTTTGTTTATAACAAGATTAGTAATTTTGTGCCTTATATTAATAATGAACAATAAACAAAGTGAATGTAATATATATATATATATATATATATATATATATATATATATATATATATATATATATATATATAAAGAATTATATAAGTATCCAAACAGGTTGAAACGGGTTTAAAGTTGATAAATTATTTAGTAAACATATCAATTTAATTTGTTATCATAACCTATATTACAGTTTGAATGTCTTTTTAACAAATGAACCAGGGGGACTGAAAATGGTGTGTATTAATTTGAAGGGACTGAAAATGGAGTACAGACGAAACAATGTTATTAGAATCGGGATTCTACTTTGAATCGGAAGGGGCTGTTAGAATCGAATCGTAAGATCGAATCGTAGAATCGTACGATTCTACAAACATGCGGAGTCCAGATGTTATAGTCAACTGCCATTAGAACATGATCATATCATAAGTTTATAAATAAAATAATTAAAGAAAATAGATGTTTACACTATAAGTAGGCAATAAATGACAATATATATTGATTAATATCTTTATTTTCATGATTTAGTTTGATTAATAATTCTAAAGTCCTCGTAAGTAATAAGTAATTACTAGAATCGTATAGAATCGTAGATAGAATCGGATGACTAAAGTTGAATCGTAGAATCGTACGATTCTACGATTCGAATCGGGACTCTAACAACTATGAGACGAACTATGGAGCTGAATAAAAATTCGAGTATGTAGTGTGTTAGCACAATTGTTTTTTTAAAATAACCTGCTAGATCTACAAAGCCAAAAATTTCAAGAGACAATTAATTTAAGTTTATTCGTTTTACAGAGATGCAAATTACAACATAAATTTACAACCAAAAAAAGTCGAGCATGCAAATTAAACTAATACTGAAGTAAAATTCGAGTATGTAAATTAATTACTCATAAGGCTCTCCGGTTTTAGTGTATTTTATTAACAAAACAAAATAAATAAAAAAACCAAAATTTCACCGGAAAACTTCACGCTATTAATGGCTTCCAGTTTCTGATTGTCTTCTCCGGCCGATTATCTGTAGGCAATGAACAAGCTTCTTGGGCGCCAATAAATAATAGAAACTGAGGAGGAAATAAGGAGTGAGAAGCAATTAATGCTCTTGGGCGCTGATAGGTTCTAGTCGTATCACCTAATCAAAAATAAACCTACAGACCTCTAACTAGGTAGTCAGTGGAAGCAGGGTCGAATCCACAGGGAGACAGAGTTTCTAAATCAATATTTAACCTATTCAGCTACTCCAGATGAAATCAGGGAAGAATTAATTAAACTAAAAAATAAACTACAGAAGACGGGATAAATCGAGGAATTGACTATGGACTAAAAACCTAGGGTATTAGGTCGGTCCACCATGCTTATACCAATCAAATAGGGTCAACTACTACCAAAACCTAAGTCAAGAGTCGGGGGATTAGAGCCTATGTTGAGCTATGGTTAAGATCAACGCTCATAGTTCAACATACGCCGCATGGTCACTAACGTAATCAGAACTACTGATGTGTCCTAGGCCTCTAGTCGTAGGACGGATCTGTGCAAACAACTATTAACCACAAGCAACCAACGAAACTGCGCAATAACGTTAATTACTCAATAAAGAACAAACCACATCACAATCACCCTAATCAAGCCCTAGAAATCAATAAGAGTCTAAATCACAATTATGGTATAAACATGGCTTTCCTATCTAACACCCTAGAAAGAGACTACTCACTCATAATCGAATTAACAACGACAGAACTAATATGAAACCCTAACAATTGCATCATGAACGATTAAATAAATAAACTAAGCAATCAAGAATAACAAAAGAGATTAGGGTAAGAAAGAATACCAGTTGACGGAAAGCAGGAACTTTTATTGAAATCGAAATAGGTTTGATCACCTCTAAATTAATCTAAAGTGTTTGAATTAAACTAAGAACAATGAAGAATAAAACTAGTCTAAAGCTATAAAAAGATGAATCAAAGATGTTCCTAAATAATGAGGAAAAAGGTATTTATAATACCCCTCCAAAGTTTAATTAAAACGGGATTAAAGATAAAAAAAATCCGCGTCGTCATACACGGGACTCGATCGGGCGAAGGCCACCCGATCGGGTCCATAGTAAAATTTCAACCCAACTTTATTTCTTGAATCCACGCAAACGCACAGCAACATGGGCTTAAAATCTGAGCCCACCCGATCATCAACCCGATCGGGTGATGGATCGGGTCCACTATAAGAACCCATAAATTCCCTCTCTTGGCTCGCTGGCAGCAGCAAAATAGGTTGGTGGCCCACCTTTGTTTGTCTTGTAGCGCCTAATTCACAATGGCAGTCAGCCAAAGTGGGCCATGCTTGTCCTCTTGTCTCTTATTCATACAGCAGCAAGTGGGCCCCTTTGTTTCTCCTTTGCGTGACAGGTAGCAGCAGCAATTCAATTAGTGGCAGCAATTTTTTGGACTTGGCGTAGCAGCAGCAGCGAAGAAATGACAATCATGCAGTCCACCCGATCGGGACCGAGTACATTACCCGATCGGGCCAGCATTTCGTTTTTCTACGTACAACAGCAGCAGCTCTCAAATGACAGCCACCCGATCGGGTCGGGCAGAGGGTGCCCGATCGGGTCTGGTGCATGTCCTTTCGCCCGATCTGATCGGGCACGGCTTGACCGATCGGGTCCGCGACTTCTGTACCCGATCAATATATTTTCGCCCAATCGGGCCATTTTTGCCCGATCAGAGTACGGAAATCTCTTTTTTGACTCTTTGGCTCTCAATTCTTCACGTTTAGGGGTGACCTCCTAAACTACCCATAAAGCTCGTGAGCCATCCTACGTGCCCCGTAACATCTCGTAGAGCCGTGGTTGCTTCCAAATGATTTAGGAATAGGGAGAAAACTCCCTAAAACCTGCAATTCAACACTAAAACACAAAACGACAACTATTTACGATAGTTAGCACAAAATAGCTCCCAAGAGCTCAAATGGCGCACAAATTAGCTTGTAAATAAGGGAGAAAACTCTATATAAATACGTGATATCAGGCGCCAAGAGGATTCTCCCGCCAAAGAGTGGAGTTGGGCGCCAAGGTGCCAAAACTCCCCCCCCATTTTCCCTCTTCTTTTCTTTTGGTAGCAATGATATGGCAGCTTCCCATTAGAAGTGTATGTCTACTCACATACACTCAATGTATGAGTATCACCTCTCTAATGTGCCAAATGGTTAATATGCAAGTTAGCACAATCATGCATGTTGGAGGCCCCTTCACTAACGTTGTACTTGCATTGGTTGTTTTTCATGAAGATTGCACAGGATTCAAAAAAAAAAAAAAAAACGCTCAAGAGTTAAGATCACTAGTGGTCAAGTCATGTCATTTTTAGGATGGCATTTGGGCTGGCTTGAAACGAAAACACATTTATGCCTACTTCTGGGTCCTTAGATACCCAATTATTGAATATATCAATTCTCATTTTGTTTGATTTGATTATCATTCCTGTGATTCAAATGTACTTTCTAGAGATCCCTTTTTATAAATATATAATACATTAAATATATATTTTAATAGATATATGTTTGTAAAATAAAGAATCTATACTTATTAATAAAACAAAATCATAAAAGTCATGTGTCATTCAACCTTTAAAAATGCGACATGTGTCAAACATCTAAACAGTAGTACTATCTGTCATAAACTCATAATTATATGCATTCACCAATTTAAGGAAGATATTGTAAGATGATATGCTTTCCAATCTAAAACAACGGAAAATACTATATTTTAAAAATTATAATACAACAATTAATAAAGGAATAACCAACGAATTTATTATCCGAACTCTATCAAAAGAGAACCATCTATACTCTATATTGTACTATACTATACTACTTATTAATAAAACAAAATCATAGAAGCCACGTATCATTCAACCCTTAAAAAATGCGACACGTGTCAAACCTCGAAACAGTAGTGTTATACAGTAGTGTTATGTGTCACAATTATATGCATTCAACAATTTAAGGAAAATATTGTAAGATGATATATTTTCCAATCTAAAACTACGGAAGATACTATATTTTGAACAACTATATTTTAAAAATTATAATATAAAAATTAATAAAAGAATAACCAATGAATTTATTTTTCCGAACTCTATCAAAAGAGACCCATTTTACTATATATTTGACAATAAATTTTTTCATCCTAATTGGGATAATCTTGCTACTCAAATATTTATCTAAAATTTTCAAACTCTATCTAATTTATCTTTCCATTGTTCTAAATTTAAAGATTATTATTAAGAGAAAATTTTAAGAAAAGATTGTGGAATGACTTTAATTAAGGAGAGCTAAAGTGAGAAAAGAGAGGGTTTAAGATCATTGAAAATGATGTTCTTACCACAATAGTCTTATTGATTAATTAAATGTAAGATTGGTTAATAACATGTAGTCATGTACCACTAGACATGTGCCTCAACTGTGAAGGCTCCACTGTTTTGGTATATAAAATCTTGCATCTATGCTGTGATAATCTTTCAACCAAAATCATGACTTCTCTTGGCATTGAATATTCATTTTGATCTAATATCAATAAATTCAAAAAAAAATGGGAAAATAATGAAAAATGAAAGTCAATTTAAGCAAAACTTCAAAAAAGATGAAAATATGGGAAAAATGAAATAAATAAATAACTGCTTCTTCCGTTCCCTAATACTTGAAAATAGTCAATAATGCAATACTTTGATGATTAATATATCTAATTATATATTAGAAAGAATAATGAAAAGTGATATTAAAAAACTGTGCATTGTGATCTAATTATATTTCATATGACTAAATTACTCGTGCTGTACGTCGAAAAGTCATGGTAAAAGTTTATATAGATAGACCACAAAAGTATGTGTTACAATAATTTTAAAACAAATAACAAGAAAAATATGGGAAAGAATATTGAAAATTATCAAGATGCTAATAAATATATCATACCAAAGTCAAAATTTTCTTTATACAAAGTTTCAAAAAAAAATATACAGGAAGTATATGAAAAGGGAGATACTAATAAAATATATTATATAAAAGGTTTAATATTTTTTGTAAAATTTAAAAGAAATAATATAGGAAATAAACTTTAATACGGGGAAAACACGGGAATATTCTAATAAATTGCTCTTGTTGTCCTATAAATTTCTCATTTTCTCCAATGCACACATATTAATACATAAATTGGTGGTGACTTCTTTACGATTATCTATATAATAAACCATCATTTATATCGACTTTTAAAAGTATTTTAGGAACCTCAAAATTTGATCTTATTTATTATTGACCCCATCTAATCGGAGAAATAAAAAGTTTATTTGGAACAACCATTTTAGGGAGAAATGAGAAGTTTATAATGAGATGAAGGTAGTATATTATATGAAATTCATTTTTTTTTTTTTTGCAAAACTCTAAAAAATTGAATATGGGAAAGGACATACGGTGATGCTAATGAAATACTCGAAGTATATGTGCTTTTCACGCGGATGAATAAATTGAAAAAATAGGAAGAAGGATAGTAAAAGTAAGGAAAAAGTGAAAAAGATAAAGTAAAGGAGACCAAAAGTAAAAGGGATTAGTGATAATTATATGGGTCGACCTACCATATGGGAAATAGGTTGGAAGGATACTATACTAAAATATATTTTATGAAAACTAGATTATTATTTTTGAACAAAATTTTGAAAAACAAAATATTATTGTATAAACTAATAAAAATTATTTTAAAGAATATGATTTATTTAACGTAAAGATCATCTGACATACATTAATTAATTATCACGTTGAACATTAACCTACAACCAAAAGGTTTTCCACCAAACTTAGGATTAATAATAGAACTCTATGGAGTAATTAGATGTACAATATATTTTCATAAATAATTGGTTATTTAATATGATGTGTCAACATATTTTTTCTTTATCTATATAGACAATGACCTCAAAGAATGAACCAAATGATTGTTCGAGAATGGCTATTCTTCACAATTGCTCCTTGTGATGATAAGCTCTTTCATTATATTAAATTGCATGAGTGAACATATCTAACTATTGGGTAACAATTCACGTAATTATATTTCATTAATCTTTTTCATCTAATTTGTACGTAATATCATAAACTTTTTTTTACTTCTAAAATAACCATTATCTACTAAATTATAGCTATAATTCTATAAACACAATAAATGAACAAAAATTTAAACCTAATTGGTATTATTATTTGGGACCACAAAGAAAGGCTACATATAAGAAAGGAAATGAGTTGTTAGCTTATTGATAAAAAAAATGAAATTGTTTATCTAACTTTTGATTTGAAGGATAGAGAAAAGAGATGGTATATTAATATCAAAAGAAATTATAAGTATTATACTTGTGGAAATGAAAAAAGAGAGGCTAGTTTTAAGGGGAGCTGAGATTAGGATTGTAGGGGATTGGTTGCATTCTCACAAAGAAAAAAGAGATTTTGAATCTGAAATGATACTAATGCACATAATTGGTGGTTGATAATCAAGGAGTTTGAGGGGAAAATGCATCAAAAATAATAAAATTTAAAATTAACCCCTCCTCCATTGAAGGATGCATATGTATGGTGATATAGAACATAAGTAATTAGAATTAAGAATTCTACAATAAAATTGAATTGACATTGTTGTTAGAGGTGGTGGTTTGAAGAATATGTGGCTTTCAAAAGAAAGTTTAGACAAAAAGGATACATCAAATCAATTGGTAGCGGTTGCCATAGACAGAGATAAAGGAAGTCAACATGCCCTAAAATGGGCAATTGATAATCTCCTTCAAAGAGGCCAAACTGTGGTGCTTGTTCATGTTAAAGTTAAGCCTTCTTACGGCTCTTCTCCTCACGTTGTTATCAATGGTAATTCTCCTTCTTTTCCCCTCTCCTTCTCTTTTTTTTTTATCTTTGATAAATGCATGGACATTATCTTTAACAATCATTTTTCATTTCCATGCTCGTTTTGAATTTGTTGTTTCCTTGCAACATTAGAGTACATGTTAATTCAACAATGTATGTTAACCTTGTAAATTAGGAATGTCACCAGATTGAATTCAAAGGAACCTGCCCCGTGCGTATCGAGTTAAGTGGGGATGAGGGAAAGTTTCGTGCATGATGGGTCGGGGATGGGGATAGTCATGGACATAGATTTCCCTTTCTGAATGATGGAATGGGGATGATGATAGATTCTTGGGCAGTACATGTATGGATGGACCTTCTTTTGCACCTGTCTTGCCCTATCGAAATTCCTATTGTTGGCCTTCATCATTGTGGTAATTTCCATATGATAAAGGATGTTAATGGAATTATCTTCTTTACAATTAAGCAATAGTCGTATAATTATGAGGTAGCACGAATGTATGCATTTCAACGGGAAGATCTATTGAACACATTTATCACGGAATTAGACGGTTAAAGATAATTATATTTATAAAAAAAGTTAAATAAAATCAATGCCAATCTGGAGAGACCTTATAGATTGGGTAAAAAAAATTGGATTTATGTGGTCTTAATAGAATCTAATAGAAAGAAAATGTGCTAAAATCTTAGATTTTCCCTCATTAAAGACACCATGGTTTATAGGGAAACTGATCATTAATACATTCATGAAGATGAATTAGATAATTGTAGCATTTATCAAGTATGTTTTTATAGAACTTTTAAAGTCCAAGGTATTTTTAGTGCTAAAAGTTTCAAGAGCAATCATTTCATGCAAATATATACCTCCTTTGTCCTACAGAGAATTGCGTTAGCCGGACTATTTATAATCATATGAATAGACCATAAAGAATTTTAGTTAGAACTTTAAGGTTTTGGCTTAAGTCAATGTTATAGAATTTTAAGGTAGAATCTTGATATAGATAATAGTCAGAAACTCACAGCTTTACAAGACTCACTACCTCTGTTCAGAATTATAATATTTAGATTTTTAAACTACTCACACACAGACACACTCTTTGTTTGCCTTGTTAGATTCATCTCAATACTACTTTAAATATCAACATCTTATAATTTCTATTTATACAAAATTGAGGATATTGATGCTTAAAATAGTGTGTATGAAAGTATGAAACTCTACCTATGATAATTAATAAAAAAAAATGAAGGAAATATAACTTATGGAATATGGTCCAAACTCCAAAATAACTTTCGCTTGAATATGATAATTTTGTGCAACATCGAACCGATAATTGTACGTCTAAACTGTTTCAACATTTTGTGTAGGTAGACAATGGGATCAACAAACGAAGGATTTGTTCCTCCCCTTTCGTTGTTTTTGCACGAGGAAAGATGTAGGTACTTGCGCTCCATTCTTGAAGTTAGAGCAATAAAAAAAGGAAAATTTTGAAACCATCAGTCCTAACTCCTAAATATAGATGATCTATATTATAAGATCTCAATCAAGTGGCCCCAATTTTAAGCTATTTATTTTTAAAAATGGTCTTTTACCTTCATTAACCTGGTAAATCAGCCAACTATAACGCTTGTAATTCTTTCATAAGCTCATTTTTATTCAACTAAAGTCAATTGAAGAGTTTCCTGGGTCATAATTCATTGATTTTGGCATTTAGTGTGTCAAATTAAGGTAAAAACCCATTGGATAGACAACCCTAAAGTTGATACCATTTTGGCATAAACAAAGCTCGGGATTTTTTTAAAGTAAATCGTTTGCGGAATTGCAGTTAGGAGTTTAGGATTGACAATGTTAATCTTTTGAAAGAAAAAAGTACTAACTCTGTTTTTATTTAGTTGCAAGGTTTCTAAAAAAACAGAAATTAATGCAAAATTTTTAAGTAGGTATTAGGGTATATAATTAAGGGGGAGTGGGACCAATGCTATGTAATTAACTATGAAGAATACATCACCCACCACCTTCACTGCCACCACAAGCCACCACACCACCACACCACCACCACACCACTACACCACCACAAACAGCACCCCCTCCCCAAAAACGTATAGCAGCGCACCACCACACCACCACAGACCACCACCACACCACCAAACCACCACCACAACACCACAAACAGCACCCCCTCCAAAATCGCAAACCACCACACCACCACAAACCACCACCACAACACCAAACCACCACCATAAACCACCACTACAACACAAAACCACAAATCGCACACCACCACCACAAATCACCACACCACCCCCGAAATCGCACAAATCGCACACCACACCCCAAATTGCACACCACAAATCGCACACCACCACCACAAATCCACAACCCACCACCACACCACCCCCCGAAATCTCACAAATCGCACACCACACCCCAAATCGCACACCACAAATCGCACACCACAAATCCACAAACCACCACCACACCACCCCCGAAATCGCACACCACCACACCAAAAATTGCACACCACCACAGATCTGGCCATTTTCGTTCTTTGTGTGGTGTTTTCGGCCGATTCTGGGTTTCAAGGTGGTGTTTTCGGCCGTTTGCGACATTGGGGCTGGTGTTTTCGGACAATTTCAGAGGTGGTGGTGGTGTTTTCGGCTGTTTTCGGCCTTGGGGCTGGTGTTTTCAGACGATTTCAGAGGTGGTGGTGGTGTTTTCGGCCTTGATGGGTGGTGTTGAGTCCGGCCTTGGCGGTGATTAGTGGTGATGCCAGTGGTTTTTACAGTTTAAGGTTGAGAGAAGGGGAGATGAAGGTTGAGAGAAGGGGAGAAGAGGTGAAGATGGTAGAGAAATGGTGGGGGTGGGGATGGGGTGTATGTTGGGGGGGTGGTGGTGGTAAGGTTAGGTTAATTTAGTGGGGGTAATTAGGTTGAATGAAGTAAGATTAAGTAATGTTAATTATATTTAGTAAGGGTAATATAGTAATTTTATATGGTTTTTTTTTAACTAAATAAGGAAAGAAAAAGAAACATTGCAACATTTGGGAAAATTCCGTTTTAGGAAACCATTGCAACTAAAAAAACGGAGGTAGTAGTAACTTTCTCTAATCCCAAATGTTTGTTTCATTTCCCTTTTCGAAGTTAGAATTTGACCAACTTTAACCATAAAATCACATCAATATATATATATATTGGAAAAAGACAAAAGCTTACAAATGTCTCCGATTGTTGGATAAGGAAACTAAAATTGGAAATTAATTTAACATACACAATAATTACACCCACCAACTCTTGATTTTGACTTATGTTCCAATATTAATATCATTTAGATAAATATTGAATGCTAATGAACTACCGGGTGTCCATTAGTAAGATATTATTTAAAAAATCTTAAATGAGATTTTATTGAATTTGTTGTCACACGATTTTTTTTCCAAAGGCAAATAATATATACAACTTTTAGTATTGTACATAAGAAGTAAGAAAAGGAAATAATTAGCATCGAGTAAACATTAGATAAGAGAGGAAGTGCAAAATTCTAACTTACATATTTCAAAGTTTATAAAATGGTGTCACTTAAAGCATTAGGGTTCAATATCAAAGCCTTATTCGTTGACCGTTGTTGCTTAGTTTTTAAATTACATGTTTGGTTAAAAATGTATGGATAGATTAATTGCCGAGACATAGTTCTTGAAGATTCAGAAGTTCAAAAGGCATTGATAGAGTTTGTTACTCAATCAGCCGTTGAAGTCTTGATCATGGGTTCTGCCGCCAAAGGAAATTTATTCACCAGGTTTGTATTCACAATTTCCAATTAATGGGTGTAAATATAATGTAAATACTACGGGAAATTCTATATGCCGATCTCCTAATTTGTAAAATTTCATGTGGCGGAAACAAAAAAAAAACTTACATAGGATGACCTTGTGGTATTGTTAAATTTACATTGTGGCATTATTAAGTTTACTTAGAGCTAACTCATTTTCTAATGTCAATTCATCAATTACTAATCAATCCTTGTTCTCTTCTTCTCCCATGCTTCTTCTTCGTCAATTTGCAATCAAAGTAGTAATTCTAGAAATCTCAAATCTTGTTAGACTTCATGCCTAAAATCTTATTTCTCCGTGAAAATGCAGCATGACCAATTGATTCAAGCTTTTATCTCCAAAAATATACCGAGAATACTACCAAAGAATAAGAGTAGTTAAAAGGAAAAATTGAAGCTATGAACCTTTATTAAAGAGAAACACTCATATGCGATTCAACATCAGCGAGGATGATACCCACATAAGTCTTGTGGGTTAGTCTACTTATCACCAATTGGTTTTAGGATGGAATCTCATATGAACTTATGTATAGTCAAACTCTCCTCCGGAACTAAGAAGACACCAAAGATTATCAAACAAGTAGCAGCTCTTGCAAATTATCTCCCCGATTAGGAATTCTTGCATAATTATGACTATTATTATCCCTTTGAGCAACCATTGGTATTTAACGATGAACATGAGTATGCAGGGGAGGAGAGAACAAAAGTAGGTTAGTAATTGATGACTTGAGATTAGAAATTAGTCAATTAATGATAGTTTAGCTCTAAGTAAACTTATTAATGCCACTAATAGCTTGTTTGGATAGCTAAAATTGGAGGGAAAGGGAGGGGAGGGGAAGGGAGATGGCGAAAATCCATTATTTGTATAACAAGTGAGGAAGTGAGGAATTTGGAGGGGAGGGAAATGGAAGGACCAATCTATAAGAATCTCCCCCCTCCAACAATGAAGAGATTTGGAAAAAAAAATCATCCTTCTTTCCTCCCCTCTCTTTCTCTTCCCTTCCTTTCCCTTCTTTTCCTTCCCTTTTTATATCCAAACATACTGTAAATGTTATAAACAATATCAAAAGGTCACCTTAGTTTTTTGTTTCCACCACGTAGAATTTTATAAATTTTAAGATCACCGTGTAAAATTTTCTAATAATATAATGTATTCCTTCCGTCCCTCAAAGGATTTCCCATTTCCTTTGAGCACAAAGTTTAAGGTAGGAGGTTGGTGTGGGGTCTAAAGTGTATTTTATAATTGAAAAATAAGGTAGTGAGTATCTTTTAGAATTGTTTATTAAGAGAGAGGGTGTGGGGTCAAGTACTTTTTGTAAGGAAAATGATATTATAATAGGTGGGTTATATTCAAATAAAGAAATGAGAAATTTAATTGGAATAAATAAAAATGGAAAAATGGGAAATCCTTTGGGGACGGAGGGAGTAATATTGATTATCAACCTAATAATAATAGTACAAATATAATAAACAAAATGAGTTGCTTAAAAAAGTTTGTGATATATATCAATGATGGGTGTAATATAGATTTGGGAAGGTAGATGTTCCTGCAGCTGTATCAAAAGGCGTACCAGAATTTTGTACAGTTTATTTGATTTCAAAAGGAGGCAAAATTACACACACTCGTTCAGCTTGTCGTCCGGCTCCACTCAATTCTCAACTTCGAACTCAAATCATGAATCAACCAACAACTTCAGCGGTTTCTCCTCCTCAAAGTAGTAGTAGAGTAGGTACTATCTCTAATTTATGTTCAATATTTATATACTTCCTCCGTAACGAAATAAATGCAACAATTTATTTGGACACGCATGTCAAGATAAAACTTTAAAGATTAATATCTCTAATTATGTATATGTAAAAACTATGATCATTAGATCATAAAAAACTACAAGTTGAGACAAATCCAACGAGACCCCACATGACTATATTTTTTCCTATGTACAAGTCACAAATTATGGCCAAAGTTAAAACTCTGAATAGTGTCGAAAGTACAATTGTTGCACTTATTTCGTTACGAAGAAAGTACGTAGGGTGTTAATGAATCAAGGCGAGTTTAAGCACGGAATTATTCAGGTTGCCTTCTACCATTTTTTTCCGAACTTGAGCCGAATCTCGCGTTTTTTTTTAACTCAAATTTTGAAATTGAAAAGTACTTCAAGCCTGTTCAAGAGTCTTTGGGGTTGACTTTAATTGTGCTTGACTCTTGAAACACAAGTCAAGTTCGAGGAGCTCACGAGCTAGATAGACTCATTAACAGCCTACTTGTGTATTAAGAGACAAAAGAAATATTTAGTAGAATAGTTTTTATTTCTTATTTGGCTTTTATCATTTTCATTAATAGTCTCATGAAATCAATTTTCCATCTTATTACTGACCAGGATCAGAAAGAACAACACCATCTGGATCACCATTTAGTGCAGGTGATGACTTGGAGTTGTTTAAGTAAGTAGAATCTTTGCCTAATAATCCTATTAGTCTAGTAATTAAATTGATTAATTTTGCCATTTTAAAGTGATTAAAACACATTGAAGTGGTTTCTATTGATCCATTGTTGTATTTGTTATATGATGTTATAACTCTTTACTGAATAAAACATATTCACACCGACTAGGCCTTTTTTATAAGAATCCACGGAAGCAATATTAAGTAAATAATTTAGACTTATTTTCGCAAAAACACAATAATTAATGTTCGTATAGAATAAGATAATCTTACACTTTCACTAACTTGGTCTAGGAAAACTCAAGGACTAAATGGTCACTTAACCAATAACCCCGTTAATTAAAATAACCTATTAAATTTAAAAACGTGACTCTTGTGAACACGGTTCACACAAAGAGAGTTTGTACTCACTCCGTTCCCCAAATATATATATGTAATCCTACTTTTCGTTTTCGTCCCATTCTCAAACTTCTTCCTATCTTTTGCTTTTGACAATATAGCTAAATCCTTGACTCTAATGATAATATAGGGTAATGATATATACAGTCCTTAGGTTGTATATAAGAATTAAATACATTTCCTACAATGGAATTAAGTTGAGAATTTATTCCAAAATCACTCGTGATCGGTGTTATTAATGTTTGAAAGTTCGCTATATATATCATTTTCCTAATATTAATATTTGATTGAATAGGTCACCATTTACACGAGGGGGTAGACATCCACATATGAAATCATACGGTGACATCCTATCAGACACAGATATCTCATTTGTAAGTTCAGGAAGACCAAGTGTTGATCGTGCACCAATTCCATTAAGTGAAGCACCAGAAGAAAGGAGAAGTAATGCAAACAGATTATCAACAAGCTCAGACAATAATATTAGTAATAATGATTATATGTATGAATCATTTCATCGAAGGTCATCCGTTGATACTCCTCTATCTTTATCTAGTCCTCCTCCTCCTGGTTCCTCTAATGCTTCTTTTGATGACCTCTCTACTGTACATTGGTCAAACGTACACTCACAGTCAATGGTGAGTTTCTATCTTTTTTCCCCTTATCAATTTTTATCTCCTTATTATATTAACACTACTTTAATTTTAGAACGTAACTTGTTGAGTAGTTTATGATTATTATTTTCTTTAATCAAGATAAGTTTGAACGTTTATCGTGGCATATAGTTTTAAGGAGATATTGGAGATGTTTGATAAATGGCTTTTTGGGTGGTTTTTTTCATTGGCTTTTGGCTTTATATGTGGTTAAACAGTAAAAAAAAGTATTTGGTAAACGGCTTTAGGAGTGCTGTAAAGTCGGTTTTCCAACCAAAAAAGTGTTTGGGGGCAAAGAGAGTATGTTAGTGTTGATAGGAGTTAGTGTTCTTGTGCTTTTTATTGGAGTGGAGAGAAAATGGGCTATGTTGAGATTGAAGGTGAGACGGTGTGATTGGCTTTAGGAGATAGAGAGAATTATTCAAATATTAGGAGGTTTTTTGTTCTAAAACTCGAAGTGTTCAAATTATTATGAGACATATGAAAATTGGATGTGTTTGAACTAGTGTTCGACAAAGTGAGTAAGCTCTAATATGTTCTAATAAATGAAATTTTGGAATGGGATTTAAAATGCATTGATATAACATTGCCTACACTTACTTTGGAACCACACACATCAAAGCTATAAGTTCATATTAGTTAAGTACAAGGTCCATAAGGTAAGTATAGAGTAAGTCACAACTATCCAAGTTTGATTCACAATTATAATAAGTTGAGATAAGTTCAAACAAGTTTAGATAAGTATTAAAGAGAAGAAAATGTACCCTAATATATGAATATTGAAATGATGTTCCCTAAATGATTGCTTTTAAAAGAGAAGGTTAATCAAAGATATATGAATAGTGATTATTTCATCTTAAACTATAGGATGATGTAGAAGCACACATGAATAGATTGAAGGTGGAGTTAAGTCAAACAATGGATATGTATAGTACTGCTTGCAAAGAAGCATTTTCAGCAAAACAAAAGGTATACTACTCTCTTTACTCTCTATCCCAAAAAAACGTCCGTTTCACAAAAATTGTTACACTCCTTGTTTTCACGCATATCAATGCAAAACTACATGACTATATTTTCCTTATATACGAATCACAATTCACAAACGATAGTCAAATTGAAGTTTATTAATAGTTTACCATGAAAACGTAACAATTTATGGGAAATGGATGGAGTATCAATTAATAAACAACAAAGGAGTATATCTATGATTACTATGAAGTTAGTTAATATATTTTGATTACAGGCTCTTCAGCTCCAAAAGTGGAAAACAGAAGAGGAACGTAGGGGGGACGATAATTTTCGATATTCAGAAATAACAAGAAGTTTCATGGAAAGAGAAAAGGCGAAGGCGGCCATGGAAGCATCAGGTCAAGCTCATAAGAGACTAACCGAAATGGAGGCGCAGAAAAGGGTAAGTGTAGAGATGAAAGCATTGAAAGAAGGAGATTGTATAAGTTCAAGTGTTAGGTATAGAAGGTATACAATTGAAGAGATAGAATCTGCAACAGAAAAGTTTATTGAATCGCGTAAGATTGGAGAAGGTGGATATGGTCCTGTCTTCAGATGTCAATTAGATCACACATTAGTAGCTGTTAAGGTGTTGCGTCCTGATGCTGCTCAAGGAAGATCTCAGTTTCAACAGGAGGTAATTCAAATGTCATTACTCTTTGTAGTCTAAGATTACTTTATGCAATTTGACTTCTATTCTATGTTGCACGGACACTTCATGAAAGTCGCGCATGACACGTATCAGATTGGCACAATTACATATTAAACTGTGCACATTAAACTAAAACAGAGGAAGCTTGTATCATTTGATTTTATATAGAGAGGCAAGTCTTGTTATATGCATTAGTATATACTACTATAAAACTTATCGTGTGAATAAGCAAAGAGTTGCAGGCCGTCACCTATCATCTCATATCGCTGATATGACATTATTGTATTGGATACATGGTACCATATGCATTACTAAATACTACTTAATCATTACTTATGAACAATTTGTTATGAACAAATCTTTGCAGGTTGAAGTGCTAAGTTGCATAAGACACCCTAACATGGTACTACTATTGGGAGCGTGCCCGGAGTATGGATGCCTAGTTTATGAGTACATGCACAATGGTAGTCTCGAGGATCGACTATATTGTCGAGGTGGAAGTCCGCCACTGTCTTGGCAACATAGGTTCCGTATTGCTGCAGAAATCGCAACCGGCCTTTTATTTCTCCACCAGACAAAGCCAGAGCCTTTGGTGCATCGAGACTTAAAACCGGCAAACATACTCCTAGATCGCAACTTAGTTGCCAAAATTAGTGATGTAGGGTTAGCTAGGTTAGTTCCTCAAGCTGTTGCTGATGGGGTAACACAGCTTAGGATGACATCCACTGCTGGTACTTTTTGCTATATAGACCCTGAATACCAACAAACAGGTATGCTTCCTTTCAATCTTTCTGAACTCTAATATTTCCTTCCACAGATAAACGTCAAACTTTCACATTCGTTGATGCACTGTTTTGACTACTAATTTATTTACTTACATATGTACAAACTTTCACAATCGTTGATGCACTATTTCGACTACTAATATCTTTACTTACAATATGTACAAACTATCACAAAAGAGTTCAAATATAATATACTTTAGTTTTTAAAAGTGCTCATTTTTACGACTCTTCGTATTCATCTATTGACATGTCCGTCACTGACCCTTATAACATGCATCAACGTAACCTTATTGGGCCTATTAACAAAGTGACTTGTTTTTAACCCGACCTGCTCAATGACCAGGTTTAGTTGCATCCTTTAAAAACCTTGTCTAGCATGGGGGTAACTAATATTATTGTGGTTGTTATAATAATAGGTATGCTTGGAGTGAAATCAGATGTGTACTCCCTTGGCATAATGCTATTGCAATTAGTAACAGCAAAGCAACCAATGGGTTTAGCTCATGTTGTTGAGAGAGCAATTGAGAAGGGAAACTTTGAGGAATATTTGGACCCAACAGTTCCTGATTGGCCTGTTGAAGAGGCTTTAAGATTTGCCAAATTGTCACTTCAATGTGCTGAGTTGAGGAGGAGGGATAGGCCAGATCTTGGCACAGTTCTGTTGCCTGAGCTTTGCAGATTGAGAAATATTGCAGAGGAAAGCTTGGATGCTATGATGTTTGGTGGTGGATTTGATAACTATCATTCTAAATCATCCAACACCCAAGTCTCTGTTGGTCATGTAAGTCCAGATTTTAAGATATTCGCCGAATTTATGTTACATCAAGTATTAGGTGATGTGGACTTACAATAACTTTACATTAAGAGACAACCATTAGAATAGTAGGAAGTCACTTTTTTTTATAAAAGAAACGTGGCTATGATATTACGATAAATTATTGCAAGTCTGCCTCATAAAAAGTACTTCAAGGAAGTATGTGCTTATCATATGAATAAGGTATACTAGGAATTAATATCTTTGCTATTTCTTTCATGGAAGTATTTTAGTTAAAAGATATTATGTGCTATTAGTTAACGTACGTTTTGCATATATTATTGAGTAATAGCTATTGTCTTAGAAAGATTGTAGAGACTAAAAAGATCTTTATAGTTCAAATGAAAAAGCAGCTAAAACTAATACATCTATAATAATTAGGGTAAGAGAATAGGAGTATATTATAGTTTTGTATGACTTTTATCATAAAGGGATCCATGTGTAATAGTTCTTGCAAGAATTTTAAGAAGATGTAATATGATTTTTTTTATCTTCGTATTTTGAGTGGTGAGATTGTCATAGGTTGGTAGTTTTTTTTAAACCAAAGGTCATCTATCGAAGACGTATAACAATTAGTATTTTTTTTTAAAAAATACAAACAATGGAGACTGGCATGTAAGGAAACTTTCTGCGTGAAAGGACTCAAAGGAGAGGATGATGTTATACAATGTCACTCAAGAGGAGATGAAACAAAAAGTGACGAATTACATGAACCTCTTTTCATAATAATTAACATATTTCACCTAAGAATTAGTTTTAGTTGCATCAATGTGTCTTGGCTAGGTGGATGGAAAGAATATACATAATTTCCAAACTTAAGTCATAAATATACATTTTGGCTACTTTGCATGCAAAACTAATTTGTGAAGACTATGATAAAATTGCTAATAAAGTATGTTTTACCATTGCAGGAATCTATAAGCGGTCCACCTTCTCGTGAAAGTTGTAAGAGTTCATTCGGTGGAGACTAATTACAACTTCTTGGTAATTGGTATATGTGATTATTAAAAATGCAGAGTGGAAAATTTTTGTCACTAGTTCTTACACTTGGAACACCAATACGTAGTTTCATGGATAACAAATATGATTCACTAGCACAGAAAATGTATAATTTAGATGTTCACAACAAATTCAGAATAGTTATATTATGGGAATATATACTTTTGAAGTTGGAACAACTCATATATTGATAGATGTCAAGTAACTCAAGTGTGTAAACAACAAAAAAGAGAAAGTGTACACGTATTCTTTTGTACAATTTTTATCCTATACCAAAACCTATTCTATATTATTTCTCATTCGAAAAACTCCAAATAAACAAAATTCACATTGTATGATTTCGAATAAGCAAAAATACACTTTATGTATAGAATATTCATCCTACAACTAATATATAGGAACACACTCACTTTTTCGGGGTGAGGTAACTTGTCATATACTTCCTTTTCTTAATTTTTAGTATTGGGGATGCATGAATTATGTGATGTTAAAAAGAGAGAGAAACTATAAAACTGCTATTGTGATATGAAGAGAGTGAAAAAGCAACAAGCAAAATTAAATAATTTGTTGTAACTTCTAATTGATCACATTGCTAATGCATAATATTATTAGAGGACTATCGTTTTATCGAGACAATACTTCTGTAACATCTTGGCAAATCTATCAATTACTCGTATCAAAAAAATAAATGATCAAGGAATTTAGAAGAAAAAAAGGCCCTGAGAATTGGCATTTTTTTGGAATATGACCCTAACAAAAGCCTACTTCTCTATAGACTATAACTATGAACATACAAGCCCGGTTCAGGTAACAGAAATGTTGGGCATCAAAAGAATTGGAACCATCTATCACTAATTCTTAAATATATGTCGGTGTATCAAATCAAAATCCCATGCTGTCGTTGTTATACGAGTATTGAGATTTCTTCTTGAAAGCCCAAATAACCATCGCTAAATTGCCTGAAATCTGCATACTTATCAAGAAGCAACAAGCTAAAACAGTGTGTGTTATATATCATGTTGCACAAGGCACCATCCTAATAGTCGTCAACAGGTTCTTCCTCGCGTTTTTTACCCTTTGGTCGCCCAGATCTTCTAACATCTTTGCCTGCGAGCAGTTCTAGTGCTTTCTCCATATCAATATCACTTGGATCCAAGTTCTGCATTCACGATAAAAAACATGACACGGAAGTATTATTTAATTTAAACGGGGGAAGTCGGGAGTCTATCTGCTCTTGAAATAACAATCATCAAGCGGAGTCCAAGATGGTTCATTCACTTGACTCATCCCATTTCACGGAAACTGTAGGACACTACAGAAGAATTCCATCTCCTTTCTTCAAATATAGAAATTCTAAAAGAACTTTATTTTGTGGTTTATGTGACACTCGAAGTTGCAAATGGTTCAGGGATTAAAATTCAGTAATGGTAACATGTTACCTAGATGACACTAGCAAAGATGGGCGAGAGAACAGTAAGAGCTGCTGAAGTGCAGAGCACTTAAAGCAAATGATATATTGCAAAATAAAACGAGCCTACAAGCTAAGACAAAGTGCAAGTAAACATTGACGGGTCTAGACTCCAGCAGGACTGCCTACTAACATGATTCATTTTCAAAAGAAAAAAAAAAGAAAACCACCATCTACGATTCTTCGCTTATCAGCACGGCCTCCGAAATAAAATTTAGTTAAAAGAACTGATTTTACTGTAGGAGAGTAGAGCATCATCCAATAGATTGACGTAATCATACATAGAACAAATGCTTGGATACAGGCTACAAACAATATGCAACATTCTATTACGTATTTAAGAGGCAAATTTTCCAAAATGTTGAGGAAACTAGATGATACAAAGATTAACCACTACAGATTCGGATAGATATCGAGAGTTACTAACACAAGCATACTAATGTATTTGAGGTTTTATGACAAAAAGATTTCATAACATGCAACAAAAATAAGACAACATTGGTAGATTAACATCAAAGCAATACCTTTGGCACAGGGGCAATATGACGTCGATGCCTAACAGTGAACCCTGATTTTGCGATCTTTATTATTACTGGCTGACTATCCACAGGATGATTTCCCTGGGAGATATTTCCACAAATTATCAAGTTCAAGGAGCTCTAAAAATAAATAGAAGTCTAATTGCAAGTAAGGAAATGGAAAAAAGAAACTATGAAATAGAGTGATACCAGTGAAATAGGATAGCGAAGCAAATCGATTGCATCTTCCAGCGTAATTGACTTTACATCCTTGGTCTGAAAAGGATACAAAATTGAAGGCATTCTAAGAAACTTTTTGTCTTTTACCCTAAAAGAAACCAAGTCCAAAAACTATGGCAAACAGTAGGGATCTAGTAAGAAATCAAGGAATTGCAGACATAGTTTAGAAAATAGAGAGGGGGAGGGGGAGGGGGAGGGAGTAATATATACAAAGAGCTTTTCCACAAACTGATTGTTCTCCATCCAAAATATGAAATTTAGTCACACTCAAAACAGGTGAGTTTGTGAGTACTAAAATATTCAAACTGTTTAAGAATGTGCAATTGTAACAGCTTCTCCCAACTTAAAATTTACTTTATGATGATGCTCTACAAGGAGACTTTACTAGGAAAGAGGTGGCACATTCTAAAATCACCATGTACAAATCCGGGAAGTGTCAAACAGTTACCAAGTCAGCTCACAAGGAAAGATGTAATCGTTGCAGTAAGCCAGTAACCATATAAACCCAACGGGAACACACATTTCCCTCAGGCTGGATTCAGTGTCCACTCATCAAGCTAAGTTGGAACGTCGGGAGATAAATCAGATTATTAGAAATTTTCTAAAGGATAAAATCTACTCTTAAACAGAATTTTCTATTTCTTTGGTCTTACGGTTAAGCAGGTAGGAAGGGAAGCAAGGGACAGGCAACCACTCCTATTTGCTTCATCTTTAGTTACAACTTCAGGCACTGGAGCAATAGAGTTTGCACCTATGTTCTACTTAGATACGGGTGTCGAAGTGCCAGACTCCGCCATTTTGAAGAGCAGTCAAGTTTTTGGTTTCAAATGAAGTATCCAAGTGTCGTGTTGTGTCGGAGTAACATAGATATGCAGCATAAAAGTTGGACTAATGTTCAAAAGGTCCTAAACTTTGCAGCAAAATTAGGCTGAGTAGCATGCACAAGGTTCAGCTATTCTTACTAACAGACTTCATTTCTAGAAGGGGCATGATCTAATCTTTTAACAGAAGTCTTTCCATATAACAAGGCCGATATATGGGCGGAATAATGAGCGGAGCTTGAATATCATGGAAAGAGCTGTTCAAGTCATGGTCTTCAAATGTTGAGTGATACATGGTGTATGGACCAATATGCATTAATTTTTTCAGCTTGCTAAACCGATATTCCCAGAGTCGTAAAGGACGGTTATGTATCAGCTGACACTATTAAAACTAAGCTGCTAGCTTAGTACAGCCGATATAAATTTCATGCAGCATCGACAGACACACATGACATTGCAAAAAGTATGTTTTACAATAGCAACCACAATTTAGTACAGTGGTGTAAAATAAGTTCATCCTTGTCAGATATACTTTGAGTTAAAACGGAACAAGTGAGCCTATGAAGTTCTCCTGTGAGTAAAAAATGCCTTATAAAGAACCGGTGACCGGACCTCGAAATAATCCCCTCCAGCACAAAAGCAAATTCTTGAACTTGTAATTCGATTAAACTCGGTATCTGTAGTACAGAAGTACGACATCAAGCTTCTTAATGTTAGGTTGTGATGAACAGGTTTGAGATTGGAAGTTGAAGATTATTTGATTAATGATTTTTATATTTTCTTGTGCACTTATCAGATCTGAAGCAGAGGACAAACTCAGAAATGTTGTCGAAGATAGGATAAAACCGCTCTAGCTAACTACCCATAAGCTCTACTACTGTATAAACTAGGTTGGAGTTTTGAGCTTGAGATGTAACAAACATAAAAGATCATTCTGAAACAGGAACAGGAACATTTAGCTGCTATAGAAAGAGTTTAAAATGCTAATTGGATGAAATATATCTTTTTTATTTTATTTTCAAGATAAACTCCCTATATATTCATGTGTGATATTTCTACTTAGAGAGTAGGTTTTATCATATAGAGCTATACCATGCTTCAAAAAGAAACCATCTACCCTGATACTTGGTATAGCTTTGTGTCAACTACCAAAAGCAATTACGACCACATACCATCTTGCCAATCTTTTTTCTTACTCTACTCCTAAAGTCCTAATTTAAGCCTTTTTCATTTCTTTCTTTCACTTAATACAGACCTTGAAGTGATGAAAAGTATTATAGTTGCGAAGCACAGTAAGGCAGTGCAGTGAAAACAATCAACTTCTGAGTTTAAGACTTTAAGTCCTATGAGGGATTTAAAGGATGGTCAATAGCAGTGTCACATAATTCGCGGAACGCCCCGGAACGCGGAACGAATTCGGGAACGGAATTCGCTACCCCTTGGTGAATTCGGTACGCTAAAAAATAAGGATAAAAAAATAATTTACTGTAGTAAAAAAGCCTAAGGATGTTCAATTATATATATAGCACAGATTTATAACTTAATTTAGAAATATGCACCAAACTTTAAAAAAAGTGAAAAATAAAAAATAAAAAAAGGAGAACCAACCACGTGACACTGACTCATGCTCACACTTTAGATTTAGAAAGTGAAAAAAAAAAAAGAAACGTGACTCTTCAGTCACCACCATCGCACTTCGCACATCACCATCAGACAAACTGGAAGCTTCACCGACGATGACGATGTCGACGACCAACTGCGCCGAGCTCAGGTGGTAGCTTCACCGGAAATGAAGCCGTCATCTTGCACAGAATTCCAAGTAGAACAAAAGCCCTAAGGTAATTTATACTATTTTAAACAAATTTCTTCACAAACTTCAGATCTAAATTCTAGAGTTCGAAAATTAACCCTAATTTCGCAATTTCTTCTCATCTTCTCGACCCTCCTCTCTCAATCAATAATGTAAGAGTAATTTCTCAAATCTCAGATCTAGGTTTTGGTATAGGAGAAATCAATTCGCTAAATTACTCGTTCCAATTCGCGAATTACAGCGATTTGGTTCGAAAACGAACCACGAATTGGAACGAGCGACTTGATTCGAAAATCGCAGGGGTACCCAGCGAATTATGTGACACTGGTCAATAGTAAGTCCCCATCAGTAACACATGCATGTGCTCATTCGTTTTGAAGTCTCATAAAGATAATAACACGCAACTTTGGATATCCAATAAAATAGATTAACAGAACAACCTGAGAAATAGATGCTCTTTTGGGTAAATATCCTTTCCTATCTTCGCCAAGCTGCACATATGACCCATAAGGACCACCCTTCAAAAGGACCTGTAAGGGATACCAAAATTAGATTATTTCCGATTAATAGACATTCCAATAAAACAATGAACGCAGTCCCATCAAAAGTATTCACTGATTGACTATGACCATAAGTTTTCTTTATGTAATACCTTCTCACCAGAAACGGGATGAGTACCCAGCAACTTTGGCTCTTCAACCGAAGTGTTATTTTGAGGAGCTTCATCTTCTTCCTCTTCCCCATATAATGTTTTAGCTATAAACCTAACACCAAGATAAAAGGCATTAGCCGTCAGGAAATCAAAACAAGCATATGTTTCAGCAAAGTTTTTTTCAAATTAGCTCCAAATTCATCATCAAAGAGCAAGATAAATAACATCTTCCAGGTGCAAGAAGAAGGTAGGCTAAGAGAGAATGTCAGTAGAAGGGATTAGTTATGTAGATAGTACTTAGTTATAATGGAAGGGAGAATAGCATAGGAAGAATCTCTATACTATAAGGGAAAAGGGGGTGAACACCAAAAAATAAGAAAAGAAATAACGAATAAAATAAATCAAGGAAGTTAAATCTCCTATAATTAAGGAATTCAGTTTTATTTCCACTCTTAGCCATTTAATTCAACGAATTTCTTTTAGGTGATAAAGCACTAAACGAATACAAGTGTTCAATATTTTCTCTCCTCTACTCCCTTTCCTTTTCTTGCTCGAAATGACATCTTCCATTAATTTTTGGAAAGAAATTTTTGTCTTTTTTGGCGTTTAGTTCTTAGATCACTATTGCTAATCTATCCTCTGATATTTATTACTCTTTTTTAATGTATGTTTTATATTATTTCACTATTTCAATTCTTTCAAGATTACAATTACACCCTCTTCAAAGACAAAATAACTAATACTTAACAATTATTTCTTAAAAAAGTATGAAAAATATGTATAAACTTCCCTATAGTTTCTCCGAAATCCTTACATATTACTCTTTCGCATACGGAACGCCTCACTTGCATATAAGGCTAGAAGTTCATAAAAGGGAGTGGCATGGGAAAGAGAGTAATGGGTTGAGTTTCTACTTTGGGACTTGGGAGTTGAAGGCCACTCAAGAGGTCGTCCGTTAGCATTCTTGTTGAGTAAGCCCTCTCCCTCTATATTTATAATCCTAATAAGATCTTCTCATACTTTATCCTTCTTGTTTTCAATTGCAAGTTCTTGTCACATATACCATGTTAAGTACTATTTGGTATCAAAGCGAGAGATGGTTGGTGGATATATAGCGTTGAACAAGATATCGTCGTTGTCGCGCAAGATCATTGCTGATTTTTGATAATCCTTGCGGCAGGAGGTGCTGCTACACGAAGTAACAGTAGAACACGAAAATCTCGGTTTAAGGACATTGTAACACATAATATTGCTGGTTTTCGACAATCCTTCAGCAGGAGATGCTAGCCGAAGTTAAAGCAAGTACAGAAATGTCGATGAAACTCACAAGGAATAAATGTCTAAGTAAATTAAAGCGGCAGTGTCATGGTCATCCTAGACTAACAAAGAAATTAAGTTCTATTCTTAGAGCATATTTGAAAGGAAGCCCAACCAAGGAGAAACTTCATGAATGTCAGGATTTCGAGATTCAAGGTGATGTTGGAGGAAATAACCCCTCTGATTTTCATATTGGGAATGGAGGACATGATTGAAGGTACCAAATGGATATACCACTCTTTGATTGTTGGAATCTCACAGAAAATGAGGTGGAATCAACAGAGGGAGCCCTTTGGTTTAGATGGGAGCATAGGAGGAGCCCTATAAGGAGTACGCCAAAGCCAAGGTCCTACTTCTTTGACAACTCCGTCCACTTTGGGTGGGATCCATCC
This sequence comes from Patellifolia procumbens, assembly GCA_947645195.1. Lineage (NCBI taxonomy): Eukaryota > Viridiplantae > Streptophyta > Magnoliopsida > Caryophyllales > Amaranthaceae > Patellifolia > Patellifolia procumbens. The sequence goes on along the minus strand of CANSGD010001494.1, from coordinate 384,508 downwards.
ATGAATAGGAGCTAGCCATTTCCCAAACCGCATAGCAATCGCTATTGGGAACTCAACTTGGCCCTAGCAACGAATTTGCTATCAGAGTGTTGATAAGTTTGAGATTTGGGCCACTAAAGAGATCTAATATCGGGCCCAACTCTTCAAGTAGAAAATGAATTAGCCGTGACTACAAACACCCATTCTATTACACCATACCAGAACACTTAGTCATATTTAAATACGTACCATAAAAAACCCATCCTCCCTTCCCATAGCAAAACAGGGAGCTCAAGTACGTAAGGGAAAGATGTTTTTGCTTCAAATGTGACGATAAGAGGTTAAGCGTCCGTTTACTGGAAAGAAGTTTTCATGGAGGAGCACCCTTTTGCTAAAGTATGGAGAAATTAACATGGTAGAGAATTCCCAAACACGATTAAGATGTTGGGTACCATCAAGGGGAATGAAGTAATTGTGATGGTGCAAAAATTAGGACTTCCATTAGTGCCAACTCCAAATTTTGAAATTTCTTTGAGGACGAGGAATCATTTCTTTGGTAAGGAAAATCTCAAGGAGGACCGAGAGGTTTGGAATGATTTCCAATTACTTAACTTAAGGAGATTAGGACCCGTCCCTATTAATTTGAAGTGGTTGAACGTGAAGTTTCAAGTGAATGGAAAAAGGGGATCCTTCTTCGGGATGGTCAAAATCTCACTCAAAGTATAAAAAGAGTACCTTAAGAAAAGGTGGAGGTATCATAATTAAATTTAGCCATCTCAACGCGGGCGGAATTCTGGAAGAAAACTACACACATGGATTGATAGGGGAAAATTAATGCTTGTGGGTGCTTTGTGCTTGTGTGTTGGTTTGTATGAGGTATGAGGAGGTTCTTATAAGGCCTCCTCATCCAGCAATCTCATAAATGTACATCTGTCGTTTGAAAAAGACAAGAAAAGTTAAGTTGGTGTAGCTCCTTCAACCCCTTCTTTAGCCCAATCCTTTTGGAAATAAGGATTTGGCATGGTTGTGCCATGGTTATTTTGCATCGGTTATAGGGCCCTCAGAATACCCAACAAGCAACCCGAAGGAATGGCGACAAATTCGTTTCAGAGGTACCTTATCTGAAAATAAATGAGCCTCCTCTTCGAGTCATGGCCTGGATCCGGATCCATACTCTGTGAATCTAGCTTCGATCGTATCCGACATGATTAATGCACCATTGAACCCGACAAAAGATTGTGACTAGAATTTGTAGACCTAATTTAACTCGATAACCACCTTGTTCCATTTCCTTTTGTAGTACCTAGAAAAAAATACTAGCAAATTATACAAAAGACTATATAACACTTTACATCCACACAAATGCAACGTAAATGACTGGTTGCATTAGTGTCGGTCCAGAGTGGGAGACTGCGTCATGTTGGTGATCTGTGTAATATAGTCACCTCAGAGTGAAAGGGTAGCCAATCAAGAGATTAGTGTATCTTTTATTTGCTAAATGAATAGAATAGAGCGAAAGATTAGGGTTTGGTTCTCAAACATTTGATGCGTTTCATCAAAGCTTTCTAGATGGATTAGGAAGTCTGGGTTTGGCTTATGGTCTTCGGTACTTTTTATTTGTAAGACTAATAAGAGGAATAAAGAGAGGAAAATGAATAAAGGTTTTCACCTTAGCTTCGGTCGACTCGATCGAGCGTACTTATCAGCATATTCAGAATTTTTCAGATTCGTACCTTTTCAGCATATTTAGAATTTTTCCAACACACTATGATCCAATTTTTTCCTTTGGAATAGTCGGATTCATGCATATTTTTCATGCCTAGTATCCCATATGTGTAATGGACAAGCTCATTGATCAATTGTATGCTCATAGTCTTTTCTAAGTTAAGCTCCATCCAATTTAGATAAGGCCGAGAATGTATGCCTTCGAACTCACAAAGGGGATTATTAGTTTCTCCTTATGCTTATTCTTACCACATTTTAGTTTGGTGAATGAGGTAGGTTTATCAAAATTGCATTACTTTTCTACAATGACATTTTAGTATATAATTAGCATAATGGAAGCAACATTTTATTCAATGAATGCCTTCCAAACTCACGAAGGGTGTTATGACTTGATGAGTTACTTGTGTCTTTTCGGCTGTCGGTGAATAAGGTAGCTATTTCGCCCATCGCAAAACTTGTGAGTTTTCTTCCATGAAATCTTTAGTCTATAATGCAAGTGAACAAAATCAATGTCAACATTTAACTATGGGCTTGGGACTATGCGATCCCATCATTTAAATACCAATTTGAAGAAATTCACCTTTGTCCAAAATGAGCTTTCATATTTGTGTGTTCCAAATACCTATAGAGAAAGTTGGAGAGATGTTGCAATGACACTGACCAAAGGCTTAAGGGGTTGAGGAATTCTTTGGTTAAGAAGGACCATTATAAGTGGTCCCACTAGGCTTCTAAGGCCTTTTAAGCAAGTTTTCACAAAAGATTTTGTATTAGAAGTTGTACAGGTTAGTGTAGATGCAACAACAAATTGTTCGAACCCATTCGCCTTAACCCCCTCTAAAAAAAGGATTTCATGGAATATAGTTCTTCAGACCTTCCAATTCAAAAATGGTGGCATTACCTTTCGAGAAGACATTTCATTGTTTGCACACACCAACATACCTAACTTAAAGTACATAGTAACTGTCAAAAAAAAAAAGTGCATAGAAGAGAAATGCATGATGAAAGTATTGGAATACTAGAGATGGGTATGCAAGCTCCTTGGTTATGACTTTGACCTTCACTAGTTCACTATATAAGCGGGTACATCTAAGAGTGGCAAATGCCCTAGCAAGCTTTGAAGTGGAACCAAAAGGCCCTTATCATTGCTTGTGGCCTGTGGGTTTGATTGGATTGAGTTACAACTTGGTAGAAAGATGCATAAGGACTGGTTGTCAAGCACGGAAAAAGTTGTGTGTTGGATATAATGTTAAAGTGGGTCAACTCCTAAGCAAAGGGCGTATAGTACTACCACCTACCTCTTCTTTCGTACCTATACTCTCCTCCACGAATAGCATTACTCCCATCAAAGGACACTCTTATTTACCTTAAATTAGCCTCTGAATGGTTTTGGCCCACAATGTGTAAAAGAATTTCCCAACATGTGCATTCTTTTGACATTTTCCATCCATGCGAGAGTCCTCGCAGAACTCAGCTAGCTTCCTTCACTGCCTGCCCAAACCTAATGAGGTTTATATCAGCCTTGTTTTGGTTGTAGGATTTCGCAAGTTCCATAATGTTAGTACAATAAGTATGCTTGTAAATCGATCCACAAAAAATGATCGTTTTGTGGGTTTGAAGCACCCCTTTTTGCTTTTTCTGTGGCAGCTTTCTTTGTTAGAGTGTGGTTTGCCTACATGGTGTCTCCCTCCTCTGTCGTGTCTGCGAGATATCGCATCTTCCTAAGCATCTCTAGAAGGTCCTCTTTCACCTACAGCGCAACATCTTCAAAAAACAATGCATGTATTACAATCCCTAAAATGGCAGGCAATCCCAAATTGTTAACAAAGGTTGTAAATTCATCTTCGGGTTTTTAGGACAGCAACACTTTAGGGTTCAATGGTTAGCATTGGATAGAGTTCTGTTCTAGCACCTCACGTGCACATCCATCAACATGTCTCCCTTCCAAGCCCTTTATGGAAGGACCCTCCACTTATCCAGTTTGGAATGTGACAAATCTTAGTACACACTAGACAGTTTGAAGACTCATCCCAAGGAAAGTCCAGAAGACTCCAAAAGGAGGGATGAAGTTTTAGAGTGGGACAAAGTTTATCTTAAGCTCCAACGTTACCGGCAAAGGTCCCTCGCTGAGCGGCTATTTGACAAGTTGTCAGCTTAATTTTATAGGTCAATCAACAGTTGTCAAAAGGTGGCCGGCCCACAGGCATACAAGCTGGACTTGCCACCAACTAGCAGGAGGTTTCCATGTTTCACATTTGAGAGAGATGTTTAATTGCTCTAAGTTTCTCCTGTGTATTACCACTTACCAACTTAACTTATGCTGACTTCAAATTGGAAGAGACCCCTCAATCTGCACTATTCGACATTCGTCTAGATCAGCAACGCAATGTCAGTATACGCTAAAGTTCTGTTGCAATAGGCCAACGTACCTGAGTTTGAAACCACCAGGAAAAGTTTTGCCACAACAGCGATTCCCAGAGCTCCCCCTTGAAGACGGTGGAAGTTTGGGCAGTGGGTAATGTTATCCATCTAAGCAAGCCACTTATTTTAATCACATATTTTAGGCGCCAGAAGGAGCAAGGCTAAGAAGAGATGATCTCAGTGGAGGCTTGAAGGGGCAATTTGGGGTTATTACATTATAATTCGGTTATGGTGTTAGTAGTTAGTTATGATGTAAGAAAGGATAGCAGAGGGCATAAAGTTTATAACGAGAGTGAGGAGAGAAAAGAGAGGTCATCCTATGCAAAAACCACTGTCCAAGAATTCTTGCTGAGCAATACAATCCTCCTCTCTCTTTCTCTCTCTACATTCCCTTCTAATCTTCTCTTTCTTCTCTCTTTTCTTGTTCTCAATTGCAACTTACTGTACATATACTAGTTCATCACAGTATGATCCCAGAACAGTGAAAAATGTAATTTTCATGTTAGCAAACTTAATCATCAAGCACGCCAATATTCAGTTTTCAACATAAAAAGGTCTGGCCACTTAACTTGTAGATTCTAGTAAAGGTAGCATAAGCATCATCCTACAAATTTCAAATTCAACGACTACTTCCAAAACACAAAAGTGAATATATTTCTTGAGTGATAGAAGCTAAAACAAAGACAAGGGATTGTGATCAAGGCTGGATGATTGTGACTGAGCTGCTAAGTAAGTCACACCAGAGACAATTATCTAAAGTGGTATCACTTTTCTATTATTGTTTCTGAAGAGCAAGTACCACTAAAATTAAATGACATCCAAACTCGGCTAAGGGTACTTATCAACTTGGTTTCTTAGACCTTTCTTCGGGTAAATATGACTGACAAAATTAGTATGAGTGAAATAGTGACTAGTCGCCCATTCAATATTTGTCTTTTAGTTCTTATGAGAGCCTGAATAAAATGACCAACCTCTCCTAACAGAGCTGATGCATTTCACTTCAAGGAGGCTAAAAACATCAACTTTTTCAGAAAAATATGCCAGAGATAACTGAATATCAGATTGACCCCTTCAAATTCAAACATGATTATGATCCTCAATAGGCGCCTGCTTAAGTCTTTTACAAGGGCCAAAGTTAGACTTTGCCACTCTATGTTTCTGGAGGTTCTTGAAAGTTACAATATTATAATATCAACCTTACTTCAAGCAAAATGAAGCTAATCAAGCTATGAAGCAAACAATTGAAAGCAGATAGTATCTTCACAAAACAACATTAAAGAAATTTCCAAAGACTATTGAATGGACTCAATAAATTGTAGCTGCACAGAAGACCAAGTTGACCTAATGAAGTTAGAGACACACCTAAGGCATTGTAGACCTGTGAAAACTGATTGGATGAGTAAGAACTTACTTGCACTTGGGGTGTTGATCGCAACCGATAAAATACCCGGCACCATATCTGCTCACTTTGAAGATTAAAGTACCCTCCAAGCAACTGGGGCATGCTCGACTTTCTTCAGGAAGTGAGGAAAAAAGGAAGTTTCCATAAGTTCTCTCTAGCATCTTCTCCACCTGATGAATGTGAACTTTTCCAGCACGCTCACAGTAAGTACTGAACCTACTCCAGTAATCCTTAAGGAGCCCTTTCCATTCAGTCGACCCAGCAGAAACATTGTCAAGCTCAGTTTCCATGTCAGCGGTAAAACTATAATCTGTCACCTCATTAAAGTAATGAGAGAGAAAGGCAGAGACCATACGCCCACGAAATTCAGGGTACAGCACTCGGCTTTTTGTCGTAACATATTTCCTGTCTTGTAAAACTCTAAGAATGCTTGCATATGTTGAAGGTCTTCCAATTCCGAGCTCCTCCATCTTCTTCACCAACGATGCCTCGGAATACCGAGGTGGAGGCAGCGTATGGTGTTGATTTGATTCAACATTTCCTAGACACAAAGGATCTCCATGTTTTAGATTACTAAGGGTCTTGTAAAGTTCATCACGATCAGCGGATTCAATCTCGCTGTCTCTGATTGTCCGAGTTTCCACATCTTCATAAACTGACCTGTACCCAGGAAACTCAACTGCAGTACAAGCAGCTCGAAAAGAAATGGACCCTCCATTATTTCCAATATCAACCTGTACCTGATCAACTCTTGCAGCTTCCATTTGACAGGCCATTGTACGAGCCCAAATCAAAGTGTACAACTTTAAGGAATCTCCATCAAGAGCTCCAACAAGCATGGATGGTAGTCTTCTTATATCTGTGGGTCTAATGGCTTCATGTGCCTCTTGGGCATTCTTCACCTTTTTAAAAAATTTACGGGGACTACTTGCAGCAAACTCTAAACCATAACGCTCTCCAACCAAGGAGCATATTTCTTTTACAGCTTCATCAGATATGTGTAAACCATCAGTTCTCATGTATGTTATCAGTCCAGCCGCCTTGCCATCTGCAAACTCAATTCCTTCATACAGTTTCTGCGCCAGCTTCATTGTATATGAAGCAGAATAATTTAACTTATTTGCAGCATCTTGCTGAAGGGTTGACGTTATATAGGGAGTGGGAGGATTTCTCTTTGATTTGATTCTCTTAGCAGCAATGACCTTGAAATTTGACGAACTCACCATCTGTTCAATAATTTTTGCCTCTGTCTCCGAGCCAATTGAAAACTGGTTCAACTTTTTAGAATCAAAAAGGGTCAAATACGACTTAAGAGAAGATTTGCTTGCTGATGGTGCCATATTTGAAGCATTGAATGTGGCTTCCACACTCCAATACTCCAGCGGTTTGAATTCCTCGATTTCTAATTCTCTGTCGCATATAAGAGAAAGAGCAGCGGATTGTACTCGTCCAGCAGATTGACAGCCAGGTAGCTTTCTCCATAGTAAAGGGGAGATGTTAAATCCAATCAAATAATCAAGTGCACGACGAGCGAGATATGCATGGACCAAATTCACGTCAACATCTCTGGGAGTCTGCAAAGCTTTTTTTATGGCTGATTCGGTTATTTCTTGAAAAACAACCCTGGAAATTGTTATGTCTTCACGCAAAGCATTCTGTTGCTGCAACATCTCAAAGATATGCCAAGCAATAGCCTCTCCTTCTCGATCAGGATCTGATGCAAGAATAAGATTATCTGCTCTGAAACAAGAGTAAAACAAAATGAGTAGAGCCTCTAGTAATTGACAACAGATGCTCTTCAGATTAAAAAAAGAAAACTCAAAACCGAATTATAAACTCAGTAATAACAAATAATACAACTCAATAATCCATTGCAAATCATTAACACCTCACGGGGAAGAAATGTCAAAGAGAACAAGAGCATACCCACTAATTGCTACTTTCATACTCTTTAGATGAGTCCAAGCAGGGGATGGAACTTCCCATACCATACTAAAGTCATCGTCAGGACGTACAGACCCTGACCTAGCAGCCAAGTCCCTAACATGACCATAACTTGGCAAAACTTCATACATGTCACCAAGGTAATGCTGAATAACCTTTGCCTTAGTGAGAGACTCCACTACCAAAACAGATTTGCCTGTAGGAGGATACAACGGCTTTAATTTTATTGAGTTGATCCCATTAACAGTTGGCGGTTTTGGTTTTGGTTTTGGTTTCTGAGGTGCTTTGTGAGTAGAAGGTGCCTCCTTCACCACCTTCTCAAGTTCGTGTAGAGTACCATTTGTTATCTCCTCTGAGACATGGTCCGTCAGAGGTTTCCCTTTCTTTCTAGATTTTGGGGCTCTTTTCTTAGGCACATCTTGAGGTGTGCCAGACAGGTCAGCTTCATCCTTCATGATATCCACCGTTGAGCTATTCTGAGAAACTACAGTGTCAGACAAAAAGATAGGCCTGGCCAATTACTATTTACTTTAGTGATGAAATCAGAGAATGCTTACCTCAGCAGTCTGTGGTGACAAGCCATTTGGTTTTTTAACTCTTCTAGAACCTTTTGAGAGAACACTCTCAGAAGACAGTGTGTCAGACGGTTCTTCCTTCTTTTTCTTACTTCTTTTTCTCTGCTTCTGTTTTGCTTCAGCCTTTGACTCTTCTTTAATGTCAACAGAACTTGGGGCAGAAAGAGACTGCGCGGAGTTAGCTTCGTTTTTCCCATCTATTGCCAGCACATCGATAGAATTTACAGTATTGACATTTTTACTGGCAGATACTCGGTGATCAGGAATACTCTTCCTAACCACCTGACTAGGAAATATATTTTTTGAATTACCTTCAGATCTCCCGTGACAGACAAAAGCCTTTGCTCGCTTTCGATGTTTATTGAACCCCGTAGATTTTGGTAAACTTCCACCACCTTTTCCATCTTTAACAAACACAGACTCACTAGTGCTTGTACAACTAAAATTTGATTCTGGTGTCGTTTTTGTGGAAAACATCCTTTTAGAAAAAGCCATATAAGTAGGTCTGACAATCTCACGTGAATTCCTACAACTTAAAGCAGAAGGCAAGGGGTGGCTTGCAAACCCAAGTAGTGACAGAGAACAGATGCAACTTCCTTTCCTTGATTCATCAAAAAATTCTCTGAAATCATAAGACCCCGAGTTACACCTAATAGACTTTGACTGCTGAGCTATCATCTTACAGGCTCCTCCAACCTTTTTGAACTGTACCAGTGATCCTTTAGTATACATACCAAAGCCACTGATTGGTGTGCAGGGAAAATAGGGGGCTGTACAACTCCGTAAAGTGCTATATCGTGTCTGCAATAAATGTATCATAGAAATCACAAGATCAACCAACATGATTATGAATTAGACCAATTATGAATGATGTAAGAAATGAAGCATTATAAGTTGGAGCACTATGTGAATTATATCTTCTAGCTCCTTCATTTGCAAATAAATAGTCAGAAACTATTTTGGCATGCCTAAAATAAATTGTGAGACTGTAGAACGTCATGCTTGTATTTCACATCATAACTCATTTCCGATGAATGAGGAAGAGAAGCTGGGAAGCAAGCACATAAGTATTACGAAGGTGTTGTTTTATTATAATGATAATGATACTAATATATGATAATTTTGAATTTTAAGATGATATGACCACTTTTCAGGAGTGACAAGCAAGTAACAAAAGGGGCCGATTCCTAGAACAACAAGAGTTCATTATGATTATTCTCACTATTCACTAACATGTGGAAAACTTGCATCAAGATAGAAAATCCAAAGCAAAGGACCAATGAGACAAAAGCACCTATTGACTCCATACAACTACCAAGTCGATTTCATAACTTCCACTAACTCTTCCAAAAGCTATAAAAGCAAATGGCAGGTATCGAAGCAAGAAGCCGGTTTCATAAAATGGAAATTTCATCAATGATTATTCGGAAAGCAAATTCAAGAAAAACACAAGCAGCTTTTTATTACATATTCTTCGCTAAGGGTGTTCATAACTGGGTACCCGGTTTTCGGGTACAGACTTTTCCATGTAGTTGGAGATGCAGCCATGTACCTGGATTTTCCGGGACGGGTCATAGGGGTACCCAGGTTTCATATAACATATAGCCTTCTAAAGATCCCAAATTCAAAAAATAATGAGAATGTGCAATGTCCCTGACTCCCCTGTTGCCCGTTGCTGCCATTGAAATAGAACTCCATTTACAGTTCATGTCATACTACCAACTTTCACGACAACAAGGCAACTGTTGAAGTATATAGTTGTTGGAATATGTTAGGGTCTTACTTAGTAGGTTAAGTATTTCCTTAATCTTAGGATTAGTTAGTTATTGAGTTTGTTAGAGTGTATTAGATATAAATAGTTTACCTTGTGCTTATTTTCATTCAATACAAATATAATAAAATGTAGTCTTACTACTTTTCTCTGCTTCTCTCTATTTCTATCTCTTCTTCCCTTCATCTCTTTTCCTTTCAAACTCCATCAATGGAGTAAATACCAAATTCTAACATGGTTTCAAAGCGGGCTATGAATCCTAGCTCAATTTCTTCCGCAAATCATCAATTCAGATGTCAACAAAGATTCTAGCTAATTTCTTCTTTCCACAAATTCGCATCTTCTGGGTTTTTGAGTTTCATTCTTCTCTTTTTCAAACAAACTCATTCTCGACGAAATAAGTCTTCAATTTTCTTGATTTCTTTTCATTTGTTCACAAAGATCAATTGAATTGTGCAAATTATTGATTCCTTACGTTTTTCCCATTTTAGGGTTTTCTGGGTATTGTTCATTTCATACAAAATTTCCCTTAAAATACTACAAATGAGTCTAATTTTTCTGATTTTCGTACAAGATTTTACTTCCTCCTTCATTTTCGGATCAAATTGGAACCGAATCTCACAAATTAAGGCCTCCATTCTTTTGGGTCTTTCAAATCCGACATTCTTCTGTTTCTCGTTCTTTGAAACTCTGACTGTGGTATTCAATCAAAGGACTCGATTTTCTGATTCAATTTGATCAGAATTTCACCAGATAAAATTCAAGTTTCCTGGGTATTAGGAATTCAGGAGCATCGATCTTACGAGTTTCTTGCGAATTGCTGTTTCTTGAAGATTTACGAGCAAATATCGGGAAGTTCTGGGTGTGCGCTCTTGATTGATGTCCTTGAGCTTATTGAAGAATTGGATATTTTAGGTTCGAATTTCTTTCCAATGCTTGTTTTTCGTTGCAAGTTACTTCTCGGTTTTTCTATTGAGGTTGTTGGGCTGCTTCGAGGTTGTTAACTGTTGATAGAATTCTTTTGAGGTTGTTCTTGGATGAAATTTTTATGGGTTTTTGTATGCTGGGTACAATTTCCACCAGATTGTTGGCTGTTGGAATTTTATTTTCCTGAAAATTGAAAAGTTAGTTGTTGGTAATGATAGTCACCCCATTGTGTTTTGGAGTTGGTTGCTCTGTAAGTTGTACTGTCGGGTGATGTTGGAGGTTACTTACTATAGGTGTTGATGTTGTGAATCCTGTGAATTCTGTGAGTGGGTGGTTTGTGTGATGATGATGTTAGTAGCATGTTGTTTGGAGTTCATATGATAATGGTGTATGGTGTTTTATTGTTGACTGTTGGTTGATTTAGGAAGATTGCTAGTGCTGCTGTAGTCCTTGTTGTATTGCCACCCTAGTTGCTTGTTTGATTACTTTTCTTAGTTGATCATCTTCCTTTCAAATTCAACAGCAAATTCCCATTTCATCTTCTGAAATTTTGAAAGCTTACATAATCTCATCTCAATCTGTTCTAATTCTGTCAGAATCAAAACAAAAGAAAAATAATGCCTCTCATTTCTTCTTTACATCATAATACCCTACCTTCTTGTTCCAATGCTCTCAAAATTCTTCTTGTTCTTTTCTTTCTTTTTTCCTTTCCTGATTTCAAAACCCAAGGAGATCAATTTTGACACCAAATTAAGGTCATTTTCAAGACCTAAAGTGGTCAATTTCTAAGGCTCATTGCGATCATTTCAAATCAATCTTTGCTCAAGTTAAATTCATGCCCAAAGAGGCTATTTCTCGTGATCCATTGTGATCATTTTTTTGACCCAATGTCGTCCTTTATTCAAGACCCATAGTTGGTCATTTTTTGCCCATAGTTGGCTTCTTTCTTGCCTATAATGGCTTATTGATTTCGCCCATAGTGGCATCTATGTTGTGACCCATAGAGGTCTTTTTCATGACCCATAGCGGCATGTTTTGTTGTGATCCATAGTGATCGTTTTATGACCCATAGATGGTCTTTCTGTCATGCCCATAGAGGCTATTCTTATTGATCCGATTTTGTTGATTCTAAGCCTACATTGTTAGGTCCGTGAAATTTTTTGTTTTGATTTGCTTTAACTGATGTTGTTTCCTGTCACTCTTCTAACCACTTTCCTTAGTTATCAATTCTAAAATACCATTTTCTATTCCTATCTTCCTCTTCCTTCTATTTCCTTTGACATTCATACATATGCCTTTCATTCCTCTATCTCTTTCCACTTTACTCATCTTTTCACCTCATGAATTTTTCTTCAGTCTCACTCTTTCAAGCTCGGAATGTTTTTTTTTCCAACCTTTCCAAGCTTGAGGGGGGAATGATTGATGGATAATTGGTGTTGGTACACGCTTAGTGATCCGGTTCTGGTCAGTGTATGATGTTTTCACATTAAGTATGTTTGTGGAGAATTCATAGTTCATGGCTGCAAATGCGTTGTTTGTGATTGTGGATAAACTTTGGTGATAGGTTCTGCTTCAGTGGGAGTATGTGGTCGATCGAAAACTGCTTATGCAAGCATAGTTGTTCACTTTTGGTGGTACATTGTCATGGGAAATTACAGGTGTATTGTATTGTGTTATTTTTTGGTGTATTAAGTGCTGGTTGATCTAGTCTTGTGGTGGTTTGGTACATTGGTCAAACATTTTTGGTATGGTTGGTTGAAATGGTATATTTGGAGGATAGGAAGTTACAAAGTACTCTGGTTGGTAGTTGGTACATCCTTGGGCATTTGCAGGTTTGCTCTTTTGATAATAAGTTGTTATGTCAGCTTGGTACTTGTGTTGATATGAGCTGCGTTGCTTGGCTGATTTGTGACTGATTTGGGGATTGTTAGCAGCAGTATATGGTGCTTTTTCGTGGCTGTTTAGTAGTGTTTGACTGGCTATCTGTGAGGACAGATTTGTAATCTGTTGAGGCCAAGCTTCTTCTCATTTTGGGTTGCATTTTAGCTGGTGGCAGTGGCAGTGCTTACATGGTCAAGTATATGATCAAATATATGTTGCTTTGTCAAGGATGCATCACATTGGGAGGCAGGCCATGCATTGGGAGGCAGGCCATAGTGGAACTTCACCTCCACTTTTGTTTGAAGCAGACATACCAAATCTTCAAGCTATGGCAATTATTTAGCTAGCAACCAAGAGCATTTCAGATTTTTGTCTACCAACACTTGTTGCTCGGAGTTTTTTTTGTTAATGCTAGACTTCAAACTGTTTCAGTTTGAGGGGGATGTTGAAGTATGTAGTTGTTGGAATATGTTAGGGTCTTACTTAGTTGGTTAAGTATTTCCTTAATCTTAGGATTAGTTAGTTATTGAGCTTGTTAGAGTGTATTTGATATAAATAGGTTACCTTGTGCTTATTTTCATTCAATACAAATATAATAAAATGTAGTCTTACTACTTTTCTTTGCTTCTCTCTATTTTTATCTCTTCTTCCCTTCATCTCTTTTTCTTTCAAACTCCATCAATGGAGTAAATACCAAATTCTAACAGCAACAACACCCACAATCTTTAGATTAAAAGATGAATTAAAAGAGAGATTAAACTGTTAAAGACTAGCATCCCCAAAAATAGCAGTTGATGTAGTAGTACCAAAAAAGGAGATTTAATATGATAATTGTGAAAAATGTGTTCAACAAATATGTGAGAGTTGCAAATTCAGCAGCACAACAATTACAGATATAGAACCTAAGACAATAACAGAAACCAATTCATTCAACTAAAAGATTAAAAATTAAATAATAAAAAAAAATACCCTAAAACTGATTTCAAAATAGAGAAGTTGTCAAACCATAGTGTATACTGCATACAAGGGCGGATTTTCAGTGGGGGGCAGTTGGGGCCTGGCCCCTTAAAGCCCAAATTAATCAAATTACAGCAAATTAATTGTTAGTGGTTTGTATTGAAACTTTGTCCTTAATATTTGCAGTTAGGAATAGGAAGCTCAATTTTAGAAGCAGATATCAATCTCTAAGTGCAGAAATTGCATTGCGTTACACATTCATAAACCCAAACCAAACTTACCTTACCACTTCAGCCCAAACTCTGCCGGCGAAACTTGAGGCGGTATTAGCGGCAGCAAGAGACCAAAGCTGAGGACCGAGGAGCGACTAAGCAAGGGACGAGGGTTTTGATTTCTGATTTATGAAGGGTGGCGAACTGGGGAAGGGGAAGGGGAAGGGAAGGGGAAGCTTTGTTTCTTTTCATACTAGATATGCATTTTGGAAGGGAGTTAAAACCTAATGCTTTTTTTTTTTTTTAAATTCTCGTTTCAAACGTTATTCGGTTATTCCCTTTTTTTTTCCCTTTATTCGTTGTTGTCAGTTTCTTACGTTTTCTTATATGCGTATTGTACGCCAATCAACTAATTAAGCGTAGTTTTAATTTATTTAAAAATAAATTACTTAATATTTGTTTTTTTCCTTGTAATATTGGTTAACTAAGGAATAATTGTAGTATTCATACTAATATTTAGACCCGTGCACGTGAAATTCTAATTGTTCGGGCAAATTAAAAGTCCACGTGATACAAAAAGTTATTGGATTTTTTAGAATAATCTTATCCCCTAAAACACAGTCAAGAGTAAACAATTGTGATTTGAGTATTTTGGGTCACGTTTTAAGTAAATCTATGACAAATAAGTTTCAATACATTATTCCCTAGTTATGTGATTACTAAGAATAGACGGATAACCCCAACGTTTTTATTATTTAACTCAAGAATTTCAAACTCACTCTTCTATTTTATAATCCATGTATTTACATGAAAAATAAAATAGTTCAAAAGTTCGCTCAATAATATTTGGAAAATTGCTTCTAATAATGCAATCTTTTAATAGTTCGCAAATAGTAAAGAACCTTTCGATTATTCTGAAATAATGCAACATTTATACCCCATTTATTTTAAATTAGACAAGTTACCGGTAACTTGAACAAAAGGTATTTTTTTCATCAAAATTCTTAATTCTAATTAATTATATAATAAAATTTAAAAAATAATAATTAACCTTCTCCTTCCCCACCCACAACCACCACCTCCTTTCCCTTCCCCGGCCACAAAACCACCTTCCTCCTTCTTTCCTTTCCCAGCCACGAACCACAACCACCATCACCAGCCACCACAACCACCGTAGCTCACCTTGAAACTTCCACCAAACCCAAAATCACCACCAACCACTGCCAACCATTCCCAAAACACCACCAACACCCTGAAACCACCTCTTCCTCACTGAGAACCACTACCCAAATCCGCCCAAAATACGACCACCATCATGGCCGAAACAATCAGCCCAACAGTCACACCATCCCCACTTAACCACCTCTTCCTCATCGAAAATCACCAATAACCTACCCCCACTCTCGATTACCACCAAAAATCCACCAATAAACCACCTCCACCATCTATAAGACGATAACCACCGAAAACCCACCACCCGAATATGCATCTTCGAAGTCTGAAATCTACACCACCACCGTCACCATCTTCAACATTCGAACTCTCCTCCAAAATCATCGGAGATGGAGGATTTGCCAGCGTTTTTCGAGATTTTTCGGGGAGATAACGAGAATGGAGAGAGATGAGAGATGTGGCAAGAGTGGAGAAGAGCGTTTTTACGGAGGATGGGTGGTTTATTTTATTTTAATGTTTTTAAATTTTTTAATAAAATATAGTTATCAGAGCCAATCATTAAGTGAAGCGTACCCAATTTAACCCATACTTTAGGTTGTAACCAGTTTTGTCTCATTTAAAATAAATGGGATATACATTTTTTATAGAATGTCAATAGTCTTCATCAATTATAAAATGGTCTTTTTGTTCACAGTATTGAAGGTTAACACAATTTGTATTTTTTCTCCAAAAGTCCTAACCTATTCACCCAGATACCTTTGGATTTTTCAATAGTTTTTTTATCTCTATAATTGAAGTTGGGAGCTTTAAGCCGGTAAATTTATTAGTTTATTTTGTACTTGCCAATAAGTAGCTTTTGCAAGTTTTAATACTTACCAATGAAGTTTCTGAGCTTTAAGCTGGTAAGTTATATAAAGTAGTTAAAACTGAAAATTTTAATTTAATTGATTGATGAGTGACTTTGATATATATCCCAAAATTAGTACCATTTTGGAAAATCTATTGAATGGTGATTAACCCTCCGGGAGCGTTCTTAAGCAAGATCCATAATCTACAAAAAGAAATATTTACAAATAGAAAACTAAATAATAACTGATAGTTAAGCACATAAGTTATAGTGAGTGTCGACCATAACTAATCATTTCAACCATAAAATCAATGGATCACTTTATCTACAGAGAAAAATAAAAATAGCTGATCTTTTTTCTAAATAATAATATAAATGATCTTTTTCTAAAAATATCACATTCAGTTTATGTTGTACTCCCTCCGTCTCAATTTGATGTTTCCAATTGGAATATGAGGAAACACCAATGTAAATTGAGGTGGATAAAAATATTTTAAATTTTATATTGTATAAAGTGTATTTTAGTACCTTTTTGCTTTTAAAAAAGTAAAAGAGAGAGAATGAAAAGTGGATGATTGACAAATAAAATATTGTAAAGTGGGCCAAGTGTAAGACAAAATGTAAATAAGTGTAGTAAATAATTGGTTGTTAAAGGTAAGATAGAGAAATAAATATTCTTAAAATGGAAAAGATTCAAATTGGGAAGAACTTTTTAAAACATCCCAAAAAGGAAAATGGAAACATCAAATTGAGACAAAGGGAATATTAAATTCCATTTTTAATCGGGTCATATTTAGGGATGTCAACGGGGCGGGGAGGGGCGGATGTTGGGATTCCTATCCCCATCCCCGCCTAAAAAACTTCATCCCCATCCCCGTCCCATCACCCATGGGGGGGAAAATCTTGTCCTCATCCCCACCCCTACGGGGACAAGATAAAATCTATCCCCGCCTCATCCCCGCGCGAATCCTCGCACTCGCCCCATCCCCGCGCGAGTCCCCGCACCCGCCCCATCCCCGCCCCAATCTATTAGGGATAAGGGAGAGGGAAAACAAAAGTTGAAAAGTAATTTTGGATTTTACCCTTTGGAAAATAAAAGTATCAAATAAAAGCAGTAAACAACTAATAATATTTAGGATTTTAGCCCTTTGGAGAATACCTATGGCGGGGCTCAGACGGGGCGGGCAGGGATGGGGATGGGGCGGGGATGGACTAATATCCACCCCCGATTACCCATGGCGGGGATGGTTTTCATCCTCATCCCCGCCCCATCCCCCGCGAAACCTTCCCCCATCCCCCATCCCCACTGACATCCTTAATCATATTGAGTAATGGAATTTTTTTATTCAAATCGAGTTTATGTCGATTTTTGGTTTGATTTCGATTTGGCATATTTTGGATTTCGGGTAAGGATGGGTTTGAAACATCCCAAAAAGGAAAATGAGAACATCAAATTGAGACAGAGGAAGTATCAAATTCCATTTTTAATCGGGTCATATTGAGTAATGAAAAAATCTTATTCAAATCGATTTTATTTCGATTAAATTTAGGTTTGATTTCAATTTGACATTATTTAGATTTCGGGTAAGAATCGGTTACAGTTAATTTCGTTTGAGTTATTAGAATATTGCGTCGATTTTGGATCGAGTTAGTAATCCGATTACATTTATCACGTATACAATTATTTAAATTATCTAAATCATATATTCTAAAAAATTTAGCCCCCTCAACAAAAAAATTCAAGATCCGCCATTGACTGCATACATAGGTTCGCGCGGTAGGCAGCGCCCAATGACGGTGGCTATCGTTGAAGGGTGTGTGACTAAGTGTGGATGAGAGGTTAAGAGTGCAGTAGTATTGGAGACAAGCAGCAAAACACAAAAGAAAAAGAGGTAAGGTAACTGATAAGAAGCTAAAAGAGTGAGACGAAACACCGAAACTGATTAGAAGGAAAATAGAAGAAATCAAATAGCTTAGGGCCTGTTCTCCCCGGCTTAATTTCAGTTCAATTCAGTTCAGCTTTGGACAATACTTTTACTCTTACATAGCATTATTCATTTCAGTCGAGTACAGCTCAGCTGTTTTATGCCGAAGAGAACAGGTAAGAAATCAAATCTTAAACACGCATGAATCGCTGTTAAAATATGGAAAATGGAACCATTTGTAATATAACATATACTACTTTGCTTAATTAATATACTACTTATATGAATTGCAAACAATATATGAATTGCTGTTAAACACGTATCTATAATCTACGGTTCCATCGATAAATACAAAAGGGTAAGGGGAAAAAATAAGAGGAAAGAATTACCTTAGTTAGGAAAATGGAACCAGAAGATGTTAAAATAAGGGGAAAAAATAAGAGGAAAGAATTACCTTAGTTAGGAAAATGGAACCAGAAGGAGGAGTAGTAGTGGCCATTAAACTCCAATGAAGACGGTTTAACACCATTACATTCGATTCGATTAATTGAATTTTATTTTGAGGAGGATGATGAATAGGAGCTTAGCTTCATGGGAGATGTTAACATTAGAAGTTAGAAGAAGTTAGAAGGAATGAAGAAGAAAATGGTGTTTGGAGGGTGAATAGAGGCTACTGCCCACAGGTAGAAGATGATATGAAGGGTTCAGGGTTTAAGGATCATTCCTAATAAAAAATCTTACAATTACAACTTAACAACCCCTCTCATTTTACACTAATACTAATAGTGACTCATTCTATCTATAAAGGGTGATTGATAAATGGTTTTTGGGTGCATTTTCACTGGTTTCTTGCTTTTGTCTTTTGTTTGTGGTTAAGTAGTTAAGAAAAAGTATTTGGTATCTCACAAAGGCAAAAGTTGTTTATACCGGCTTTTTAAGTTGGCTTTTGCTTTTATTTTGTACTCCCTCCGTTTTCACATGAATGGTTACGCTTCTTGTTTACACACATGTCAATGCATAATTTTAAGCGTTAATATCTCTAGTTGTGCATTTGTAAAAATTATAAAAGGGGATATTAATTAAAGTTATATCAGAACGAATCCAACAAGATCCCACATAACTATATTTTTATAGATCACAAACGACGGTAAAGCGAACTTTGTAAATAGTGTTTACTATGAAAATGTAACCATCTTTGTGAAACAGAGGAAGTATTATACAGCCGGCAATAACAACCACTTTTGCCAAACACTTTTATTAACAACAAATAATTATATAATCGGTCAAACAAGACACTAACAACAGCCGGTCAAACTAGCCAGCATATAAAGCCGACAGCCAACAACCACCAACCAATTGCTCATAGATAGATCTATAGATATATATATATATATATAAATTAAATTTAAACTTTTTCTCATCTTACGGTAAAAAAATTTCCTTGAATAATGTTAAACTCAAAAAAAAATCCCCTCTCTACGTCGGAATCTAAGTTATTTATATGAACACCGTCTACGTAGGCTTGGATAGCAATCCGCGATTTTTTACCGTGATTCAGTCAAAAGCCGCTACTCAATTGCTTTTTTTAACTAAACCAATTTTGATGCAAAAGGCTAAGCCACAATTTGAGAAGGGGTGGGATTATATTTAAGATAGAAGCTGCTATTGTGAGTAGTGGCTTTATTAAGAGAGCCCCTATTCACATTAGCGGCTTTACAAAGAGAGCTGCTATTCACAGTATCGGCTTTCTTAAAACGACTTTTCACTGAAGTGCGCAAAAAAAAGCGTGAACTCAAACCTACGTGGACGGTATTCACGTATAAAACTGTTATTTCGATGTAGAAAGGGAAATATTTTTTGGAAATTGATTTCTTGTGAAGGTTTTGAGTTGTTCCAATAACTTCCCTTCCCTTGACTAACTAGTTTTGAAATTAGGGTTCACAAAATTGTTTTTTTTGTAAATTATTGAAATTAGGGTTTACAAATTTGGGATTCGTGTTCGTGAAATTGAGGCCTTTTGAATATCACTCTTCAAGTTTATATAAAATTGGTGTTTATATAATTGGCACTTTTTGAAAACAAACGAATAATTCATAAATTAGGGGGTTTATGAAATTTGATAATTTCCTTTTTTGATAATTTGCTTTGTATTTGTTTGTTTGAAAGAACAATGAGATACATTTTTAGACCGATCGATGCTTTTTGACAATTTGCCTCCCATTTTTGGTCTTAGACGAGAATGGGTCGAACTTGTATTATTTGGACCACATATGTTGATTCCGGAGAAGAAGATATTGACTGATTCAAAATGGTGATTGATGTTGTAAAAAAAGATGGTGGGAACCGGGGGTAATTGCAAAAGGCGGAAGGTGAAAAGGCAAATTTAGGTGGATTAAAATCGTATATACTAATCATTTTGCATTAGGTAGTTAACCATGACAAAAATACAATAATTAACGATTTTGAAAATGGGATAATAAGGTTAGGTTGTTGTTTTTACAAAATTTGTTCTCCAAAAATAATACTACTACTTAGAATTACTTAGGATCAAATAAAAAGATTCTTAAAATGAAAAGGGTGAGAAGAGTTTTTTGTGTATATTTTTAATACTGAATGTGCATATTTTTTAAACTAAATGTGCAACCTTTTTATCATGTGCATTATTTTTTGAAGTGAATGTGCATTTTATGTATTCAGAACACAAACTTACATCTCGAAAAGTGAAATATGCATACTCAATTCAAAAAATATGCACATCTAGTTCAAAAATAATGCATATCAATCCTTCTCACCCTTGTAATTTTAAGATCCTCCTCACCAAATCCTACATTCTAATACTTATTAGTCATTTTGGCTACAATTAACGAAATTTCCCTTTCTTTCAAAAAACAAATATTGAAAAAGGTTTCACCCTAATCCAATGAAAACAATTTGCAGCTGAGTTTGAAAATCCCGCCATTTATTAATGTACTCAGACAAATCTCGATCTATATCTCCTTTTCCGTACATTCGCAGCAACTGTAAAGCAGATTGTGAGGTTTTCTCAAACCCTAACTCCAATCTAATTAACAAGAGCTTTCAATATTTACTTTTAATGTTTTAAGTTACATTTCTTTATGCAAATATCATCAAGTAATTCAAATCAAGACTTTTTCTGTTAGATAGATTTGTAATTATAGCACAATAACTTATAGTTAATTGGCTTTTAAACATGCTTGTGCATTTAGCAGCATCAGACATTGCATATTTGTTGTCGATGTTAGCTAGTTTAGTTGGCGAAGTCCCAACAAAGATTGAATCCCGATCACATCATTGCGCTTTGTCGCTCGCTATCCACCAAAAGATTTGGATTGTTGGTAATTGATACATAAGAATATGACAACTAAAACACATGATAATAATAGTAGGAAATTTGCAAATGCAGAGAAAATAAGAAACTCTAATTGGTACTTTGGTAGCACCATTATGTGACATGACGGCCTCATATGGTTTCATTTATCTGCTACATCTTCGATCAGTAGAATTTCCGGGTTCTTCATCCTCCACATGTTTAATAAGGAAATAAACTTCTTATTTGACATAATTTGCAAGATTTTCTTTTTGGTGCTATAATTAGCAACATACTATCCAGTATTTCTGTGAAAATTTTGTGTCATGGTTGTTCTATTATGTGTAAAAAGGGGTATAAATGCTTTAAATGAATCAATGAGTTTGTCGAACGCCACTAACCACCACTAAATAAAAATATTTTAATATACTTATTTACTCCCTCCGTCCCAATATAACTGCTACATTTGACCAAAAATAGTATCTATTGGGACGGAGGGAGTATCTTTTAATTTTACAAAATCTTTTAAAAAAAAAAACCCAACTACTTCGTCATCTTCCTCGCCATGTTTCTCTCACCCTCCTCGCAATTCTCATCGTTGCAGACCCATATTCATCACAGCCTCACTCTCCTAACTGTAGAGGTTCTGTTTCTGAACTTATGAGCTGTATTTCAAAATACAAAATCTTTACTTTGTTGGTTTTATGGTTTCAAATTTTTTAACATAAAGCCATATACACTGGTACACAATCATCCAATGAAACTTGGGGTTCTTCTACCTGTATTTCTAAACTTATGAGCTGCAGATATTGTGCTGGATGACAAGCGCGCATTAATATAAGTTACTAAGTTAGCCGCCTCAAAATCTCTAATGAATTTAAAACATGGTATAAATCTGTCCAATTTATCATTTTTCTTTGTTTTGTAGAGAGTGTTTTTTCTGGGTTTATAAGAAGAAAATAAAAGCCTTATAGAGATATTGATGAAGATCAAACTGCCCAGATTTTTTGGTTTATTTTTCTTCATGGTTCTGGCCATAGTTGACAGATTACTTCAGTAAATATGTAGTATTCGTATTGTAGTGTTATAGTATTTGTTTGTTTGGTGGTGGATGTTTAGTTCAAGTTCAATGGAGGGAAATGTGAAGGAGTGGGTGTGCTGGATAACGGTGATGTGTGAGGAGAGGGTAAGTGAAGGGTAGGATAATTAGATTGATGGTAATAAAGTAAGGATATGATGGTAATTTGATTAATTATTAAATTTAAAATATTAAAATATTTAATATTAGTAGTGAATAGCGTTGTACATGGTTATTAAAATCACGATTTAACTTTTAAAATCTTACGATTTTACGATCTTAATTTGCAAAACGATTTAAATCGCAACTAGAATCTTAATCAGTTATAATCTTAATTAGAATCTTAAAATATCATTAGAATCTTAAAACCGTTATTAAAATCTTACGATTTTAACGATTCTATATGATTTTAAGAAAACTTCGACATTTCATTAAAATAATGGGCCAAACCTATTTTTATAATGTTTCTCTTTTCCTAAATGAGTAACGCTCACATATTCAATACAATTTTTATTAAACTTACACAATTCACTTTCATAATTCACTCAAACTCGTCTTTTTCATCAACAATGATAAAGGCAGCAGGTCTTTGATACATCATTGGTGAGCTTGTACTTCTAATATTAACTGTATTTAATGATTAATCGTATAATAAAAAGACCAAATAATTAAATAATATTTTAAAAAGTCATTTAATGATAAAAAACGGCTAAATTAGTTATATAATGCATCATAAAGCTCTATTTTCACAAATTAGTAGAATCTTACGATTTTACGATTCGATTATATGATCCGATTTTTAACATGTCTTTCCGATTCAAGTTAGAATCTCGATTTTAACAACTTTGGCGTTGTATGACATTCACTGGAAAATTTTCGTCAATAAAGGCGTATGGACATGGCAATACGCTTCAAAAGATAATTCCTGTCTTAGCAATATGGAGTAGTACATAATGAGGCGTACTAGTTTTATAATCCTTAATAGCAGGTGTAGTACTAGTTTTATGATCCTTAATAGCAGGTGTAGTACTAGTTTTATGATCCTCGATAGCATGTGTAAGTAATTGATGTTGTGATTCTTTTTATGGGTGCGAGTGTGCATGGATGATGGTCTTAGGTATCGAATGAATCGTTATATATCATTCGGAAATAGCCATGTAAGTTTTATAGAGTCGTGTGTTGAGTTGTTGACACTCAAAGTATAAAGAAGCATAGTTCCCTACGCAGGATATACCCAAAGCTTACATTGCAAAACTTAAAATTAGAATTGTAAAAGATATTTAAGTTACATACTATAGGAAACTTCCTAGAGCTGGATTGCTCTCCCATTGCTTATAATCTCTCAATTTTTGTTGTTCACCTCGTCCAATTGTAAGGGAAGGGCACTCGGCCTAACTCAATATTCTTGATATCATCTAGGAGTTCTTGATAACGGCTTTTAACCTCTTCAACAGATTTTCCACCAACATCTTTGGCAATATTTTGCCAGCGATCAGGAGTGTCCTTGTCGTACTTGTTAAGAGCTTTTTCAAAGTCCTTGTCTTGTTTTTTTGTCCAAGAGGACCTTGAGCCGTTAGAGGACATTCTGTAGTTGTATGGAGAACTTAGCACAAAGATGACAAAGATTGGAGGTAGTTTGCAATATGCCTAAGCTTCTTAAATGAAGGGTGAGGAGAATCGAGAAGCAATGTGGAGTGCTTGGAAGGGAAAATAAATATTTTGGGAAGAAAAGCTGTATTTGGTATAAGGGACTCAAGGGAGGATATGTTATGAGCTAAGGGTTGGCAAATGGCTGCTATTTATAAGACGATAGCCAGGCAATGTTTTTGCATGAGGGAAAATTAAGGTTGCGGAATTTTCAGTGATGTTGGTTCCTTAGAGCCACAAAAAATATGCAGGAGAGAAAAAGTACAGAAGCATACAGGGGTGGAACAAATATCTCTGATAATTAATTCATTTCTTTTAACTGCATGATGCGTCACAGTCTCACAGATGACAATATGCAGGATTAACACCTTAAGATTCTAGTTAAGACATCATGGCATCACAAATTTTAATAAGATTCTTAAGCAGTACCATATCAAGCATACAACCATGATTTACTTGTTTCCTTCTTTTAGGTTCTTTGGCTGCATAATTTTTCTATTAAAAAATTAATGGAATCCACAAAAGTCTATGAACTTTGACCAACACCCTAATGAGCTAGCTAGTTGCTATGCAAGAGAAATCACAAAAGAAATGAGAAAGTTGGTGTCCTCATGCCTATCATATGTTGTCACAAAAGTTAGTTGAAGAGATTGCATAGTTTGGTATGAAGTAGCCAACGACCTTAGCCCATGGATGAAAATAATACAGGATGCTTCCAAGGTATTAATCTTGGATAGATCAAGCTGTTTGCTTTGTTATCATTGACACCTCACTAATTGAGCTTTCTAAAGATACTCACTCATTCCATCGACTCAATTTAGACTCTCATGAGTGAGCCAAAATCCAATCATGTATTTATCACTTGCGATTATTGTACAGAAGCCATCTCATGCTCCGTCTTACTGGTGAATTTGTTTTGAGCTTTGTCCTCAAAAAAATCGTACTTCTTTATCTGTGTTGTAATATATTGAGAAACCTCGAATATGAAAAGAGAATACTATGTACTCCTTCAGTGATGAGATTGGGTCCTTGCCTTGGTGATTTGTGAGCAAGAGGAGCACTAGTTTGTTCCTTACCGAATTTCTAAATCTAATTTCTGTTAGATTTCATAGGGACTTTGTGTTACTCATCTTTGATGGGATCTTTTCAGTTGTCAAGTCTAAGTAAAGGGAAAGGGATATGTGTCATTGCTGCTTCGCTGCAATGCTTTATTGCATCTCCTGATGTTTAGAACCTTCTCTTATAATGCAAGCAAGTAGGTTCTCTTTTTTAAGAAGACGCTTCTTATATTTGAGTTTTAGGTTTTAATGAATTCAACGACTTCCTACATGCATCAATTTTTTTCATAGCTGTATGCTGAACAATGTCAACATTAGCTCATGACTTCACATGCTGAAGGATTCTAGTCTAATCCTTTCTTGCTGGAAAACTTTGAAGTACATCAAGATTAAAATTTGTAGTACTGATTGCTACAAGTGTCTCTTCATGATTAATTTTCTGCCACCAGTTGTAATCCTGAAAACTGTATGAGAAATCAGAACTAGTTGTTTTGGTCAGTATAGTTGATAAGATTGGTTTTATGTTTTCTTTCAGCTGTTACAGATTTTCTTCTATGGAAGAAAATATTAATAGAATGTAGCTTTGACTACTTTTAGTTCAGCACAAAGATAAGTATGATTCTGAAGTCTGATCCCTGAAACATAGTTTACCTTAGGGAGCGATGATCAAACTCTACTATCATATGCGATGGATATTGCGCAAGTTTGTACGATACTATACATAAGGTCACTTTACACAATGTTCTGTTGGACAATAGATGCAGCTTTTTTTGGTTGTTTGTATTCTTTTGGTGCTTCTGCTTTCTCTATCAGTGGTAGACATTCTGCTACGTGTTTTCCTATCAACTCTGCCAATGCTCTAGCAAAAGTAACAGATTCTAACTTCACCTAAAACCCTTTCCTTCCCAAAAGTCAGTGTTGCCGATGTTGTTTATGAAAGATCCTGAGATATGCATTTTGTGGTTAACTAGTTACTCTCACCCATTAACTGTCAATACATTTTTTAAGCCCCTTTTAGAATGATTTGTGAAATTCACTAGAGAATTTTATGATCAAAATTATCCCTTATGCTATGTTTCCTTCTCTATGAGCTTATGCTACTGCTGTCCTACAGTCAGATGCATACTACAGTACTAGAGTTAAATTTAAACATATCCAATGAACACAGGTAATGGAAAATGATGATATTATTCTTAGGTTAAGGAGTGATATTTTGGCTTAAGTGTGTTTATCTCATCTTAATACGTCAACACAGCAAGAGCATCTTTCAGAAGAACCTACTATCTTTACAAAAGGTGATAGTGGAAATAAGATCATATTTGAAGATTGGCTAAAATACGATAAGAGTCTGATTCGCTCTGCAAGTTGCTTAGATGAGCCCCAACCCATTAGGCTTATTTGGAACACTATAACAAGTGGACAGGATATGTATACTGGAAATTACAAGTTGGAGGGCTGTGACTTGTAAATGGATTATTCCTTTGGTCTTGTAGTTGCAGAATCTTCCTTTCAGTAATAAAATTTGAACAAACAAGATCTTGCATCATCCCCCCTAAATCTCTCGAGGGTAATGGTTATAATGCCGAATAAAATATAATCATAATGCAGTTTTCCTGATCGTATTGCGTTAGTTTCTTGAGAAGCTTACTCTCCATCCTCTGATTTTACTGAAGCAGATTAATGGTGCAGACTGAGGATACTTCCCAGGAATCTCAATAATAAATGGCAAGATACTGTTCGACCACATGAAGACGAAGTGAATCTATGTCAACTAGTCGATCTCACATGTAAAGTAGCACAGCTGATTCTTCTCTACCTCCTTTTCCAGTCTCCTGGCAGTGGTCCATAGTTTGTGCTAGAGATAATATACCTTACAACTATGTCTCGGAGCATTCAAGTTTTCAACCTGATTACAGCCTTATTATAATTTTGAGGCAATGGAAGCAGGAACCTTTAACTTTTTAGCAGCGGAAAAAATGGAATCTTTGGGTGGACATGAACAATTCAGAATTCTATGCGAGTAACAAAAAAAACTGCATTGTGTAGCAGGTGAAACTATAAACAGTAGATTATAGGTCTCCATTAACACCTTAGACTTCAATGACTGATCAATCTAGCGGGTCACTTCAGATTCTCTCTTATGCTATCGCTCACTTTCCTTTTATTTGTTTCTATTCATCTAAGCAGGTCCAGGCACACACTAAAAAGGCGTTAGCAAAAGATGACACTGACGTAATTATAATAGGGAATGAGTCATCTGGAACCATTGAACTTGTTAGTAAACATGCCTTGAAATTTGTTTTGAGCTTATTGTTTCTCAAACTAAAGTGAGGGCTCTGCAGGCATTTGAAATAATGATTCTAGCTAGTTTAGCTATGGAAGAGGTACGTACGACTAGACCTAATTGTAATCTCCTGTCCTGTTCAGTATTCATCCTCCTTGATAGCTTGAGAGAAAGGCTTCTAATACCTTTCTCTTTTCTTGCTTTTACATCCTCCCCTCTCTTTTTTCCAATTGCAACTTTGCAAGACAATATTCTCCAAATGGCATAATTACTACAGTATATGCTTGTTTCCTGGATCATTCTACACAGCTTTATACTTAAGTTTGTCTGCTATAACTATCTCCACAATGATTGTACGGATTTCTATGGATCACATTTACGTGTTTGGGTGCTATATATCTGTTAAAATCTGCTACATGCTACTGTTGTTTTTCTTTCTGGTGATTCTCCACCAATGATTTTGTTTTGGTTTTGACAGTAAGAAAGGAATAAAGAACAGGCAGCTGTTAAATGACCTTCATGAACTGAAGCTCGGACATCATAAGACTATATGTATATATCCTTGAGATTGCTTTGAAAACTTTAGCTAACATTTTGCAACTACAGAAAAACGAGAAAATTTCAGCAAAATTCAGATCTTTGTAGAAAACATTTAAACAATGTTGTTGAATACAGCCATATTCTGTATGAACAGTATGCACTAATAGTATCTTGTATGCCTTGAGTGTTCATTTATGAACAATTCTTTTTCTTATTCATTTTTTCAACTATTGTACAGAATCCTTCTTAGTGATCCAACAATGAAGAATCACATATCTTATGGCTTATTCCATTCCCTAAGAATGGATGCTAAAGTTCCTTTTAAATTACTATCTTTTTGGCGGGCAAAGTTGGAATGAGAAAAGAGCAGAATAACCTGTTCATTTGTAATTTTGTATTAAGTTGACAAAATACTTGTATCTTCTTCCCATATTTGATTATTTGATACTTGTTGGATATGAACTTAAGACTAGTTTTGGACTCGAATAATGGCCCAGATCTCTTTTATAATGTTACATTTCATTAATTTGAATGTCATTATGTTATTTTTTCAATCATAACAAAAACAAAAAACTCGAGACAAACTTGTTTTAGTTGGTAACTTGAGAGCCAATAAGAATAAGCACCCCTTATCAGCCATTAGTATGTCTACTTGTAAGCAACATTACCTCTTATGTCTAACACGAGCTTATGACCTCAATACCGTTACTTGAAACATAAATGTGAAAATCCATCATAATTTTTCTTTATTTTGGCAATATTGATTGTCAACCAACCCTTTTTTTGAGAGTTTTTACAAGTTGCACAATTTACTATTTTTTGCCCAGACAAAAGATGCTCACCTAGATTGCAATCAGAGAAAATATTCTACTTGCAACATAAGTAGGCATAAACAGGGAGATATCTTTTGGTATAATTAGTTTGGAAGAGTCTTCATTTTCTTTGACAGTTCATACTATAAGATATTTTCGCACAAAGAAAAAGTTACTTTAACATTGGAAAATTGTTAAGAAAAATATAATATGATCATATATTACTAGAATGTCAAAATACTTCTATCTATTGCTTGAACATTTTGTATAACGTTTAAACTCGAAAAAAAGAATTGAAAAGAAGAAAGCTGGTTTATGCACATGGTTTTCTCCACGAGGTTGGCTGCCTATTCTAGTGGTGACCTTTATAAGTGAACCACCAATCTTAAACCATGCGCTATAGATCATGTTTTTGGATTTAGTTGTTCTCTTCACCTGAGAAAATTAGTTTTAATTTAGATAAAATTTAATCGGGGTTAATCAGGTCAACATATAAGGTCCAACAAGGTAAATATAGTTGGAAATAAGAGGATTTTAGGTTCAATAAAGTACTCCCTCCGTTTCTCAAAGATTGTTACACATGTACTTTTCACGAAGACCAATGCAAAACTTTAAACATCTATATCTCTAATTATGTATTTGTAAAAATTATAAAAACTAGATTATTCTACATATCAAGATGAATCTAATAAGATCTCACATGACTATATTTTATCTTATGTATAAATCTCAAATGATGGTCAAAGTGAAATATGTGAATAGTATAAAATGTCAAAGTGTAACAATTTTTAAGAAACGAATGTAGTAGTACTTAGTCTAGTGGTAAGAATAACATTCTTCCAAAAAAAAGTCTAAAAGTTTAATACAGGTGAGAAAAAAGCTGATCGACTTTTACGATCTACTTGTGGTAGTGGAGATTATGCATCATTCCTACAGGTGAGAAAAAAGCTGATCGACTTTTACGATCTACTTGTGGTAGTGGAGATTATGCATCATTCACCCGGGTGTATCATGAGCACGGTACAACGATGCTATTTTCTCAAATAGTCTTGAGTGTATAATAAAAATTGTAGTAATAGCGTGCTCTTATGAAACTAGGTAGTAAATTAGAATTTAGAAGTAATGTGGAATTCTTGACTTTCGAGTCTCAAGGACATGTTAATAATTAGGGCATCTTGGAAAAATTACAAATTTACAATTATCATAAACTTTAATCTCCTCTACAGCTAAGCTAGCCGCTATGTAAGTAGAGCCTGAAAAGACTTTGAGCTTGTTTTCTTTTTTTTGAGGTAACGGGACTTTGAGCTTTAGGATACCACGCCACATGCTCATTACCTGTTGTACTGTTGACAATGTATGATTTCTTTCAAAACCAGTTTGCGACGATATTTCTTAGCCAGCTAATGTCAATAACAAATGACACATCCTCCTTTTGGCTAGTTACATACACTAAGCCAGCTCTACATTGCTCTAAGACCTCTCTTCTGACTTGGATGCTATGTTACTCGGATCCTTTCCTGTATCCATATGGTTCAACTCGACATGAATATGCACACACTTCATTTTGGGCCAAAATGGTACAATATTCTCATATAATCGACAAGTCAAACACAAGAATGAGCGTCATGTTATTTACCAAGTTCATCCCGACATGAGTATCAAGTCGGAGTAACATACATGAGTAGCACAAGAATGAGCGTCGTGTTATTTACCAAGTTCATCCAAGGTTCATAATTACATACAGCTTAGGTAATTACGAAAGCAAAGTAACATAGTGATCATTTCTTTCTAGAACCAGTTTCAAGAAGAAATAACATCCTCCTTCAGGTTCAGGCAATAGAAGTATGTGTAGACACCAAATTAGCAATGCTCTGCTCTAAGACCTAGCGCTCAAACTTTGTTAAAGACATTATGAACTATTAACAAAAACATATGAAATTGGTTATCAGGATCCATAAGAACTAGCAGTTATCGTCTTAACAATGGGTCTAGTTTGAAATTGTTGTCTGAAGAGGCAGGACACTTTCTACTTCCTGCTGTTCGGAACTCTTCTCCTTCTCTGCAATTTTCTTTGACATCCCAAACATCTGTGTTTACAATGTGTTGTGCAGAAACCTTTCAGAATAATGAGGATACTAAGATTAGTAACATATAAGATGAAAGGAGGGTATCTAACTAAACCTTCTTCATGGTATTCTTAAAGCAGTCCTTGTGTTCATCCATTGAAGCATGAATAAACTCGTCAATGTGGTCCTTCAGATCCTCAAGAAAAGCCGCTTCTTCATTTTTCTTCTTCCTACACGATGTTGCTGCTGGAGTAGCAGATGGTTTTAATTCAGCTCCACTCTTTTGTGCTTCCATCTTGATCTGCATTCAAAAATTCAAAACATTTAGTATCCCACTTGCACTAGCAGAGTTGCAGTCGAACTGCAACTTGTTTCCGGTCCTACAGAATTCATCTTTCTGAAGGGGATAAGAGCTCAAACACTCTTACCGGGTGATAAGATATTATAACTACAGAAGTTATAAGCCAACATTTGCTCTTACCAACATTTGGTAAATAAAGTTCTTTTAGGTGTGAACAAATATGCCCATTTGCTGTGCTCTTAAAGCACTAGGCCCGTGTATACTGCCCACTAGCTGCCCCCAAATCAAGCATAGAAAAACATTTTAATGGACTACGCTATGATATGCTATACTATAGTTTTCTATATAGACTCTCACTTAAGCGGTAGGAATGCACACTTCAACTGCACCTAAGTATACAAGAGTAACAAGACCTTCGCCACGAAATCCTCAAAATGCTGCTTACTTTTAATTTTAAACTACCATATTATCAAACATCACAGAAACATTAGCTTACACTCAATTTTTGACAATACAAAATTAGAAGGAGAGCAAAATATCGTTCCAATTTCCACTCAACAAGGGCATTCAATAAAGCATATTCCATTTGTTTGAAGGGGTGCTGACATTTCCTTCTCTTTTCTTGATCACAATTCCAATCTATGCCAGAAGTAGCTCCCCTCCAAAAGAGCATCAACATAATTTTCAAAATTTTTTCTGATCAATCTTAAGACAAAGGAAGGGAAATTGGTGTATATGCAATATTTTTCAAGGGAATTGCCTCTTCCCCGAACCAAAGGGAGGCCAAATTCAAATAAAAGCATCCACCAAATACCTAACCTCTAAATAATGATGAACTAAGGTGCATGTGCAATACTATAACTGTGATATGCAACAGCCCCACATACGCCAAGGAGGTAAACCTTGTAAGTCCCCGAGATCCTCAAATTCCAATGTGACGTGCAATCGAAAATTCTTGTATTACACAGCCTGACTGGTTAGACCATTATTAGCTCAACCAAAAAGGAAAGAGATTGGTCTATGAAAATGGTATACAAAAAAAGAACCTCAAAAATTTAAAATTTAGACGGAAATACTAAAAAACATGTCGGACAAGCCGTAGTTTTAAACTAGCAACCCTCTATGACAAGAAACACTCTATGACCCTCTCCCCCTATATGTTACAACTTACAACTGACTACGAGTCATATTGGATTGAGATTCTCCCAACCTAACCCTAACTTAATTATACTATCTCTATTCTAGAAGTGAAGGGTAGGGGACACCAAAAATCAACATTTATCTTTATTTTAATTCCTAATTAAGTGGAACAACTCTTCCATAACAAACCGTTTCACATTTTTTAATTTTGAAAAAAAGAAATACAAAACATCCTAAACAAACTTAGTGTTACATATTCATGCAAAATTTTACATGATTCCGCACGCATCGCGTGCATATATGACTAGTTTGTTACTAAGTTAGGTCAAGATTCACAACCCATCCCAAGGGCCAAAAATGACCTTATTGACCTAGTCAATTGAATTTTTCCCCAAATTGCATTTTCTATCCACAAGAAAAACAAATAAACATGAGTTAAAAAAACACCAACTTATAACCCAAATGACTTCTTCACAGTTTAGACAAGAAAATTAATCAAATAGTAACAAGAGTTCATCATTGCGCGTTAAGCATGAAATAGTAACAGCAGGGAGATCTCAATTACCAATTTAAATGGCTTAATATAACTATAATTTATTTTCAAGACATCCCAAATACGGAAAATTATATCTTTCTACGCACACAAATTGCTCGATGAAATGTTACTTTGAAAATCCAAGCAGAGACATCAATTTTATAATTTTTTGCTCCCATAAACTTCATCAAGGTAGTTGATAATAGCAATTAAGCTTTAAACAACAAGAAGTTCAAAAGAAAGGAAAACATAATGAAAAAGAGAAAATTATAGCATGACATAAATTGATGATTATAATGAAGAAAGAGAGCAGAAAATTTTACCTTGAGTAGATTAAAATAATGAATTTGAAGCTGGAATTTGTATGGAAATGGCGAGTGAGTTAGCAATATATAATCGTCTTGTTGAGCAAGAAAACACAGATTTTCTGTTTTCGACTGAAGCCAACTGTTTTTTACCGACTCAAGAGACGGGTCGAGAACCCAGCCCAACGTGGGATGGTGGTTAGCTGGTAGGATGAGGATTTGGCTTCTTTTTTTTTTTCAAAAATATTTTTTGTAATTAAAAATTTATTTTTTTAAATATAATATTAGTATTTTTTAATTAAAAAAGGTCATGGAATATAGGAAAAATATGTTGAGGGTCGTTTTGTAAACTTCTAGATTTTCATTTTAAGGAACCAACTCAACCAAAAGTTTAAACGGATGGTTGAAGGCTCAGTAACACTTTTATACTTTATCACGCCCCCTCACACAAGAGGAGTCCATTGGGTTTGAAGTGTGGATGCAGCACAGGTAGGGGTGTAATTGAGCTGAGCCGGCTCGTAGAGCCCTCGAGCACGGCTCGGTCAAAGTTAAGCCCGAGCCGAGCCTTAGCTATCCGAGCTCGAGCTCGAGCCCAACAAGACTCGGCTCGTTTAAGCTCGGCTCGGCTCTTTTACTTAAAATATAAGTCGTAACTCCTAAAATTTGAACTTTAAATAGATGAGTAAAATTATCGGTTGTTGAATGTTAAATGACATGAAGGCTTTATTTACATGCAATATATCTTTTTTGAATTATGGCTTGATTTTTACTTTTTTTATTTGCAAGAATGTTAACCAATAACGGGGGAAAGATACTCGAGCCAACTGAGCCGAGCTCGAGCCTTGACTTGGCAAGCTCGTCGAGCTTCGAGCCGAGCACGAGCTCGGTCAAGTTGCCAACGAGCCGAGCCGAGCTTGGTCGAGCTCAAGCTCGACTCGGCTCGTTTACACCCTTAAGCATAGGCCTCCACATACCTGACGCTAAATATTCCACTGAGAAAGGAGGGGTAGATGAGATTCGAACCCGTGACCTTCTGGTCACACTAGCTCTTGGTACCATGTTAAACTCATAATAATTTTAGGAGTGAATAGTGTAACCTTCATTAATCACATTTAACAGTATAAATCATACAACTTAAAACTCCTTATAACTCTACTTGTATACACATTTGGAAACTTCCTAAAATACTAGAAACCTAATTACAATATAATTACTAATACCCCCTCAAGTTGGAGCATGTATAAATCACGAATGCCCAACTTGCGTAACAAGAAACTGAATTGTCGTCCAAGCGCTTTAGTAAGACTATCAGCCAACTGATGACCTGTAGGAACATACGAAGTAGAAAGGTCGCCAGACTGCAACTCATCACGAACAAAATGACAATCTACCTCATGGAATACAAGATTTTTAGCAATATGAATAGCAGATTGACTATCACAAAACAACTTCATAGGTCTGGGATGCAAAACATCAAGGGAAGACAATAAATATTTTAACCACTTTAACTCACACGTGGTTACAGGCTTACAGCCATAGAACGATATTGGGCTTCGGCCGAAGAACGGGCAACGGTAGGTTGTTTCTTAGTCTTCCATGTCTACCATATAGAATTTGTAAAAACAAAAGGTCACCATGTAGAATTTTCCAAATAAAAAAAACATGCCTCCCACTCGTGCTCTAAAATATACATCCCATAATGTATTGTTGGTCATCAGCCAAGAAAATATACATGGGATGATTTAAATCATCAAACAATTCATAAGCGTGGGCCCCGAAGCTGCGTATATATACTTAAATTTTTTTGGCTAACAACAGATCAAAACTCTGCGTTTTGATCTGGACAGCTGAGACCCATATCAAAACGCACCGTTTTGATCTGAAGTCAGCCAAAAAATTGATTTCTCTCACCTGACGCGACAGCCAGGGAACAAGTGGGGCGTTGACACGCGGCAACTGCTGTGCTTTTCTGCCAAATTCTGAACTGCTACATGCTTTTAATTGAAATTTTGTAACCAAATTTCAGTAAAATATAAAAGGTAAAAAAAACCAACAGTCTAATTTTTTTGTGCTCTATAAAATGACATCCATTTTGAGGTATTTTGACATACTTGAAAATTTTTATTTTCTCTCTTTAAATATAAAAAATAGAGTAATTGGGTCCATTTTATACAAAAATTGTGAGATTTTCATCATATTAATTATTAATGAAACAGAATTAATTATTTGTAAAAATATTTAATAACACAGAATTATGTTTTCATTACTTACTTATATATAAATTTAATATTATATTAGTAAATAGATGTATGGAAGATAAGAGAGAGAAAGTTTGGTGGGGTATGGTAAAAAGTAAGAGAAAGAAGGATGTATAACTTTTTGTGTGTCATGAGTGGAAACATTTTATGTTTATGTCATGAATCATGATATTTTTGATGAAGATGAGAGAGAAAGTGGTAGAGAGAGAGGGATGACAATTATTTTTTGTTCATGAGTGACAATGATTTTATCAATCTATAACGCTCATAATTATGGACTTGTTTTTAATTCACTTTAAGGGTGTTCGACAATTGAAGGGTGACAGTGGATAGCAAGTGTTAAAACAAAATCATCTGCTCATGTGTCATTCAATTTATGAAATTAGGGCCATGGGGAAAGTCGTCGTAATTAAATGTGCTACATATCGTTCACATAAACCCCTTCTAAAATTGATTATATTTCTTATTTTTATTTCCTTTCTAAAACATCAATGATTTTACTTCCTTTCCAAAACATCGGTGAACTTTTATTTCTTTTCCAAACATCACCAATTTAATTTTGATTTTGATTTTGATTTCTTCTTTTTTAAATATAACAAGATTATTTTTCTGGATGATGTGTCTAGGGGTTACAATTTTATTGTAGTCAGTGCAATTAGTTAAATCTCGACCCTTTATACTTGAAACCATTACTTTTTCGTTGATTTAGCTGACCTAAATGATTCAAAAAATGAAAGTAAGATAAAACCACCAATTGACGATTTCTTCCATTTTGGTATTTAAAAGCTTCTTGTAATCCATCTTTATTTTCACTGATTTTGTAACAACTTTTCATTCATTTTTTTGGGGGAATCATGCTTTTATATTCCAATTTTACAGTCATTCAGTCAATATATATTAATATGATATTTATTCTCTTTTTGAAAATACTGTAAAAATAATTCTTTAAACAATGGTAAAAAATATATTATTGTATTTAAAATTGTGAAGTCTATGAAAGTTAGTTTCAAATATTCAAAAAATATAGTTAAAGTTAATTAACTTACACAAAGCAATGTATGAGTGTCAATTTTAAGAAAATAATACTCCCTCCGTTCCAAAATGTTATACCCATTTTTCGTTTTAGGCCGTTTCAAAAAAATATACCCATATAGAATCTTTTCTATTTATATACATTTTTTCTCCCCATTTTACCCATCAATATCTAAACATTTACCTACCTTTTACTCATTTGTACTTTAATGGTCCCCACATTTGAATCTCTCTCTTACTTTTCCTAATAAGGACAAAAAAAAGTACATGAAAATTATTAAAATAAACATAATGTTGGAGTTTGTGAGAAGAGTAATACAAAAACTCTTGAGTTGCTTCAAAAGAATATGAAGAGTTGGGGATCCCATATAGGAAGAATAAGAGGTGAGTGGTGAGTTTATTAATAGTTATGTTCCTAGTATCTATTGAGTTGGTGACTTGGTAGGCTTTTGTGGTTGGGCTCTTGATTGGGCTAGTCCACACGCGCGCGCCGCCCGCCCGGACCGGGCCATGGGCCATGGGCCATGGGCTTTGGGAAATAACTTAACTTAACTAAATTTTTACTGGAAAAATCTGTCATCCTTATATGACTGTTATGGAATCAGTCAATTCCTGAATCCACTCCTTATTGACTGCTTCCACTAGCCGTTAGTGGGCAGTTTCCTTTGCCCATTAATTACCGTTTTTAACACGGTTTTAGGAGTCATTTTCCCCTTCTTCTGTCCCTATATATACCCCCTTCCTGGCACAGTTTTTAATACACAGAAAATTATCCTCTCATACTTCTCTCTGTTAATCTCTCTCAAACACTGGGCAATATTAAGAGCGTTCTCAAACTGTCTCTCTGTACTTCACCGGCGAGTCAGTGTTGTGTTAACCCTGGAGGTTGTTTGCCACGAGTCCGTGTGTTCGTAGCGGGGCAATTTCAACTTTAGGGCAGTGATCATATCACGGCACAACAATTTCACAGATAAG
Organism: Patellifolia procumbens; assembly: GCA_947645195.1. Classification (NCBI taxonomy): domain Eukaryota; kingdom Viridiplantae; phylum Streptophyta; class Magnoliopsida; order Caryophyllales; family Amaranthaceae; genus Patellifolia; species Patellifolia procumbens. The sequence goes on along the minus strand of CANSGD010001494.1, from coordinate 347,413 downwards.
TTTTATAATCTACCAGTCATACTTCCTACACATAAGATTCTCCTATGATTCTATTTGCCTTGGTTTTCCCCCATATTCCAAATGGGTATAACATTTTGGAACGGAGGGAGTATAATAATACTAATTATTGTAAATAAGTTATAACTCATAAACGCTTTATACATGAATCGTAAGCCAATTTTAACCAATTCTCAATACAAGATCATAATTTTTTTAATCATAAACCTATATTTTACAAAATTAGCTACAATTGTTCATATACCGTTGTCATATTCTAAAAACATTGTCAATATGATTTAAAATTAATGAAAACATGTTAAATCATTTCTTCCGTATTCAAAAGTCCATTCAATTCTTTTTTTTAAAAAAAATTAAGGTCAAAATTTGATATTCTTTTTTACAGCAATTTACCTTGATGCTCTATATGTGTTAAAACAAGAATGACAATATATTACAAAATTTTAAGCTTCAAATGTAAATTATCAAATCAAATACTTAGTGATTCTATATAAATGACAAAAATCATGGGTTTGAATTACATAGTGATTCACTACTCTAGATGACAACAATCTTTTAATCATCTTAATCAATATGCTCATGAGTTCTGGATCTAAATTTCAGTGGATTTTGAAATGAGGACGGGATAAGTTTAAGCACTAAAAAGTTAGTTAAAGAAAATTAGCTTATCCTAAGTAATGTACATGTTATTGTAGTGTCAATTCTAAGAAATAATAAAAATGATACTAATTGTTACAAGATAGACCAATATTAATATTAAATAAAATGGTTAAATAATGAATAGAGCTGAACTGAACTAAACTTATTGGAGCTGAACTGAAAATAAGCTGAACAGAACTGGCCCTAAGTATGCTTTATTACTTATTATTTGTCCATATATATATTCTTACACCATAATTATAAGAAAATTTCATAAATTTAACGTTTTACTACTATCTTAAATTTTTGACTTGTTATGGAACCACTATCCATTAAAATATAAAGATACATACATTATATAAACGAAAATGTCTGAAACCTAGTGAATAATGAATAGAGAATATATATACAACCCTAAACAATAATAATTAACCCCTAAAAGATAATTACAAATATAATAACTTCATAAAAGATATTAAACTTCCCTAGAGATAGGAACCACAATAAACACACGCCTAACTCATCTAATCAGGCGCCTAATACTTTTTCCTCAAGCTACGTATTGAATATTCCATGATTAATTTTTCTCAGCAAGATGCAGTTTCCAGGTGGTCGAAAGTGCGGCAACAATGCCGAGATGACTGTGGAAGAAGCTGTTGGATCAAAAATGACGGCAGTACAAGTTTCAAAGCATTCAACATGGATCAAAAAATTGGGTCTTTCACTTATTATAGTTATGTTATTTGTATATATTTATCTTGTGTTGATTCATTTCGAAATCGACGTCGAAGTCAAGCGTTCAATCCTCATGAACGCCGCTTTTAGCCTTGCCGGCTTTCTTATGACCTTCCGAATGATTCCCGTTACTTCTCGTTACCTGATTCGGGCAAAGTTGTTTGGTTTTGACTTTTGATCTTAACAAGAGTGGCACTCCTCAAGGAAGCATCAAAGTGTTAGTTTTTCTTTCAAAAACTTAACTTACTGTATTGTTTTTTTTTATGTCAGTTAGTTTTGTTGAAATTTTTATGCACTACATTTTAGAGTGAAGTACAAACTTGGGTACTCAACTTTAAAAAAAGTTACAGTTTAGGTACTTTAATTACAAAAGTTGTAAATAAGGTACTCCATCCACATTTCCATCTACTTCTGTTAACTTGTATTTAAATAATAAAAAAGACTAATATTGTACAGAAAAAGAGCGAAGAATTTCCAACAATCGAGGGAAGAGAAAGTGAGGAGGAAGTATTACAGCAGCCACCAACCCACCGGTCCACTGCTAAACTTCATTTACCTCCAACACCAACGCTGACATTCACCAAGACACCACTACCGCCAAACCGCTACTGAAATCCACCACCACCATTCACCTTCACCCTCCAACGCCAACTCTCTTCCTCTTGTTTCCAATTTTTCCACAATAATTCTCATCTCACCAAATCTTAACTCAGAAATCATGTTCTCTTCTCATTAAAATTCAATACCCACAAATTGGCTATTCTCACCTTTTGAAATTTCTTGTACTTTGTTGACTAATTAAATATATTTAATTGTAAACTAAAGATTGAGATTACTTTGAACCTTATGGCTTTAAAACACAACAAGAAATTAGTGTAACATAATCTTGAAGCAGGTTGTAAAAAAATGTTGAATTTATTGGGGTTAACAAAGGTTAGATGGTCATGGATAATGGAGGATTTGAAATTAGATTTATGGTGTTGGGTGGCGGAGTTTCACTGGCGAGTGGTTGTCGATGTCTGACAACATTATTGTAGATTAATTAAAGAAATAAAGAGGAGCAGAGGTTGGAAATTGGAATGGTTATGGTGATGGATGAAGAGGAGGGAGAGTGGTCAATGTAATTGGTCAATCTCTCTTGTGCAAAGAATAATCTTTTTACTTAATTTCATTGAGTTAACAGAATAGTTAACAGAAGTTACAAATGAGTACTCTATTTGTAACTTTTGTAACTTGAATGAGGAGAGGTGATACACATACACTTGATGTATGTGGGCCTTACATACACTTCCAATGAAAACTTGCCACATTCTTGTTAGCCAAAAAAAAGAGAGGGAAAAATGAGGGGGAAATAATTTGGCTGATGGCGCCACAAAGCATGGTGTGGCGGGACTCTTTATTGTAGGCGCCAAACAGGCATTTAATGCATATTACTCCCAGCCGTTATTTGCTAACTATAATATAGGTTTTGGTTACTAATTAAATATATTTTGTTACTAGAAAAAATACAAACTTATAACAAATGTAGGTTTTAACTGTAAATGCTGGTTTTTATAATTACTCCATCCGTCCCCTTTTCTATATACCTTTTGACTGGACGCGGTATCCAAGACGTGTATTAAATTCAATATATCTCTAATTAGGTTTAAGTAAATATTATAAAAATTATATATTATGAAAATATACATCGAGACGAATCAAACAAGATCACACATGACTATATTTTTTCATATAGATTGAAAAACATATGTGGTCATAATTTTAAAGCTATAATATAGGTTTTGTTTACTACTTTAACGTATATTGTTATTAAAAAATGATAAAGTTACAAACTTGAACCTGTTTTGTTATTAGCTTAGTGCCCCATTTCCCCCTTTTTATTTTGCAGTAGAACTTTAGTCTTTTATTTTGTATAAAACATCTTAATGAATTTTTATTTTCTGTATATACAAAAATCAATTATATTATTAGCACGCAAAATAGGTTAAACGATTTTTTAAGTTTATAAATACGTTATTTGAACATTTTGCTTCATTTGTATATGCTTTCACATAACACGACATTTATTAGTAACCAATAACTATTATGTGAATTTTAAGTATTATTCTTTATGACCCTCCGCTATTTGATTTTAACCCTTCAATGTTTAATTTTAATCATCCAACTTAAATTTTGTCCTTATTATTGAGTGGTTGTAGTAGCATAGAGTATTTTAAGGGTTACTCCTTAGTTTGTAATAATTTCTTCATGCATAATATCAATTTTAGGTGACACAGATCGAGATTTAATATTTGTATAGTACAATATTAATAATTATAGTGTCTTATAACAATTCATGGCATGCCTCCAAATAGGTATTGCTCTACCCTATTCCATATAGGTATAATAATTCATGGCATGCCGGTTACTATTAAATGTTGCGTCATGTTGAAACAAATTCAAAGGAATCTAAAGGTTCAAATAAAATCATTAAAATAATAAAACTTAGATTTTCGATACTGTTTCATTGACAATTCATTCACTACTCGTTAGAATTACTAATACATGTGATCTTATTCTTTAATATTAATTATAGGTACATATAAGACACTTTATTTGATCATTTATTTTAACGTTATAAACGTTTTTCATTATATTCTAATATGAAAATAATCTTATTCTTTAATATTAATGATAGGACGGGTTTGTATGGTCGATTTGGGTTCGGTGACCATTAGGTAAGGTAGGTTTCAGTTTAGTTTATAGTCGAACACTCAATCGATACATTAGATTAACGTATAATGAGGTCAAACATGGATATTAGATTAATGAATAAGATACTATATATATATATATATATATATATATATATATATATATATATATTATATATATATATATATATATATATATATATTATATCAATTTACATATATATTAGATCAAGCAAATAGTTAAGATCTATTTCAATCATCAATATATTGGTGTACATCAATTATCGATATACTAAGTCAATGTATTAGATCAATTAATAATTAATATCTATATATTATATCAAACATTAATGCATCAATTACCGATAAATTATTAGATCAATGAACAAAATAGTTAAGATTAGTGTAATAGGTCGATCATCAATATATTAGATCAATCTAATAAGAAAGTGAGGATCGATCAATGTAGTATATCAATTATCGATGCAGTAGATCAACCTATAGAATAGTTAAGATTTGTTATAAGATAGATCAATTATTAATGTATTCGATCAATGTATATGATAGCGAGGAGTAGTGTATTAAGATCAATCATAAATGTATTATATCAATGTATGCGATAGTTATGAGCGGTGTAGTAGATCAGCCATTAATACATTTAAGATAAGTAGTTAAATACATGTATTAGATCAAATGTTAGCCTTTAAAATTGAAGTTATGCTCCTTAATATCAATATTAGACAATAAATTATTATTAGACACTTAAATTAATCTTTTATTATAAAGTTATAAATATTTTTCATTATATTCTAATATAGAGTTTTAAAATATTTATCATTATATCACATAATTGTATGTACTCAGCCATTCTATCATTTTGAACTATATATATTTCCATTTTTTCTATAACATATTCATTTCAAATCGTAACGTCTTAAGGTTTTAAACAAATAGTGGATGGTTAACAAAATATCCATTTGTAAAAAAAATCTTTATCTTCTAAGTAAAAGCTACAAACATGTTATTACAACTTGTTGCTTCAAACATTAAAGGGTTAAAATAAAAAGGCGGAGGGTTAAAAAGAATAACGATTGAAATTCACAAAAATAGCTATTGGTTACTAATAAATATCGCTTTTTGTTAAAACAAATACAAATAAAGTAAAACGTTAAGATAACATATTTATAATAAAGCTTATATTTTTTATGTTGTGTTACTTCTTGTAAGAAGATCTTTAACTATTCTTCGTTTCATTATCCTTTTATCAATTCATGTAATTAACGAGATTACTAACTATATTTATTTACTACTCGTTAACATTACTAATATATGTAATCTTATTGCTTAATATTAATATCAGACAACATATTATTATTACAAAATCCAATTAATCTTTTATTATAAAGTTATAAATGTTTTTCATTATATTCTAATTTAGAGTTATCCAATTGATATTTTATTATAAAGTTATAAATTGTGATATAGGTTTTGATTACTAAGTAAATCTATGTTGTTATTAGAAAATTACAAACTTAAAATCGTTTGAACCTATTTTGTTATTAATCTATTTTACTTTCAATTTTAATTATCATATAATGGATTTTAAATGTTTCCATTGTATTAACAATGACAAAACCTTAAGCTCTTTGATCATAACAGTAACATATTAAGCTTCCGGTTTATAACCAAACATCAAGATTCCAATTCAGGAAACGTTTGACATTCATTATATATTTAAAATTGAAAGAAAAATAGATTATATAATTAAAAATATCAATTATATTAGTGGTAAAATAGGTTCAAACAATATTAAGTTTATAGTTTGCAAATAACGGTTGTGTGTACAATATTTACTTGATCTATCCACTTGTTAGCATGGTGAATATCCCGCCCACTTGGTTACAACAACAACACTAAAATCGCTTGCCTGACTACTAGGTCCCAAGTTCAAATCCCATGCTTTTCATTAGCTTAGTGGCCCATTTTTCCTTCCTATTTTTTTATTTATTATTTTACAGTAGAACTTTAGTCTTTTTATTTTGTATAAAACATCAATCATATTTAGTAGCATGCAAAATATATAGGTTAAACGATTTTATGTTTATAAAAATGTTATTTGAACGTTTTGCTTCATTTGTATTTTGTTTTCATAGAACGCGATATTTATTATTAACCAATAACTATTATGTGAATTTTAAGTGTTATTCTTTATAACCCTCTGCCATTTGATTTAACCCTTTAATGTTTAATTTTAACCGTCCAACTTAAGTTTTGTCTTTATTATTGAGTGGTTGTAGTAGCATAAAGTATTTCAAGGGTTATTCCTTAATTTGTAAGAGTTTCTCTATGCATAATATCAATTTTAGGTGAAACAGATCGATGTTTAGTATTTGTATAGTACAAGATTAATAATTATAGTGTCTTATAACAAATAGTCATCTAATAATAGTATTATGGAGCATTAAGCTTCCGGTTCAAAACTAAACATCAAACTTTCCAATCGATGAAACATATGAAATCTATATATGCTAATTAAAATTGAAATTAAAACAGATTATATATATATATATAGATTGGATCCGGTGAAAACCACCTCCTAATCTGAAAACTGAAAACGGACGATCTGGGCCATTGGATCTTGACGCGCAAAAATGGACGGCCAGATCTGGACGAGATTACTTTTTGCAATTTTGAATTGATTTCATTATTCCAAAGCAACTGACTCTTTCTCTCTCTTTCTTTTTCTCCTCTTTCTCTCTCTCTCTTTTTCCTTTTCGTCCCTGCGGTTGTTTTCGTCACTCGATTAGCGTTTCTGGTTGAAGAATTTCATTGCTCGTCTTGCCAATTTGATCTTCCATCGGTATGTATTTGTATTTTAGCTTTAATCTGTTGATTTTTTTTCGATTTTGAGTTAAATATGCAGAAATCGCAACATTCTAGGGTTTTGGATTTCTTTTTAAGTTTTTGTTCTACATTTGAAGAAATAGGGTGTTTTTCGTTGAAATTGTTGAGTTATTTAAGATTTCAGCCATTTTTCGTTGAAGTTAAGGTGTTTTAAGTTAGTTTTTGTTGATTTTTTTTTCGATTTTGAGTTAAATATGCAGAAATCGCAACATTCTAGGGTTTTGGATTTCTTTTTAAGTTTTTGTTCTACATTTGAAGAAGTTAGGGTGTTTTTCGTTGAAATTGTTGAGTTATTGAAGATTTCAGCCATTTTTTGTTGAAGTTAAGGTGTTTTAAGTTAGTTTTTGTTGATTTTTTTTTCGATTTTGAGTTAAATATGCAGAATTCGCAACATTCTAGGGTTTTGGATTTCTTTTTAAGTTTTTGTTCTACATTTGAAGAAGTTAGGGTGTTTTTGTTGAAATTGTTGAGTTATTGAAGATTTCAGCCAGTTTTTGTGAAGTAGTAGTAATGTTTGTTGATCAAAGAGCTTACGAATGCTGGATTTTGTTGATGTATGTTCCGATTGCATTTTGATTTTGATTAAGGTTATGATATGTTGAAATTCTTGATCTAATATAATTACTTTATCATTTTTTTTTGCTATGTTTTATGTTTTGAAGTTCTTTTTTGTTGATTATGAGTTGAATATCAAATAGCTTAATGATTTTGTATATCTTGTTGCTCTTTTAGTTGCTTCTCAAGAGTATCCCTTAGTTCTGAAATGTATTCCTATTTTTCTTAAATGTAGACCTTCTTGTGATTAGTAAGTCATTTAATGTCTGTTGATCAGAATATGAACTGCTAGATGAATACATTTCAGAATATGTTTGTAAGTCATTGACTATGATAATTCTATTAGAACTGCTAGATGATTAGTAAGTCGTTTAGCTATGTTTTATGTTTTGAAGTTCGTTTTGTTGATTATGAGTTGAATATTAAATATTAGAGTTTTTTGTCAGATCAACCTTTTATAATCACTTTTTTGCGAAAAACAACCTTTTAAATTTTTTTTTGCAACTTACAACCTAAAACCTAATTTTTTTTGCGAAATGAAACCTTTTTCTAATTTCCGTCATTGACCGTTAGTTTTAGACCGTTGACCGTTAGTTTCCACCCGAAACCACCCCGACACCACCACTACCCCACCCAAGACGACCCCAAAAACACCTCCCACCCGAAACCACCCCCAAAACCGGCCCAGCCCACCCGAAATCACCCCCAAAACCGGCCCAGCCCACCCAAAACCACCCCAGAACCAGCCCCAACACTCACAGCCATTCGGGTTAGGGTGGGTAGTGGTTTTGGGGTGTTTTTAGGATGTTTTTGGGTGGTGTCGGGGTGGTGTCGGGGGGGTTTGGGGTGGAAACTAACGGTCAATTAACGGTCCATGACGGAAATTAGAAAAAAGTTTCATTCCGCAAAAAATTTAGGTTTTAGGTTGTAAGTTGCAAAAAAAAATTTAAAAGGTTGTTTTTCGCAAAAAAGTGATTATAAAAGGTTGTTTCTGACAAAAAAGTCTAAATATTATAATGATGTTGTATATCTTGTTGCTCTTTTAGTTGCTTCTCAAGAGTATCCCTTAGTTCTGAAATGTATTCCTTTTTTTGTTAAATGTATACCTTCTTGTGATTAGTAAGCTTTTAGTTGAATATCAAATAGCTTAATTTTGTTCTTGATACAAACACGCAAAGGAAATGTCAAAATATATGATGCATAACATTATTTTTAATTGTTAGGTTGACTGATAATACTTGTTTTATTTACCTGTTATAACTTATTTGATAAAGTATCCCTTAGTTCTGAAATGTATCCCTATTTTTATTAAATGTAGACCATTATTAAGTTGTTGTTGCTGTTTCAGTTGAACATATCTTCCAGTTGTTTTTTCTTTTTTGTTTTTGGTTTTTTGCATTATTTGTTATTGGTTGTTTTATTCTTTGGTTGTTTTTGCAGGAAGTCTATTGCTATGGTTCGTGTAAAGAAGAAAACCAATGTTTTGAAAGGGAAGAAGAAAGTTACTTTTGATGTCCCTGAAGAAAATGTAGACAAGAGTAATGAGCTTTTGAAAAACATTGTGAAGAAAGTTGCTAAGAATAAAATAATACCAAAGAAGAAAGCTGTGAAAAAGAAGATTACATTTGAAGATCGAAAAGAAGAGGATGAAGACAGGGGGTTAGAAGATAGGAAGGAAGAGGATGAGCAAGAGGAACAACTTGTCTTGGAACAAGAAGATTTGAAACGGGGTTCGAAGAGGAAAGGTTCTTTAAGAAGGAAACAAATAGAGAAAAAAGAGGATGAACAAGAGGACCAGGAGGCTGAGGACAGGGAACAAGGAGTTTTGAAAGGTTCTGTAAAACGGAAACAAGTACAGAAAAAAGAGATGGATTTAGAAGCAAATGCACAGAAGAAAAAGAAATTACCTGCCAAAAGATCTCTACAGAAAAAGAAAGGTAATATGATTTTCTAATTTATTTAGTTTCCTTGATTTTCTAATATTAAATCTTTGTCTTAATTTTAAATCTTTTGTGTTAATGCAGGTAGCACAAAGAAGATTGAAGAGAGTGATCATGAGGAGAGTGATCATGAATGTTGAACTCGTTATTTTGATGATGACAAATGAATAGTTTTTAACTTTGTTTTTAATTAGTTTTTGTTCATGTAATTATTTATATAGTTTTATTTGATTATTTATTTTATTTTGCCTAAAATAAACTTATGGAGAATTGGTTTTATAATTACCAAAATTAAGTTGTTTAGGAAAATAGAATATTTAGTTATTTTGTGTAGAATAAATATTCTAATATTATGGAATATTGGATTCCATAATATTAGTTGAGTTTGTTAAATGGATTACAGGAAAATAGACGTTGAAGAGAATGCTATGATGCGTGGCTGATTTTATGGGTTGAGGTCCTAGATTCTAGGAGCCATGATCCCAGCTAACCGCACATCAAACGCATACCCTAAACTGCCAAAGACCAAGTCAAGAGCTGCTGAGAAGATCGTGGAAGACTCGAAGACCCATTCAACCCGTGCAAACACACGATCATGGAACGTGGCAATAACATGGTTCCATAACGGCTATGAAGGTGGAAGATAATGCCTAAAAACTTGTGTCCACTTCAAAGAAGCTGAAGAAGACCGTTGAAGATTTATCACAACTACATATATTATGAAGAACTCAATTTTAGTTCTTAAGACTTTCTACGATAATTGTGCAAATCTTTTAGAAAGTTATTTCGGTTTTATTCTCTTCAACAATTCATTGTATTCCATTAATCTGAGTTGGGGTGAGTGAAATTTTGTGAGAAAATTTCTACATTCAAGAGAGAAAGAGAAGAAAGAGAAAGAGAAGACTTCGAGTGAAGTCAAGAGAGGAAGTCACGTGTTCAGGGGGAACAAGGTGACTGTGAACCAGTTCCTAGAGGAACAGAGTGAGTTGCTGTTTATAATAGAGTGTAAGTTACTATTATAAATAAAAGGGCAAAATTTATTCCCAGAGAAAATAGGAATAAATTCTTGTTTAAAAGCATTTCTAGTGTTCGTTATTTTAACTTCTCTTTATTTCATTTTAACTTCTTAATTCCGCAAAAATTAGTCCCCAATAGTCTTTACTACAATTCACCCCCCCTCTTGTAGTAAACCTAGAAGTTCTATAGGACCAACAATGAACACAGTGATTATGAGCCAAATCAAGAAGAAGTAGATGAAGAGTTTCATGAAGATGAAGATGAAGATGAAGATGAAGAATGCAAATCTCCTTCAAATAGAAGAAAAAAAGGAACAAAGGTCATGGTTTTTACAGATAAGAAGTCAAAAGCAATTACCGGTGCTACCCCATTACGACTGATGGATTCTGATTCTGGGGATTTGCTTGACATTGGAAGGCAAGTATCGTTATTAACATCATCTAGATCTTTTTATTAATTTGTATCTTTTTCAAAAAAAATTTATTTGTATTTGAACATTCATATAAGTCATTTAATAGTTCTATTGACCTTCTTTTATGCACTATTTGGTTTGTCCTTTTTGTATAATGGTTGTTTCTCAAATGTACCCTTTAGTTTTATATGTGTATGTTATTGTTAGATGTTGTTTTATCTTCTTAGTATAAATTTTGTATGCTTTACACTATTGATTTGTCCATTTTGGATGATGCATGTTTCTCAAATTGCAATCTCCAACAAATTAAAGACTAAGTAGAAATTTTCCATGCTTTTCTATTTTATTTCATATAGTTAGAGAGGTATACATTTAATTCACAAGGGGATACAATTTCTTAAGAAGAAGAGTCCAACTATGATCATAAGGAGTAAGAAAACTTAGGCATCTTGTGTTAAAGTAGTTTGATTTAAGTTTGGCTTTCTTTTGAATCAAAACATGTACATATGACATTACAATAGGTATATATAGATTTTAAAGTGGTACATTTTAAAACTTTTTATTGTGGTTCAAAAAGTATAAATGTATTACTTTTATTTTTATATGTATCATTTCGTTCTTAGATGTCTTATAAAATTGAAAGTTTTTTCTATTTCATTTCATATATTTAAGAGGCATACATTTAGTTTACAAGGGATACAATTACTTAAGAAAGTGTTTCATTTTAATAGAAGTGTACAACAATGAGCATAAGGTGTAAAGAAACTTTTGATCTTGTGTTAAAGTAATTTGATTTAGATGAATTAATTTTGGCCGACTTTGGAGTTTGACTCCTATTCTAAACATTCAAAGTACCCTTGCTATAACTATATAAGTTATCTTATCATTTTTTTGATTTTCTACATATGCTTACATAAGGTGTTAAAAAATTACGAGCCTAAGGTGTTAAAAAACTTTTAATTTTGTGTTAAAGTAATTTGATTTTAGATGAATTAATTTTGGCCTACTTTTGAGTCTGACTCCTATTCTAAAGATTTCAAAGTACCCTTTCTTATATTTGATGTACACCTTTTTATTCCAACTGTACCCATTTTGAATTGTTCCTTTGTGTTAGGGGTTTAATGTCATATGTACCCTTTTTCATTTTGCAGGCATATAGAAACTCATTGTAGGCCTAGTGCCGTTTATGAGCTGGTGCAAGTTCTTAATCCTACACAGAAGAAAGAAGTGGAAGAAATTGGTTTCGGAGGTTTGCTTTTATTGAGGTTGGGGCATTTTTACCGTGACATGGTCCCATGGTTGGTTAGTCATTTTAATGCTGATGGTCGTCTTTTCTTAAGTGATTTTGGGAAAAGTTTTAATATAAAACGTGAAGATGTTTATGTTGTTTTTCAGCTACCTATGGGTGATAAGAAGGTAGTTGAAATTAAAAAGATTAGGAAGGGATCTAATCCTGATCATCATTACTTGTCCGAATTAAGAAACTATTTTGGTGTTAGGAAATGAATCTTTGCCTACCAGTGCATTGTATGAAGCTATTGTAGCTTTGAAAGATGGAGGATCTGATTTCAAAAGATTCTTTGTTCTGTATGTTAGTTCTGTTTTTGAATCCTACGGCGAATGGTACTGTTAATTTGTATTTGGCAAAAACATTAGTTGATGTAGATTGTATTGTGAACTATGATTGGTGCTCTTATGTATTGGACAACGTTTGTAAAGCAGTTACAAAATGTATAAAAGGTGGACGGAAAAGGGTGAAGGGATGTATTTTATTGTTAGAGATAGTTTATTTTCATAGGTTTATGTTCAAAGGTGAGAGAGCACCTATTGTTACCCCTCTTATCCAACATTGGACTGAATATGTTGTGAAAAAGAGGTTGAATGCCGAGAAGAAGGCTGGATTTGGTTTGTGTAAGTTTGATCGAGAGACATATCCTATTTGTGAGAATCGTGGGAAGATGGATAAGAAGGAAAGACAATCTACTGAAGTTGAACATGCTTTTACTTCAAGAATCGAACCTGCACATACAACATGTAGTGATCGGACCATTCATATTACTCTTCCAGAGGGCTTGTTTACTGATGAAGAAATAAAGAGTAAAGCTAAAGATGTAAGTATTTATTTTATCTTTTATGTACCCCTTTTTATACTTGTATCTTTTATATTTAATCTCTGAACCTGATTTTGTTTTCTTCTAGGATGTTCAAGAGGCAATTCTCCTTCTTAAACGAGATATGAAACTAATCTCGTTAATTCACATGAACTGTCTTCTAGGCATCAAAGATAAAATGGTAGCTCATTGTGTTTCCGACAAGAAGTCTGACTCACCAGTTGTTTCTCAGACCGATAAGCTGTTGTCTGATCCTGCCACTCTTCAACATATCGATGATATTGTTGAAAAGTTTTTTCAAATGAAGCATCTAGCAGACGCAATGCCATCTTTTGAACTTCTTGATCCTGAAGGTACCCTAACTGCATTGTGTTTCCTTTTATTTAATAATTATAGGTGACACATAAGTTACTTTTTTGATTCTTTTAGTACTGTTGATAGTGGTCCAAGAAATGTTGAAGTTGATTTTATATCTGCATTTATGAGCAAGAATCGAGAAAAGATGGTAGCTTACCTCAACTACATCAAGAGGTTATGGACTATTGCTTTTTTGAACCCCCCGAGGGCCTGAAAGGTTTTGAAGCTGATTCGAAGTACGTTATATGATTATTTGCACTCCTATTTCTTTTGTATTTAAATGATCTCTCCTTAATTTTTTATGTTTTCACTTTTAACAGGGCAGATTTATTTTCGAGTGGTTTTATTCAACTTATTCCACGTACAGAGATACAAAGCTTGATTGGATTTAAAAAAGTTGCTGCTTCAGTTATTCAAAGTTGGTCGCTTTTGCTTAATGATTTAGAGAGAAAGTGTCAAGAAGCAGATTCAAGATTCTTCTTTGGAATAGACCATAGCGTAAGTGTTAGGCTTAAATGTTTTTTATATATGTTTATTATATTTTCATACATGTTTGACTAATATATGTTCTTTATTTAGATGCAATTTCAACTGATGGTAAAAGCTGAAAAACCGACAGAGATGAAAAAGCGGGCGACACATATGCAGATTTCAATGAAACAATGGGTTCTTCTAAATACTATGGAGAAAGATCTTGCCAAAGCTACAATGGTAATATTTTTTTTTTGCTTGTATCATTTTTTTATACATAGTTAAGTTTTAATATGATCCCTAATGCATTCTCTCATATTAATGTCAGATTTTTGTGCCTATTTTGATGGATGATCACTACTTCTGTGTTGTGGTGAACCTGAAGACTCAGACTATCCAGTATTTGGATAATCGCAAGTATAGTGAACAAGGATTATCGAAGTTCAATGGATGGGCTTTAATGGTGGTATGTTTTTTATGCTTTAATTATGTTTTATTTTTATTTGTTTGTGTGGTAGCAATCATGTATATTATATGATATTAGTATTTCACTTATACCTTTAATATAATTGGATACATTAAGTTGGAAAATGGGTACATTTATTTATATCATGCCATCTTGTAGAAATCTTTAACTGTAGGTAGTGTGGTTTGTTAGAAAAGAAGCCATAGTAAATAGAAAGGTGACCTTACCTTCAAAGTGAATTCTACAATAACGGAGTAACTTTGTAACCTAGCCCCTTCCTATGGCTTACGCCTTTTGATTTTAAGAAGCTATACCATCACATTTATCAGTAATGTGCAACCACTTATCTCAATTTTTATCTACATTACCAAATTCTTCTCGTTGTTTCTTAACATTCCTTTAGAACAATTGAGCTTCCAGGGTTCTTATCTTTTAGCCTCATACTTGATGCTACCTTTAATGTTTACTTTAAGAAAAAAAAGAGAGGAGAGAAATGAGTAATAGAAATTGGTACATCAAAGGAAAATCCCCTACTATTGATCTAAAATGGATACATGGATTTTTTGTTACTCTAGAAGTCCAAATATGGTGAAGACTTCTTCAAAAGCTTATATTCATTTATAGAAGAATCAACTCAAATCTACATAATAAATTTCGAACTTATAAATAATTGTACACAACTGATTGCGATGCCAGGAATTCTTGGAGAGCTTCCAAAGCATACAATCTCAGAGTTGTCATTTTAGTTGAAACTTGAAAGTGAAATAATGACCTTGGATGTTAAAACTTGGCATTTTAGTTTGAGCAAGAGGCAAGTGTGTGAAGTTTTTCTGTACTTCTTATGCAGGTGGAGGAGCTGAGTTCCGTCTTTAAGTTTTTCAAGGCGCATCAGCGTATTAATATTGCACGATTCTCTTTTGAGAATATTTCTTTTCAATGGCAAAGTAAGACACCTAATGTTGATTGTGGTGTTTTTATGATGATTCACATGATGTTTTTTAGAGGGAAGGAATTCAAATGTGACTTGTCCCAGGTTATTTTCATTTCTCTCCATTTCAAACTTTTTGTGTGTCTTTTTTTTGTTTTTCATCTTAAAACTCATTATAATTCCCCCCGGTATATTCCTTTCTTGTTGTTTATGTTTAGGCTCTAAGAAGGAGTGTCTATCGAGCTTTGATTGGTGCTGTGATCGTTTTGAGTGATTTGAATGATGTGCGCATTTTAGTTCTCGAAAGACTGACTAATTTCAATGAAAGGAAGACTTTAATTCTAAGTTCTATCAATGAACTTAAAAACAATGAAGCTATGGATAAACTAGCACAGAGGAAGAATTTATCAAGGTAATAAATAGTAGTACTGTTTTTGTTAAATTTGTTAGTTATTGGAAGTTGATAAATTTTGCTAGTCTTTGTTTCTAATAGTTTTGTAAATCTTTTGCAGATTGGCATGAAGAATTTTCTTTGGATCCTTGATTTGTATGAACATTGTTTTTTGATCAAAATGTGATGTATATATTTGGGGCATAGACATTTGATTATGTTGAAGTATGAAGGAAATGTTACAAACTTTTTAGTTGTACCCCTTTTGTTTCAAATGTGATCAATTTTTAGTTTGCTGTTTATCTTTTTTTTATATTATGCTTTAGTGTCACTGTTTACATTATTAACTAAGGGTGGATTGTCAAACGCAAGAGCTATTGATGTTCTCAACTTCAATCCTCTCAACAACAAGCCTATCAAAATTATGTATTCTCATGGTGATCCCAGTACTGGAGCTGGAAACATCTATTAGTTCTGTTGGAGGCTTCTTTTGCCTTGAAATTGTCATCCTTGATAATTTTTTACTTTCTCCATTGTATAGCAATCTTTTATTTAGCATGGATCCCCATTTTTACTAGCATTTGGCTATTCATATTCTTCAAACTAATATGCATGTTAGTTCCATTAGGAAGATCTAGCTTGAAGCTACGGATTTACATATATTTGCCAAATAAGTGGCGTGCCAACCCCTCTTAACCCGTAAAGGCGTTGAGATAATACACAACCAAATACTTTTGAAACAAACAAGGGGTGTGTCAAAATTGAGGTTTACAATTTTTAACTTCTTAGCTTGCTTATGTTTAATAGAAAATAGAAAGACTAATTAAAAGTGAGCTTATTATGAAGAGTCATGTTGCTCAGGTCATACAAAAGAAAACATATGGTATCGAGCTAGATCGACTTATATAGGTAGCCAATTATCCAAGAAGGGGGAGGGGAGGAGTTTAGATCTAGAATTTAAGAGTTATTCTTTAACTATGACGAATTGATGATTATAGTACTTTAGAATGGTCAGGAACAAGGACATGATTAAGCTACTATAAAACACTTCTATCCTCCTTTAAATTAAATTTTAAATTACTTAAACGGCTAACCACAAATCCAAAAGGATAAAAGATAAAAATTATATACTACACTAAGATGGCCTTCCATAGAATTCCAAATCCATAATATTAGTGTTATTATACCCAACAACATGTAATTTCCTATTGCATGTGTTTCTCTTTGAAAAATTGCAAAAGTACAAAAGAAATATTCCTAGAAACAATACAGATAAAACAATGAGCTCATGTGAAAAGTGAGTCAGCATCAAAACATTAAAGGCTACATTAAGATAATAGGGGATACATTAAATAGAATAAAGGGTACATTTTCCTATGTCCTTGTTGTCCAAAACAAGCTTCATTATACGCAAGCCAATCCTAGAAACAGTAAAGAGAAAACAATGAGCTCATGTAAAAAGTGAGTCAGCATCAAAACATTAAATGTTACATTAATATAATAAGGGTACATTAAATAGTTTAAATGGTACATTTTCCTATGTCCTTCTTGTTGTCCAAAACAAGCTTCATTATACGCATGCCAATCCTAGAAACAGTAGAGAGAAAACAATGAGCTCATGTAAAAACTAAGTCAGCATCAAGACATTAAGTGCTACAAACATTAAGTGGTTATTACCTCATTGCAAGATTTTCTCCGGACAATTACGGCTATCATGTGTTGAAAGTTTTCCACATGTTCTACAAAGTCTTTCTTTTTCCCTTGTGTCTCAATTGCTATCTTTTTCTCAGTCTTCTTTCTCTTTCCCGTGCCACTTCCCTCGTTTGATGATTTGTGTGGAGGAGGAATTTCATCGGGAACCACATTTGAGCCAAGTAACAATTCAATGTGTTTATCTCTTGTTTCTCATGGGGGTATCTCATTAGTTGGTTTTTCTGATTTTATTTCCTCCTCAAATTCACTTAATCTTTGCAATAGCAACTCAAGATGTTCATTGTTGTTTTCCGCAGCAGTTACACATGAGAAAAACTTGGACCACACATCACCCACAATTCTTTTCTTATTATCTTTCTCTATGTTTTCCATTTCACCACAAAACTGGAACATAGGTTTTTTTGTAGCATCTTTGGTCCAGCGATGCAGAATGTATTGTTTTGGTATTTCCATAAAAAATTTCCCCTTCATGACAAAAAGAACATGTCGACATAATAACCCCATTGATTCAAACATCCTACATGAGCACATGCTATTATAGGAATTGACATTAAAGGATACATGATAGGTCTTCTTCCTTGTACTATCCACAATCTCATACTCCTCAACCCCTTCTTCAATCACTAGCTTGTAAACTCCACATTTATAAATGGCATGTTGAAACTCATGTTGAAATTTGTAAAATAAGTTGTGTGTGTAGACAAGAGATGCATGTTTTTCTAAGTGAAGAGGGAAGTCGAGGCATAGAACTCCTTGATTCTGAGTCTAATTTATCTTGAGTATGTTTTTGAGCATCCATAACAGATTCTATACGCAACCATAACTCAACTAGAAGTAGTTTTGCATTTGTGAATTGTGTGAAGAAGTTATTGTCAGATTCCGAAATTTGAGTAGAGCGTAAGATACCACCCAAGAAAACATCACGAAAGTAGGAGGGAATCCACATGTGTCTTATGTCATACATATGAACAAACCATTCATGTGTTTGTAATTCAAATTCGGACATTACAGCATGCCATTCTTTATCAAATTCATGTGGTTCTAAGTCCCTAATCCAAACAACAGTACTCAACCTTTTCAAAAAATCAGTTTGACACATATCGGGCCCTACCTTTGTAGAAACTTTTTTCATTATATGCCACATACAAAGTCTATGTATTGTCCCATCCAAAACTTGTATTATAGCTACTTTCATTGCCGGATCTTGATCTGTTATAATGCATTTTGGCTTACAATTTCCCATAGCTTTCAAAAAAACCTTCAAACAACCAAACAAATGATTCTATATCTTCTTTTGCAATCAATCCCATCCCAAAAGTAACACATTTTCCATGATGATCTACACCAGTGAAGGGCAAGCACCAAACAATATTTGTTTCAAATGTCGTATCAAATGAGAGCATGTCACCAAAAAGAGCATAATTTTTCCTACTAATTGCATCAGCCCAAAACACCCTTGTAAATGACGGTTTTCTAAACAATAATCAAAGAAAAATCCACCAGCACTACTTCTCGCTTTTTCTTTGAAATTCGCTATAAACATAGCAGCATCAATATCCTTAAGGTAATTTTTCATATCTCGATTAAAGTTTTTAAAATCCACCAAACTAGCCCCAACATTTTCATAACCACCCACATGTTCCTTCATCAACCTAAAAGACTTGTTGGGCCCAATATTTGACATAGAGTTGTCAAATATGAATTTTTTGTGACAAAGTGTAAGGTTTCGAGAATTTGTTAGAAAATGCATGCTTTTTGGAGTAGCAAATAAATGGTTATGGGAATCATGTAGAAGGTAGATCATGAATTTTTCATCTGTGCGCTTTCTAAAACCTATTCTTGCTTGACAACCCCCTCGATTTATTTTCCTTTTTCTACCCTCAAAGCTTGATTTCTTATCCATATTGCTCAGTTTTTTGCTCAACCCATCTTCATTGTATCCTTTTTTATTACAATACATGTATTTTAAATAAATGACACCATCTTTATCTTTTTTTTCTGTTCCCAATCTTTCCACAAAACCACAAAATTGAGCATAAGTTTTATAGAATTGAATACCTTCTGCTAAAGTTTCGAAAGGCATACCCACTGTTGGTTTTAAATCAGGTGGACAACATGGAATCCATTCTTTTGTTCCTCTTGGCGTATAACAAGCACGTGGAGTATATGTTTGTGATGTTGTGTCATGAGTAGAAGATGTAGCTTCTGTAATTTGCTCGATAACTGGTGTACTAACAGTTACAACAGACGGAGCATCTTTTTCTAGATGCTGTTGATCCATAATTGTTCAATAAAATGAAGTTATAGATAAGTTAAAGATGTTGCATAGTAATTCATCAAAGGGGTACAATATGACAAAAATAGGTACATGTTAAAATTATTGAAATCATGAAGATCAAGTATTACTGTAACAACATTCCAGCTATAGTTAACTACCTTAGAATTTTTCAATTACAATATTGCAGCTAACCAATATTACTCATAAATGAAACATTATATAAGATTTTTGACGATCCAAAGTTAGGGTTTATTATTTAATGCTAGTTAATTTGAAGAACTTCAAAAACAAGAGATTGAAAGCTAAAACCTGCTATTTAAGAAGTTTTGAATTAGAAATTATATAGTAATTGAGAATTAGGGTTTATAAAACGAAAAAAATCAGAATATGCTAAATTTCGAATGAAAAGAATGAAAATTTACCTCATTAGTAGGATGTTGATGTCTTTTGTTGTTAATTTGACCTTTTCGTATCTTGATTATGCTAAAAATCGCGTTTTTTCGTTGATTTGGAGGTTCAGTTTGTGTTTTGCTTTTCCGCCATTGGAGCTTGTTTCTGAGCTTCGTTTTGTCGCAGAGTGTTTTTGGGGATCAGTTTCCTCCTTTTTTGTGTGTTAATTGATTAAGTTTGAGGATTGATTATCGGCCGTCAGATCTGAGCGTGTGGTAATGGACGGCCCAGATCGTCCGTTTTCAGTTTTCATTTTAAGCCCTGTTTTCAATGGATCCAGCTCGTATATATATATATATATATATATATATATATATATATATATATATATATATATATATATATATATATATATATATATATATAGAACATTCAATTATACTAGTAGCATTACAGGTTCAAACGATTTTAAATTTGTAAATTTTCTAGTAACAACGTATATTTAATTAGTAAGCAAAACCTATATTACAGTATGCAAATAACGGTTATGTATACTATAATTTATTTAATGTATCCACTTGTTATCATAGTAAAATCTTGCCCACTTGTTTACAACAGCAGCAATGAAGGCGTCTTTGTGGCTACCAGGTCTCGAGTTCGAATCCTATGCTTGTCATTAGTGCCATATTTTTTCCTTAATGATGTGGTTGGGAAATTGGGAGCATTAATTGTGCCTTGAAAATACAAATCAGATTTGAAATTTGAATTTGAATTTGAATGAAAATTCTGAAAATATAATATTTGGGGCCCAAATTGAGGACCACTTACATATTGCCATGTCACAGTATATGTATGGCCCACATACATCCAATGTATGTGTAGCCTTTCTCTTGAGTGAGTAAACTGCAATTTTTATCAAAGTTGAGTACCCAACTTTATACTTCACTCCTACATTTTATAACGGTATACTTTCTCCATTTTTTTAGACGAGATATTTTGACTCTTCTGAGTTCTTGTTAGATTCTTCTCATTATATATTTTTTGATTTTTTTTTAAGATATTAAGAGGTTGAATCTATGCATTGTCATTTGTCATGCATGGAAGTCAAAACGTCTTTGATAAAAATTAAACCTATAAGAGTTAGGGAGTTGTTAACTGATAAATAAGTAGTATTTTGATTTGTTGTTTCTCTTTGAATATCTCAATTCTATGCGGCTATGCCTTAGGAGTTTCATTGTTGCTGTTTGAATTTGTGTAAAAGGGTGTGTTTATTGGGAGTCTTAAGCTCGAGTCTTAGATAAGACTTCATAGGATCTTATCAAAGACTCCCAATAAACATACTTCAAGACTAAGGGAGTCTTAAGGGTAGTCTTAGATTTCCAAGACCCACCGACCTTAAGACTCACCTTATAAAAGAGGACCAATAGTGCGGTGCACGTGTCAATATTTTTTTCTGAAGAGTCTCAAATTTTGTTGAAGAGTCACCTTAGTGGAAAGGTGATGTTACATTGCAGGATCTGAAATATGGGAGGGAGGCTTATAGGTAAACTCGCCCTAATATCGATGACAAATTCAATATGGAGCATAAAGGAACTGTCTTTCTTTTAATAAAAATCATATTAGTGGTCTTATCTAATCATGAGTTAATTGATTGATATTGATAAATTTAATTAGTTCAAAATCATGTACTAATGTGTGATACGGTATTGAACTGCAGGCCTGAGTCCTTGGGTATAGTTGTTGGGATTGTCTTTCTGATAGTGGTCATTATCTTCTTGGGCGTGGCAATGTTGTTTCCACAGTTTAACTTCATTGCCAATTCTACTGTAAGTTTCTCAATTATTGTGCTTATGAATATTATTTCTTATCTATATCAGATTCCTCCATGAACATTTTGGTGCTCACAGATTATTATTGTACTCATGATTTTATTTTATTTTATGTTTTGGTAGCGGCTAGTTCAGTATAATTCAGCTTTGACATCCATCATTTCATGATCTTGCTTGGATTTGTTGACGATGTTCTCGATATTCCATGGAGTGTAAGCATCAATCGTAAATAACATGTTCTCATAAGATAATTCTACAATAATTTCTAGAGAAAAATTATCATTTGTGTACTTTTCGTGTACAGGAAACTGGTTTTGCCTTTGGTTGCTACTCAAGTCTAAGATGGACCCGGTCTACACTAAATTTATTGTAGACCATTATAATAACAAATCACCGGGCTTCAAATTTGGTGGCCAACTCGTCCTCAAATCCTTCCCCCTCCGTCGCTCACACCCCTTCCAAGTTCCAACTCTCCCTCCTCCTCAATCTCTCTCCTGCCCACTCATCCCAATCCACCATCACTTTTCTCCCTTCCCCAGATTACTGCTGATGATGAAAATTTCTCTTAATCCGACCTTCACACGCCTCAATCATATGAAATGAACGATTTACATTTTTTTGGGGGGTTTTCGTTTTTACTTTTACTCTTGAGTGCTTTGATTACTTGAGGATTAATGAAGGTCAGTGTTTATAATCATTGAATATAGAGTCAATTTTTTATGATGTCAAGTGTGCGTTACTTTGATACACACCATTGTCACTCAATTTCTCATTTATGGAATTTGAATTTTATTAAGATTTTTGGATTTCAGTTTGATTTGTGATTCTAGGGTTTTGAAATTTGATTTTGCAGGTTGAATTGAGGAATTTGGGGATGAATTTGAGGAGAGAGATGAAAGGTTTTGATTGATTTTGATTTTTGGGTGGACAAGTGTGTTTATATGGTGAAGATTTTGTGAATGTAATTTGTGGTGAATGGTGAGAGTTGGTTTTGTGGTGGATTTGTATTGTAATACTTGTAAAGTTAAAGTTTGTTATTAAAAGTTAAAGTTTGTTATTAAAAGTTAAAGTTTTGTCATTAAAAGTTCAAGTTAATAATCAAAAGTTAAATGGAGTTTATTAAAAGTTAAGGGTTCTTTATCAAAAGTTAAGATATAATTAAAAGTTAAGATTTTGTGCCAAAAGTTAAGTGTAAACAATGAAAAGTTAAAGTTTCATCATTAAAAGTAAACAATCAATAGCTTAATGTCTAATATTTAGTAACGCTTTTATGACAAAAGTTACGGTTTAATAACTAAAAGTTAAGATTAAATAGCTAAAAGTTAAGTTATTGTAATTAAAAGTTAAGGTTTAGTAACTAAAAGTAAAGTCATAGAAACCAAAAGTTAAGATTTTGTAATCAAAAGTTATGAATGTAAAGTTAAGATTTCTTAGCAAAAAATAAAATTTTGTAATTAATAATTTAAATTTAGCAATTAAATGTTAAATGTTTTTCCAATGTAAAGTCATTCCTCCTTCCTTCCTTTCCTCACCAATCTTGACCAAGAAAAAGAAACTTCACAAACCTCAGTTTTAAAAGCAGAAGCACTAGAAAAATCACCCAAATGATGAATCTCACTGCCTTGACCTTGAGTATCCATTTAATAGCAACAGGCCAACAGCAAAACCCTTATCATCATTCAATCTCCTAACATGTTCAATAACATCTTTATGCCATTCCCTAGTATTATGACACATATTAAGCCTAGCAACATTCATCCCACCAAGAGCTAAACCCAACATTCATCCCCTTTTCATTTTTATAAATCATCTCAAAATCACAAGTACTTGGCCCAATTGTGCACATCAACTTAGTCCTACGAGTGCTTCTAAACCCATTCTCCTCATCTCAGATGAACTCACACGATCAATTTCTAACGAAGAAGAAGAGTTGGGGTTACAACTGCAGTGGATTAGACGGTGAGAGGGAAGGTTGATTGGAGGTGGTGGGATTGAGGGGCGAATTGGGAAATTGGGTTTTAAAAGGGGAGTGAAATGGGTGGTGGTTTTCGTGGTGGGTGGGAGGAGAGAGAAGGTGGTTGGCGCTGGTGGTTTCGGGGAGTGAAGAGAGTGAGGAATGTTGTGGGGGGTGGTGGTTTCGGGGAGAAGAAGGCTGGGATGGGGGCTATGGAGTGGTTTCAGCGTTTAGAGGGAGGAGGAGTGAGGAGTGAGAGGGTGGGTCTACACTATCTATAGTGTGGACCGGGTCCACCCAAGCCCTTTTGTTGGTTGCTGCTCTTCCTCTGTTGATGGCTTATACTGGCCCTACAACAATTGTAATCCCGAAGCCTCTCATTCCATATGTTGGCCTGGAGATGTTGGATCTAGGTAAAAATTCGGTACATAAGAGCGTTTATAAAAATACTGTTTTTGTTGCAATATAAATCATATAAGAGTAAATGATGACATGGCACTTGCCTTTTTACTTTTATTTTCTATCCTTTGTATATAGTATATAAAGTTAGTTTTGGAGCTGTAGTATAGACTGTAGATTACATAATAAAAATTCTTTTTCTCTCCTTTAATATCTTCTCTCTTTAAAGATCAGATTCATGATCTTCTACATGGTACCAGAGCATGGAAATCTTTCCTGTTTCATTGCTCATTTTTTGATTGTTTGAATCATTGATTCATCCATCTCTTGTTTGTAGTTCATCTTTTTGCAAATTCCGCCCAATTTTGCTTATGAATTCCGTTTATGCGATTTTTGAATCCCGTTGTTATCTCTTGCGATCTTGATTTGGAAGTCATTCAAGGCTCATTTTCGGTGTTGTTTCTTAATCTATTTGTGTTTCTGGCTTGGGATTTCTAGATTCGTGGTTTGCAATGGCGGATGAAAATCTTGATGTTTGTGCGCAAAATGTGCAGCAGCGCAATCATCTTCTTGATCAATTTGGAGGTAATCAATATCATAATCCTTACTACATATCTGGTTCTGATAATCCTGGTTTGCCATTGGTTTCACCGTTGTTTAATGGCAACAATTTCCTGCGTTGGAGCCGAAGTATTAAGAGAGCATCAGGTGCTAAAAATAAACTAGGTTTTCTCAATGGATCTATCAAAGAACCGGTTAGTAGTGATAAAGATTTTCAAGTGTGGCAGAGGTGCAATTATTTGATTGTTAGCTGGCTTGTTCATTCTATGACTGAAGATATTGCTGATGATTTTTCTTACATTGAGAATGCTGCTGAGTTGTGGAAGGAATTGACTGAAAGATATAGTCAATCTAATGGTCCTCTTGTTTATCAATTAAAGAAAGAAATTGATGCACTTAGGCAGGAAAATATGACTATTATGACTTACTATAGTAAGCTCAAGAGGTTGTGGGATGAGATGCAAAGTGTTAGGGCATTACCTACTTGTTCTTGTGGAGTTTTGCTTCAATGCTCTTGCAATTATCTTAAAAGACTGGCAGAGTTTGAAAATGAAGAAAAATTGATGAAGTTCTTACAAGGACTTAATAGTGGCTTTGATAATACCATTTCTAATGTGCTATCAATGGATCCCCTGCCTTCTCTAAATAGAGCTTATTATTTAGCTACACAAATCGAGAAACAAAAGGAGATTAGTGGTCAACATGAGAATATGAGTGAAACTTGTGCACTGGGTGTTCAACGTTTCTCAAAGCCCGCTTCTCCGAGATATGCTGAAAATTTGTCTGGAAAGAAGGATTGGAGGAAGGAGAAATTGGACAAAAAATGTGATTATTGTAAAGGGAATGGTCACACAATTGATCAGTGTTTTAAACTGATTGGTTTTCCGAACTGGTATACTACTTTAAAGAACAACAAAGGCTCTCATGTTAAGGCTGGTTCCGGAAAGTTTGTTGCTCATATTCAAAGTGTTTCTCCGGTTGGCTCGACTACTGATCGTCCTCTTACTGCTGACACTAATGCTATTTCTTCCATGGATCCGATTATGTTTAATACTGTCTATCAGGAGGTTCTCAAGGCAATGCAAGGGAAGCAACTTACCCTTAAAGATTCTTCTTCTTCTCAGGCATCTTCCTATACTAGCTGTGCATGTATTGTTTTTTCCTCCCATAGTTGTTCCAAGGTTTCCAATGTGCATAATGACCTCTGGATAATAGACACCGGAGCTACAGATCATATGACTTTTCTTTCTCATTGGCTTAAAGATAAGAGAAAACTTTCTCAGCCTATTACACTTAGTTTACCTGATGGTACACTGAAATTGATTCATGAAGTTGGTGATATTCACTTATCTCCCGACCTTATTTTACAAGACGTCCTGTTGGTGGAGGATTTCCATTATAATTTGCTATCTGTTAGCAAATTAATTGACCGCAACTCTTTAAAGGTTATTTTCACTCAAACTGGATGTACTTTTCAGGGCCCTATCTCTAAACCAGTTATTGCTCTTGGACAGAAGATTGGCAGTCTCTTTTATCTGAATTCTGGTGATCTTCTACATTCTGTTCCTCGTTCCAATTCTGGTGGTACTTCCATTGCTTGTATATTGTCTTCTCTTTCCAATGCTGCTGTACATAATCAGAATAATGTTCATGCTCTTGTTGCTGGCAAGACTCCTGACTTGCATACAATTCATGCTAGGCTCGGTCATGTTTCCTTATCTAGAATGAAACATATACCTGGATGTTTTTGTACTGGTTTATCTGAATTTCCGTGTGAGGTATGCACTATGGCCAAGCAACATAGGCTACCTTTTGATAAGAGTTTTAGTAGAGCTACTAATCCTTTCGACTTAGTTCATATGGATTTATGGGGTCCATATAAGACTCATGATATTTCCGGTGCATCGTACTTCTTTACCATTGTTGATGATTACAGCAGATGTACTTGGACTTTTCTCCTTCATAATAAAATGCAAGTCTTACATACTATTTCTCATTTCATTGCTTATGTTGGCACTCAATTCCACTCTTCTGTCAAATGTATTAGATCAGATAACGGTACTGAAATTATTGAGGAACAATGCTTGTCTATGTTTTTGACACATGGTATTGTTCACCAAAGAAGTGTTGCTGGAGTTCCTCAACAGAATGCGAGAGTTGAAAGGAAACATAAGCACCTTTTAGAGGTTGGGAGAGCTTTGAGACTCCAAGCTGGTCTTCCTAAACATTTTTGGGGATCTTGTATTCTTACTGCTACTCATTTGATCAACATGCTTCCCACTCCCTTGTTGACTTGGAAAACGCCTTTTGAGCTTCTTTTTCATAAACAACCTTGCTATGATTCTCTTAGAGTATTTGGTTGTCTCTGTTTTGTTCATAATGCTTCTGGTAAACTTGATAAATTCAATCCTCGAGGAAGAAGGTCTATTTTCCTTGGTTACCCTTTTGGGCAAAAAGGATATAGAGTTTATGATTTGGAAAGGTGTACTAAATCTGTTTCTCGAGATGTTATTTTTTTTGAGCAACAATTTCCTTATAAAATTCCTAGTGCTTCTTCTGATGAATCTTCATTGACATCTTCATCTCATGTTCACTTAGCTACTGATGATACTCCTCTTGTTGTTGATACTTCCTCGTCTCCATCTTCTAATATCCATTTTGCTACTGATGATTCTACCATTACAGAGTTTTCTTCACATACTCCTTTTTCTCCTGACCCACCTCCTATTCCTTCTATTGTACCTAGACAATCTACCAGACCCGTCAAACCCTCAACCAAATTTTTAGATTTTGTTCATACTTATATTCCCCATAATTCTACCTCCATTCCTCATTCTGATCAGGTTCATGTTGAACCTTCTGCTTCTTTTGTTACTTCTTCAACTGAAATTCTTGCAAGTACAGATGATATTCCTCATGATATTTCTGTTGAACCTACTACATATAATGAAGCCAAGTCTTCTCCTGGTTGGATAGCCGCTATGAATAAAGAAATTGAAGCACTTGAAGCAAATGAGACATGGGATTTGGTTCCTTTACCTCATAGTAAGAAGGCTATAGGTTCTAAATGGGTGTATAAGGTGAAATATCATCCCGATGGCTCTGTTGAGAGATTAAAGGCTCGATTAGTTGCTGTTGGTTATCAACAAGTGGAAGGAAAGGATTATACTCACACATTTTCTCCTGTTGCTAAGTTAGCCACGGTTAGAATTGTCATTGCTATTGCCACTGTTAATAAATGGCCTATGTGCCAATTAGATATCAATAACGCTTTCCTGCATGGATACTTAGATGAAGAAGTTTTCATGAAACCTCCTGCCGGTTATTTTAAGGCTAAACCTGGGGAAGTGTGTAAGCTGAAAACGTCTTTATATGGACTTAAACAAGCTTCTCGGTAATGGAATTTGGAACTTAGCAAATTTCTTGCTTCTTTGGATTTTGAGCAGTCCAAACAGGATTACTCTTTGTTCACGAGACGTCGTCATGGTGAATTTATTGTTATACTTGTCTATGTTGATGACATGGTTCTCACTGGCACAAACATGTCACAAATTAATGAAGTCAAAGCTTCTCTTGATCGTGCTTTCACTATCAAGGATCTAGGATCTTTGAATTATTTTTTGGGCATTGAAATTCACCGAACTTCAACTGGTACATTTTTGTCTCACACTACTAGAAAAATGGCCTTTAGTATCGGAAAATTTCCAATACTAAAGACCATATTTCCGATACTAAAGGTCTTTAGTATCGGAAATAATTTCCGATACTAACCCGATACTAGTACTCCCGTGGCTAAAGAACCAGTATCGGATATTTTTTCCGATACTAAAGGGGTGTGGCTTAGTATCGGAAAGCTCATTAGTATCGGAAAATAGTATCGGAACATGTGATACTAAAAATGAAAGTTATTAGTATCGAATGTAAGTTCCGATACTAAAGATACTAATAGTATCAGAAAAATTTCCGATACGAAAGATACTAATAGTATTAGATATAATTTCCGATACTAAAGGTGACATTAGTATCGGAAATTTCCGATACTAAAGAGTTGAGGAAAAAAAATTAATAACAATAACAATAATAATAATAATAATATTAAATATTATTATTATTATTATTATTATTATTATTATTATTATTATTCATTATTATTTTTCATTATTATTTTTTATTATTATTCTCATTATTATTGTCATTATTTGTCATCATCCTCATCATCCTCATCATCATCACCAGCAGCACACCCACCACCACCACCAGCACACCCACCAATACCATCCACCCACCACCCACAACCACCACCAGCAGCCAACACCACCACCACCACCAGCAGCCTACACCACCACCACCAGCAGCCCACACCACCACCACCATCCGACACACCACCACCACCACCACCACCACCACATCTAGAAAAAATCAAAAAAATCAGGAAAAAAATAGAAACCCCCCTTCGAACCCACCCTCACTGAACCCAACCCCCAAACCCAGATCTGAACCCCCCCTCTTCTAACCCCCCTTCGAACCCAACCCACTGAACCCCCCTCCAAACTCAGCCACCCACTGAACCCAAACCCTAACCCCGTCGAACCCAAACACACCCAAACCCTAACCCCTTCAAACCCCCCCTTCGAACCCACCCTCACTAAACCCAACCCCCAAACCCAGATCTGAACCCCCCTCCCTGTTCGAAACCCCCTTCGAACCCAACCCACTGAACCCCCCCTCCAAACCCAGCCACCCACTGAACCCAAACCCTAACCCCGTCGAACCCAAACACACCCAAACCCCTTGAACCCAAACCCTAACCCCTTCAACCCCCCTTCGAACCCACCCTCACTGATCTAAACCCCCAAACCCAGATCTGAACCCCCCTCTTCGAACCCCCCTTCTAACCCAACCCACTGAACCCCCCTCCAAACCCAGCCACCCACTGAACCCAAACCCTAACCCCGTCGAACCAAAACACACCCAAACCCCTTGAACCCAAACCCTAACCCCTTCAAACCCCCCCTTCTAACCCACCCTCACTGAACCCAACCCCCAAACCCACATCTGAACCCCCCTCTTCGAACCCCCCTTCGAACCCAACCCACTGAACCCCCATCTCGAACCAAACCCAGCCACCCCAACCCCCATCTCGAACCCCAACCCCCATCTCGGCTTTCTGATTAGAGGAGGAAGAGAAAGAAAGCCGAGTAAGAGAAAGAAGTAGAGGTAGAGA
Organism: Patellifolia procumbens; assembly: GCA_947645195.1. Taxonomy (NCBI): domain Eukaryota; kingdom Viridiplantae; phylum Streptophyta; class Magnoliopsida; order Caryophyllales; family Amaranthaceae; genus Patellifolia; species Patellifolia procumbens. Next base: position 317,428 of record CANSGD010001494.1, on the reverse strand, counting down.
GAGAGAGAGAGAGACTGATTTGGGGGGGAGTGGTTGATATTTATTGAAGTGATAAGGCGGGGTTTTTAAATTTTTGGGAGATAAGAGCCGCGGTTTGGTAAAAAAATTGGGGGGAACGATTTTTTTTAGAAAATCAATAACTTTTAGAATCGGAAAGTATTTATCCAATACTAATAGGTATCTTTAGTATCAAAAATATATTTCTGATACTAAACAGGGCGAGTATTTGTTTCATACACTGATAATTAATATTTAATTATTAATTATTAATAATCAATAGTATATTTATTAATAATTGATAATTAATTATTCATAATTAATAATTAATATTAGTTAATAATTAGTAGTATTTAATTATTACCAATAATTTATTATTAATAATTGATAATTAGTGTCAGAAAGAATTTATCCGATACTAATGACCATCTTTAGTATCAGAAATATATTTCCGATACTAAAAAGGGTGAGTATTTGTAACCTACAAACCAACTTTAGTATCGGAAAAAAAATTTCGGATACTATAAAACTCTTTGGTATCGGAAACATCCGATACCATTATATCATTAGTATCGGATTGAAAATTTTCCGATACTAAAGTGACGTCATATGATGATTTTAATATATAGTAAATAGAATAGTGTCGGAAATTAATATCCGATACTAAAGTGTTCCTTTAGTATCAATTATTTTTTCCGATACTAAATTTTCTGATACTAAAGACCCTTTTTCTAGTAGTGTCAGAAGAAATATATAAAAGATTTGCTTGTTGGTTTTAACCTGGATAATTGTCATTCTTGCAATACTCCTCTACCTACTGGTTTAAAATTGTCAACAGAAGATGGTGATTTGTTGGACAAACCTGATGTTTACCGGCGACTTGTGGGTCGCTTACTTTATCTTGGCATCACTAGACCTGATTTGTCTTATTGATAGGTTTTAGTCGTGTCACCTAATCAAAAATAAACCTACGGTCCTCTAACTAAGGTAGTCAGTGGTAGCAGGGTCGAATCCGCAGGGAGACAGAGTTTCTATATTAATATTCAATTAACTAACTACTTCAGATGAAAATATGGAGAATTAACTGAACTAATGAGTAAGCTAAATAATACGAATTAAGTCGAGGATTTAACTATGGAATAAAAGTCTAGGGTATTAGGTCGGTCCACCATGCTTATACCAATCAAATAGGGTCAACAACTATCAAAACCTAGGTCAAGAGTCGAGGGATTAGAGCATGTGTTAATCTATGGTTAAGACTCAACGCTCATAGTTCAACATACGCCGCATGTTCACTAACGTAATCAGAACTACTGATGTGTCCTAGGCCTCTAGTCGTAAGACGGATCTGTGCAAACAACTATTAACCACAAGCAATCAATGAAATTGGCCACTAACATTAATCACTAATTAAGAACAAACCACACCACAATCACTTTAATCAAGCCCTAGAAATCAATAGGAGTCTAAATAGCAATCATGGTATAAACATGGCTTCCCTATCTAACACCCTAGAAAGAGAACTACTCAGACATGATTAAATCGACAACAACAGATCTAATTGAAAACCCTAAGAATTGCATCATGAACTAATTGAGAAATAAGCAATTGAACTAAAGTAATTGAGATAAAGGAATAAAGCAATAAGTAAGACGATTACCAAATTGACGGAAAGCGGAAACTTTAATGGAATTGAAATTGTACTTGAATCTCTTCTACAATCGAAAGCAATGATAAACTAGGCTAAGAGCTCTCTAAGTGTTTAATAATATGAAAGATCCAAATAAAAACAACCTAAAAAGTATTTATAGGTCCTAAGAAAACAATAAGATAGAGTGGGGAAAATAACGAAAATCGCATCCCCGTGTCATCCACCCGATCGGGCGGAGTCTTCAGCAGCAACAAAATAGGCTTCACCCGATTGGATCGGGCAGATTCCACCCGATCAGGGCCGCAACCCCAGCACCCGATCGGGCAAGTCCACCCGATGCCATCGGGTGGATGTCTTCTTCAGCTCTCATAAAAACAGCAAGAATGGCTAAGTATTGCTCCGCCCGATGTGATCGGGCAAGGCCGCCCGATCGGGCGGGAAACTTGAAATTCAGCTTCTTCACTCGAAACCGATCGGGCAGTTGTTGCCCGACCCGATCGGGCGAGTCTTCTTCTTTCCTTGCTTTGCTTGGCTTCAGACGCCAAGTCTTTGCACACTTGCTTCTTCATAATGGGGTCCAAATACCATCTTGAGACCTAAAAGATGCCTCATAACTTCCCGCTATAGCGTGGTGCTCAAAACATCAAGTAAATAGGGAGTTTTTCCCTAAAACCTGCAAAATGATATAGAACACACAAACCACAACTATATCGAAATAGTTAGCATAAATAGCTCCTAAGAGCATCAATATAGCACAATTTAACTTGTAAAGAAATGGAAAAACTCTATAAGATATCGATATATCACTTATGCCGTTCAACACTTGAGTCAATTTATGAGCACTCCTAGAGTTCCTCATTTCAAGGCTGCCTTGCATGTCATGAAGTACCTTAAAGGTACTACTGATATTGGTCTTTACTATTCAGCTGATTCCTCTTGCAAACTTCAGGGTTTTAGTGATGCTGATTGGAGCACATGTTCTTTTAGTAGTAGATCACTTAGCGCGTATTGTATTTTTCTTGGTGATAATTTGGTCTCTTGGAAGACTAAAAAGCAAGGTACAATTAGTAAGTCTTCAGCAGAATCGGAGTATAGAAGTATGTCCACCACAGCTAGTGAATTGGTTTGGATCTCGGGTCTTTTGGAAGATCTCCACGTTCCTGTTGTTCTGCCTGTTCATCTTTTCTGTGACAACAAGCTGCCCTACACATCGCTCAAAATCTTGTATTCCATGAGCGGACCAAGCATCTTACAAGAGACTGTCATTATGTTAGAGAACAAGTACAATCTGGTTTTCTTCAAACAGCTCATGTATCCTCTTCCAACCAATTAGCTGATTTGTTCACAAAGGCACTTCCTTTTCATTAGCATCATACTCTTTCCTCCAAGCTTGGTCTTGTTTCCCAAGTCCAGCTTGAAGGGGGGGGGTATAAGAGTAAATGATGACATGGCACTTGCCTTTTTACTTTTATTTTCTATCCTTTGTATATAGTATATAAATTTAGTTTTGGAGCTGTAGTATAGACTGTAGATTACATAATAAAAATTCTTTTTCTCTCCTTTAATATCTTCTCTCTTTAAAGATCAGATTCATGATCTTCTACAAATCAGTTTTATTTTATATAGGTAGAAATATAGTGTTGTTAGCAACAGCTGATCGAGTAATAAGATTTTCAACATTTTCTTGTTAAGTAGCTATTACTGTGGCATATAACATTTTCACATTTTGACACCACCTCAATTCCCTTCTATGTATGCAGGATGGAAATATATTTTGTATATGTGCCTTTTGGCAGTATTTTGCACCAATGCTATTAATATTCATGCTGGTATAAATGGTCTTGAAGTTGGGCAGACAGTTGTCATTGCATTTGCAGTAAGCCTATGAACTTTTCAATTTGCTACATTGTACGTTCTATGCAGTCTAGTCTAAACATTGTAGTGCTTGACAGATTCTAATACATAATATTATGCGAATTGGAGCATCCACGGACGATTTTGAGTATCAGCAGGCTCATTTATTCTCTATCCATCTTGTTCAACCTTTGTTTGCTACGTCTTCGGCTTTACTCTAGTATAACTGGTAAGGTTGTCGTTAGCTAAATGATTGGCTTTCTATAATTGTGGTGTCATTTAATTTGTTATTTTCTATGCATGTTACTGTTCTCAGATACTTCTTTCATGCCATTCAGGTATCCATCTTCAGTCTTTGTCGGGGATACATATACATGTTGGAGTTTGTGAGAAGAGTAATACAAAAACTCTTGAGTTGCTTCAAAAGAATAGGAAGAGTTGGGGATCCCATATAGGAAGAATAAGAGGTGAGTGGTGAGTTTATTAATAGTTATGTTCCTAGTATCTATTGAGTTGGTGACTTGGTAGGCTTTTGTGGTTGGGCTCTTGATTGGGCTAGTCCACACGCGCGCCGCCGCCCGGACCGGGCCTTGGGCTTTGGGCTTTGGGCTTTGGGAAATAAGTTTTTAACACGGTTTTAGGAGTCAGTTTTTCCCTTCTTCTGTCCCTATATATATACCCTTCCTGGCACAGTTTTTAACACACAAAAAATTATCCTCTCATACTTCTTACAATACATATTTTGCAGGCATGACAATGGCTGTCGCTGGCATTCTGGGTCATTACAGGTGAAATTTTTTGTATTTGTTCAACTTAATTATAATTTTACTACCTCAAGTGTCCTTCCCCCATCTATTGATACTTCACCGTCTACAAGAGCAATGTCTACCGTGTCTTGCTTTGTTTGCATTATGATTTTGGGTTATATAGTGCATTATGTTATGGCGTGATACTAACTATTTTTTATTCCCTCTGGATTTCACAGTGAAATACTATTGCTTTTCTTTGTTCCTCAAGTCTTGAATTTCGTCGTGTCATCTCCCCAGGTTAGATTTTCTTCTTTTAACTTTCTTCTTATCTGACCGCCCTTGAGGCTTTGAGCATCGCTTATGTATGTGTCTTGTGACTTTTAACTAGATTGCGGGATTTGTTTCTTGTCCCCGACATCGACTTCCAAGGTAATGTTTCATTTTTTCTCAATTATCAATGCACAATCTTCCAAGTTCTAACCTCGTCTAACAATGTCTTGAATGGCGGCAGATTTGACCCTAAAACAGGACTGTTAACGGGATCAAATGAAGGGACACTTGTAAACTATTGTTTGAGATTGTTTGGGAGTATGTATGAACAATCGCTCTGCACTGTACTTCTCTTGCTTCAGGTGAGCCTGTTAGCTCTTCTGCACTATCCCCGCGATAAATAAAAAGTTCAACAACTCTCTTCGCTTGAATAGTACGGTTTTAGGAGGTCATTTCAACTAAGTTTATGCATTTCTGATCACTGAAATTAGTGCATGATTTTTCTTTCTACACAGGCTATTGCTTGCTGCTTCAGTTTCTTGGTGTGGTGGCTCTTTGTTGGCTGGTGATGTATCACATTTATATATAGTTTTCAGGTGCATTTAGATAGCATTTAGAACTCCTTTTAGAGCATTTAGGTGCATAATGACATGAATTTACATAAGTTGTGCCCTACTACTCCCAGTTTGTGTGTTTCGATGATTTTCAGGTTATTTTGATGCAAATTGATTATGATTATATAAGATCAAGCTTATTAATCATTGAGGATGAAGGTAGCTTGCACAAGGATCACAATGCATCCGTTTGTGACAATTTTGAGTTGGAATGAAGCAAAGAGTTAGTGAAAGAAGTGCCAAAACTGACACACCTTCACTATTTTCATTATAAATTTTGATAGAAAATTGATAATCAAGAAATTCTAATTGGGTTGGATCCTAGACTTCAAGAGCTTTCCAATGATATGTCACACGCCCCAAACGGACTTCTGGTTTGAGAGATATGGCCTTCGCAAGTTGATGCAAAATCGCAAGAAGTTGGCTCAATCCGATTGGGCAACAATTGCCCGATCCAATCGGGTTGGGCCTTCTTAATGCTGCCGCTGCTTTATTCCAAGGAAAGAATATATTTGAAGTTGGGTCATTTTGTACCAACCCGATGCCATAGGGCAATGGTTGCCCGATCGGGGCCGAAACCTTAACATCCGATCAGGTGGATTGGCCCGATCGCATCGGGTGGATTCGCTCGATCGCATCGGGTGGATTCGCCCGATCGCATCGGGTGAAGCCCATTTTACTTTGTGAAGGAAATTAACATGGTCCAAAATTTGTACCAACCCGATGCCATAGGGCAATGGTAGCCCGATCGGGTTGTACCAACCCGATGCCATAGGGCAACCACCGCCCGATCGGGTACCGGTCTCGTGGAGCCGAAATTCTATCTTTTTTATATCGTTTTTAATTAGATTTTGGGGCTATTATAAATAGCATTCCCTCATTATTTTAGACACATCTTTGATTCTATTTTATTCCCAATAATTCTAAGCTTAGTTTTATTTAGTTTAAACACTTTAGATTAGATTAGATTAAAGGTGATTGAACCTCGGTTTTGATTTTAATAAAAGTTCTTGCTTTCCGTCATTTGGTATTCTTCTCTACTCTTAATCTCTTTAATTATTCTTGATTGCTTAGTTTAATTATTTATTCATTCATGATGCAATTATTAGGGTTTCATATTAGATTTATTATTGTTGATTCAATTATGAGTGAGTAGTTTAATTTCTAGGGATTTGGTGAGGGAAGCCATGTTTATACCTTGATTATTTGAATAACCATTAGTTTCTAGGGTTTGATGAGATAGGTTATGGTGTGATTTATTCTTATTGAGTAATTAACGTTATTGCGCAGTTTCTTTGATTACTTGAGGTTAATAATCGTTTGCACAGATCCGTCTTACTTTTAGAGGCCTAGTACACATCAGTAATTCTGATTATGTTTGTGAACATGCTGCATATGTTGAATTATGGGCGTTAAGACTTAACCATAGCTTGACACTGCTCCAATCTATCGATTCTTGACCTAGGTTCTGATAGTTGTTTGATCCCTTGATTGGTATAAGCATGGTGGACCGAACTAATTCCCTAGACCTTTATTTCATAGTGTAATATCCCTCTTTATATTGCTTTCTAGTGTTATTTAGTAGTTCAACTGATTTCTTTCTGATCTTGTCTGAAGTAGCTTTTTGGCTGGATATTAACTTAGAACTCCGTCTCTCTGTGGATTCGACCCTACTTCCCTTGACTATCATTGTTAGAGGACTTAGGATTTATCTTTGACTAGGTGATACGACTTTAGCCTATCAGCTGGTACAAGTAACATCCAGCTCTGAAAGTTCAAGTATGTATCCTCGTACTAGGTCAAATGCAGCGCATTGTAATAAAAGCTATTACAAGTTGAACATTTCAAGTACATGGTTTTGTAAAGCTGATGTATCCATTTCGTACCCTAGGGAAATATTGTATTGACTATGCTAGGGTTAAAACGCTGAAAAGTAGGGTTTTGCATAGGTCTAGAACCGGACCAGATTGGATCGGAACTGATAACACCTGTGGACCAGAATCTTCAATTCTGATGGACCGAGGACCGGACCGGAAAATTCAGGTCCGGTCCATGTCTGGACCTATTTGGACCTATTTTATGATTTTTTATAATTTTTCGTTAAAATCTTTTATTTTCTTTTTCGAAATTTTCGACATATTTTATGAATATAAGCATATTACCCAAATCTATCTAAAATCATAGACTTTGATGTAGACACAAAAAGACTAATCATATTCCATCTTGCAAATTTGTACTAAAGGTTTTATATTTAACGAATTCCTATGTGATTTTTTAGATATATATGTATAATAACTTTAAACGAAAACCTATCTTAAATTTATTAATGCAATGTAAAATTGCAATCATCATATTCTTCATAAAAAAATTTAAAATATTAGATCATTTCAGGTCTTCAGGTCCGACCCGGTTTTTTCAGGTCTTGGACCGAAGCGGACATGAAACACGGAATCTCAATATTTTGCTGACTGAGGACCGGATCTGAATTTTCAGTCCGGTCCAAATTCAGGTCCGGGCCGGTCTAAAATCAAGTCTGGACCGAATTTTGCACAACCTACTGATAAGGTATGAAGAAATTAGATTTGTACTTGTTTTGGGTTAACAAGGCATAGCATAGCTTACATAAAGAGTTTTACAAGATCACCCAAATATTGTTCATTATAGTAACTAGCGGGTAGGGGAAAAGTCCTAGTTACAAAATCTAAGCTTTGCCGCTTTGCTTCTTTCTTTTGCCATCAAATCTGCCAATTTGTTGGAGTACCTATCCGCAAACATCACTTCCACCCTCTTGAATGTCCCTATCATGTCCCTGCATTGACGAATGATATATGTATAAATGGTGTTAGTTTCTGGTGGATGGTTTACACTGTCCACCGCCGATTTGAAATTGGAGCATATCATGATAACATTCTCTATCTTGTTCTTGGTTGTTAGATCCCTACCCTGTTTGATACCTTATAGTTCTGTTTCAAAAGAGTCTAGTGCATAAATTCAGTTGTCAATACCTTCTATCCAAGAACCTTTACCATCTTGCAAAACTCCCGCACTTGTGCTTATGGACTTCGGATTACAATGGGCCACATCCACATGGACATAGTACCAAGGAATATTGGTGTCATGGTCAAGGTCAATGCAAGGGTTTCTAGCTTCCCTAAGATTGAGAGGGCCTTTACTCACCTTATTTTGGTTGATTTCCCAGGCTAGGATGCAAGCAAGATTCAAGGGTTTTTTTTGGTTTAGGTTCGTGTTTTTGTTGATTAGAATTTCATTCCTAGTTTTCCAGACCGCGAAGTAGATGAAAAAAAATAAGTATTTCCACATAAAACCTTTAATGTGAGTCCAGGAGGTTAGGTTTTTTCTCAGCCAATGCTAAAAGGGTTGGTCAAAGTGAAAACGTATGAAACCTTATCCCATATAATCTTGGCCAGTGGACATCTGTGCAGAATGTAACAAGTGTCCTCATCCTCAATGTTATACCTATGGCAAATGGCACTATCTACTATTTCCCTTGTTTTTAAAAAGATTTAGGTGGGGATTTATGTCCTTCCAAAGTAGCCACAGAAAGAATTTGGTTTGGACAGAGCATTGACCTTCCATATCCAGTCACACGAAGGAAGAGAGAAAAGTCTCTTATGGGGTTTTGGGATATTGGAATTGTAATATCCTTGATCCTATCTAGGATGTATTGAGGGAGGTCGACAGACAACTCGAGTTTCCAATTTTCATTCTTATTTTCCAAACTTCATTTATTCTTAGATTAAGTTAACTGGAATTCAGTGCTTCAACAAAGCATATGATTTGCTAAAATAAATGTTTTTTTGCTATATGCTTGTTAACCATGGCCAAAGTGTGCAACTTCTAACACTAACTTACTATGGATTTTACCACTATGACCCTATTTTCTCGTTCTTGTCAAGACTATGTATATCTATACAGAAAAATTAATTGTGTACTGATAGGTTTTAGTCGTATCACCTAATCAAAAATAAACCTGCGGTCCTCTAACTAAGGTAGTCAGTGGTAGCAGGGTGGAATCCGCAGGGAGACAGAGTTTCTATATTAATATCCAATTAACCAACTATTTCAGATGAAAATATGGAGAATTAACTGAGCTAATGAGTAAGCTAAATAATACGAATTAAGTCGAGGATTTAACTATGGAATAAAAGCCTAGGGTATTAGGTCGGTCCACCATGCTTATACCAATCAAGTAGGGTCAACTACTATTAAAACCTAAGTCAAGAGTCGGGGGATTAGAGCCTATGTTGAGCTATGGTTAAGACTCAACGCTCATAGTTCAACATACGCCGCATGTTCACTAACGTAATCAGAACTACTGATGTGTCCTAGGCCTCTAGTCGTAAGACGGATCTGTGCAAACAACTATTAACCACAAACAATCAATGAAATTGGCCACTAACATTAATCACTAATTAAGAACAAACCACACCACAATCACTCTAATCAAGCCCTAGAAATCAATAGGAGTCTAAATAGCAATCATAGTATAAACATGGCTTCCCTATCTAACACCCTAGAAAGAGAACTACTCAGACATGATCGAATTGACAACAACAAAACTAATTGAAAACCCTAAGAATTGCATCATGAACTAATTGAGAAATAAGCAATTGAACTAAAGTAATTGAGATAAAGGAATAAAGCAATAAGCAAGACGATTACCAAATTGACGGAAAGCGGAAACTTTAATTGAATTGAAATTGTACTTGAATCTCTTCTATAATCCAAAGCAATGATAAACTAGGCTAAGAGCTCTCTAAGTGTTTAAGAATATGAAAGATACAAAATCCAAATAACCTAAAAGTATTTATAAGTCCTAAGAAAACAATAAGATAGAGTGGGGAAAATAACGAAAATCGCATCCCCGTGTCATCCACCCGATCGGGCAAAAGGCCGCCCGATCGGGCCTGGGAACAAGTCTTCAGCAGCAACAAAATAGGCCTCACCCGATTGGATCGGGCAGATTCCACCCGATCGGGGCCGCAACCCCAGCACCCGATCGGGCAAGTCCACCCGATGCCATCGGGTGGATGTCTTCTTCAGCTCTCAGAAAAACAGCAAGAATGGCTAAGTATTGCTCTGCCCGATCGCATCGGGCAAGGCCGCCCGATCGGGCGGGAAACCTTAACTTCAGATTCTTCACTCGTTCCCGATCGGGCAGTTGTTGCCCGACCCGATCGGGCGAGTCTTCTTCTTGCCTTGCTTTGCTTGGCTTCAGACGCCAAGTCTTTGCACACTTACTTCTTCATAATGGGGTCCAAATACCATCTTGAGACCTCAAAGATGCCTCATAACTTCCCGCTATAGCGTGGTGCTCAAAACATCAAGTAAATAGGGAGTTTTTCCCTAAAACCTGCAAAATGATATAGAACACACAAACCACAACTATATCGAAATAGTTAGCATAAATAGCTCCTAAGAGCATCAATATAGCACAATTTAGCTTGTAAAGAAAGGGAAAAACTCTATAAGATATCGATATATCATGTACAAAGGTATACAAGATAGTAAAAAATAATATTTACATATGATAATAATGTAATATTTACAAAAGATAATGATTATGAGGGTTGAAGGCAGTAAATCTCAGGTTGATCATCGACTGTCATAAAAATACCATACGTTAGGCAAACAAATATTGTGAATACGAAACTAAAAACCTCCCAGCAACGCATGAAGCGGTCCCGCTCAAGCTTATGCTCAAGCTCGTCTTCATCATCATTCTCGTATTGAGGTATAAAATCTCTTTATCATCCCAGTTCTGGTGTGACGTAATGATTGTTGCACTAGGCCTACAGTGCTCGGTTTGTTGAGAAAAATCAAATTGCCCAGTTCTTTGAAGCAAAAATGCATCATGATGTGGTTTTGAGGCTTACTAAGAAATTGGCGACAGGAAGTAGATCTAATGCTAATGCTTTTATTGTTGACTCAAAGTTAAGCAAATTGAAGTATGCACGCTTCATCCCCGCTGTCTGCAAAACTAACAAGCTGGAATTTACCCCAAAATTGAATATCACAAGACAAAAATATGTATTGCAACTATGATCTGGATTCTTGAATGAAATATACCTTAACGAAAAAAACATTAAAATTTATTACCGAATACTTCCTCCGTTTCATATTAGACGAGACACTTCATTTATTCGTCCATCGCACATTAGTTGATTCTCTTATGTAAATGGCATGAGAGTACAATCGAAATATTATTTTTTTTATATTTATGGGTCTCACCTATAATTCATTTGATAACACCACCCACTCCAAACCACTATGATATACCCCACCAACTATACTTTATGAGTTTATTGTTGACAGGTTTTTTAGTTAGGATTTTGTTGGAGTTCGTTATAGAGTGTAACAGAATACAAAGGATGAGTATGAGAGATGAAGAGGGCATTTTATTCTTGCCAAATATGGAATGAGCACAATTGGAGGATGAACTTTGACTTTCTTTGTTTTTTGTGTGTTAGAAAAAATTTGATGATAAAAAAATAAGAATTGTCTGAATTGGATGATTGGGCCAACCAAGTTTGGGTATGAACTTTGACTGTCATATTATTTGTTTTTTTTTCTAGTTATTGATGTTTGCAATTCTATGTGTTTTTGTTTTTGTGATATTGTTACTATCACTTTTATTTTTTGGGCTTTGAGACTAATGGGTTATGAAATCCCAACTCTTTTCCTCCAAGGTCCAAGTTACTTTGACCAAGTCAATGAGGACCAAAGCATTTAAAGTTGAAGCCCAAAGGCCAGCCAGAGTCGCAGAAGAACAAAGACTCTAGAAACTTCAAGGAGCGTGTAAATGAAGGCACCAAATTCAAACTTTCCCACCAGTTGAGAAATTAGACGAATGGCAATTTGAAATCAAGGATAAACTGGTTCTCTAGTTGGCTATACATAGAGGGTTTCTCCATAAGAACATGACATCCATCATCAACCAAATAAATATCAGAATTTATCCATAGATCTTAGATATCTCTAGCATAGTTTTAGGTAGTTACTTGGCAAGAACACCCTATGTTCTAACACCTCTCATTCTTACTTTATCTCATTGAGTGCAAGAAGGATGAGAGTATTCCTCTCTCTCTTCCTCAATTAAGCTTATTTGTTACTCTCTATTCCCATAAAAGTTTGTGTAAGACTAGAAATCATACAATTATCAATGAAATAGTTTCCTTCAAGTTTGTTCTTATTGTTATTTGCTACTTGTCTCTCTATATTTCCTTTGTATTTTGTATCGCACGCTATTTTTTAACCATTAATGGTTTGTGCTTACTTGAGTTAGCGAGGATCTTTTGGTTTTAAGGGTAACCCTTATTGCTAAAGGCCACTGACGCTTAGGAGAGTGAATCACCTCCCTGGTGTTCTGGACCAACTTGCGACGGGGCATTGTTACTTGTTTACAAAAGCATTTTTGTACCAACAGATATTAAGAGGATTGAAAGTTAAAGTTTAACATCAATCAACACCAGTATCGATGTATGAAGCTTTATACTATTATGTATTCAAGTGTGCCTATAGTTGGTTGAATAATCTATATAACAATTTGATGATGTAGTTGTAATAATCTAGAAAGGAGTATTTCCCTTAACTTTTCTTTCTTATCCATGTCCCAAAATTTTGGTAGGTTTCGAATTTCTTGAATTTCATTCAAGTGTGGTCAATTACTTAATAAAAACCCAAAGTTCGAGGATGAGTTAGTGGAGATGATGTAATACGCCTATATTTTATATAATATTTTAGTTTTAAAATGACAATTTATTATAATTATCTATATTGATATATTTGTATATGTATATGTATGCTCTTTATATCATATTATAAGTTAAAAATAATATCAAATAGTACTTAATCTAGTGGTAAGAAAGGGACCCTTTCAATCTCAGGTTAAGGATTCAATTCCCATTTGAAACACTTCAAGGATAGAGATTCCCCTCATCCTACCCCATACTCTCAAGCTATTTTTTTCTGATCAGATACTCTCAAGCTAATTGGACTAACCTTATAAACGTTAACTCCTAGGGAAATGCCAAAGCAATATCAGGTATATGTACTGTAGCTATATATATCAGTAAAAAGTGAAAGAAGGATGCATGTGCAAGAGGGCCCACTTAAAAATGAAATTAGTAGGGAGTATAAAAATGAAGGATTTTGTCCTTCGATCAAGTGTAATAATCTAAGTATACTTGGACAAGTTTATAGAGATAATATATTCAATAATATTAGGAGACCGTAACGTTTTGCTAGAAGCTAAATTACGGTTTGTTGGACTATTGAGATTAGGCTAACTACTAATATTGATTGGGTCCTATGAGGTCACACATTGTAACAAAGGTTAGATATTCATCCAAATTCATTTTGGATGGTCATATGGATGGTAGGAAAAGAGTTGTAACTCTTGTGATTGAATGACTCATAAAGAGTGGCTTTATGTGCCTAATTAAGCCTCATAATGTATGACATTATGTGGTCAATTAAGCCTCATGAAACCACCAATGTAACCACTCTATATATTGATGTAGAGGTTGCAAAAGAGTATATACAACATCATCATCTTTTGGCCAAACACCATACAAAGTAAAAAGTGAAAAAGTTCTCTCTTTCCGTACTAGCATACGTGGTGATCTAACCGTTGTTCGTGGACCAACACTAGAGGAACGATGCTTGACGTTCTTTCAGGATCTCACTTGGAAGCTAATACTTTTGTAGATTCACGCAACAAAGGTATATATTATTATATATTACTTGATTCATGTTAGTTTATGCAATTTGTTCTTGGGTTAGATGTAAAGAATATGATTCTTGAAATTCCGCTCTAAGCATCTAAACTCCTACAGTGGTATCAGTTAGCCTATTGCATAGATTAATATGATCATTTGTTTGATGTGTTTTATTATTATTTTAATTCGATTAAAGGAGGGATTTATATATGATTTTATTTGCATAATTAATATTATGATATTAATTGAATGGAAACATAAAAATTGGGTTTTTATGTATATATATTATACTCAAAATTCAACCAAGTGACCGGAAAATTCTGATTTTCTTTTATATATGATTCGAATTTTGTAGGAAAAATAAGTTTGTTGTTTTTCTTATTTAAATTGAATTATATATATTTGCTTAGTTCTTGAATTTAATTATTTGAGGTGTTTGATGTAAAAAGATTTTTTGTCAAAACCTAAAATCACAAAATGTCAGATTTTGTGTATTAGATTCAAGAATTCATATTTGTTAAATCAATATGAACCCTAATTTTTTTCCCCAAATCAATTGTTGTTAATTTCACTCAAATTGTGCATAATTGTTGTGACTAATTGAGTGGGAGGGGAAGAAAATCTGACCGCCGTGGTCAGGCGGAAAGACGCCGGACCGACGACGGCCGAAGGTGGCGGGCTGGCGGCAGGGCTGTCTGGGCGAAGCTGTTGTGCGACAGTTCATGGCAGGCCGGTGTGCTTGGGCTCGCCTGGTTGCGGCTAGCGTGGCCGGCGGCTTGGTTGTGACCAGCGTGGCTGGTGGTCTGTTGCGGCAGCGTGGCTGAGTTCACTGGTGGTCGCGGCCTGCCTGCTGGGTGGCAGTCGTGCGTTGTGCACTGCTGCTTGGCAGGCAGTTACAAATACTTTTTTTTAAAAAAAAAAAATTTCATTTTATTAAGTTTAATTATTTTTTTTTAGTATATTCCAATATTGCAAGTAAGGGATTAATGGTGATTAATTGCATATTTAAGTCATAATTGAATTAAAATAATAAGCTTTATATTAATTGGTTAATTATTTGTAGTAATTGACTAGTTAATTTGAGGAGTTACTAAATTGTTAGTAACTATTGTTATTTTTTTATGTCAATTAATTAATTTATTGCTCTTTGCTTTTAATATATGTGATTAATTGTCATGAAATATTATATTTAATATGATTAAATTATATGAAGGTTACTAAGAGTGTCTTTTGGTATCATTTCATTAAATTTAATAGTAGATTAAATTTGTAAGATTAATGATTTATAGTCCTCTAAAGTACTAACCATATGATTTAATATGTGATTAAATCTTGATGGTGATATTATGTTTTAAAGTTGTTATAACATGATATTTTTATTTTTTAATAGTTGATTAAAACGCATGATTATATAATATATATTGATATTATGGATACATGTGGTGACTAGTATGGCCCAAACTTGGATAGAAATTACGATCTGCGTATCGTTAATGTATTTTTGTAATCTAAATACGATCTGCGCATCGTTGGTATTTTTGTAATATTTTAGTTTAAATTCCAAAAATATTTATTCAAGTACCCATGAAGCACAAGGATGGAGATCCATGGTGATTCAACAATGGAGGCCTTAAAGAGTAGTCTTTAGGATTAGGGGCCATACTAGGATCACATTTTAATTTTGCATTTAAATTTTTTCTTTTAAATGCTTTCTAAGTTTATTATGCTTGTGATTTAATTATGTTAAATGTTCACTAGTAATTAAATCAACATGATAATTTACTTAGGTCCCTTAAAATGAAATATTGGATTTTTGCTACTCCAAAATAAACACCTACTAAAAACTTGATTGTTAGTAATAGGTTCTGCCAAAGCAGAGTGTTACTTCCAATCTTGGGCTAAGTAGAGTGAATTTCCGAAATTTGCATGTTTAGTTGGTTTGGCCCAACAAAATCATCAAAACAGTTTTGGATTTTGAAGCAATAGTGATGGGTCTTATGTTTTTGGTGATAAGCTTTGTCTAGGATTAGGAAGGCTCTCCCCAACGTTGTGGGTAACTTCCTTACCTGGAAGCTAAAATCACCTTAGCAATCACCTATCAACTAAGAATTACAATTGTTGTAATTAGTAAAAGAGTTTACTTACCTTTTAAACTTGATTTTAAGTTGAGGCCAAAGTCCACTTAGAATTCATGTTTGATAGGATCTTAGAATCACTTGATTAAAAGGGACACTTTGAAATTGATCAAGTGCATGGCTTTTATTTTGAAATGTTTAAAATATGTTAAAGAGCTATTATGATAAACATACTTATTACTTTTGCATCTTCTATGTAGATATCATGTCTGGTAACAACAATAATTCACCGTTTAACTTACGTTCAATCCTTGAGAAGGATAAATTGAACGGGAACAATTTCCTTGATTGGGAAAGGAATCTAAGAATTGTTCTTAGGTCCGAAGGTCGAGAGGATGTTCTTGAAACCCCGATCCCAGTTTTAACCGCCACCTCTACTGAAGCCGAAAAGGAGGCCCATAAGGCCATTGAGGAAAGGTCGGTAATTGTTACTTGCCTTATGCTCGCGGCTATGGAACCAAGCCTTCAAAAGAGGTTTGCTAGCTTGGATGCCTACAGTATTATCCGGCAACTGAAAACTATGTTTCAGCAACAAGCTCGGATTGAGAGGTACGAGACTCACAAGGCTATTCTTGAGTGTGTGTTAGTTGAAGGCAAGTCGGTCGCCACTCATGTCTTCGAAATGATTGGTTATTTCGAGGCAATGGAGAGGTTGGGCTTTCCTTATAGCCAAGAGTTGGCTACTGACATCATACTTCACTCACTCCATGATGGATTCAATCAGTTTAGGTTGAACTTCAATATGAATGGAGTGACGAAGACCCTTGCTGAGTTACATGGGATGCTCATGACTGCCGAGCAAAACATCCCCGCTGCTCCTAAGAAGGAAGTTCTTATGGTTCAAAAGGGAAAGGGTTTTAAGAAGGTTTGGGCTGGCAAGAAAAAGCAAGATAAGGGCAAGCAAGTTGCTACTAAGACGGTTGATAAGCCAAAGGCAAAGGCAAAGCCAAAGGTGGCCGCAAATGCCAAGTGCTTCTATTGTGATCAAATAGGTCATTGGAAGCGTAACTGCCCGAAGTATCTGAAGGATAAGAAGTCTGGGGCTTCTTCTTCAGGTATCTATGTCATTGACATTAATTTAGCAACATCTGCTTCTTGGGTATTTGATACCGGTTGTGTTTCTCACATTGTTTCGAATGTGCAGGGACTAAGAAGGAGTAGAAACTTGGCTAAAGGAGAGG
Source organism: Patellifolia procumbens (assembly GCA_947645195.1). Taxonomy (NCBI): domain Eukaryota; kingdom Viridiplantae; phylum Streptophyta; class Magnoliopsida; order Caryophyllales; family Amaranthaceae; genus Patellifolia; species Patellifolia procumbens. The sequence goes on along the minus strand of CANSGD010001494.1, from coordinate 300,236 downwards.
TAGAGCTGCGCGTTGGAAATGGTGCAAGAGTTGCGGCCGTTGCAGTTGGAACTTATAGTCTACCTTTGCCTTCTGGATTAATATTAGAGCTTAATAATTGTTATTATGTTCCTGCTATTACCAAAAACATTATTTCTATTCCTGTTTTGGATAATGAAGGGTTTTCATTTACAATTGAGAAAGGTTATTTCTCTGTTTATTTGAATTCAATGTTTTATGCCACCGCTAAAAGGTCTAATGGTCTATATTTTCTAGACTTAGACAAAGATGTCCTTAACATAGACAGCAAAAAACATAGATCAAGCGATACTAATCCTACTTACTTATGGCATTGTCGTTTAGGACATATAAACGCGAAACGCATTCAAAAGTTACATAAAGATGGACTTCTCACATCCTTTGATTTTGAGCCATTTGATGTGTGTGAATCGTGTTTGATGGGCAAAATGACAAAGTCACCTTTTACTGGAAAGGGTGAAAGGGCCAGTGATCTATTGGGCCTAATACATACTGATGTGTGTGGACCAATGAGCACCAAAGCTAGGGGAGGGTTTGGGTACTTCATTACTTTTACTGACGATTTAAGTAGATATGGATATGTCTATTTAATGAAGCATAAGTCGGAATCATTTGAAAAGTTCAAAGAATTTCAAAATGAAGTCCAAAACCAACTTGGCAAGACAATTAAAGCACTACGATCCGATCGTGGTGGTGAATATTTAAGCCAAGAGTTTAGTGATCACTTAAAGAGTTGTGGAATTCTTTCACAACTAACTCCGCCTGGAACACCTCAGTTGAATGGTGTATCTGAAAGGAGGAACCGGACTCTACTTGATATGGTTCGGTCTATGATGAGTTTTGCTGATCTTCCAATATCCTTCTGGGGATATGCTCTCGAAACTGCTGCTTTCACACTTAATAGAACTCCATCAAAGGTAGTAGAAAAGACACCATATGAGATATGGAGTGGAAAAATTCCAAGCTTGTCCTTTCTACGTATTTGGGGTTGTGAGGTCTATGTAAAACGATTACTTTCAGACAAACTCGCCCCTAAATCAGATAAGTGTTTCTTTGTGGGTTATCCCAAAGAAACCAAGGGCTATTACTTCTACAATCGAAACGAGGGCAAAGTGTTTGTTGCTCGTCGTGGTGTCTTTTTGGAAAAAGATTTTATTTCCAAAAAGGCAAGTGGGAGTAATGTATTTCTCGAAGAAATTCGAGAAAAGCAACAAATGGACATAGTTCAACCTATGTCAGAGTCAGAAACACAAGTGCCAGCTGTGGAGCTTGAAGTAGTTCCTCCTTTGGAGGAATCTTCTCCCATAACTGACCAAATGTTGGAGGACGTGCATTCCATACACGAACCTTCTACTGTCCCACCCGAATTTAATTCGTGCGAAAATTCTCAAATTGTTGAGAAGAAAATTTCTCCTGTTGCAGCCCCTCGTAGGTCTAGTAGACCAAGAATACCAAACAAAAGGTTTGTTGATTTCTTGTTGACCGAAAGTTCTGAGATAATGATTTTAGAATTTGAGGAACCTACTACTTACAAGCAAGCCTTGATGAGTGAAGACTCCGAAAAATGGCTTGAAGCCATGAAATCCGAAATGGCATCCATGTCTGAAAATCAAGTATGGGACTTGATGGATTTGCCCGATGGGGTTACACCTATTGGTTGCAAATGGGTTTTCAAGGTGAAAACAGACAAGGATGGTAACATTCAGGTTTACAAAGCAAGGTTGGTTGCAAAAGGGTTCAAGCAAGTTCATGGTATAGACTATGACGAAACCTTTTCCCCAGTAGCAATGCTTAAATCCATTCGGATACTCCTAGCGATCGCTGCCCTTTATGATTACGAAATTTGGCAGATGGATGTCAAAACCGCTTTCTTGAATGGGTTCTTGAAAGAGGATGTGTATATGACACAACCGGAAGGTTTTGTAGATCCAGAAAATCCTAGGAGGGTATGTAAGCTTCAAAAATCCATCTATGGATTGAAGCAAGCATCCCGGAGTTGGAATCTCCGATTTGATGAGGCAATCAAAAGGTTTGGTTTTCTCAAAAACGGAGAAGAGTCTTGTGTTTACAAGAAAGAGAGTGGAAGTAACATAGTCTTCTTGGTCTTGTATGTAGATGATATACTTCTCATAGGAAATGACATTCCCATGCTTGAGTCAGTCAAGGAATGGTTGAAAAGTTGTTTCTCTATGAAAGACCTTGGAAATGCGGAGTACATTTTGGGAATCAAGATCTACAGGGATAGATCTAAGAGGATGATTGGACTTAGCCAACGGACTTATATAGATAAGATCGTCACTAAGTTCAACATGGAAAACTCTAAAAGAGGTTTTCTTCCCATGCAACATGGTATGTCGCTTAGCAAGACTCAGTGTCCTTCTGGACCTGATGAGATTAGGCGAATGAGTAATGTTCCTTATGCGTCAGCGATAGGGTCCATTATGTATTCCATGATTTGTACTCGTCCAGATGTTTCATATGCCTTGAGCATGTGTAGCAGATTCCAATCAAATCCAGGTGATGCACACTGGAGTGCAGCTAAGAATATCCTAAAGTACTTAAGAAGGACTAAGGATAATTTCTTAGTATATGGAGGTGAAACTAAGTTAATTGTTGAGGGTTACACAGATGCGAGCTTCCAAACTGACAAAGATGATTTCCGATCCCAGTCTGGTTTCATCTTTTGTCTAAATGGAGGGGCAGTGAGCTGGAAAAGTTCAAAGCAAAGCACTGTCGCAGACTCTACAACAGAAGCTGAGTACATTGCTGCGGCAGATGCAGCAAAGGAAGCTGTTTGGATGAAGAAGTTCATTTCTGAGCTAGGAGTAGTACCTAGCATTTCAGATGGCATTGTTTTACACTGTGATAATAATGGTGCCATTGCTCAGTCTAAGGAACCAAGGTCACATCAAAGGTGTAAACATGTACTTAGGAAGTTTCATCTCATCCGAGAAATCGTTGAGAGAAAGGATGTAATAGTTAGGAAAGTTCATACGGATCAAAATATTGCTGATCCGTTGACTAAACCGTTGCCTCAGCCCAAGCATGAGAGTCACACTAGGGCTATAGGGGTTAAGCATATAGGAGAGTGGGTTTGATTGTACGCTATTTACTTTTAAAGTAGTTCACAGTTATATTTGCTCTTTATAATGATTTCATTATGTTTATCAAAAAAGGTTTATGATCTTATTTAATCTTGGTTTAGTATTAAATAAAACGTCCAAGATATTTTATAACATTTGATAGGTTTGTCAAATACGTGATTTGACAAATGAAACCCTATTTGGTGAACAGGAGTTATAATATATCTAAGTCCCTAGTCCGAATCGTTAAATTGGACGTAAATGATTCAGTTTCGAGACTAGATTGTAAGATGATTGATAGCACAGTTTCATTGGCTATGGGGACATGGAGATGTCTAGTCATTTACATAGACATGTATAATGGATACGTGTCGGACAGACCCACAGAGATTTCTCTAAAGTGTTTTGAGAATCTCGTCACTATATTTAGTGGATTCCTTTGACATGAGTATGACACTATTCTCGCTTAAGGATTAGTATATTTATGACACTGCAAAACGCCGTGCCGTAAAAGGAGGTTATAAAGGCAGTGATCGGAATTGCTAGGAATTGAGTGGGAGTTTTGGTTATGCAAGAATGGATAAGTCCTCCTAAACAGTTAGGATTGGTGTCTTGGCCTCTTGAAGAGCGAGAACTGAAAAATGCATGGCCGTGCTCAAATGAATTAAAGAGTTAATCATTTGTTTCGACAGTTCAAACTCGGATTTCAGGAATCAACTTGAACAATGATACTGTTAACATTGGATGTTAACATATCATCAAGTTGGACATTAAGTGATTTAAGGAGTTTGAAGATTACACACTTGTTCTTAGACAAGTGGGAGATTGAAGGATTTTGTCCTTCGATCAAGTGTAATAATCTAAGTATACTTGGACAAGTTTATAGAGATAATATATTCAATAATATTAGGAGACCGTAACGTTTTGCTAGAAGCTAAATTACGGTTTGTTGGACTATTGAGATTAGGCTAACTACTAATATTGATTGGGTCCTATGAGGTCACACATTGTAACAAAGGTTAGATATTCATCCAAATTCATTTTGGATGGTCATATGGATGGTAGGAAAAGAGTTGTAACTCTTGTGATTGAATGACTCATAAAGAGTGGCTTTATGTGCCTAATTAAGCCTCATAATGTATGACATTATGTGGTCAATTAAGCCTCATGAAACCACCAATGTAACCACTCTATATATTGATGTAGAGGTTGCAAAAGAGTATATACAACATCATCATCTTTTGGCCAAACACCATACAAAGTAAAGAGTGAAAAAGTTCTCTCTTTCCGTACTAGCATACGTGGTGATCTAACCGTTGTTCGTGGACCAACACTAGAGGAACGATGCTTGACGTTCTTTCAGGATCTCACTTGGAAGCTAATACTTTTGTAGATTCACGCAACAAAGGTATATATTATTATATATTACTTGATTCATGTTAGTTTATGCAATTTGTTCTTGGGTTAGATGTAAAGAATATGATTCTTGAAATTCCGCTCTAAGCATCTAAACTCCTACAAAAAAGACATAATGGTAGTACATGGTATAAAGTAGTATATATTCAAACCAAGGTAGTCTAAATTCATTAATGCAAGTAGTACTTGGAAAAATATGCCTAATTAATCTAGTAACAAGTTAAGTTCACAATGTGTAGAGAGAAAGAGAAACCTAAGAGGCGAGTGAAACCTAAGAGGAGAAGGAAGCCGCCAGACCAAAACCCTAGCGCCGCTACTACCGCCCCTACCTCCAATGAATCCAACCTATGTTCGATTTCGGCCTCCACACAACCCACTGCCATACCGCAATCCCTACGCCATAAGCTACAGCCGCAGGCGAGAGTCTACCTCACTAGCCACGACAAAACACTTGCATCGGGTGTCCGATGGTTTCTTCTCAACAAATCAAGGGTCCAGTTTCAACCAGGCCGATACGTTAATGTTAACCAATCACGCCTCATCCCCTCAAATACGCCCTGCACCATCTGGGTGCACCAAAGCAACAGCCTTACTCTTTCGGGATGCGTTACAATTGGACGGATAGCATCAACGGCATCACTAAGGAGGGTGGTTCCTAAGCACGCAGGCGATGGCGATGGATCTTCTGGAGGAGTCACAAAACGGTTTAATCGTGTTCAATACGAGTTAGTCACAGGCCAGATAAGTCCCCTAATTCATCATTTCTTAGCTAAATCTTCTGTCCTGTATTGCATCTACTCTTGGTCTTGGTATTGCTCTAATTTTTTCAGTTGGTGTACTTACAATTATTGTTGTCTTATTTGTTTCTATTGTCTCAATGGTTGCTACTGCTGTTCTTATACCTATGGTTGTTGTTATTATTGTTTTGCTAGTGGTTCTTGGTTATGCTCTTACTATGCATCTTTGTCGCTTTTATCATTGCTATGCTCCGTTGTACTTGGAAGTTATTATGTTTGTTATAGTTTCTGTCCCTGCTGGACTTCTTGGAATTGTAAATGTTGTTGTTGTAGTCATGTTGGTGCCAATTCCTGCTATGGTTTTCGGGTTTACTCTTGTTATCCTAGCTGTTACTACCTGTGACTATTGTAGCTGTGGTTGTTCGTTGTGTGACTTACTATACTGGTGTGTTCTAGAGCAGCTTGTTCTTAACTACTATAATACACCCTGTGATGGTGTAGTTTTTTGCTCTCTTTTTTATATTGAGCCAAAGTATTTTGTTTGTTACAACTTCATTTGTTGTTCTAGTTGTTCTTACTTGGTTTGTTCTCATTACTGTCCTTTTATTATTATTGTTATGCTTCGTTGCCGCCCTGATATCACGTATTTATATAGAGTTTTCTCCCTTATTTACAAGCTAATTTGTGCGTCATTGGAGCTCTTCGGAGCTACTTTGTGCTAACTATCGTATATAGTAGTGGTTTTGTGTTTTAGTGTTGAATTGCAGGTTTTAGGGAGTTTTATCCCTATTCCCGAGCCATTTGGAAGCAACCACGGCTTTACGAGATGTTACGAGGCACGTAGGATGGCTCACGAGCTTTATGGGTAGTTTAGGAGGTCCCAACACCCCTAAACGTGAAGATTAGAGAGCCAAAGAGTCAAAAAGGAGGTTTCCGTACTCTGATCGGGCAAAAATGGCCCGATCGGGCGAAGAAATATTGATCGGGTATAGATGTTGCGGACCCGATCAGGCGAGGGGTTGCCCGATCCGATCGGGCGAGGAAGCATGTCCCCAGACCCGATCGGGTGACCACCGCCCGACCCGATCGGGTCCTCTACATTTTGGTTGCTGCTGCTGCTACGCCACGCAAGACGCCAAATGATAATTGTGCTGTGCACCCGATCCACGACCCGATCGGGTGTGCGATCGGGTGGGCTGCAACAATCAAAATAATGTTGCGCTGCTGCTATGCTAAAGCCCAAAGCGCTTGCTGATGACTTTTGTACCACGGCCCGATCGGGTACTGTGCTCGGGCCCGATCGGGTCTGGCACATTTTTGTCGCGGATTTCGGCTTTTTGTTTCCGTTTTTAGTTAATTTGAGGGGGTATTATAAATACCTTTTTCCTCATTATTGAGAGACATCTATTATTCATCTTTCATTAGCTTGAGACTAGTTTTTATTCTTCATTGTTCTTAGTTCAATTCAAACACTTTAGATTAATTTAGAGGTGATCAAACCTATTTCGATTTCAATAAAAGTTCCTGCTTTCCGTCAATTGGTACTCTTTCCTATCCTAATCTCTTTTGTTATTCTTGATTGCTTTATTTATTTATTTAATCTTTCATGATGCAATTGTTAGGGTTTCATATTAGTTTTGTCGTTGTTAATTCGATCATGTCTGAGTAGTCTCTTTCTAGGGTGTTAGACAGGAAAGCCATGTTTATACCATGATTATGATTTAGACTCCTATTGATTTCTAGGGCTTGATTAGGGTGATTATGATGTGGTTTGTTCTTTATTGAGTAATTAACATTATTGCGCAGTTTCTTTGGTTTCTTGTGGTTAATAGTTGTTTGCACAGATGCGTCTTACGACTAGAGGCCTAGGACATGTCAGTAGTTCTGATTACGTTAGTGAACATGCGGCGTATGATGAACTATGAGCGTTGAGTCTTAACCATAGCTCAACATAGGCTCTAACCCCCCGACTCTTGATTTAGGTTTTGATAGTAGTTGCCCTTGTTTGATTGGTATAAGCATGGTGGACCGACCTAATACCCTAGGTTTTAGTCCATAGTTAAATCCTCGATTTTTCCCGTCTTTCTTAGCTTAATCATTAGTTTAATTAATCCTTCTCTGATTTACTCTGGAGTAGCTGAATTGGTTGAATATTGATTTAGAAACTTTGTCTCCCTGTGGATTCGACCCTGCTTCCACTGACTACCTTAATTAGAGGACCGTAGGTTTATTTTTGAATAGGCGATACGACTAAATCCTATCAAATTTTGGCGCCGTTGCCGGGGAGACGGCTAGTTCTCTAAGTTTTTATTTAATTATTTGGTCTACTTCTCTGTACCTCATTGGAACTTCATTGTTTCAATCGAGGTACCCTTTACTGCTGCTTTTTGTTTCTTTTGTATGCCCAGGTCCCAAAGAAACGGTTCCCCCATTCCCGCGGACCCCGATCTTGATAGGACAATCAGGCGGATCCGAAAGATAAAGCAGAAAGAAAAGCAGTCTGTTCAGCTGAACATCTCTGGAACAGACACCTTGAGTTCAGTTATGTCAAAATCACTGAAGTCATATGGGGTGCCCAACCCAGATGGTCTCTCCACTGGACCTACCATGCCCACCATTGCCGCGGCAAATTTTGAGATTAAGCCTGGACTCATCAGCATGGTCCAGCAAAATCAGTTTGGTGGGCATCCTACTGAAGATCCGGCAAATCATCTGCAACGGTTTCAACCACTTTGTCGAACCGTTAAACATGCTGGCGTCACTCCAGATCAACTTAAAGTCATGTTGTTCGAGTTTTCATTGAGAGATAGAGCCCAAAAATGGTTGAACGATGTGAAAGAAACCGAGTGGAGTGAGATTTCTGCTGCATTTCTGAGAGAGTATTACCCACCCACTAAAACAGCAGAAATCAGAAATAAACTGGCCACGTTTTCCCAAGAGCCTGATGAAACATTACGGGAAGCGTGGGCTAGGTTTAGAGATCTACAGAGATAGTGTCCACACCATAATATGGACAAATGGTTCTTGACGCAGACATTCTACAATGGTCTGCAGCCTCAGACGAAGTGTATTGTTGATTCGTCTGCAGGAGGAGTGTTTTTAGACAAGGCAGTTGATAAGGGTTATGAATTCATATCAAATCTTGCAGCCAATGACCATTCATCATCTAGGAGTTTGAATAAGAAGGTACTTGAAGTTGACGCTATTTCATTGCTTACATCTCAGATGGCGCAACTAACTCAGCAGCTAATGAAGTCTTCTAGTCCGACACCTCCACCCATGAGTATCAATGCTATGTCTGCAGTAGCACCCATTACCTCATCTTACTGCGAGGTATGTGGTGTTCAGGGTCACTTTGGGCATGACTGTCAGTTCAGTCAATTTTAGATGGAGCATTCCAACAAAGACCACAAACCTTCCCCCCTTCACATAACTACCAAAACCCACAAAACCATCAACCTCCACCTCCACAAAACTACCCTAAACCTTCATACCATCAAACCCCACAAAATTTCCAAAGGCCACCACCACAAAACTTCCATCATCCCAATAACTTCCAAACTCCACAAAATTTCCACACCCCACCTCCACAAAACAACCCACAAGAGCCTAGCAATTCTGAACTGATGAAACTGATATTGTCTATGCAAAAGGCGAATGAGGAAACAAGGAGGGTGTAAGAGAAGCACATCCAACTTCTCGAGGCTCAAGTTGCTCAGTTGGCAGAATCTAATGCACAGAGGCAGCAGGGACAATTGTCAGGGCAACCAGTTCAGAGAGAACATGTGAATGCCATCACTCTTCGTAGTGGCATTGCATATGATGCCCCTCCAGTGCCCATTGATGAGGTTACCCCAACTGCAGGGAAGAAGAGGGTGGTAGAGGAAGGAAAAAGGAAGAATTCGACGTCTGAAGTTGATTTGTCTGGAGCAGCTGAACAAACAGGGAAGAAAAAGGAGAAGGTTTCTGAAACGCCTTTTACACCAAGGCTACCTTTTCCTCACAGGATGCAACAGTCCAAGGTCGATCAGCAGTTTGGTAAGTTCTTGGCTATGGTCAAGAACCTTGAGGTAACGATCCCATTTACAGATTTAATTACCCAAGTGCCTGTTTATGCCAAATTTCTGAAAGACATGATCACTAAGAAAAGAGACTTTGATGGGGTAGAACGTGTCGCTCTTACTGAAGAGTGTAGTGCTTTTATCCAAAATAAAACCCCACCAAAGTTAAAAGATCCTGGTAGTTTTTCCATACCTTGCCATCTAGGATCTATTTTTATTGACAAGGCTTTGTGTGATTTAGGTGCTTCTGTTTCTGTTATGCCATTATCTATTTTTAAGAAACTGAACATGGGAACACTTAAATGTACACAAATCACTCTACAGATGGCGGATCGTTCTATAAAATACCCTCTAGGTGTTTTAGAAGACGTTCCTGTTAGGGTTGGGAAATTCTATATCCCTGTTGATTTTGTGGTATTAGATATGGATGAGGATGCCCAGATTCCTATTATCTTGGGTAGGCCATTTTTGTGTACTGCAGGTGCTGTAATTGATGTTAAGTCCGGGTCTTTAACTCTTAGCGTTGGCGATGACAAAGTGATGTTTAAACTAACCAATGCTGTTAAGGCTCCTATGCTTGAACAATCTTTTTGCAGGGATAAGGTTTTAGATGAAGTAGGGGTGGAGAAGGTTCCAATTCCACCTAAGGTTGCCTCACCGTCTGGAGGCATTGTCAAGAACATTTGGAGGAGAAAGATGTTTGATGAGGGTGGCACTCATTGCCAAGCCCCTCCTATTTGAGAGAGGGAGGATTATGGTCGTGCGGGACCTTTATAAACCAGCGCTGTGCGAGAGGCAACTCGTATTTTTCTTTCCCTTTTCCTTTTCTTTTTATTTTCCTTCTTTTTGTGAGCGAGAGTGAGGGTACTAACATTGTTTTTCCTCTTAGCATAGTCCTTATCACCTTTTGGCATTGAGGACACTGCCAAGTTCAGCTTGGGGGAGGAGTTTTGTTTGTATTCCCTATCTCTTTTACTGCTTTCTAGAATAGTTTTACTGCTTTCGAAAAATACTGAAAAAAATCAAAAAAAATATGGTTCCCATGACTGGTTTAGTTGCCTCCCTGTGCCCCTTGTTGTGCTCTATTTGAAATTGATTTTACTCTGTTTTCTGGATAGCTGGGCATTTGTGATCTTGAGGCTATGATTTGATGTTTGATTGCTATGATTTCGAGCATTTTTATGATTATATTAGACCATTTTGTGCTGCATACCTGAATTGGTTAGACTGTGAGGCCTCTTTGTAGCCTATTGGATTCATATTATTATCCAGTCTATTCTTGTGTGTTAGTTCCTCTTTAGTGGATTGATCTTGACTTTGACTTCGTACTTGTCTGATTTTAGATGACTTGTAGCATGTGCTGTGATAGAGGCGTTCTTTTGTCTTATTCTTGAGCTTCAGAGTGAGTTTTTGATATACTTTTATCCTCCTTAGCCCCGCTGAGCCTAATGACTTGTTTCGTGTTACTTAAACCCCTATTATGAGCCAAAAGCCTTCACTTGGTATTATTCCAAGCCTAGCTTGGGGGAGCTTTTGTATGGGTTGAGTTTGAGATTGGTTTGTTGGTTTACTTTGGTTTTTGAGGAATTTAAAAGTGTATTTGCTGTGGTTTGAGAGTGAGAAAGAGAAAAGAAAAAGCAAGTTTAGAGTTGCGTGAATGAAAATCAGAAAAATGAAAGAAAAATGAAATGAAAATTCAAAAGAATTCTAGTTCTTTCATTCACGTACGTTCATAAAGAAATATTCGCTCCATTGCTAGAAAATTGGGTTTGTTATGAGCTTTTCATTGATTTATGAGAGTTGGGTTACTTTACATGGTTTTATGGTGATTGTTGGGAGTTGTGTAGGCCATCTTAGGCCTTGTTTGAATGATTTATGCTCCCCCTTTCTTGGTTTTTCCACCATATTACCTAAAAGTATCCCCTACCTCTTACCTAAGCCCCATTACAACCCTGTAAAGTCCTCTTGAGCTCGTGTCTGCAGTGTTCATTTGATTGATTTCGAGTCAGTTTGTCAAAGTTAAAGAGTATTTCTGCTAATTGAGTCGACTTGATTAGGATGAGCGTCATTGAACCTTCTTAAACACATGAGAGTGTGAGTGGGAAGGGTACTTATGGTCGGATTGGTGAGTATTCGGGCATATTCTTTGCCTGCCACAAAATATAGAAAAGTGACACCCTTGTGAGAGCCTTTTCAGGACTTGTATGCTTTGTGGATGCTTGAATTTGATAAATTGCTTGGATGATTGGTGGTTGGATGGATTTGATTAGCCAAACTTGAATTATGCCTGCTTGAACGATTCTTAGTCTTGGAAATGTTTTGAGCTTTGATTTGTTTTTATCTATGGGGAGAGGCAATCTATTCCATGTTCATGTTCTGTTTGCTTGAGGACAAGCAAAGGTTTAGCTTGGAGGAGTTTGATATCACGTATTTATATAGAGTTTTCTCCCTTATTTACAAGCTAATTTGTGCGTCATTGGAGCTCTTCGGAGCTAGTTTGTGCTAACTATCGTATATAGTTGTGGTTTTGTGTTTTAGTGTTGAATTGCAGGTTTTAGGGAGTTTTCTCCCTATTCCCGAGCCATTTGGAAGCAACCACGGCTTTACGAGATGTTACGAGGCACGTAGGATGGCTCACGAGCTTTATGGGTAGTTTAGGAGGTCCCAACACCCCTAAACGTGAAGATTAGAGAGCCAAAGAGTCAAAAAGGAGGTTTCCGTACTCTGATCGGGCAAAAATGGCCCGATCGGGCGAAGAAATATTGATCGGGTATAGATGTTGCGGACCCGATCAGGCGAGGGGTTGCCCGATCCGATCGGGCGAGGAAGCATGTCCCCAGACCCGATCGGGTCCTCTACATTTTGGTTGCTGCTGCTGCTACGCCACGCAAGACGCCAAATGATAATTGTGCTGTGCACCCGATCCACGACCCGATCGGGTGTGCGATCGGGTGGGCTGCAACAATCAAAATAATGTTGCGTTGCTGCTATGCTAAAGCCCAAAGCGCTTGCTGATGACTTTTGTACCACGGCCCGATCGGGTACTGTGCTCGGGCCTGATCGGGTCTGGCACATTTTTGTCGCGGATTTCGGCTTTTTGTTTCCGTTTTTAGTTAATTTGAGGGGGTATTATAAATACCTTTTTCCTCATTATTGAGAGACATCTATTATTCATCTTTCATTAGCTTGAGACTAGTTTTTATTCTTCATTGTTCTTAGTTCAATTCAAACACTTTAGATTAATTTAGAGGTAATCAAACCTATTTCGATTTCAATAAAAGTTCCTGCTTTCCGTCAATTGGTACTCTTTCCTATCCTAATCTCTTTTGTTATTCTTGATTGCTTTATTTATTTATTTAATCTTTCATGATGCAATTTTTAGGGTTTCATATTAGTTTTGTCGTTGTTAATTCGATTATGTCTGAGTAGTCTCTTTCTAGGGTGTTAGATAGGAAAGCCATGTTTATACCATGATTATGATTTAGACTCCTATTGATTTCTAGGGCTTGATTAGGGTGATTATGATGCGGTTTGTTCTTTATTGAGTAATTAACATTATTGCGCAGTTTCTTTGGTTTCTTGTGGTTAATAGTTGTTTGCACAGATCCGTCTTACGACTAGAGGCCTAGGACATGTCAGTAGTTCTGATTACGTTAGTGAACATGCGGCGTATGTTGAACTATGAGCGTTGAGTCTTAACCATAGCTCAACATAGGCTCTAATCCCCCGACTCTTGATTTAGGTTTTGATAGTAGTTGTCCTTGTTTGATTGGTATAAGCATGGTGGACCGACCTAATACCCTAGGTTTTAGTCCATAGTTAAATCCTCGATTTTTCCCGTCTTTCTTAGCTTAATCATTAGTTTAATTAATCCTTCTCTGATTTACTCTGGAGTAGCTGAATTGGTTGAATATTGATTTAGAAACTTTGTCTCCCTGTGGATTCGACCCTGCTTCCACTGACTACCTTAGTTAGAGGACCGTAGGTTTATTTTTGAATAGGCGATACGACTAAATCCTATCACGCCCCTAGTAGCTTCGCTTGTTGCAGTCTTTGGCTTCTCTGGTCTTCATACGGCTGCACATCCCAAACTGCTCACCTTGAATTTGCTATACCTTCTCACTTTGACTCTGCTATGCATGAACCTGACTTCCCCTGGCCAACCTATTCCTCGTACTGTGCTCTATTTTTTGCTCCTTTTGATGGATGTTTATATGAATTGTCATGGGTTGGTACTCTTATCTGCATAATGTTAATATTTTCTGGTAATTCAAAGGTCTCTGGTTCGAGTTACTTTGGGTACTATCTTCTTAATAAGAAAATGCTCTTCTGTCCTTCTCCTACCCATTTTTTAAGGGAAGAGCAGTCTCTTGCTGTTGATGTTTACGTGAAGAGTGCAAGGCTTTGTTCTGTATTGATCTTTTTCCCTTTTCATAAACATGACCTCCTATGTTGGTTCATGCTTAGTGTTTACGCTGACCACACTTGCTTTTATGGCTTTAGTTGGGGGTATTTGACTAATATTTTATGTATCTCTATTAATTTAGTAATGCAACACCCACCTTTGACATGACTTAAGCTCACAAACCCTTTTCACCAGTCTAAAATCTCCCTGCTCTACTTTATCAGGAAATGGTTGAATTTCACCAGGATATGGTATAATGATGGTCAATGGAGGTGTTGTATTTTGCTCAATATCATTTTCCTATCTTGGGTTTGGAGTTGGGGTTCGTTGGAATGGCTAAGATTTTGGACTCTTGGTGTTTTGTCATTAGTAGGATGGTTTCCAATGCTCTCGAACAGGCATACTCAGGAATGGGAAAGGTTATGGAAGATTGGTCCTTTGTCTTTGTCAGGGTGGAAACTAAGGGGGATTCCAAGGGTGATTATGAGGTTGTCCCTTTGCCAAAGGCCTACTTCTCGTTTCTTTTTCATTATTCTATTTTTATATGCCATGTTGTTGTATATTTCTTATGCCCTTGCTTATGCACTGAGATTCTCGCAATTTCATCGAATCGGGTGCTTTGATGCCCGCCTTGATATATGGGAACTTACCCATACATGGATCTCGAAGTTTTTAACTACAACCCTGAAGTGGAAACTTTTAAAGAACAAGTCAACATTACTTAAGTGTCCAAGTTCTCAGGATATCCACTCTCAATCCGAAGAATGGTGGCTTGCAAGAAAGTACGAAGAGTTGTATAATGTTGTTTTTTCCTATCTATACAGCTCTGTATTGTATTTGTATGTCCAACAACTGTTGTACAATTTTTGTACCTTTGATTACTCTCTAGTTCTTGTCTTGTATGTTACTTTAAAATTGGGTGTATTTTTATTGCGAACCGAGTGCTTTGCCACTTGCTTGGAACTATGGGTTACATCCCATACTTGTTCTATGATATTGCTCCCTTGGTCTAGGAAACGAGTAACTATGGTGAACATTCCACTAACTAATTTTGTCATCATTAAATGAAGATAATTTCATGGAATATTCAGGGTGCTAAAAAGCCCCAAGCTATTGTCGAACTGGTCATTCTAAAGAATAGGTTCAAACTGGATATATTTTTCATCTTGGAAACTATGACAAATAATGCCAATAGTAAGAAAATATTGAAAGCTCTACACTTCCAACGTACCCTCATCATTGATCCCGTCAATCATAGTGGTGGTATTTGGGTATGTTGGAATGATGATAATATAAACATAGATAATTATATCCTTTGGGATAGATGTGCCCATTTGATCGTATATTCCAAGATAGCTAAATCTTCCTTTCTAGTATCGGGAGTATATCTCCCTGCCCAAGAACAGGAAAAAGACAATGTCTGGAACGATTTGACAGCCTACCTCATTAGTTAACCCCTGCCTAAAATCATATTAGGTGACTTCAATGAGATACTCTCCGCTTCGACAAAGTTGGAGGGCGTTGTGTCATTGCTTCACAAGTACAACGTTTCCCAAACTTTCTTCGAAACATCGAGTGTTTGGATTTACCGGCACAACAAAACGCGTACTCTTGGAAAAAACACTATGACTCTTACATTGTGTATGAAAGACTTGATAGTAGTATCTGTAATCAACCGTTCCTAGATTTATTTGCAGATACGACTATTACTTATGGTTCCTTTACGGTATCAGACCATTCCCCTATTATTTGTGACACTCTCACAAACCCCACTTTCCCTCCAGCACGGTTCCGGTTTCATCAGGCGTGAGCCTTAGATCCCGAAGTTCTCACCATTGTTAAAAACACTTGGCTAGAGAAATAGAAGGGATCTCGGTTTTACAGAGTTCAAAACCAACTTATACAGATCAAGTCTACCATAGAAACTTGGTCCATGACAAAGTTCCAGCACACGTCCGGCAAGCTCATACAGAATCTTGCCAAGATACAGGAAATAGAGGAAAGACTTTGGTCTCAACCCTATAACCCAATTTTAGTAGACCACCTAAAAAGGCTCATTAACCAACGGAAAAATTCTGCTGTTTAAACAATCCCATTGGGGAATCAAAAACAGAAAGAATTGGTTGCTCCAAGGTGATAGAAACATGCTTTCTTGCACAATAAGATGATGGAAAGGTTTTCACTTAATACCATCCACAAACTAAGGGATGACGATGACACTTGGGTGGAGAACCCAGCTGGGGTCAAAGAACTTTTGAAAATGCTTTCACAAAGAAGTATTCGTCGTCAGGATCAGTTCCAGATGGCTCTGCATTTGAAAATTTCACCTCCATTGTCTCTGACCAGGAGGCGGATGACAAAAGTCTCTGAAGAAGAAATCAAAAATGCGTTCTTTGACATGAACCCACATAAAGCCCCAGGTTCTGATGGGTTCGGTCCAGGATTTTACCAAAAGTACTGGGAAATTATAAAGAAAGATGTGTGCCTAGCCGTCTCTAGCTTTTTTGAACATGGTCATCTTCCACCATCCCTCAACCATACCATTATCACTCTTATGCCCAAAATCCAACAACCAGAAAAACCAGGCCATTTTAGACCAATTAGCCTTATCAACACCCTTTACAAGGCCATCTCCAAAATTCTAGTCTCCAGATTACAACCTATATTGGACAAGCTAATAAGTCCATTTCAGAATGCTTTTACCAAAGGTCGTTCCATTCACGACAATGTCCTTATAGTTCAAGAAATCCTCAACACCTTCCACAAATCAAAAAATAAGACAGGGTGGTGTGCTTTGAAACTGGACATGGAAAAAGCCTATGATAGGATTGAATGGAACTATATGTGGGGATGTCTCTCTCATTTGGGTTTCTCTACAAAGTGGATTGATTTGATTAAGCAATGTGTCACCATGGTGTCTGACACGGTCGTTGCACGTGCCAAATATAAACCTTACTTAGCCTAGTTTAGGGTAAGAAAGGGTCGATTCCACAAGGAAGCAAGGATTAGCAGGGGTTGAATGCGATTAAGCGAGCTAAGCCTATTTTTGAGTGATTTTTAAGATTAATTGATCAACTAAGGAAATAAGAACTAATTAGCTAACAATTAAACTAAGTGATTTGGAATTAAACTAATTGATTTGGGTTTAACAAGTATAAGAAGACACTAGGGATAGGGGAATCGCTAGTTAACCAATTACTAACCTATTCGTCAAGCCAAGGGGATTCTTTAGGTTCAACTAAGGGACTAAGGTCGCTCATATGTTTCCTAATTACTCTCTCAAGCTAATTAGGAGGGCTTAATCAACCAATTTTACCTATTCTCATGGTAAAATCAATTGCTCAAGTATTTTCACAACTCGTAGCGATTCGATTAAGGTCCTAGGTAGCCTAACACCTATTCTCATGGTGAAGTTAACCTATTGACTAACCTAAGGTCTATCAAAAGCTTCATCTCTCAATCCTTCACTTTTGATCCCCTAATCTAGTTCAATTGATGATCAAACAATTAAATAGGTTAGTTAACCCAACTTCACCTAAATCTACCCCCTAACTTGACTTTTGAGGTCAACTCATGATCTACCTAGTTCATCCCCTTCCCCTAGCCTAGAAACTACTCTAAAGCCATTAAAGAAGCAAAATGAAAAGCTTGAAGTATTAAATGAAGATCAACAATGGTAGAAATCAACATAGTGAGCTAAACATCAACTAATCAACACTAATCAAGAGCTTAAACAAGATAAACAAGTAAATAGGCCAAATAAAGCAAAAGATAGAACAAATACTCTAAAATGATGAACAATAAATGGAAAACTCCATAGAAATATCTTCAAAAGCTTCAACAAAGGTTTCAAGATCTACTTTATCTCTCTAAAATTACTTCTCTCTCTAAGTTTTCTCTCTAATTAGGCTAATAATAATTCTGGAATTAAAAAGATAGTTGATTATTATTACAAAAATGGGTTTTTATACCCCAAAGTACTAAGGGCAAAGCCGTAAAACATAAAACCGAAACCGTCCAAAAAAACCCGAAATCGACCGAAACAAAACCGAAATTGACCGAAACTGGAGCCTGGCCCTGGAGCGCCCGCTCCTTGTAATGTGGAGCGCCCGCTCCTCACACGCTCCCGGGTCGCTCCAAGTTCCTGCCTCTTTGTCTTCATTTCTTGACCCATGGAGCGCCCGCTCCCTCTCCTATGGAGTGCCCGCTCCCCCTGTTGGGAGCCTCTTTCTTGCTTGTATATCTTCAAAACACTCAAAGCAAACATTAGATGGGGGATGGGGGTATGCATATGCAAATGCAATAATCTATATGCACCCTAAATATATGCAAATGAACTAAACTAGATGCTAAACATGAGATTATAAGAAATGATGAAAAAGGGAAAGAAAAGGAAACTAAATGGCCTAAAATGCATCTAAATGTCCTAAAACTACATGCAAATAAGTGAACCTAAAATCCACTTATCAGTGTCATATTCAGTAAAAGTTAATGGCACTACTACGAGTTGGTTCAAACCAACCCGTGGTCTGAGACAGGGTGACCCGCTTTCCCCTTATCTTTTTATTATATGTATGGAAGGCCTCTTCCGACAACTAGCTCATTCTGCTTGCAGCAAGACAAGTGGTATTGGTTTCCAAGTGTGCCCAAACACTACTAAGATCCCTTGTTTGCTCTTTGCTGATGACAGCCTTTTATTCTGTAAAGCGACAAAGGCTAGATGCAATAATCTAAAGAAAATTATTGATCGCTTCTGTACAAACTCAGGACAGCTAGTAAACTTTCATAAGTCAGCTATCATTTTCTCCAAGCAAGTACCTAACGCACGAAAGGCTTCTTTGGCAAGTAATTTTAATATGCCACCAAAGGCCTGCCTAGGAAGGTATTTAGGAATCCATTTCAGTTCCTTTCGACCTATCAAAACGGATCTAGCCCAGTTACTTAATAAGACCGTTGAGAGGGTTAAACTATGGGAGGCTGGACTTCTATCCAAAGCAGGAAGACACACCCTCATCCAATCCAATCTAGAAGCTATCCCGAATTATGCAAGTGCAGCAACTATGTTGCAGGCGAACTCTGCCACCACTATTGATTCCATTCACAGAATTTTTTTCTAGAATCAGGGGCCGGGAAAAGAGGGAATCCCTCTCATAGCGTGGGATAGAATATGCTCACCTAAGAGCTTAGGAGGTCTAGGGCTTCGTAAAACCCTGCCTCTTAACAGGGCCTTCCTAGCTAAGCTAGCATGGAAAGTCCTTTCTGATCCTGAAAATCTATGGGCCACCATAGTACGCCAGAAATATCTGAAAAACTGCTCCCTGTTCCAATACACGCCAAAACTGTCCCATTCCACCATATGGAGGAAAATCATGGAATAGCGGGACATCTTGAGAAAAGGGATTCGATAGAAAATAGGGGATGGTTCAACCATTTTGTTCTGGTTAGATAATTGGTTAACCAACCAATCTATATTCGAACTTCTAAAACCCGACCCTAATACAATAAATACTGATTTACGCTTGGACGCCTTCATTACCAATGATAGACATTGGAATTTCGAAAAGTTAGGTACAATACTACCTCACAATCTAATAGCACAAGTACGTGGAATAACTCTTACTAAAAATATTGATTTGGATACACCCATTTGGGGTATGTCTTCCCATGGAGATTTCACGGTCAAATCAGCAAACTAGTTGGCACATGACATCAGTCCTGACACCCCCAAGTGGGAATTTCGTCAGCTTTGGAAAGTTGAGTTACCTCCAAAGCTCCAGATCTTCATATGTCAAGTTCTGCATAATGCGATCAATGTGCGTGCTATTCTGTTTAAAGGGCAGATTATCCCTATTGAAACATGCTCCATCTGTGATGTTTTGTAATGGTTGGGCGGCTCTATTGACAACCATCCTGTCAAAGAGCTTTATAGAAAGAACCTAAAGGATAAAGGTTTGGCTGCAAAGCTTACCTTCCTTTTATTGAGCATCTGGAAGGATCGGAATGACATTGTCTTCAACAACACAGCTTTCAACGTACATAGAATATACCATCGTGCAAGATTACTATCCCACGAATGGAAGATGCGACTCCATTACGACGAATTCGCTTTGTCCCCTTCTCATATGGATTCCCCCCTCCCCCAACTTCCTAAAAAGGTGTCTCCTCACTCCATATTTGTCAACTGGTCCCCCCCTCCTGTGGGCTTCATAAAGCTCAATTTCGATGGGTCCGTCAAGCAAAACAATACCGCAGGAGGGTTTATCATTAGAAATCACGAGGGTACGGTGCTAGCAGCTGAAGCGCACAACTTAGGCAACACGTCAGTCCTTTCAGCTGAAGCTACGACGCTTCATAGGGGTGTTCTTAAAGCCCTAACGTTCCCACATTCTTCTATCCTAATTGAAGGCGACAACTTGCTGGTCATAAACGCAATGAATGGCGTTTGGTCTACTCCGTGGCAGATTGATAACATTATTGAAGATACAAAAATCAACCTCAGAGCATTCCAAGAGTTTCAGATCGCACATGTGTTCAGGGAAGCAAACCAAGCAGCAGACTGGATTGCTAATGCGGGTCATTTAGTTTTAGACTCCTTTTGTATTACGGACTGGCATGGTTCAGATCTGTGAAAAATACTTTGTAACGATATGTTAGGAATTCCCCTCGAGCGGAGGGTATCCTAACTATCTCTTTTTTCTCCTTACCTTTATAAAAAAAATAGTACTTGGAAAGGATTGTACCCTTCCAACCTCAAGGTTGGGGTTCAATCCCCACTAGAGGCACTTTGAGGGTAGGGATTTCCCTTACCCTTCCCCTACTCTCAAGTGCTTGGCCCAATAGGACCCGAGCGGGGTCTGGGCCACTTCTCCTTACCAAAAAAAGTTGATTATTATATAATGTGAAGTAATACCTACTTCATCTACAATAACAAGGTAGTAGCTTTTTTTTGTTGCAAAACAAGGTAGTAGTTTATGGTAATAAGTAATATAGATCTTATAAAATGTAGTATTATTTATTGACAAGGTAATATAATACAATATATCCGTTTGTTATCAATTATAAATAGTACTCCCTTCGTCCCATAATATAAGTCCTGTTTTCTTTTATAGTGTCCCAAAATATAAGTCCTATCTCTAAATTAATCCAATAATTATACCTAAAACTCCCTCAATAAAGTACTAAAATCTCTAAAATATCCTCATATTGCCATGAAAAAGTGATCCTTAATTAAATGCATATTGAAATCTTAAATTTATATTTCTTGTCTTTTAAAGTTAAATTAATGGCTTAAATTGCCTTTTTATTCTTGGTTTCACTCATCAAACCCTTCATTTGCCTCTTTCTCCATTTTCCTCCTTTCACTCATCTTTTTTGTCTCTTACTATTCACATTTCCCAATAAGATTTAATAAATTATAATTCCCAATGTAAACTTAATAGATTATGACTCCCAATGAAAATGAATCTATCTAGTAAAATAAAATAAAATTCTACTTACCTTAATTCCCACATAAAAACAGAATCATGATTTATATTATGAGACGAAGGGAGTATAATTTATATTTAGTGTAAAAATTATACTAGTAATTTTATTTACAAAAAATATCATCAATACATATGAACGGTCGTCCATATATCGAATATGGACTTGACATTACTCATAACACTCACTCTCATCCTCATTTCTCTGTGCTGATCGACATCCCCAAACCCACACCCCCAGGCCTCATTGTTCGCAGCTTCCATTGAAACCCCAACCCGAAACCCATCTCAACTTCTCTTCTCGCGCGACTCACCGCAGAAAATCGTCTTCCTTACGTCTCTCGACGCTAAAAGAGGTTTCTCCCTTACCGTCTTTTTTACTTTTCCATTATTTTATTTTTATTTTATTTTTATTTCTCTACGTTATCGGAAGGAGATGCGGGTGCGTTTGCTGCTTCTGTCGCCGGTATTGGCTGGCGGCGGCGGACGCTTCGCTACGTATCCTTCTTCTCTTATCTAGCTCATCTAAGTTGACGGAAATTTGTTGAAACCCTAATTACTTATTAGTGTAAATTCTGATAATCTTACTCAATCTATGAACTAATTTCTTTGAGTGTTTTAGTTTATGAGAATATTTTCAGAATTTTATATGGTGGAATTGTGTTATTGTTGAATCGTACATTACCTATAAGTTGTTTCATCTGTTTTCATATGTAAATCATGATTTTCCCTTATTTTAGAACTTAAGTTCAGACTCAATTATTCTGGTATAGTGTAATTTGCTTATATTGGAAGCTTGAAACACTTTGAGTAAAAATCCGATTTTGTCTTAGTTCGAATTATTTGAACAAGTTTTCAAAATTAATATATGTAGTTTGAATTATATGGTGGAATAGCCTTTTAATATATATGTAGTGGGAAACCCGGGGCGTTACAGTAGTTGTGCGGATAATTTTTTTTTCCACTTTTGATGAAGAAAAGTTGTGTTTAGACTGGAGGTTTGTCGATGGCAAAATGGTAGGTTTCACTCTTAATGTGCCCTTGTGTACAATTTTTTTTGTGAAAAGTTGATTCTGCTAAGATATGATCTAGTCATATGAAGGGTATAGAAATCGAGTCAGGATCCTCTTCATTGCAATGGATGTCCATTACTTTATTTAATTATGGAGAGAGGATAAATTTGGGATAGAATCTCCAAATCACCCCTAAAGCTCTAACCTTTTGTGTAATTTGGGTAAATCAATGGAGAGGATACTCACTCATAGAAATCTGCGTTATGCAATTTGCAATTGCCCACATTTGGTCTGACTCATGTAAAAATGAAGAATATTACTAGATATGAAACACATTACAAGAGATTGTGATTCAAGATCTTGAATGCTAAGCCTTTAATAACTGTATGTTTTAAGGTACACAATGGGAGGGGGAGGATATGTCATGTATGGTGTAGAATTCTTTTTCTGTCCTTTGATGCTAGTGGTGATGCTTTTGGAATATCTTTATGTTTGCCATGCTTGCCAATTCACGAGCTCTCTGGCTGCTCTGAATCAATGTTTCTATCTTCACAGGCTGTATAATGGAGCCGATGGACATAGTTGGCAAGGCTAAAGAAGATGCTTCACTTCCAAAAGGTAACTCCTCATCCTTAGAGAAATAATTAAATTGTGGCTTTGTATATTTCTTGATGGATTTTCTAGTTAACTTCCAAGATTATTGATTTAGTGTAAGGATGAAAAGTTTATAAATTTGGTAATTCTGTTTAATCTTAGGCATTCTAGCTAATTGTTTTAACATTCCTGGAACGTTCTTGAGCAGAACTGCCTGGTATTTTCTATTGGAAAACAACCCCCCTTTAGCGCTGATAATTTAAGATTCCGCTTAGGTTGACTGCACTCCATTGTGAAGCATCAAGCTTGTCACGGCAGGCTAAATCTTTTTCACTGATATTGATGAATGTAGAGAATTATGAATAAGGTGGCCATGGTTTAAGGAAACCCTATGCCCCAACTGTTCTACACCAATCGGGTGCTGAGGTGTAATATGTTTGACGTTTGCAAGGAACTGTCCAAAACGTCACGAAGGTCCTTTTCTCTTTTCACTGTCGAGGGGCTCTTTTTTAAAATGAAACTACATGTAATCAAATTATATTTCTCCTGTGTTTTTCTGTTTTATAGTAACACCAAGTACCAAAGAGAAGAGGAAGAAGGACCACTCGTGGCCTGGGGGGTAATTTACATTTTGAGGAGAGAGAAAAACTAAGATATAAGGGTTTTAATGGGTTCCATAAGTTGTGCAAGGGAAGGCAATGTTTGGGGTAAGAGAGGGTAGTATGGAGAAAAAACATTATCAGAAAATGAATAAATGAATGTAAATAGAATACATAGTAATGGATGGATAGGGGAAGTATTATATACATATATTGAAAATCTAATGTTATATGGAAAGTATTGTAGATCACCAATTAAATATAATCTTTTCTTAAATCAACTTTTGTCAACGACTGAAGGATTATATAATAATTTCGGTTTAGTTTTACAACAATGAAACCTGCATGCTGGTGCAATGAATCAAACTAGTTATTTTGACCAAGTACTGTTTAAAGCTCATTTGTGTGGCAATCTGGGTTAGTTTTGCAACTCAGGACGACCTTAAAATCATGGAAGTCTCATCTGTTCTGAAGTTTTAACTACCTGTGTTATGGATATGTAGTCATAGTTTTATTTGCTTTCACAACTTGATTGAGTTTTTGCTGCATCTTGTGACTTGCTTCCAGCAACAATGACTAAAATCATAAAGGAGATGTTGCCCCCTGATGTTCGTGTGGCTAGAGATGCTCAGGATTTATTAATTGAATGTTGCGTTGGTGAGTGTGTTGCCTTCTTTGTTTATGTCCTAAAAATTGCGTTTTATGTGGAATAAAACCCCTTTATTTGCAAAAAATAGGATTCTTTTTCTAGATTCTGTTGCTTTTCTCACAAAATCTTATATATCCAGAGTTCATAAATCTTGTTTCATCAGAATCAAATGATGTTTGCAATAGAGAAGAAAAACGAACAATTGCACCAGAGCATGTGCTTAAGGCTTTAGAGGTATTTGCTTCATCTAATGCAATCCCCCCGTCCCCGCCCCCTGCTTTTCTTCTGCTATTTTTGAACAGATAATTGGTGTTTTATGAGTTCCTCCCTTTTCCTTTTTCCAAGTGTTTGTTAATATTTTAGGGTTTTGGGTTTCATGGTTACATTGTTCAAGGTTTTTTCTCTCTCATAATTGGTGTCTTGTTGAGCTTAGTAGCTAGCGTTGAGCTTGGACTCTCCTGTGTTTTTTTCGAGGAGAATAAAGGAATTGCAATTATTCTTCCCCTTATTATGATTTGCAAAAGATATATTGGTGAATAGTTGTTGCAATAGTCTGAACGGAACACAATAGAAATGATGCAGCCTGTCTTCCTTATGATTCTTTGATCATTCTAAAAATCTTGACTTTATGTCAGTAGAGAAGACAAGAGGATTTTAATATGTGCAAAAAAGCTGCTGTGACTTGCCTTATTAGAATGTCCCTGTTAGTATTATGATGCCCAAACATTGGAGTGACTTCAATATCATACATTCTTGCTAACTAAGGAAAGTCATTTATATTATGGCTAGGCGATTAATTTTCCTAGATTTAGAGTAATTTTTATTCTTGCTGAAGCTCTTTTAAGCTGGACGAAGGCTGGGTAAAAGTAATTTTTAGTCTGCCAATTGTATTGCGCTTTGGTGTTGATATAATGTACATTGCTTATGAGTAATACTTCCTCCGTTCCTTAATAAGTGGAACTGAGAGAAAGTAGTGGAAAATTAAGAAAGGTAGAGAGAGAAAGTTGGGGACCACAATTAAATAAAGAAGGGGTAATTTAGTTAACATAAAACATAAAATTAAACAATGTAATCCACCAACAACCCAATCAGTCAATGACCCACTGTCCCACCCACAACCCTCACCACCACTAGTTGCCACCACAACTTCCACTACCATGACCACCGGAAGAAACCCAAAAGAACCGCACACCACTACACGGCCGCCAAAACCAAACCCAATGCACCTCACAACCACCAAAAATCTCCAAAACCCACCCAAAACCACCGACAACCACAAATCCTCCGTAAGCAGCCCTAACACCACCAAAATCACCGCAAAACCATTGATAGCCACCAAAAACCGAGGAAAATCGAAAAGGAGAGGCCGAAAACCATCGAAAAACCACCGAAAACCACCGAAAACCACCCAATTTTTGTGAATCTAGGGCTTAGGGTACCAATTTCCGTAGATCTAAAACCTAGGGTTACGGTTCTTGAAGAGAGTAAAATATGAAAATAAATGCACAAGATCGAAAAGGAGAGGCCGGAAAAATGAAGGACGCCGAAAAAGAGAAAGGAGGAGGTTTGAAGAGGGAGAGAGGCTGGTGGTTGGGTGGGTGGCGGTGGTTCAGTACGGTTGGGAGTGGGGAGGAGAGAGAAAGTTGGGGATTTCATAAATGTGTTAAGTGAGGGAGTTAATTAGATTAGGTTAGGTTGGAAATTCAAGTAATTAGGTATGTTTAATTTGGTTGAGTAAGGGTATTTATGTAACTTTATCTTGTGAAATTTTCCATTTTTAGAAGTGTGTCACTTATTGTGACATTTCCTTATTAGGAAAGTGTGTCACTTATTAAGGAACGGAGGAAGTATATGCTCTGTTAGTCCTGAATTTTTGATGTCTAATAACTGATTGTGAGAGCAAGACCTTTGTTAACCTTGACCGGCAATGTTTTCGCCATACTCGTGCCGCCCCGACCCCCCATCCCGATATGGACTCAGGTATGAAATCAGTGGCAAATTCATCACTTTGCACTAGGACTCAACAACCTAGAAAAAGGAGAAAAAGTAAAATTAATTTCGAAAAATTATAGATTGTTACCAAATGAGCATCAAAACCTTTGGGTGTCATTGTCTCTCCATGGCTGCGGGACCCATTGCAAGAAAAACAATAGCAATTGCCGAAACTTTTAGATCTAGGGTTCAAATGATAAACCCTAGATTTGTAAATTCAACGTGTAATCTAGTAATTAAAGATGTTAATTGTTGGGCTACTGCATGGGCTGGCTCTGTTTCTTTTTTTACTCTCCTCAGTCCTCCCTCTTGTGGCTGACATCTGTTTTCTTCATTACTCTGATAAAATGTGATTCTGTATATGTATGCTTTACTACGTACAAGAGCATCTTTGTGTTTTCGTCGCTTCTGTCACTATTGCTTGGTTATATGTTAATACCCAATAGCATATTTGGACCAAGCATGTTGAACAAGGGCTAGCAGCCTAATCTAAATTGTGAATAAATTCTAGAAAATACCATCTATTTATCATGTGAAAACACACATATATATACTTCCTCTGGCTTTTTCTATTGCATCATTTGGACTTCCCACTATCCACAACCTCCTTTGACCAACGCTTTACAATTTTTACTAGAAGTATAATTGGGATCTTATTAGTTTTCTCCCGGTGTGTGGTTTCAACATATCAACGCTTTACAATTTTTACTAGAAGTATAATTGGAAATTTTTATGGTATTACGTAACAAGACCGTGCTGTTTACCAAATGCTATTGTGGCACCTTAATGATTTATGCTTGTACCTGTTTCACTATGTTAATTCCTTCAGCCGTCTCATGATGTGATCATGTTTATTATACAGGTACTTGGTTTTGGGGAGTACATAGAAGAGGTTTATGCTGCATATGAACAACATAAATTGGAGACTATGGTCATTCTTCTATTTTATAATTAAACTTCAAAGATCTAGTTGAGCCTGGTTATCTGGCATACTTTTTCTTCAAGCTATGTACTGAACATTCCATGTTGTATTTTTATCAGCAAGATGGAGTTCGAGGTGGTGGGAAGTGGGGCAACAGTGCTGAGATGACTGAGGAAGAAGCTGCTGCTGAGCAGCAAAGGATGTTCGCAGAGGCTCGTGCAAGAATGAATGGGAGTGTACCTCTTCCCAAACAAGATACTGACCCTACTCCCGAGAGCTAACTTTTAGGATCCTAGATCTCTCTTTCCCTTGGATCATAGTCAGCCATTAACATCCTTCTGTGCATCTGGCCTCATATTTTCTTGTACAAAGCTTTTGAGGCAAGAGCTCTGGCATTTCTTTAAAGCTCTATAAATTTGTATCTCACCAATTGTTCTGTTCATAAACGAATGTAATTAGTGAGAGCATTTCACCTTCTTGGTGGTCAGATGCTCTTAGAGGGTACATATTGTTTATCACTAGAGGATTCTACTCGTAGTGTTTCCTTGGTCAAGGGAGTGAGTAGTATACAGCCATATTTTCTAGTTACTACCAGTTGTATTTGCTGGCTGTAGTTGAGCCGCATAAAGTGTAGGATTATTCTTCTCTCTTCGTTTATATTCTGTTTCTTTCCAGAATGCAATGCCATGAATGCAGGAAAATTCACCTGTCAGGTGTGTTTTGAGTTACTGATACTATCCAGCACAGCAGCCTGTTGCTTTAGATGGCAAAAAAGGGATTTTAGTTGTCTCTTATCTGGGCTAACTTATTGTGAAACTTTGGAGTAAGGTTGTTCACATCCAAACAATTTCTTTTGGTCAGTGTGGTTACGAGGAAACAACCTGCTGGCCACTAGGAAGTGGATGTAAGATATGTGGGGGAAAGATGGATGTAAGATACGCAGGTCGCCAAGTTCAGTCCTTGTGTATAGCCACACTAGTATACTATCTTTCTCCACGTCTCATCTGGGGGCATGTTACGTGAACACATAGCCATGGGTTACCTGTTTTCTGTTTGGTTATAAACAATTAGATTTAAGTAGCCCGTGTAGTAGATCACCAGATTGGCACTTATCTATAGGTTCTAGTCCACATCTTAGATTGACTTGGGGTTCCATCTCTTTCACCTCTTAAGAAATAATGATTGGGAAATTTAATTGTAGTAAGTTATAAAATAAGTTTCAATAAATTTCTAATAGATTTAGACAAGATGGTTTAGATATTAGCTAGATTTAGCAAAATGAAGGAGAAGAGAATACACCTAAAAACTAGTATTTTTTTCCAAGCAGGGTTAGATATCAATAATTAAAGAGTTATACAGCTTCTACAACGAATATCCCAAAAAATCCAAACGAATCAATTCCAATTCTTCTACTAAATAACTATGTTTGAACCAAATTTAAAGTATATTTGCCAAAAAAATCAAGTGAAAAGTAGTTGTTAGGTATCTATTATGTCAACACTCGACCTACATGACAAACTACATCTTCATATGGTGAAATCTTATCTTAAAATTCGGCAAGTTTTTTTGAATGTGTTAAGATTAGAGAAGAAGATGAGAAAGATGAGGAGTACTCAAGAAGACAGAATACTTCTTACTGCATTCCATTGCTCATAACAGCACCGTATTTATAGTACTACATTATTGTTTTTTAACATTGATTTTTACTGTTGTAATGGTTCTTGGTGAGTTATTCAGCATTCATCCAAGATATGAAGAGATATTACAACACTCCCCCTTGAATAATCACCAAGCAATAAAATCACTTAGCTAAGGGGAAAAAGTACAACGATTGTATGCTATGATGAACTGCCTCATTAAAAACCTTGTCAGGAAAAACCCAATGGGATAAAAACCTGAACGAAGGAAAAAAGATTACAGTTGCATTCTACTCCCCCTGAACTCAACATAAGTCGCGAAGACGACGCATTCCGATCTTGTGTACCAATTGTTCGAACTTCTTTGATGGCAGGGACTTGGTAAAAAGGTCAGCAGGATTTTCACTTGACTGGATCTGTTCAACATGTATCTTGCCTTCTTTCCGTAGATCGTGTGTGAAGAGTAGTTTTGGAGACAAGTGTTTGGTCCTGTCTCCTTTGATATATCCTTCACTTACTTGGTTAATGCAAGCAGTATTGTCTTCGTATATTGTAGTTGGAGATTTTGTAATTGCATTTATCCCACAATCTTCCTGAATTTGACTGATCATTGACCTTAACCATACACATTCTCGACTGGCTTCATAGAGCGCACTTAATTCTACATGGTTTGATGATGTAGCTGTCAAAGTCTGCTTTGTCGATCTCCAAGATATTGCGGTACCTCCATATGTAAATAGATACCCAGACTGTGACTTGGCTTTGTGTGGGTCAGACATATATCCTGCATCTGCATATCCAACAAGGGTGGCTTCTTGTCTTGATTGATAGAACAATCCATAATATGTCGTTCCTCTGAGATAGCGAAATAAATGTTTTATCCCTTTCCAATGTCTCTTAGTTGGTGCATTACTATATCGAGCTAGTAGGTTTACAGAAAAGGCTATATCAGGTCTTGTATTATTTGCTAAGTACATCAAAGCGCCTGTTGCACTTAAATATGACACCTCTGGTCCGAGAATTTCCTCGTAGTCTTCACGGGGTCGAAAAGGATCTTCTTTCACATTCAGACTTCGAACTACCATTGGTGAACTTAGTGGATAAGCTTTGTCCATATAGAATCGCTTTAAAATCTTCTCAGTATAGTTTGATTGGTGGACAAATATTCCATTTCTTAAATATTCGATTTGTAATCCAAGACAAAACTTGGTTTTTCCTGGATCTTTCATCTCAAATTCTTTCATTAGGTGTTTCGCCGTTACTTCAAGCTCCTTAGGTGTTCCAATTATGTTCAAGTCATCGACATAAACTGCGATAACAACGAATCCTGAACGAGACCTTTTGATGAACACACATGGGCTTATTTGATTGTTTTTGAACCCTCCTTTTATAAGGTATTCACTTAGACGGTTATACCACATTCTCCCAGATTGTTTCAATCCATAAAGTGATTTCTTCAACTATATGGAAAACACTTTTCTAGGAGTATTTTTTATTGGTAAGTTTAGTCCTTCAGGTACTTTCATATAAATATTTGTATCAAGTGACCCATATAAATTTGCAGCCACAACATCCATTAATCTCATCTTTAATCCCTCAATAATAGTTAAACTTACCACAAACCTCAGTGTCGTTGCGTCAACTACTGGTGAATATGTCTCTTCGTAATCGATTCCTGGCATCTGAGAGAAGCCTTGCGCTACAAGCCTTGCCTTATACCTGACGACCTCGTTTTTCTCATTTCTTTTCTTCACGAATACCCATTTGTACCCGACTGGTTTCACACCTTTTGGTGTTTGAGTAATCTGTCCAAAAACTTCTCATTTCTCTAATGAATTTAATTCTGCTTGAATTGCTTCCTTCCTGATTGGCCATTCTTGTCTTTGTCGACATTCTTCTACTGTTCTTGGCACAATGTCATTTTCATCATTTATTATATCACTCGCAATGGAATACACAAATCTGTCATCGATAATAACTTTTTCTCTATTCCATTGTCTCTTGGTGTATGAATAATTTATCGATATTTCACTGTTTTGATTTTCTTGTTTTTCTTCTAAAGACTTATCTATATTTTCAGATTTGTCATCATCTTTATTATGTTTTTCTTGTTTTTCTATTGCGGGGGAAACAGTAGTTGTAGCTTCTTCCGGTTTCCTCATTTTTCTTGGTTTCGAGTCTTTAGAACCATGTGGCCTTCCACGCTTTCGTCTAGCAATTAATTCATTCTCTTTTGACTTGTTATCATTAGAGATTTCAATTCGTGCAGGAGCATTCACTGCTGGTATGTGTGATTTTGTAACTTTCTTGGTATCCGTGAATGCGTCAGGTAATTGGTTAGCAATGCTTTGTAGATGAACAATTTTCTGAACTTCTTGTTCACAAGAACTTGTTCTTGGATCTAGGAAATCTAGATGTGTTGCCCTCCACGTAAGTTCAATATTCCTTTTATTTGGATCCACTTTCTCTCCCCCTAAGGATGGGAATATTGTTTCATTAAAGTGACAATCAGCAAATCTAGTTGTGAATAGATCACCAGTCATCGGTTCTAGATATTTGATGATTGATGGTGATTCAAAACCCACGTATATTCCCATTCTTCTTTGTGGACCCATTTTTGTACGCTGAGGTGGGGCGATGGGTACATATACTGCACACCCAAAAATTTTGAGGTGTGAGATATTGGGTTCTCGACCAGAAACTAGTTGCATGGGTGAATATTTGTGATAAGTTGTTGGTCTCAACCTGATTAATGATGCTGCATGTAGAATGGCATGCCCCCACGCTGATGCGGGTAATTTTGATTTCATTAATAGTGGTCTTGCAATTAATTGTAATCTCTTGATTAGTGATTCAGCAAGACCATTTTGTGTGTGGACATGTGGTACTGGATGCTCTACATCAATCCCAAGGGACATACAATAATCATTAAAAGTTTGAGATGTGAATTCTCCAGCATTGTCTAATCTAATTTTCTTTATTGTATGGTCCGGGAATTTGATTTCTTAGACGTATAATTTGAGCAAGTAGCTTAGCAAAAGCCGTGTTTCTGCTTGACAAGAGGCTTACATGAGACCATCGTGTAGAGGCATCTATTAAGACCATAAAGTATCTAAATGGTCCGCATGCTGGATTGATCGGTCCACATATATCTCCTTGAATTCTTTCAAGAAATGTTGGAGATTCAATTGCAACTTTATTCATCGATGGTCGAATTATCAAATTGCCAAGAGAACAAGTAGTGCACGATAATTCATTTGATTGAGGGACTTTGATATTTCTCAATGAATGTCCAACCAAAATTTCTATAATCTTATTCATCATTCCTGTCCCAGGGTGACCAAGGCGGTCATGCCATAAAATGTTTATTTCAACAGGACGTATATGAGTGAGGTACAGTCCTGAGGAATATGCCGGCAATCTTTCATAAATGACTTTCTTGCCATTGTTTTCTGCCGTAATGCATAAGTACTCCTTTTGATTTATTGTCATGGTTTCTATGTGATAACCATTTTGTCGTATAGCTTTGAAACTAATAAGGTTTCTTCGAGATTTGCTCAAATATAGTGCATCATTTATCATTAATTTTGTACCCATAGGTAGGATTATGCACGCCTTTCTAGATCCTTCAATTAACTTGGCTGTTCCCGATATGGTATTGACGTTTGCTTGAAGCATTTTCAAATCCGAAAAAAATTCTTGATCCTTTAAAATAGTGTGCGTTGTTCCACTATCCAATAGGCAATAGTATTTTGACTCATTTTCCGACATGTTCGTATCTTCATAGAAAGAAGAAAATACTTCAGATTGATTCATAAATAAATATTATAACAAAGATTACATTTTGTTGAAGAGAGAAACTTATTAAAAGTGCATGGAAAAAACAAACTAATGAAACTAATAAATTAAAGATAACAATGATTCAGGTCTTAGATGTTTTAAGAATCATTTCTAAGGTCGAAATCATCCATGAAGAAGTCCGATACGTCTAAGTTGGACATAGAAGTGGTTGCTTCATTCACAAAACTTGCCTCTGCCCTCTTCCCTTTATTTTTCTGGGAAGCTTGGTACAGCTCCGCCAGATGTTTGGCGGTACGACATGTCCTCTCCCAATGCCTAGTCATGCCACATCTGTAGCATGTGTTTTTACCCTTTGATGCTTTAATCCATTGTCTTGTTGCTGTCCTTGTTGACTTGTGTTGTGGTTGTTTCTTGGGGCGAATTGGCTTCGTCCACGGCCACGGCCGCGCCCACGACCTCGACCACCTCCTTTGCCACGGAAACTTCCACGTCCTCGGCCGTGGTAATTTCCACGACCTCTTTCATATCTGTTCTGACTTGGATTTGAGCTCTCAACTGCATTTGCTTCTTGAAATGCCATAGACCCTGTAGACCTACGATTATGGTTCTTGATTAGGAGCTCATTTTTTTGTTCAGCAACAAGTAACGTTCTCAAGAGTTCATGATATTTCTCAAATCTCCTTTCACGATATTATTGTTGTAATAAAATATTATTAGCGTGAAAGGTGGAGAGTGTTTTGTCAATCATATCTTTATCAGTAACTGTTTGTCCACAATACACCAACTTTGATTTAATTAGGTGTAATGTTGAATTATAGTCACTGATAGACTTGAAATCTTGAAATCTCAAATCTCTCCATTCATCTTGGGCCTTAGGGAGTAGGACACTTTTATTGTGTCCATATCTTTCATGGAGCTCTTCCCATAATGCTTTTGGATCTTCAATAATCATGTATTCTGTTTTAAGACTATCATTTAGGTGATGTCTTAGAAACACTAATGCTTTGGCCTTGTCCTCTGACAATTTTATGGCATCCTTTTCAGGTGCCTTTGGATCATCTATTATTGTATATAGTAGGCCTTGGCCCTTTAATTGTAGTTTAGCATCTGTTGCCCATTGTAAAAAGTTGTCTCCTGCCAAGTCAAGGATGTTGAAATACCTCTTTGCAAGTTCGCCCATTCTCCTCTTTTATTTATTTATTTGATTATTTGACTACAATGAAATAAATAAGTGTTTAATTAATGTTTGATATTAATCACAATTAGTACTTTCTCCCCCTAATTTAATATCTCGAAAAAAAACATAATTCAACAAGGTATTAATAATAATAATAACAAACAATAATAATAATAATAACAATAACAACAACAATAATAATAATAATAATAACAATAATAATACCAATGATAATAATGGAGAAGTATAGGCACGTGCTATTACAAACAAAATAAAATGCACCTTAAGCTATAAGTACCGTGTACCCCCTCATTTACAATCCGTGATTAATTTATTTTTGGAGCAAAATGTAGATCATTAACGCCACTAATAGGAAGAACAATGCCATAATAATTTAGAGGGCTTCATTAATTTTTCTTAAATTTTCCACAATTGAGGAATGGTTGGATGAAGAAGAAGAAGGGGAGGTGGTGTCGGTCGCCATTGTTGGTTGAAGAAGAGTAAATTTTTTTTTTTTTGAGGGTAAGGGATTAGTGGTGGTGGATTGCGGCCGGGTAAGTGGCCCCTTTATAGAGGGTGACGAATATTGTTTGGGTAAAATATCTATTTATTGTAAAGTTTACTGGAAAAAAATTGCAGCTCCCCCCTCTTTTTTGTATACTTATCATCTCGGTTCCGGATCGAACCCATGACTTCTTTTATGAGTCAGTTTATATCGGACCACTGCGGCTTTCATTCCGTAGTGATAACTTTTTAGAAAATAAAATTAATATTATTTGCCTAATTCATAAAAATGGATAAATAATTGTTTACTTAGAGTAGGGGAACCCCTTTTTATTATTAAAGCTATTTTCAAAACTTCAAAGATATTGTCAAAATAAAATTTGGAAATGAACTTAGGAGATAAGAAAAATTAGAAGTACAGGGAGTTGGATGGGGAATTGGCAAGTTGACATACATTGATATAATATTCCAATGGGATTTTTAGTATTTATTGGTTTATTTTTAAAAGAAAACAAACCCAAAAAGTTGTCATGCATTGACAAGTAGTGGCATACTGCTGCGCCACATGCAATTTTTTTTTTTAATTTCTTTTTGTTGTATTTAAACTAGATTTCAGACCTGTGCAAAATGCACGGGAATTTTTTTTTCGGTGTATTTTATATTCATATGTCTTGCTGTATGATAGTTACGTTAGTAGTGAAATTTTTTAGTAAATAATTCGTAAATTTCATAGTATCTTTCCTATGATTATATCCTACAAATAGATGAATAATTAGTAAAATTTATCACATAACAATTAGGCATATATACTAATGTGATCTAATAAAATAGAATAACAATTACTACATTATCTATCTGAATAAAATAAAAAAAGTTGCCGAGTATAATCAAATAGCCAATAATTTATGCAGATATATTATAATACATTCAATTGCACCACAAAATTTATTATAAATCTTAAGCCTGTTAGTTGTTTATAGTTTGGGGAACATCTTTTACAGTTATTGAAAAACAAATGATTTTCTTAAAAATGATTTTATTAGTATCTTCATGTATATTTTTTTTCAAAATTTTTGAACATAAATCTCAATATTTTGCATTAGTATATTCCCGAACATAAATTAAAATTTTATTTTCATCTTATATACGTTGTTAATATATTTTCATATAATCCTTTTTCATAAAAATTATTCAAAACATTTTGATTCCATATAATATATTTTATTTGTAACTTCTCAAGTTCTCATAATATATATTCATAAATATTGCTTGAAGAAAATTTGAATTTTATATAATTTGTATTTCATATCTTATCTATCAAAATTCTCTATATGAATTTCTTATCTTTATATGATATATTTTTTTAGTATATTATTATTCCAAGAGATTGATGAAAAATTTGAATTTCATATATAGATTTTGGTATTATACTCCCACCATTTCTTTTTGTTTGTCCTGCTTTTGATCGTTTTTGTCCGTTTCTATTTGTTTGACCTACTTTTCTTCTTTCCCTATATGGAAAAATTATACTCCTCATCTACCCCTATTTTATCACTTTTTGGTCTCATATGTACCTTATAATTTTTTTACACATACTTTAATCACCATATTTACTACTCCCTCCGTAACATAATACTTGCAATATTTTTCAAAAATAGGTATAACATAATACTTGCAACAATTCCTCTAATTTCTTCTTATGGTAAAGTTTTTAACATTAAATTACATATGGTCCCTACCTCATGTGTATTCTTTCCCTCCTTTTTACCTAATCACATATAATTTCTCTCTCTTACTTTTACCAAACTACACTTTTATCCACCATTAACAAATTTTGCATAGAAATTCCCCCTAGTCCATTTGTTGCAAGTATTACGTTACGGATGGAGTATAAAATATGTAGACTCCTCAATTGTTGTCCCCACCTAGCTACATGCCTATGACATCAACTTACTTGACATTTGGAGCTACGTTAAAAAGACAAAAAAAATGGAGGGAGTACCATATTCTATCACATATCTTTTCCCATATTCTTTTTTTTTTGTTAAAATAATTTATAATTTTCCTATTATATATTATTATTCCCCATATTTTCCGCTGTATTATTTTCAAAAATTAGCTTAAAATATCTAATTTTTAATTATCGCCTTGTCCTATTATTTTCCTATTTTTTCCACTTATTTTCAGTTTAATTCAGTTCAGTTCAATTCAGCTCTTGACAATACTTTTACTCTCACATATCACTATTCATTTCAGTTCAGTTCAGTTCAGTTCAGCTGCTTTATGCCGAAGAGAACACGTCCTTTGTATTTTCAAAATTTCCATTAAAATATAATATATTTTATTAGTATCTTAATATCTTCCCGTAGTTTTTTCCTATAATCTGTTTTATATAACTTATTTTATTAGAATCTTCCATTATTTTCCATTTTTTTTCTCATATGCCACTTTCTAAAATATTTCTTTGAAATTTTATTACCATCCTCTACATTATATTAGTATCTATACTCCCTATTTGAAATTTTACTTTAACCTAGCTAAGTTGATTTTCATTGCAATATTGAATTAGTATCATCTAATATTTTTTCACGTATTTTAACGATATCTTATTTTTGAAATTTTGCTAATAAAATCTGATTTTTATATAAACTACTTCATCCGTTTTTAGAAAATAATAGTTAACCTTTTCTTTTTATTAGTTACATCGTTGCTTTTTCTATTTTAGGTACAATATCACATCCTTTTTCTCCTCATCTTTTTCTACAACTCATTTAATAATCTTATTTAATAACCATTTAACATCATGTTACTTTCTCAACTTTCTCTATCTTATGTTAGATGTTCTTTTCACTTATTTTCAAGTTGTATCATAAAAATTATGTTCAGAGAAGTTCTAATAAGGTGAGATAAGGTTGAATAAGGTCTAATAATATAATACATCTAATAAGCTAAAATAACATCTAATAAGGTCAAATATGGTCTAATAAGAAAAATAAGTTCAGATAAGTTAAAAAAAGTTGCAAAGAAGAGACCCTTACTTTCTCTACTTTCAAAATAGTCATCCCATGTTTTTCAAACACCTTACTTGGTTCCCCCACCAAAGTAAAGTGTAACTATTACATAGAAATGAAAGGAGTATACTTGGTTCCCCACCAAAGTGAAGTGTAATTATTAAATAGAAACGAAAGATTTATATCTTATCAGTATTTCCCATATTATATTTCAAATTTTCTGTTTTTTAAAAAAAAATTAAATGATTTTGTATAAGGATTATATCAGTATGCTCTCCATAGTCTTTCATACCATCTTCCCTTGAATTTTATCTAATTATATACTTGGTATACTTGCATATGATTAATATAATAAATATAAGGATTACGTAACATTACTTAAGATTTTTATATCCAATTACATGAAGCTACAAAATTATGTAGATATGACCTTGAATAATCTACTTTGAATGAGATATAAGAATTACTTGCCTTAAAATTACATCATTTTCTTTTGTCATTTTAAGTAAGAAAAAGCAAGAATGAGTATATTTTTAACTAAGAAAAGTATATCTCACTCGTTTCTCTAAGAAGTTCTTATATCATTTTTAGAAGCAGGTATATAATAATTACTTTAAGGCCCTGTTCAGTTCACCTTAAAATAATAATATTCAGTAAAAATAAGTTCAGTTCAGTAAAAATAAGTTCAGTTCAGTAAAAATAAGTTCAGTTCAGCAAAAATAAGTTCAGTTCAGTAAAAATAAGTTCAGTTCAGTAAAAATAAGTTGAACTGAACAGGGCCTAAGTAAGAATGAGTATTTCTTTAACCCTTGAAAAAACTTTCGAAAAAAACTATTACATCTTTTTCTAAAACACTTGTCTTAAAATTATTATTGACCCTAATATTTTACTTCCTTATTTGTTTGATTGTACAGTATAAGATATTCAGATTTCATTCCAAAAATGATAAAAATCATATAATTTTGACTTGTGGCATCTTGCTTCTCTTATTGTACGCCCCGTATATGTGTGACACGTGGCAGTTTTTACTGATGAATTGCCATGTGGCTCTTAAATCAAGGAGAGCTTGACATGTAGGATTTGTATTTTGTTTTATTAGTATAGATAGATGAAGAAGAGTATGGCACGGCTCATATGTCACATCCTATCTATCTTGTAGTCATTATTTTTCATGCATGCATTTGTCATTGTCAATGTCTCATACTTATCACTATCTCTATTCTTCCTCCTTCAACATCAGTTTTTCCTCCTTCATAACACATTCCTCTTTTTTCTCTATTCTTCTTCTCCCCCTTTTTTTTCAAAAATAACTCAAAAACGGTGAAATTCATAATATTCTCAAAAAAATAGTACTTCATGCTACAAAAAAAATCACAATAAAGTTTGAAGAAAAAATTTGAGTTTCTGATACAGAAGATCCGGATTTTCCGGCGACTGTATAGCATACTCCTCAATTATTTCTAGTAAGTTTAGTTCTTTTCTTTTTTGGGTGGCATATTTGCGAGGCTTCAGTCATATCAACCGCTTTTCTCGTTGTTTGGCGGTCTTTGCCGCTTGTTCCTTCTCCGTCATCCCTACTTCTTTTATTTGGTGGGAGGTGGTTTTCATTTGTTTGTTCTGGGGGATTATCATTTAAGTTAGGGATCGGGCCTTGTGTATTATTTCCACCAGGGGCACCGGCGTCGGCATTGGGGTTACCACGTTGGGGCTGAGATACAGGCCCTCTCGCCGGATTGGTAGTAAATGGTACGTTATTATGCTCTATAATAAAATATATACTTGAAAATTGTGAATTATTAACAACGGTGTTTATACCATTACTGTTGGTCCATTTGAATAGAAGAAAATTAGATTTTGAGGAGATGAATAAGAGTATTGAGGGGAAATAGAGGAAAAGACTACCTCACCAGAAAAACTTTGGAAAAGGGAGCAATTCGTGCTGATAACGTGTTAAGATTAGAGAAGAAGATAAGAAAGATGAGGAATACTCAAGAAGATAGAACACTTCTTACTGCATTCCATTGCTCATCACAGCTCCGTATTTATAGTACTACATTACTGTTTTTTAACATTGATTTTTACTGTTGTAATAGTTCTTGGCGAGTTATTTACCATTCATCCAAGATATGAAGAGATATTACAACAGAATGGTTTTTATGATGAAAAATGTTGGTCTTTAGTCTTTACTGCAGTCTGATGTTCAAAGTCAAAACAATTGGTACTAAAATTTTGAACAATATTAATTCAAAAACTTAATACAATGTTTTTAGGAATTATTTAATCTATATACTTCCTCCGTAACGATATTATTGCACCAAATGAGCTCGACACGGACTCCTAGAGAAAATTTCATAATGAGAAATTAGGGAGATAACTAAGGTTTGTAAGAGAGAGAAAGTGAGGTTAGTAACTTCAACTCCAACCACCACCTTCAACATTAACCACCACGGCGACCACCACCTTCAACTCCGACCACCGTGCCAACCACCGTTATCAACACCAATCACTGTGCCAACCACCACCTTAAACACCAACCACCGTAACAGCCACCACCTTCAACTCCGACCAACACTCCTGCCACCACCTTCATCACCGACACCATGCCAACCACCACCGAATTCGATGGAAACCCAGAAATATGAACAATAACAATTTTTAACCCAGAATTCGAACAACAACAACTAAAACCCAAATTTCGAACCCCCAAACCCAGCAAATGAAATCCCAAACCCAGATTTTTCGAACCCTAACCCAAAAAATAGAACCCCAAACCCCAATTTCGAACCCAAAACCCATGAATATAAACCAAAACACAAGAATTTGTAACCCAAACCCAGATTTTTGAACCTAAGACCCCTTGATTAGAACCCAAAAACCATAAAATTGAACCCAAAACCCAGAAATTGAGCCCCAAAAACCCAAAATTTGAACCCCAACACCCGTAATTTAAATCCCAAAACTCAAACAAACGAATCCAAACCCAGAATTTTAACCCAAAAACCCATAAAATCGAACCTCAAAAAATCTGATTGTTGAAGAATTTGGGTTGCGGACTTGCGGTTGTCAAGACGGTGGCGCTAATGTTGTTGGTGGTGAGCAGTGGTGGTGGTGTTGAT
Source organism: Patellifolia procumbens (assembly GCA_947645195.1). Lineage (NCBI taxonomy): Eukaryota > Viridiplantae > Streptophyta > Magnoliopsida > Caryophyllales > Amaranthaceae > Patellifolia > Patellifolia procumbens. The sequence continues at coordinate 260,020 of CANSGD010001494.1, read as the reverse complement.
AAAAATGGTGGTGGTGAGTAGTGGTGGTGGTGTTAATAAAAATGGTGAAGGGTTGAAGAATGGTGAAGCTGATGAAATGGGGAAGGGTTGGCGTTGAAGTGTGGTGGTTGAAGTTGATTAATTGGGGTTAGAATTAGGTGTTTGAATTATATTTGATTAGTTGGTAATTAGATTTTAGGAGGTATAATCAGGTTTTTAATTTTTTAAAATAAGGGCATTTTAGTAATTTCATACTAAAATAAGAAATTTGAAGTTTGGTGCGTTTATTGTGTTACGGCCTAAAATGGTAAAAGGTGCGTTTATTTTGTTACGGAGGAAGTATATATATTAAAAAGCGTAAGCACGGATTGCAATCCGCCACGTGTCACTCTCCCTTCTTTCCAACAATATGTTTATCAATGTTATTCTCATAAAAAAGTGAAAATTGTTCATGAAAAGCTTCGAACCCGTGACCTTGAGTATGGAATATAAATGCTCCAACCATTAAACTACTACATTATTGTTATTTCTTTTATCAATTTTAATAATCACATTATGTTTTCAATGAAAACAATAATTAAGTTACATTAATTGCATTTATGAGTAATACTAATTTATAACTTTTTATTAAATTTTTTCTACAACAAAATAGTTGTAAGTAGGAAAGTGGGTCCGAGACTCTAAAAAAAGTACTAAAGTGTAATACATATAAATCCCAGAGCATCGTCTGGACCTAAATACTAGTTAGTATCTAATACCATTAGGTTCGCAAGGCTACCAATTAAATCACTTTTGTTACCAATACTAAAACCATAACCACCTTGCATTTCCCATTTTCCCTAGTACCAACCTTTTTCTTGTTTACCAAAATAACATTTTCTATTTACCAATCAAATCTCTTTTTTGTACCAAGTTGACATTTCGGATGAATCAAACTTTTAACCACACTGAAAAAACAAAAAAAGTTATTCAAGAGTCCATTTTGGACTCCATTTGTTATAGGCGAGGACTTCTCCATGCTGGTTGAATTGCGTCATTTAGCGTAACAATCCCTTCGCTCTCTTTATTGCAACAAAACGGGGTGGTGCAGGCCGGAGGTTCCTGTTGTAGACCCACACTATCGGTCATCTATATCAATCTATGTAATGCTCTCGTTACATCCATAGGACAAGAGAAGGGGAACGGTAGGCGATATATGCCCCATGCTGCACTTTCTGTGGCGCCAAAAAACAACGAATGTTAATGAATGCTCACTCAGGTTAGCACGGACGCTAGATAGACAAAAGAGAGAAGTCAGAAAATAAACCTTTCACACGAAAAAAGAAAAAAAAGGGGTGGGGGAGGGAAGCATGAACCATAAGTGGCATGTGTCCATTTCCGGTAAGAGAGTGATATTCCCAATAGTTTTTTGTACAGCTACTTACAGGAACTAAGAGGGACGGATAGGTATTATATACAGTCTGTCCTAAGTCAAAAGTTTCATCCTATATAGGACTCGGCCTACAATCGCAAAATTGATACCAACATGGTAAAACTATCTATATATCCTATTGGACCACCTTTTAATCTTTCAAAATGAGAAGTGAGAACTGATGCTCTTACGGGAAGCACGTGCTTTGTTAGTCGTTAAAATTCTGCAGCTCTGGTTCTGCAGCTGATTCTGAGGCAGAAGTAGCTAAGGATCCTTGCTGAGAAGCAGATTCTGCAGCTGTTACTGTTTGTTGACGGGTAGAAGTCGGGAACTTAAGTTGAGCAGAACCAATAGATTTATTCCGCCACGTTAGATTAAAATTTAAGGGAGAAGAGCCTTCAGGAGCTACGTAGCTCTTTAAGTGAGAAACCTGCAACTTGTCGCCAACAATTTGGGCTGATGCTGTACCGGTTATCTCCGCTGTCCTAGAGACCTACAACATTTACCATTCACTTTATAAGTACATCAAGATGGGTTGCTGAAGGGAGAACTAAGATAGAAAAATAGACCCAATTACCCAGTCAACTGGTAATCGTTGAGAATAGCAGCTGTGGACATCTAATGAAGATCCAAAAACCTTTAAAACACATAGTTTCTGGTATGATGAACAAAATTTGTTGTTCAGAAAAAATGTTTCTCATATCTGCTAATATGTCTGACGAACCATATGCCCTTGGCTACTAAGTCTAGTCCAGGGAAGACATATAACATGCTTGCTATGAAGAAACTGCACTACCATGGGATGGGCGATAGATTAAATAAATCATGTTATTGAAAAGATCTCCAACAAAAAAAGAAAAGATAACTAGGAGCAAGCATTATTTGAAGGGAAAAATTGACCCGAATAATCCCAATCTCTGCCCATAATAAACCCAACTTTATTCAGTAGTGCTCGGAAGTATTTTCTATTTTTGTTCAGTCGTTTTGGGTACTTCAGATTATTTATAGTAGGCCCCCAACACCTGAGATTATTCCTAAACAATCAAAAGTTGGGATTAATGGAAGATGAATGACAATTATATTTTTTTTTTCATGTCAATCTTTCCCAATTTATTTAGAGGGTGGGGAGTTAAATTACTTAAATACACTTCCATACAATATCATATACTACCTCCGTTCCATAGGTATTGCAACCTTTGACATTTTGCACTATTCATACACTACCATTTGACCCTCTTTTGTGATTTATACACAAGGATAAATATAGCCATGTGGGATCTTGTTAGATTCGTCTCGATATATGCTTAATTAATATCTACTTTTTATAATTTTTACTTAAATAAAATTAGAGATATTAGCGTCTAAAGTAGTGCGTTGGGAGGCGTAAAACTCCCTATGTTGCAATACATATGGAACGGAGGTAGTAACTAACAGCCAAGCTTAACAATGCCAATGAAATTGGAGACCATGAAATCCAGCGAAATAACATGCTAGTATAACCAACTACCCCAATCTCAGAAAAAAGCAATGTACAAGTGCTTTAGCATTTTTTTACACTTGAAATAATAAAACTGTAATAATCAGTTGAAGGCTTGAAGCAAAAAAAAGTCAATACCACTAAAAATTTACCTTAATGGTTCTTGAATAAAAAGATGCACCGCTGAATCCCAAAGCCCTAGCAACAGCCTCCTTGTTTTGGAAAGTGATGTGAGCCGACCTAAAAATGGGATCTTTGCTTAGTGGACAACATCATTATATATTGACGTAAATTATAAAGACAAGAAATATGAAAATTTTACCTTTCTCTTGTGGAAGACATGTTATCAGACATGACAACGTCTATTACAGTTCCACACTTCCTGAAAAACATCGATAAAGTTTCTTTTGTTGCCTCGGAGTGCACCTAGAGATTTGTTTTGAAGCAACAAAAAACAGTCATTATCATGATACTTAAATAGTAAACATCCGGGGCCTGTGATTATAAGAGAGACTTAACTTCCTAATCTTAACTCTTATTAGATAACTAGAGAAAAATTGTTTCCACTGAAGAAAGACTTTCGAGCAATAGTAAATTAATTAACTTTCACTTCAGCATTGGAATTTGGACAAGGATAAACGAAGAAGAATCCACAAGACCGAACTCACGAGGACGACATATCAGTTCATGTACTGAACTACCCTATTGTTGTTATACTTCCAACTTAAAGTTCATTTCACCAATTCTCCAGAACTTCCATTCAACAAAAGTAAGAAAAACCTTATTATCGCCGATTATTCAGCCAATTAACTATGTTCACATGCAAACCTTCTAATGCAAGTTCAAACCACCAGTAAACCCAGAATCCATTAAATGATAATCTGAGAAAAGTCCTGTGGAAGATACATGCAATAGAAAAAGGAGATAAAAGGAATAAATATGAAAACTAAACCAATCATATAAGACTTGATGCAGGAAAAAAAATGATAGCATGCTTTTACATTAGTAACGAGCACTGTTCTTGATTGATCCTCTGTTGGCATTACAGCACCTGCAGAAGCAGGAAGTAAACAATTTTGCCAATTATTGAAAGCCTTTGATATCAAAGAAGATAACAGCACATGGAGGAAGACACATGAGCTAATAAGGATGCCAAATCTATCATTATTGATAAAAATCTATACAAATAAGTGAGACGTTAATAGTTTTGGGCAGAGAACTATGGCAGGCTGGCCGCACATCATATATACAATAAACTACCTCGTCCCACATATATCTTCCACTTAGGCCTGGGATTCATATTTATAAAAATTAAAAGGGGTGGGCCAAACAATGTTTAGATTTAACTGAAATATAAAAAAAATGGATAGAGTGAGAGAGAAAACAGTGGCAGGAGAGTCTAGGAACTGAGAGAGAAAAATGAGTTGATGTGACAGAGATAGTAAAAGTACTAAGAGAGGAAGATCCACTTCACATGGGGTAACTGAAATAAATAAGTAAGATCACTTTGGGAAATCCAAAATGATAGAGTGGAAGATAAAAAATTGCCAGAGGGTGTATAAAAGTATAAAACTAATTAAAAATAGTAAGATAACTTAAGATCTCAATTGGGAAAGTTATTTCATCTTGCTCAATCTATGACGTTTCAACATCTAGATTCGGATGTTTCTGGATTAGATATAAGGATATTGGGGTGTTTAGACTAGTTTTGATCGTCCAGAAACAAGAATAATTATTAGACATTAATGAACATCTGGCGCGCGACACAAAAACATCCAGCCATCTAATATCAACTTGGTTAAAGGGTGGTTTAAAGGCCACGAAATCCATAGGCTAAAAGTATAATATATGACAATTTTTTTGGCAGGTTGTATGATAAGCACAGACTGATGGTTTGACATGTTATCAGCCGAGCACATGGAATTCTCTTTTACCTGTTTTTGCCAATAAGTTGGTCTTTCCATCTTTCTCCATCAGCTTTTGCTTTGTTCGCAGCTTAACCATCTCTTTCTCAATCTGAAGCAATCGTAATTTCACATCATTCACTTGCTGCATAGAAGGCATGAACTTATTAGTACTCTAGGGTGAGAAGCACTTCCTAAGTCATAACAGAAGGGTATTGACACATTCCACATAAATCTCAAGTAGACAATAACTGAAAAGAAACATATAGAGCGATTTCAGTGAAGGCAATAGCAATTGCAAAAGCGGAATCATTGCTAAGTAAACACCATCTTAGCCATTTTAGATAAGAATAAGCAGCAGAATCAATTATAAGAGAAAAAAGTACCCTTCTACTCTTCAAAAAGAAGGTCTGATTTCTGAACTATAACCTGAGAGTTGTACCATTTTAAGTTATAGTAACCAACTTGATATAAAGTTTGTGTACTCTTGTTATACAATTTGATGAATTCATTGTTCAAAGAGAAAAACAATGTAAGAATCAGCATTAGTGACAACATGCCCCTGTTCCAGATACACAGGCATCCAGTTCAATAATTCATTTATATGAGACAAAAAGAGAGAGAACAGGGGCAAGGGGAAAACATACAGGGACAGCAGATACAGAAGGCTCTGATGGAAACTCTGATATCTTATGGGATTGGCAAGTTTTTTCTAATTGGTCAGCTGCTCTCTTCCTCCTTTCCGTACCAGCATCCGTGTCGCTACTAATCTCACCAAACTGCCTCCTTTTTCCTACATCACTCCTACAGAAAACCTCTGAATCTATATTGCCAACTTGCTTTGGTCTCATCTTTTCCTCATTTTCGTGAGTGCCACCTCCCTGAGCAACTTGATGAAGTCTTAACCTTTTGCTGCCTTGAACTCCAGGCCAAGGAAGCAAAGGAGAAATCTGACCTATTGATTTAGCAGATTTATGATTCAACGGTGAATTCTGGTCAATCCATTCTTTACTGCATTGTGCCTCGTCCTTTACACAAGGATCAGCAACCTGCCTACTGGATGGTGCATCATGTCGTGGCTTCCCCAATCTGTCCCAAACACTAACTCGTGGCTGGTTGATATGGGAAGATGGAACTGCTGGCAAGAAATATGATCTCTTTTCCAAGGTGTTTCCTGCATGATTCATCTGTGGACAATCTGCCACAAAGAAAAAGAAAAATTTGTACAGCACCATTTTTTGACAACAAAAATATCACGAAAATTTAAGTGAAAAAATCTTCAGGTTTACGTACATAAACTTCTAATATACTGTATCAAAATCAAGATAAAGAGCAGGACAAAGTCCTGGATGCAACTATTGACCCATTTCATACCTGACAGCTTACTGACATCAGAGAAATCTGTTCCAAAACCAGGACTCCTTGCTGGTGAAGAAGCTGGATGCCTCCTTAATACACCAGCACGTGCATGATCGTTCTCTGAACGCTTGCTGCAACGAGAAGAATTTGCTACAGAAGCAGGAGCATATGTCGGAGCAGAATCCTTCTGTAGCAGTCAGTGAGAACAATTCAGCACACTCAGAGTGCAAGATCTAGTGATATGTAGTTCAACATCAGAACGCTAGATCTAGTGATATGTTATATTCTTATATGTAGTTCAACATCAGAAAAAATGCATGCTAAAATACAAACAGTATCGAATCTCTCACTATTTCCACCTTTTTAACATCATGCACTCTTTCAGTTTGATACTTCCCGACCGATGACAGCAGCTTTGTCGAGAAATCAAAATTCGCTACTTCGCATTGGGGGACACTTGACTGCATGGGCTTATTCATCAGCGCTTCTGGGGGGAGATGGTGACAATCCTCAGGCTGTTCCATATCATTAGACTTATAAGCTTGTCTCAAACATATTCCTTCACAATCTTCCTGCTGTTATGAGTTATCTTAGACACTTCTACGGTCAACTCTAACATTGAAAAGTTTATTTTAAAAAAGGTTTCATTACCACCAAGTTCACAGAGTCAGTGTTTCCCTGACTCTGATCGTTAACAACTGTTCCATTTGCATTCGCCTTGTCTCTATCAGTGTCAGACAGACTATGAAAACTCTTATCCTTTCGATATGATGATGCTGAAGCACTAATTTGGGCCTCATTTTTAAGAAGCAGCTTCCATAGCCTACAATATTATACCACAAATATCAAAGGAGATTTTTTTGTTATAGAGCAAGCAAAGTCTACAAGTAAAGTGGAAGGAAGGAAGGAAGGAAGGAAGGAAGGAGAAGGAAAGGGGAGGGAAATAAAAGGCGAGAAGAGTGAGGTTGCATTTACCTTCCAATTCTTTCCAATATAGAAGGGATTTGGTTTATTAATAAAGGTAGGGCAAATGAAACTTTCCAATTCCCTTCCCTGTATCCAAAAAAGTGAAAATGTATCCTTCCCTTTCCCTCCCAATCCCCCTATCCAAATGAATGTACTCAGATATTGTATGTATATATATCATTAGGGTGTTACGGTGCCATTTTTCTGTAAATGAACAATTAGTGCAAAGGGGAGGTTTCTGCAATGTAGCACGAGAATTTGCTCATAATACCCATACTGGATGATCTTGTGGTTAATATTATGCATGGCTATATCTCACCATAAAGCGGTCATGCAAGATTATTACATTTGATAAGAGGGGGAAGTCATCGTTGGACAGTGTTAGAATAGCTAATTAATAGATCAAAGTACTCACCAAGATATAAATTCATGAGTTCTTTCCCCAAGAAAGTCCTCCAAATCGTTCCTTGCCTGATTCTGGTTTTTCCCATTACATACCAAAACTGTAATGTACTCCTGTGAGAAAGGAAAGGAAGCAAAAAGTTAACTAAGAATGCCTGCTCATAGTAAACTTCAACGTTAAACACTTGTTTAACCAATGGTATTTAAATGAAATTCATTACCTTAAATATACAGGTTATTCACATCCAGAAAATGTGAGCTCAAAGTTACAACTTTACAAGTATTTAAAGCAATGATCAATAACAAACAACCCCCCCCCCCAATTATGTCTAATCTCTAATAATTCTTGATTTAGAAATTACCAAACCAATTTGTTTCCTTTATTTGACAGTTTATATGCACAATTACCCACATTAGAGTCATAACACAGTCCAACAGCTAAGGCATGAACTCAAGAATAACCCATTAAATAAACACAAATTAATGATCATTCTTCTGCTCATTACAAAACTACATAATCAGATTCATAGGCAATCTAAGTGACCACATCAGGAAGAAAGCATAACTCATACGAACACACACCACTACTTGGTGGAGATACTCCGCGGCTTAAGGACAAGGCTTATCTGGTTCTCATGAACAGATCATATTGCAGGTTACCTTGGGGATCAATGACCATAATGAAGCACTCCAGCTATTTTGATTACCAGTAACCATAATGCATCTGAAAGAATTTCTGTATTTTCACTAACACTCTCTGACGTCATTATCGAAACAATCCTTCCTATGTGATCTTCAGCCTAATGATAGGATTGTCAATAAACATGCCTGGCTCCCAGTGTGCTTCGCCACAAATTTCATACACCAAACTAAAGCAGGGAACCTTTCACTGTATGCATCTAGTTACTTCTGCCTTCTGAAATAACTTTCAATGTTCCCCAAATATAGAATATGAGAACCATATCATTTAACTTCATCATGAGGTGATTGTTGTAAGAATACAACTTTAATTATACACTCGAGTATAGCATGAGCATGGTGGACCCAAGGCTTTTTTCTCTCATTGCTCATGTGAACGTCTAATTTTTACTCATTCGGAGACACTCAAATGAGCAATGAGCAAAAAAAAAAATAGCCTTGGGTGTACCATGGCTCGGTACACTCGGGTGTATAATGAAAACTCTTTTATAAGAACAACAATTAGCTCTTTGACGACTACCAATGGCTTTCCATTGGATATCCCCCTAATTTTGACAAGTATTCGGCTAGATTGCACTGAGTTGGGCATGGGGACAAAAACGGGCACATGGACGGGGACTGAAAACAACAAATCCAAAAATTAAAAAAGAGCGGGTACAATATATATTATTAAGTGAAGTAACGGGGACGTATGAGGGGCAGGTATCAAGAGCTTGTTCTCTTCGGCTGAAAACAAGTGAACTGAATTAAACTAAAAAAAAATTAAACTAAAGAGAACCGAACAAAATTGAACTGAAAGGAATAGTGACAAGTGAGTGTAAAAGTATTGTGCATAGCTGAACTGAAAATAACTGAAGTGAACCGAGTAGGAGAGAACAAGCCAAGTGAAATACCCGTGCTTCATATTATACGAGTGAAGAGAAAACTAGAAAAAGTTGCCAAAGCCAAACTAACATAGATTCAAGCAATCCTACAACGAATGTGGAACAATGCAGGCATTTAGCAACCATTTACATCAAAAACGATAACGATTCATTCGGCACTAAATTTGTCTGAGTAAAAGTGGATCAACTACAACATTTCGACAGTGAACTATAATCGGAATCATAATAACAGAACTTTCAAAACCATCAAAAAAATTCATGAAACCGAAAACATGATATCAATACATCAAACTACATGCACAAATGACAAACCCTACATTTCTCTCTCTCTCTCTCCTCGAAAGAAAATTAGAGCATGAACGAGCAATGGAGAATGAATAATAACTAGTAGAATAGAAAACGACAAAAGCAAACTTCATAATCAGAAACTTCCATTAAAAGCAAAACAGTGATAAATACAACATTTGAACAGCTAAAATCGAAGAATGAGATATACATACAGCAAGGACGTCATCGGAATAGTCGGGGCAAAGAGAGAGGAGGTAACGAGAAATGAGGTTTTTGAGTTTGGATGCATTTTTCGATTTTCTATCTAACTTGAACGATTTTGGAGCTTCACACAATACTCCCATGGCTTCTTCTTCTTCTTCCTAATGCAAACTGTTAGTGTTTGCACTCTCGCTTTTTCTCTCTGTTTCTGTTGAAGCTACAAGAAATTTAATGTTGAGTGAGAGTGACCACGGAGGGAGAAGAAGGTGCATGAGATGAAAGAGAGGTGGGTTGTTTTGTTTTGTTTTGTTTTATTTTGCTTCTTTGGATTTTATTTCCAAAAATAATGCTCAATTCAAAAATATTTCTGTTTTTCCGTCACTTTCTCACCCAAATTTAACTCACCTTAGATTTTAAGTTGTTCAAAGATAAACTTGAATAGATTTCTGTTAGTTGGTATAGGGTTTCTAAGAAGGCAAAAATAGACGGATATTTATTAGTTGGTATGAATTTCTAAGAAAAACATAACTTGTTGGTATTTATTTTACATTTCGCAAATCTTTAACATTTATTTTTAAAAAGTGCTAAAACCTTGATATTTTCTGACAATTTTTCGTTTGTTTTATTTTGCTTCTTTAGATTTTATTTCCAAAAATAATTCCGTCTAGAATTTTTATTCTATAAAGTCATAGAACCGTTGACTGAATTAGCGATAATTGAACTAAAAACGTTAATTTAATAAGCGGTAGAATAGGAAAAGAACGGGGGCGGTGAAATTGCTAATTGAATGAGCAACGTTGCCAACCAAGTCTTGAAAAAAGTATTGCTTACGTGGAAGATAGATTGTGAAATTTTGCTAAATGTTTATAGAGTTGGAATTGTTTTGGATGGAGCATTATCGTAGGAAAAAATTTGCTTGTTTCTGAGTTTGGGAGAAAGTAATACTTGCTCCGTTCCAAGTGTATTGCAACCTTTATCTTATTCGGCAATTTCATATTAATTGCAACATTTATCTTATTTGGCAATTTCATATTAATTGCAACCTTTTTATTTTAATCACCAAAAAGATCACATGTGCAACCTTTCTCTCTCTTCATCACTTAATAATCAAATGATGCAAGTGGGAAAGATGGCCCATTTTTTTTTGCTCTTTTTAATAAATGTGTCAACCCCCTATGTTGCACTTGAAACGGAGGTAGTATGTTTTTACTTGTTGTTCTATGGTTTATTGAGTAAAAATTGTTTTTGTTGTTTAAAGGATACAAGATTGTTTAGTTTGGTAGTTCCGTAGTTGTGATATTTTTTTGAGGAATGGAGGTCGAAGAGAGAAATAGAGTGCTTGCTGCTTGTTTCTCGCTAGATGGAGTAGCGAAAATCTTAAATGATTACTACATTTATCAAGTTCGTTAGTTCTTGAAACTTGATTAACAAACTCTTTGAGAAGTGCAACATTTGGTTTCTGAAATAGTCGTGCAATAAACAAAAAAAAGAACGCGTTGATTATGCTGAAATGGACGACGTACAAGTGTTACTACCAATTTTTATATTCCAAGAGTTGCTTGAAAATGAGTTATAGTTATTGAATAACCAAAGAAAAGTGGTGTCATGGTCTTATGTGGAAGTTACTAGAACTGCTCAAACAAATAGTGGAAGGTGGTTTTTTGTGCCATAATGTCAAAGTGTAGCCTAATGTCATAGTGGGGGGTTAATTGTACGATAACTTTCATGCTTCCATCCTCTCTGTATAGAAGACTTACGAGAAGAAGAAAGATGGATCATTCCCACCTACAATATCACTTATCTCTTATCTTAGTTAATTATCATAGCATAGCCTAGTATTAGTGTATAATCTCACATAGACTTATATAGTCAATTTATCACTTAGTCATGTATTTTTAGAGCCTTCGATTATAGTTTCATCAAGTACCTTGTTCTAAAAGATTATTCTTGACATGAATTATTTTTTTCCCAAAATTGTGTGATCGTCTTTTAAATCGTCATAGACATATATATTATCCTATTTACTCATGGTAATTCATCTTCAAGTAGATTAAACGTACGTTAACAAGCAATTCTTACTTATAAAGACCAACGACCCCCAAGAGAGTTTTCCTCCATGACACTCTGGACCATCTTGCGATGGGATGTTAGTTGCTTGTTGACAATTTTTTGTCCCAACAAATTATTGACAGATTTTTGTCCCAACAGTGGTTGATAGATAGATGTTTGTCACAACAAATGTTGACAGATTTTTGTCTCAACAACAGGGAATTTACTCCCTCCCACATGTGAGTCCGTCTTTTTTTAATATGTGGGAACGCCATTTTATTCGATCCTACCCTGACACCCATTCGTCAACCGATAAGAACCCATGATGAGGAACACCATTATTTTCAAACCACTTTTTAGGCCTATCAAACATACGAGACGCCATTCTCGAACCCATGTGGGCCTCTAAAGAATCTTTGCTCTAATACCATGACAAGGAACCAACTCAACCAAAAGTCCGTGTTGATGATTAAAGGCCTAAAAATAGTTTTATACTCTATCATAGGTCACAGCCCCTTACGCCTGAATATTCTACTGAGGAAGGAAGGGTGATAAGAGATTTGAACTCGCAACTTTATGGTTACTAACATCAAATAGAAAAGTTTGCTATATTCATATCTGCGGAAGAGATGGAGAAATTGGGATTTACACATTGCATAATCAACAATCTTACATTGTTGCAATACATATACTAATCTAGCAAAAGTACAACCCTTGTGAACCCTTAATCTCTAAGCTTCATAACTATCATAAGAGAAAATGAGGACTATTGGATCAAGCTCCAAGCTCCAAGCTCGTCTTAATTCACTTGGTTCGGACCTTACGTTCCCCTGGATCTATTGACTATCATGGATACATCTTCGTTCCATGCATCCTTTAACTATGCAACGCTATTGCCTTTCTCCCAGCTTTGAAGTTCCTTTTCCTCATTTTCCAACTCTTGCATATGTGGTTGCTGTTTATATTGATGCTTCATAGCGACCACCAAAAAGATGATGAAGTCTAAAGCGACCAACCCGGCGAGCAGCCAGTAGAAATAATCCAATTTCCCAATGTTCAAGTTGCTCTTCAACCATGTATCATGTGATGATCTATCTACTATAGAAACAAGCAAGCTGCTCACAAAAAATCCCATTGCAAGAGTGCTCAGGAAGAACCCTGCATGCATAAAAAGACATTGTTTAGAGAGCTTAAGAAAATAATCCAGTAAAATCGGGGGCGAGTATTATTACATACCAGTGCTCATAGATTTCATCTTCTCAGGAGCCTCTCTGATGAAGAACTCAAGCTGACCTACATAAGCAAACCCTTCGCCTGCACCAACAAAGAAGTACTGAGGAACAAGCCAGAATGCGCTGATTTTGATTCCATGAACTGCTTTTTCTCTCCTGTGCATCTCCACAATGGCAGCAGCAATCATAGCGGCCATAGCAGACACGAGACCAACTCCGACTCTTTGGAGGCTTGTGAGGCCTTGAGCATTGTGAGTGAGTCTCCTAGCGATTGGAACAAAGACCCTTTCGTTCAAGGAGGTGAAAAGGAGGATCGAGATAAACAGAAAGACGGAGAAAGATCCTGCAGGAACAACAAAGGATCCTACTTTTCGGTTCATGAAAGTTGCTTGTTCTATGGTGAATGTAGTCATTTGGGAATACACTGTCCAGAAGAGTATACAGGTGGACCAAATGGGAAACAGTTTAAGCACCATTTTCACTTCTTCCACTTCTGTCATTGTTGAAACTATCCATGGATTGTATCTGTTTTCGTCCTTTGCAGCAAAATCGTCTATGATGGCCGCCTTATCAAGACACCTAGGTTTACCAAAGTATATACCAACAGTTTAGTCTATAACAGAGAAATTTAAAATACACTTTGCTTTTTCCCCAAATCCATGATTACTAGAAGGCAGAGGTTTGCTACTAATGAAGTGTACATGTTAGGCAACAGTATATGGCTTCCTTGAGAATGCCTACGTCACTATTCGCTAACAATGATAGGCGAAAATGAGATCTAACAAGGACCATATCATCTTCATATATAAGATAAAAAAGCAAAGTTAAAATGGTACAATTGGAACACTTTCTTAATAAGATCAGGACTTTCACTAGTACAAAAGCAGTGCGTAAAGTTATTGATAAAAAGAGAAGACGGGTAGATTGGGGAGACAGAATCCAAGGACATGGTTTAATTGATTTGATGGAGATTGGACAACAATAATTGAAGACATAATGCATTTGATCTGATAAAAATGGAAAGGTGGTAGATTCTCTTCACTAGGGTCCTCAAACTCACCCCACCCTAACAAATAAAGGGTGGTTAAATTTATAATATCAGGAAAAATGGCCCTACTAAAAGATATTATTGGATCAGTAACAGATATTTACCTGAAGATAGGAGTGTAAGGGATCTTAGCTGTCTGAAATCCATTCAGAAAGCTTGGTTGAGAAGGGTGAGGAAGAGTTCTCTTCTTAAAAGCCAGAAAAAACACCCTCCAAACAACTGTAAGGGGACTTCCTTGAGGTGACTTATACCTATAAAGACGCGTTCCAGCAAGCAACACGAGCACACCAATCATCATAGTGGCTGCTGATATGCCGTAACCCCAACCTCTTCCTACATCATCTTGAACATAAACAAGAACTGTAACGGCGAACAACGACCCCATGCTGATACAAAAGTAGAACCTATTGAAGAAAAAGATCATGGCCTTTTGTTCTTTTGGGTTTGTCGGATCAAATTGGTCTGAACCAAAGCCTGAAACATTTGATTTTATCCCCCCTCCTCCAAGTGCGAGGATGTAAAGAGCTGCATAAAGCATGGCTAATTGTTTGCCATTCGCTTCGATGCAGTTGCTATCTTGCGCCCTGAAGTTACATTGAGGCGGCCTCATGCTCGGTATTGAGGTTGCCAATGTTAACAAAGCTACGCCCTAGTTCACCAAATAGATTAAAGGTACAAATTAGAGCCGCTTATTTGTGCTCAATCCATTTAATATAAGAAAAAGAAAAAGAACTTCATATCCTCCACAAAACTAAGAATTTAAAAAATCCAACAATACTTATGCGATGTCTTGGTAAGACTCCACCCATTTACTCGGACTCTTCATTTTAATGTCAAATCATGTTAAAGTATCTTAGAGAAATATCTATTTCGGTTGGAATAAAGAATCAAACCAGAGTAACATACTTTGGGCTGGAATAAAGATTCAAAGTTAGATAAAAACCTAAAATTCTATATAGGATTGGAATAAAATCATACTAAGAAAGCTACCTTAGCTTGGAATAAAGAATCAAACTTGGCTAAATATTACCGAAAGTTCTATTTTAGCAGCCTATGTAGATGTCATGCACAAAGATACGCTTCTTTTAGTAAGCTACTTAACTTTGTGTTGCAACAGAATTTATATTAA
Organism: Patellifolia procumbens; assembly: GCA_947645195.1. Classification (NCBI taxonomy): domain Eukaryota; kingdom Viridiplantae; phylum Streptophyta; class Magnoliopsida; order Caryophyllales; family Amaranthaceae; genus Patellifolia; species Patellifolia procumbens. The sequence continues at coordinate 244,992 of CANSGD010001494.1, read as the reverse complement.
TCAAGCTACTTGAAACCAGAAAGATAGCAAAGAATATGATGAAAACCCACCACCGCTGCTATGGATGAGAAGATAGCAACAGTCATGTACCGGCCAAGCTTAGCATCTGCAACAAATCCTCCAAACAACCCTAGAAGATTGAGGGTTCCCATGAAGTTGGTCACTATTGTAGCTGATTTTGATGACGAAAGATGCAAAGATCCAACCAAGTATGTCACCAAATTCATTGAAATGCCCATCACACATACTCTCTCAGCAAATTCAGTTCCTACAATGAAGAAAAAACTGTTACAAATTTTAACTCAGGAAAAAAATATGAACCTTATTTAGAAAATGCTAAGAATGGCCTGTCAAAAATACAGAATTGCTAAGAATGATAAAATGTTATCTTAGGGAATCTTGTTAGATTTATTTCATTTTGTATTTAAAAAAAACCAACTTTACACTATTCCTACGAATACACTAAGATATTAATGGTTAAAAGTGTGCATTCCAAGCCGTGAAAAACAAGTGTTGCGCTTATTTGAGAACAGAAGAAGTAATTTCCAACCTAAAATGAGACCAGCAGCAAGCCATCCACCAGTACGAGACTTGTCAACTGGATTTCCACGATAATCAACTTCATTGTCACTATCTTCACCGTGTTTATTAGCATAATCCCCAACCAAAACCTGTAGAAACCATACATGAAAATCAGAAGAACGTAAAGAGGAGGAACGACTTTAATTCGTATAACGGACATTACGTACCATGATATCACACACTTGCTAAGCTCAAGAAGGTATAAAGCTGAGAAGATACAAGTTCAGAGTAATGAAAAAGGAGAGTATAAATAAAATGAGAGAAAGAGCGAATCAAAAACAGAGTTATATAAAACAAGCGAGTAATGCACAGGAAACAGATTTGTCCTGGATTTCAGTTGCAGTAAAGACAGCAAACATATGAATGGGCAAAGGACATTATTGGAGAATGGTCCGAAGAAGCAAACAAAGCATTGAAATTTTGGAAGTACAGCGTAAATGTGTTACTCCACATAAATTTTCAGTGGTGAAATGAGCTTGCAATCGTACCTTCTTCATGTGGTTGTTAAGCTTTATAGGCAGAATTTTTGAACCCACCATAGAAAATGACACTTTTGTCAGTTATATTATAAGATTAGCATGCATGCATCTTATCTTAGCATATACGCTTTACTATCACATTGAATCTCAAGTGAGGATACCAGTTGGTGATGCATATTTATCTGATGAAAACAATACCAAAACGCTTTTGAACAACTGCAGATACAGCTCCGAAAGAAGACGGAATTATCTTGTATTGCGTGTTACTTTTCACTTTAAATTTTTTGTGTGGCGTTCCGAAATCCGCGACACGTGGCTTTTTAGAAAAATCATTGTAGACAATAATACCCAACAAGGCAAACAAATTGGCCATCATATGAGGAAAATTATTGAGGACACTTTAGATTAATGAAATCAAAATCCTGAACAGGTAAAGGAATAATTCCCATCAATCATTTGCATCTCTCTCTCTTTTTCTAGACTCTGGGAAGGTAGGCGATATATTTTTGACCTAAACTAACTATAGTTACAAGACTTTTGAGTACCAAACTCTATTTTTTTCTTTGAGATAATGGTAACTTGTATAGACACTTGAGTCGGCAGAATGCTTCCTAACCATTACACGAATTCATCACCACTGCTGAAAGATCCCATCATATCACTGTCATCGTCATCTTCATCACCTTCTGTCACAATCTCCAAGATACCACCCCCTACATCGTAACCTGCATCATCCACCAAGAAGTCACCATCATCTTCATCATCGTCATCGATGTCGGTCACACTATCATCGTTGCTCAAATCATCGGCATCGCTATCACCGTCTCCATCAAGACCTGAGCCCAAAATGGGATCCAAGTCCACATCATCTTCATCATCATCATCATCATCTTCCTCCTCGCTTTCTACATCATCGGGATCAGAATCATCATCGGGTGGTCTTCGGCGCCCGATCTCATAAACCCTAGCAGATGAGAACATTTCATCCTGGTCATCCATGGTGACCAACCCAACAAATGAATCTGTAGGTTCTGTTGCAAAGTCAAGAACACAGCGATCCACAGGAATGGTGGCAATGTCAGAGTAGTTGACAGCATCCAACGTGCGAAATGCGGAAAATAGTGGATGTTTGCAACGACGAGTGTGGACGGATGACATTATGTCATCAAGGTTCCTCCTCAAGATCGCATAAATTACATCCCCACTGCTGTTAAATGTGATGACAGTTTGGTCCAGAGAGGGTACGCTTCTGAGAAGCCCGTACTTCCGAAGATCCCAAACTTCCGAATTTATTATAACCTGAAACATCATGCGATTGAAATTTGTCAAGGGATGAACATGATTCAAAACAGAAGAGAAGCTTGACAACCGAAGTTAGGTTGTGTACTTGTATGCCACGAATTAGACAGCATACAATCATAGATAATCCCTCACCCAGACTCCCGCAATAACAAAAAAATAAATAAATCATAACTCGTTTTCAAAATCAGCACAGAGCAGTCAGCGTCAAACAGGAAGACATCGATAAGAGACTAGTCAAGACATTGATTTTGTTTTTCAATTCCGGAAACGAATAATAGAAAGATCCTACTACTGAAAGTTTCAACTATGCATCGTCTATACCTCATTTCCAGCAGGATGAAAGCCGCCGCCGCCATAATCTGTGAACTGGTCAAATCGATGGACAGCTGCAGAAACACGTCGATCCCACAAGACCCCGTTCCAAAGCAACATTGTATCTGATGGGTTGAAGTGTACAATAGAATATGCATGACCTCGACCAGAAGGGCCAGAAGAGGCATCTAACAATTTCTGATCCAATTTGTGTGTTGCTACATCATACAGGAGAATTTCTCGCTGGGACGTTTCAGCAGGTAAGGCTGCAAAATGAGTCCCGGCATTGCCAAACCTAGCAGCCCTACATCCTTCAAAAGTTTGGGTGGGACCCCCTGAAATTGAAGATGCATCCCACAGCTTCACATCAAGGGAGCTGGAAGAGAGCACTAAATGGGTCCCATTCGAAGTATACGACTGAACGAGTACTAAGGGAGTCTGGTGGCTGGTACATGTCTCCAGAATATTATTGCTATTGGAGTCAAATATTTTCAGTTCGCCAGAATGACTTCCAGCAGCAATCTGAGAGGAGTCGCCAAGAAAAGTCATGCATGTCAGAAGGGCAGCCGCATCATCCCTACAAGTTCTCCATGGTCTAAACCGGCTGTACACAAATTGACGGTCCTTTCTACTTCCATGAATCCCACCGTACATACTTCTAAATTCACGAGTAGATATACGAGCAGTCACATTGGATGGGGCATCAAGGCTTCGTCTAGGTTCAGGGCAAACATGAGAGTGTAAGAGAGAAAGGGGAGGTAAAGTAGTAATAGGTGCTGGACATTGTCGATGCTGGTGCTTCAAATACTGAACAACAATAGAGTCTAGGGTCAACCTTTCGGGGTTGGTAGGTTGCAAATCACCCGAGAGCCATGGTTGGGAGGAAGCAAGAGAAGTATCATTGTATTGACTGTCATCAAAATTATCAACCTGGCTAGATAAAGGTGTTTGCCGCCCATACAAATCCTTGATACAAGAACTTGGGGTAAAAGCCCCAGAGATGTCACTTAAAAGACTCCCTCTGCGAACATTATTAGGAGTTTGAAATACAGGAGACTTTAACCCATGCTCACCGGCGTTCAATCGCTTCGCAGATGAGGCAGGAGCAACCTCCTTCAGCTCTGTCAACTTCCTCTTCATTGGCAAAACTATTGGGGTTTTCACATGAGTCTCAACATCAGCAGTTATTTCTGAAGTTGGTGCCACAGGAGTTTCAGGAGGAGCTGCAGGTCCCAGGGCCCTTCTTGAACTACTATGTGCCTTGATAATTGAAGGTGTTTGCAGCTCAGTAGATGAAGGGCGACCCTTTGTTTTAGCACTGAAGCTGGATGAAAAAAGAAAAGGTTTCTTTTTCGAAGAGACAGCCAGATCACATTTTGAGTGGAGTTCCTCATTCTGTGCCAGCATCTTTGATCTGTTGCTGAGGAATCCACCAGGGGACCGACCAAATGGCCACTGAATCTGTGTTGAAGGCAACTCTTGAACCGAAGCATGATGAGCAAGAGATGCTGGTGCAGATAAGGATGGCAGAGGTGTCAACTGGGCCTCTTTCATCAGGGTAGCAGCACTAGAGGCTAAACCACAGGCCTGTAGATGTTCGTGTATAAGAAGCAAAAGTTCCCTGAAAAATAAAACACAAAAGATTACAAATTTTAAAACAAACAATTTAAAAGAAAACGATAGCACTAGCATTAATTGAATACAAAATACCTTGAATGGTATGCAATAGGGGTAGCTGCAGCAATAGCAGCTCTCTCTATACGCCTTAATGTCGGTGTAGCAGCATCAGTAGCAGCTAAAGTGCTCGCACGGCCTGAGTTTGTCACAATCTGAGAATGAAGAGAGCAGAATAGTCAACGCTACATACAGTTGTTCTATACATATTATACATTCAAAGCTTACAGCATACCGCCTCCGTTCCTATTTGGAATCTAGGGAGAAACAATGCAAATTGTAGTGGATGAGAATCTTGTTGAATTTTCAAAATTTAAAGCGTACTTATATACCTTTTTGCTTTTGAAAAAGTAAGAGAGAAAGAGAGGTGGGTGATTGTGAAATAAAAGATTCAGAGTAATTCATATGTATGACAAAAGAGTAAAAGTGTAATAACTATTTGGTTCTTGGAGGGTAAGATGGAGAATAATCCCAAAGTAGAAAAGACAGAGTAGGAAGATCTCTTAGGAATTAACCAAATCAGAACAAGAACAAAAATGAACGGAGGGAGTACTAATTAAGTATATTGAGATAGCAGGTAGTAAACAAGCAACTAGAAAGAGACTAAAAGTTCTCAATAGCCCTTCCTTCCCATACTGACGGTCTGTCGGTCAAACTATCAATGAGTGTACACAAATTCGAAGTTTATAACTTTTTTTGGAAGATATTATGGAGGATACACAAGATGATAAATTCTTAGTAGCTTCACATTCCCATACTGAAGATTTAGACAGAAGTCCCTTAACCTATTAGCCGAACTGAACCCTAAGGTAAGGTAGTCTAAGAGACGAAAACAAGGTACTCGGGAAGGTGGCCCTAAATCGGTTTGTTTTTGGCAAGAAACAAGGTAATCATAACTCAATCATGCATGATGCTGGTAAGTCATCTTCTCATGTTGTTACCAGGATATCCTACATGTACACCCACTGACTCTCTCCCTTTCCCCTGATACTCATATTTTACAGCCTATAGTCAGCTTTTGTAGTTGTACAGCAACTTCAAAAACAGCATGCTGAGGAAAGATGCAATCTGTTATGGACACATTGATCATAAACTTGCAGCTGCTGTGCGTTGTAGGCTACAGAAATAGATCAAAGTGCCAAAGTTATGGATTGCATCCACCAGAATGCTAACTCATACCACAAAAAACTGCATGCTCAAGCCGTGGGTACCGAATCATCCAAAAGCTCTGATCAATTGCTTACTTGTTTGGTTTGCATAAACACTCAACCATGGTTTAATCCGGTATTTCATAAGGATATCATACGCTTCCAACGCGTGTTTGCTCCTCCCAACCTACTCACTAGTGTTTTGCAACTCATCGAATACCCAAGATTTCTCACATGGACGGGAGAGGATTAAGGTTAATGTAGGGTGACAAATTTTCTTGTCCACGAGGCTATCATCAGTGACTTATGAAATATAAAATGATGCCCAAAATTTCATGCTACCTGGATCACTAAAGATAAATTTCAAGCAAAGGATCATGAAAATTTTAATTTTATTTCCAAGCCAACTAGGAAAGAACCTCTAGTAGTCGTCTAGCCTCAACGCACGGAAACCATATGTCCCATGATATCAAACTTCAAAATCTTAAAAAATATTCTTTGAACAAATATCTATATATTTTTACTAAAATACTCTTATTGTCTCAAAATTACCTTCCTACTTCCTTTACATGTAATGGAAATTTGCAAATTTGACCTCATTTGTATATTTACAAATAAGGCAAAATATAATCAACTGGGATCTTACTATATATGTTTTGATTTGTATTTTCAGATAACCAACTTAATATAATTTCGACGATTCACAAGTAAATAAATTAATGGTCACACGTTCATTGGAGACCATGCAAAAGCAAATAGACAGAAAATTGGGACAAAAGCAGTAAATTTAATATAATTAATGCTCGTGTTTGTATCTTAAGACAGTTAAAGTCAAAGCGTTTAGAGTAATGTAGAATACTCACAAATAGATTTTTGGCAACTAAAAATATATCCTGATTGCTACGGGTCTAATTTATATTATTTCCTTATCTTTTGGGATCCAATGATCGTTTATCTCCTCGTTTCCTTTCAATACTAAAATACTTCTGGTATTTAAGTTCCAGTAGAATTAACTTGCATCATCACATTTCAGATTTAAATATTTGTCCCCTCTTGTAATTTCTTCTTCCCCCTTCGCTCAATTCTCTTCTGCCTCCCTTTCCTAATTTCATTGATCCTGGTCTACACCATTTACTCATACATAGAGCTACATTTAAAAAAGGTGACAGAAAATAATTGAAAAACAAATTACTGCACTATTTTTCAGTTAACCTCTCTCTTCTTTTTGTTGCATTACTTAATCGGCAAATCAGTCTCTTCTTTCATGCTGCTTGCTAGGCCTGACATCATTCCAATTTCGATTGGAAAAAGTAAAATACACTATTTCCCTAAAGCCGCTTTCTTGGTCGGTTCAGGAACCCCTCTGCTTTATTGTGAACTAGCTTTTGAGACAAACAGTTATAGGAAAAATATGCAGCAAAAATGGCTCATCATCATACCGCAATTAATTCAATAGCTGCTTGTGTAAGCTCCGTTTGCCACCTGTTCTGCTCAGATCCGGGGTTCTGATTTCCCAAATCTCTGATCACTTCTGACAGCTTTTTTCCAACCTATACATCCAATTTAAAAGAGATATGTTTTAGTAATGTAGTCAAAATCTCACTTCTCTGCGTTTTGCATTTATAAGAAAAATTCGCACATGAAAGCTTAATATTCTACTGAGTAACAATATTCCTTGAATTTGATGTTTAAACTTAACTGCTGTATCAAATTAATCCAGCTCATATTCTTAGGACAACAACAATGACAAAGCCTTAATCCCAATAGGATGGCGTCGGCTATGCAGAGATAGAGGTGAGACCAAACTAGAGACATCAAAGAGCAGTTATAAAGAGAAAAGCATCTTCACCTGAAGCTTTGTCAATATATGTGCAATTGTGTCATCCCTGGCTAAGCCAAGCAAGACTCGGCATGCTAGTGCACGTAAACAATCAAGAGTAGCTGGCGGCAACACGACACGGGTTTGAAGGAGTTGCAGAAGAACCTTAATACCATTATTGGAACGGACAGCTTCTCTTGCTTGGCGATAGCCTTGTTCTAACTGAGCAGCAAGGCCAGCAGAACCAGCTCCAACACCTAAGGAAATTCTACGATCGCCAACTAATCCAGAAGCTAGGTTAGGAGATGGGCTTTGCATGGTATTATTAATAGATGAACCCCGATCTGCAGTACTGGGTTCACCATTTCGCTCTCTTGCTTCACTTTGACTGGGCGCTGAAACCACTCGATCAGAGACATTTCTCTCTGCATTTCTATCCCTAGCCTCTGTAGTTGTATTAGAGGTTTGGACAGAAACAGATTGCTGATTTTGTGCAAGGAGAGGCAACTTATTGCTAATTGATGGCGGAGGGCAAACAAGGTTGATCAACACATTCAATGCCTGCTGAATAATCTGATAGTCACAAACACAGCAAAAATAACAACGCATTAGTCAATGCTACAAATAGCAACCAAGAACATCTTTGCTCATTTAGTAATTAAAAGAACCATAAGGAACTTACATCGGGGTCTATATAACCAGGTCCATTGGCAGCATCCAAAATAACAGCTATACCAACACGGTCATTGCTTAATGTGGCATTAACTATCAATTTCCGGCTATATGGCACCAACGTAACGATATGCAAAAGACCCAATGCATATTGAAGCAAGTCGTGCAAATAACGCTCGACAGGTGGAGCCTGTATTTGTAGGAGTTAAAAGTAGGTTCAAGTATCAAAAAACCACTTACAAAAGATAAAATGAATACCTGACACAGCTCCAGCATTGTCACATGCCCATTACAAGCCAGAAATCGCTCGACTGCTGGCCATCTAGCTCTGACCAACGCAGGACCTAGCTTCCGGTCCTTCTGTATCTGGAGAAAGACTGCATCCATGGCCTCGTTACTTATATCAAGAGGCTTATAGCCAGCTCGTATGCTTGACATATGACGAGCTACGCTTCGATTGCTTTTATTAGGCCGGACAGTATCCACCAGCAGCAACAGCTGCGCTCTAAAATACTGTCGTAAAGCCACACAAGTGTGATAAGCTATCTGTTTCTCGGACGATGTAAGTACATCAGCATTTGACCGATCATTTCTAATTGCACCTGGGGCAGAAGCCCCCACGGTCCCTGAATTCACTCCTGACCTTACAGATGCAGCATCTTGCAAAAGGCCAAGTGATTTCTGTAGGCCATCCTGCGCATCAAAAACATCTAGAACAGCTCTGAAGACAAATGCAGCAGCAAAAAATAAAGCAGCATTTTTTCGGGCCTGATCTTGCGGGCACTCTAGAAGCTGAAGACCCAACTCAACTAGCTGATAAATTATATCAGAAGGAAGCGCACAAACACGCTCCATGATACCCTGTAAAACAGTTTCCAGAAGAGTATTTCGATGTTAGAAGTTCGGGGATGAAGACAAACAATTAATAATAGATAGGCGGATAAAAGATAGAAGCCAAATTAGTCGTAAGGCACTAAGGCTGCACCAGACACCGAATTTTCTTACCTGAAGAGATCCAATAGTAAATAAGCAAGAAGAAAGGCCAAAGAAAGTGTGAAGAACTCTTGGTACGGCGAGCAACTTTTGGATGCCACCCCGATCCACGAACACTGCAGCAAATTTTCTATGAGCAGCCAAAGCACATATCAGCTTCAACACATCAGGCAGGAAAGAGACAATTTCGGATTCCTTTTTCCCCCGGAATATCGCTGTAACAAAGCAAGGCAAACATCTACCCCCTTCTCATGCAGCACAGGCCCTAAAACTTCAACATACTCTCCTAAGAGCACAAGACACTGAATGCAAAACTTCTCCCTTTGTTGTGCAAGGGTGTCACAATCTGGGATGAAAAATTCTACATCCTCATTCCCTTCTGGCTCAGCAACCCCATCTTTCGGAAGATCCAAACTTGCACTGTCAGAATTCCTACCATCAAAATTACACTTTTTAGCATCTATAAAACAGAGGGTTAAAAGAATAAATGAGATGCTGCAATTTGATGTGTGATATGTTCTTGAAATGACTACCTAAAAACTTCAATCGCATTAGCTGCATCAATCACAGTAGATGCTGCTTTCGAAGCAGCCAAAAATGCAGCCTCTTCATCATTTGTAGTTTTAAACTCCTATAAATGCACAAAACAACATTTCAAAGTAAGTTCAATGTGAACATAAAAAAATGGGGGGCGGGAGAGTGGAGACAGCTTGGAGAATGAGAAGGGGGTGATTTATCAGACTGCTTACATCCATTGCGGTATTCTTCACCAGTTCAGCAGCATCCTCTCCAGCAGCTCTAACAGCTTCTATCGGCGCGTTGGCCGCTCTTGCTTCAGCTTCAGCAGCTCTGACAGCTGCTTTTACAAGATCTGAAATGTCCTTTGAGCCCACTCTGCATTCTTGGATGCGTTCATCAGTATCTTCTGTTTCTGTTGCAGTACCTTCAGCAGTTGTCCTACTTGAACTTTTCTTGTTATCAGTCACTCGCTTACCATCGAGATTTCTCATTGAACTCCTCTCTCTACCACCACGCATTTGCCCACCACGACTTCCTGACCCGGGCGACGTCATAAGCTGTTCAGGCTCTGCAGTAGCTTCATTAACCCTGGTTTTCCCCCTAGATCGCATCAACCCACGGTTCACCCTACGCCGAGCAGAGTCATCTCTTGCGTTTTCATCATAATCTTCATCGTGCACGGATCTTCCAGGACCATTTCTTTCCCCAGTTTTCAACCGTCCATCATGCATATCCCGTCCACGCCAACGATCCTCACCATCAATATCTGCATCATACATGTCAACCTCTTCTGTCAATCTATCAGGTGGCTCTCTTCGTTCTTCCCCATTCACCTGCCAATTAAAGCTCTTGTCATGATCCCTCTCACTGCCTAAATCAGCTGAACCTGCATCTTCTAGAATTCTAGATTCATCAACAGAAGCAGTCTCAAGAGGTGGTCGTAACCTCCGACTTTCATCTCTACCTCTTACTCCCCCTCCAAGGATAACAGTTTTACTCTCAATCACATGACTCGTATCTTTATGACTGCTACTTGTCTCACCCAAGACCCGATTTCGAAGATAACGCATCAGCTTTGCCGACAAACCAGAAGTTAAGACGTCTTCAACTACTTGGCTACCACTGTCAATATTAATGGCATACAAAACCAATTAACAACTTTAAGCAGAAGTAACAGCTAAATACAAAATACAGCATCTTTGACAAACCTGGTTAAGCATAATGCAAGAAGGCCTGTGGAGTAAGTCTTGAGCATATCAAAATCTGAGCATTTTTGCTCACCAAATTGACGTTTCCATAACCCATCATCAGTGGAATATTTCGCACTGTCATCCAACACCCAATTTTTTATGTTTTCCGTAACATCATCTTCAAAAACATGGGGATACTGCAAGATAAACACAGTTGTTTAGTGGATTAACACACATATGCTGCATGGAGTCTTGGAGACAATGTGAACAAGAAAATTGATTCTTTACCATCCAAGTTAACGAACAGCCGAGAAGCACCCTTGCGGCAGCAGCCCGAATAGATATTGAGTATCTAGACTCTGATAGAAATTTTGATGATATTAATTCAAAGAATTCATCATTTTCCTGAAGAAAAGAACAATTCAACAAGCTAAGAAAATACTTCAGCATTAAACCACCAAAATATCTGCTTAAATCAGCAATTTGATAAGAATAAACTCTAACAAAGGAAAATACTATGAAATTTGAGCTCCTAGAGTCCTGAGATCATTACCCGAATTAAATTACCCAAGCGTCCAATATTATGTGATGATCGAGTTTGATTGGAGGAGGAATGATCTGCCTCTTCCATGTACCTATATCAATGAGCGTCATAGGCAGTTCGTCAAATGCTATAAGTACTTATCATTGTCCATCATGAATACCACAACAAAATGCAGGAAAGCAATTATTAATTATGCAGACACTCCTCATAAGATATTAAAGAGAAATCTCGCACTAGAATATATTCCCAAAGGAGTTACTAGAACCACCTACCTTCCACAACCACCCAGCAAGAGAAAGAGAGTGCAAACAAAGAAGCAATATAACTTTCTATAATACAGCATATAGTCCAAAGTCCAAACTATTGATCATGATTATAGCAAATGCAGACCAAGGTTCTAGAGTATAACCTCGGCAGATAGATAACATGGAAAGCTGAAGACCAATTTGTATTCAGTAACACCCATAAGCTCCAATATCACGTCATACACATAAAAAACATATACTCAAGTCATAAGTGACTGTGTATTTAAAATATGCAAAGTTAATACTATAAATAACTACTAGCTCGCTTGACAGAAAATTTATTCAACCAAAAATCACATCTTTTCAAATTTAATTGTTTTGTAATTCCAAGTTGCATGCAGACTTGCAATCACTCATTCATCAAAGCTTATACGATACTGAACCAAAAATTAAGCCTGAAACACATAAAAAAACCTTGCCCCTCAATCTTAAGAGACTTTCAAATGTCAGCATTATTTATTTCCAAATATATCTAATCTAACTTCAGGAAGAAGCATCTACGAAAACTGGAAACTCAATTCAGTCAGCACGAATTGCTACTTGATTTATTTTCCACACCCTCTTTGACATGTCTTACTTAGTAACATCTTGTTTGAAGTTGCCTTAGGTTCTGAGAAGTGGATTTCACTCAATCAAACCTTGCACCTCAATCTTCTAAGATAGAAGCAATCAAATGAAAGTACTTAAATAACTAGAAAAAATCCTGCTTAGTCCATTCACCAACTCTCTCTCAATCTCTGGAAGATAAACAATAGGCCCCCTATTTAGACGAGATCGAGCTACAATGTCTCTCATGCAAGAAAACGAAATTTATAGATCATGAACTCATTAAATTACTTTATGAGCTTCATAAAATCAAAGAGAGACTAATTAAGAGGATAAAAAACCAACTATTGGGTATAAGAAGACTCCAACACAAACTTCTCCTCCACCATCATAATGAACAATAAGGGTATAGGGTAAATCAATCTCCGTGATAAACAGCTCAAATCACCACAAAGAACGGATGCATTGCAAACAACGAGCTTTTTTTCAAGTAGTTCTAAACTTTTATCTCTCTAACTCTCCTCTTAGCCTCTTAGGGGGTCAAGACAAACGAAAGTCAAAGTGAGAGATAAGCACAAGGCCTCAGACTAACCATAAGGAGCAAATTCCAAGCCAACTATGGGCTCGCTCAGACTTCCGTTGAACATGGAATCAGAAATTTCCATTCTCCACCAATGCAAAACGAAGAAACAACATTTTGCAGGTTTAATTAGAGGCATAGCGGAGATCAGCACTCCATAAAACTAAACTACTAACATCCACCGTACAAGCTCTCTTCCCAAAGAAAAAAAAAGCATGATCTCTTCCAACTATAGTCCTCCTCAATCCTTTATAAGATTTCTCTATTCCAAATTTTAACAATTTCAGACATTCCATCAATTACAAACTTAAGAGTACCTTATAAAATCTCCTCACCACTCGACACAATTCCCGGTTTCTCCTATACTGCCAGCCAAGTTCTACCTCTATTTCTAACGTTTACTCGTACCGCCGTAGGTTTTCCTCATTAATTCTTCAATGACGATCATACATCTAGAAACAAATAATTGAAAAGAAACAAAAAAGTACGGAACATTACTACAAACTAGGAGTTGTAATGAACGTCATATACAACTCACTCACCGCAATCATCACACAAGTGCATTAATTAAATAAACAAAGAACTCCAAATTTGATATTATTATATAGTATTCACTATCACAAATATAAAAATCAATAATTCTAACTTCAATCAAAAGACAAAGTTAATACTTCACCACTATACAGTATATCGACGTTCAAAAACTTGATAGAGCGAAAAAGAAGAGCGAATTGAAAAGAGATAAATGAAATAGAGACCTGGATTCTTGAGTTTCGAGGAGAGAAGCAAGAGCATGAAGAGCTTTAGGGTTAGGGTTATCAGGAGAAGAAGTAATAAACTCCATAAACTTCTGAGCTTTAGATATCAAACCCTCGTCTTCGTCCTCTTCTTCTTCTTCTTCTTCTTCGTCGTCGTCGTTATCATCCTCGGCTTCATCTCCGGCGGCGGAACCATCGGGTTGTTCAGGCGGCGGAGGCGGAGGTGGTGGTGGTGGTTGTGGTTGCGATTGCGAAGGTGATTGGGAAGAAGGAGGAGGAGGTTCTTCCATGGACGTCGCCTCCATTGGTAAAGTTTAATTTCTCTCTCCTATAGGCTATAATAATGATATGAAATATGTTTGGGTCTGTCTGTGTCTGGGTGTGTGTAAATATGTTTAGGGATGGAGAGAGAGAGAGAAAGTGAGGGAGTTGGAATATTCGGGATACGGGTTGGGTGTTTGTGTTTTTCGGGTCAGCCCAAACTTCACTTATTAAAACTCTTTACTAAATTAATTAATCTTCTTAGGCAATGCTTTGGGATTTATATGTATTATACTTTAGTATTTCAAGACAACTAAATTTTGGTGTAGAAAGATGTTAATAAATATTCATAAATTAGTAGTTTTATTCATAAATGTAATTAAAATATTGTACTTTAATTATTGTTTTTCATTGAAAACATATAATATTATTAATATCATTATTAATATTGATAAAAGAAGCAACAAAAATATAGTAGCACAATGGTTAGAGCATTTATCTTCCACGCTCGAGGTCGCGGGTTCGAAACTTCTCATGGACAATTTGTATTTTTATGAGAGAAACATTGATAGAATATTGTTGTAATGAATGGATAGTGACACGTGGCGGATTGCATCATATACTTACGCTTTTTAATATATATATAGATTAGGCAACGGCCTAAATTTAATGTTAATAGCAAACGGTATAGGAATAGTGTTTGATGGAGTGGGGTTGTTAGTAGTATATGTGGGCTTAAGTTGGCCTAATTTTATATTCAAATTAGATTGTCTCTTCTAATGATTTGTGAGTTAAATAAATTCAACTTTTCTTAACTTTAAAAATTTCCTGGTAAATCTTCATAAGGAAGTTCATTACACTCATGTTTAGGATGATACTAAATGAGTTGAGACTCTTGAGAGTGAACAATTCTGAAACTCAAACTTGTTTGTGTTTGTTTCTTTGATAAATAAACTGAGTTTGAACAAATTTTGGAGCTTGATTCATAAACGAGCTTGAATAGAAACATGGTAATACACATTTATTTGTGGTCACGGAAGACTCGTTTATATATGATCATGAACAAGCTCGTATATGTTCACTAAAAAGCTCGTTAGTGTATGTTCATGAACAAGCTCGTTTAATGTACAATAAAAAAATCATTTACTTATCATCTTAGAGCTTCGGTAGGTGAAAGTTATTAGATGTCTATGAACAAAAGTTCAACCAGACATTTATGAACAAACGCTTGTTTAGACTTTTATGAGCATAAGCTAATTTAGATATTTACGGGGAAAAAAAAGCTCATTCACAAAAGCTAGTCTACTTTCATCTTAAAGCTCATGTAGGTGGAAGTTGTTTAAATGTTTACGAACAAAAGTTCAATTAGATGTTTATAAACAAAAACTTGTTTAGACCTTTATGAGACAAGCTCTTTTAGATATTTACAAAAAAGCGCTCATTTACAAAAGCTCGATTCTGAGCTCGGATCGATTATTAATGAATCGAGCTTGAACATGGTATTCCTTAGGTACCGAGCTTGAACATATATTAAGTTGGAGCATGTTTAAATTAAACAAGATTGAATATGAACAAGGTGGTACTCAGCTAAACTCAACTCGAATACATCCCTACTCATGCTTAGTTTATCCTTTTGTATTCTAAAGTGATTGTTTTTAAGAAATTTATTGGAATCCTTTATTGTGATAAAGTTACCATTATAGACTTGGTAATATTAATATTAAAGTACGTAACAAGGAAAAAGTAAAATACGCAAAATTAAACCTGGTCCATTATAACCTTTAACATGAAAGATGAACTACTATATGAATGTTATGTGTAACATAGACTTGGTGGTAAACCCTAGATTTACTTGCATAGTTGCATCAACATCCTTATCTCCATCAAAGTCCACATGAGGAATCTCATCGTGCTCAATCATGTCCACATCATTAATAAAATTAAGGAAAGTTTGAAGGATGGGGATCAAGCAGGTAAATAGACTTAGGAAGGTGTTCACTGATATAACCAGGATCGACAATCATTATAATGAATGATTCAATTGTGCATCAGGAGCCAGTGTGTGCACTTCCATACTACTCGACGCCTAAATGGGAGCTTATTCACGCATATTTCCATTGATTTAGTAGAGCTTTTGTCACTGTAAGACACATAGCCCTCAATAAATCATTGTCCTTTAGTGCAGTACGACCTCCCCCCCCTCCATTGGATATTTCAGAAAGTTTCAAACTAACAAACATTTGGTCAACTTCAAGACCCTTATATACCCTATTTAACACCTTTGAAAATCTCATATCATAATTATGAACACAAATTTTGTCTTCCCTCGTCTATACACAATACCTCCATCAAGTTGAGATAGTTTCGCATCTAAGTAACTAAGCAAATAGTATATTGGTTGATTCATACGTAAGGAACAAACACAACAACAACAACAACATGTACATAAGCTTAATTTGTTTCATATAAATTCAGTCATATTACATGTCATTTTAAAATGAATCGATATGGAACTTAACATGGCCAAACATAAACGATTATTCATACACATTCAATTCTAAACATGTACATAAGCTTAATTTCATCAAAGGTAATAATATTTTGGCTAAGCATAAACTAATAATATATGTATACATTCATATCTAATCATAATTTGTGTAACACCCCAATTTTTTGAAACTTAATAAATTATATCTTTAACTTGAATAAATGTTAATTTGAAACCTTAGATACAATTTTATTTTATTTTGTTTTACTATTTTTCACTAATAAAATATTATTTTTAATTGATAATATTTCTAAAATATATTTAGACTTTACAAACAAGTTATATCTACTTTCATAATGCTAAAATAATTTTTGTGAAAATTTATTATGAAAATGGGATTCTAATTAATTTATCTTTGGTTTTCCCCAATTTTCAGAAACTCGAAAAAGATTAATTTAATTAACTTATAGATCTAAATTTTTTATTTAATTAAAAAATATAATTATATGTTAATAAAACAAGTTTTTAGAAATTTTTGATATTTTAAAATATAATTACTAATTGGATTATATTTTGGGTTTAATCTTTTAAATGTGACCTTGGAGTCTAAGGAGGCCACTTGGATGACTATTGTCTGATTCTTGGAGAGAATTTCAGCATTTCTTAATGTGAATTGTGAACCCCTTCTTTGACCCACATTATAGCCACCTGAATTATATTTTCTTCCAACTCTTTTCATGCTTGGTGTTGCCATGATTTTCCCTTCTCCTTTCCTATTGATTTTTTTTTACCTTCCTTCAATTTTCAAAGCAGGTTTCAGCTTTGGAAAATTTATTATTGAATTTAAAATGTTATATTTATCGATTTTCTGTTTATTTCTATCAATTTCTACTCCAAATTCTGACTTCAAATAATGGTTGAAATACTTTTAGAAGGGGGTATAGTTGAGTTAGAGCTTATTAAAGAGGAATGATCTTATCTCTTATTCACTTATTATCATTATTATATTTTTCATTGAAAATAAGGTAACTAGCTTTAATCCTAATTTAATTTTGATTAACAATAATAGTTAATTAATATCAATTATAGTATAAAAAGTTATATTATTATTTATTATGAATGATGTGAATTTATGTGGAGTACATATTAATTTTCAAATTTATTATGAATTAATTATTAATTATGAGTTTCAAATTACATATGTGTATATTAAATATATAAATTAGGCTTCTTGATTATATGCATAAGAATTTTGAATATATGCTGGTATTGGAACTTATATGCACTCTTGCATGTTGAAAATTGTTGATGTGATTTTATTTGAATTATGGTAATTAGTTTTTTAATTGTATAACCAAAAGTATTTTAGTGTTATACATTAAATATAAATTATTGATTATTTTATATATGCACAATAAATAATTATATTAATTATTTAAATGAATCATTTAATGATGTTTATTAATACTTGGCTTGTGGTGTAAATATGTTGAATTAGTTTTCGGTTAGTAAATTATTTAATTCAAAAAACTATAAACTTTTATTATTTTTAACCAAAAATAAAATTGATAATGTTTAGCTAAAGTATATGTATTTCGTGCCTAAAATGGTTCAAAATAATATATTATTATTATTTGATTTAACGATTGAAATTTGAACGTGTTTAACATAAACCTAATTGAGAAAAATATTCAGTATTTTTCAAAGAATTACAACAACTTTTGGACTACTTTGAATTATTATTTAATATTAAATTAATTTTAGGAAAATTCCCAATGGTGGCCCTTAGGTTTTAAGAATTCTCAGTGGTGTATATTTCAAAAAAACTTTCCCGCTAGTAACCCTGCTTTACAAATTATTCCCAAACATAACCTAAAGATATTTCATTAATAATAAAGCATATTATATTAGTTAATAGTTAAAGTAGTTACTTGCACGTAAAACGAGGTATTTTGGGTCGTTTTTGCCCTTAAGGGACGATTTTAGTGGGTAAGTTTTAACCCTTAAGAGTTGATTTTGAGGTCGAAATTGGCAAAAAAGGACGCAAAATGCCTCGTTTTATTTGCGAGTGACCGCCTTAACTGTTAACTAATGGAATATGCTTTATTATTAACGGAATATTCTTCATTAAGGTTATGTTTGGGAATAATTTGTAAAGTAGGGCTACCAACGGGAAAGTTTTTTTGGAATTTCCACCACTGGGAATTCCTTAGACGTAAGGGCCACCATTGGGAATTTCCCTTAATTTTATGAATATGCTTTGTAAAATTGAATGTAAGCAAAAAAATTGTGTCCGAATTTGATAAATTCAAATCATGTAAATTGAGAAATTTAAGACAAACTGTGTTCGAGTTTTATTAAGAATTTTATGTTACTTTGACATATTGTATATATTTCAAACCAAATGATGTTGAGTTGATATTTAGTTGGATTGGGTAATTCCTCCCATTTTATGCCAACAAGCAAAGGTTTATGTATTTTAGATTTAAAATATTTTTTCAATTGATGTTAAGTTGAATTGGATAATTTCATCAACTTTTATGTCAAGAGGCAAGTTTATTACTCCCTCCGTCCCAGAAATCTGTATACACTTCTCTTTTTCCTCTGTTCTAGAAAGCTCCATACACTTCTATATTTGAACATGGCTCACTACTATTTTATTCTTTTGACTTTTCAACCATGATCTAGTACTCTCTCACTTTGAAATAAAATAATATCCCACTAACTCGTCTCACATCTACCTTTTTAAAAAATATAGAATTGATAACCAAATAACTTATCATCAAAAACAACGTGCCCGGTCAAGTGTACAGAGCTTTCTGGGACAGGGGGAGTAATTTGAGTTTACAATATTGTCTAAGTTGGTATTTTTTTTGAACAGATACAAGGAAGCACTAAAGGTCCCCCTATCTCAGGGTTGGACCAAGTAGTGGAAACTTAAGGAACAAAGAGCCTAAACATAAGAACCATAAAATAAAACTAAAAAACAAAAGAAAACTAAAAAAACAATAAAACCAAAAGAAGTCTGTAGCTTCTAACTGAAGCCTAACAAACACAAGCTTTTTGAGGAAGATTGCGGCACCGAGTGAAGTTGAGGCGGTATCCAGGGAGGCAACCCACCGACTCGTGTCGACCTCACCAAACCAACCTAGTCTATTTGGTTAGCACGCAAAGGGCGAGCTTTCACCTGACTTCGAAGATCGGACATGAACGCGCATAAGTTGAGATGGACGATTCCATCGACCCTTATATCACTTTGACTTTGTGGTTATCTATAATTCTTTGAATTCTTACGTAATAAAAGGATTTGGTTTTGTTTTCAATAGGATTTTATGGTAATCTCATGTTTGCTATTACTATGTATCCATTTATGTCCTATTGTTAAAAGGAGCTTGACTCTGTACTGTGCTGGGTACAAAGTATTGTTTGAGATTTGATATCGGCAACAACGGAGCGAATGGAGGTGATTAAGGTTAGGTTAAGGCGGTGTCCATATAAATGTGAGATTTGAATTTTTTAATGATTTGAATTACTTTAAAAATCTTATATAACAATTTCAAAATAATTATTCTCTCGCTTTTGTTATGGGGACATTAGTTTTTTCACGCATAAAAAGTAAAAAGGTACAGAAAAAAATGTTTAAAGTAAGGAAAAAGTGAAGAAAGGTAGAGAGAAGATTAAACATAAGAGAGATGTACAATAGTTAATAACCTATCATAAAGGGAAAAGGGGAAAATTGTCCCTTTTAATAAAAATACCCTAATAAGAAAAATGTCCTTTAAGAATCATGAATTTGAATTCTATAGTATTTCTATATAAATGGTAAAATTATTTTAATCACCTTATTCGATATGATCATGAATTATGGAGTTAAAATTTACAGGTGTTTTGAAGTGAGTCTGTGATAAGTTTGTGTATTAAATCTCAGTCAAAGTAAATTAACTTACCCTAAGCAATTTCTGTGGTTTTGTCTTAGTGTGAATTCAAAGAAAATAATGAAAATCATACAAACTATAACAATAATATGGGTCATATTTTCAATGCACGGGTGGTAAGCCAGTTTTATTATTATCTTCAATTTCATTGAATTCCAAGTCATCCATTGTTCATTTATATATGAAGACATATATACTCTAAACTGGCGAAAATTTATGTGCATTTTGCACAGGTCTGAAACATAGTACTCTAATAATATATCATACAAATATCATCATATCTTTAATCTATCGTAACATAGCTCCAACAACCTTGACACATACATACTTCCTAAAAGAAACAACAAGGAGATAAGAATTTATTAATCTATTTCTTCTTTTTTCCCCTTCCTTTCATATCTTAAATAAGTATATATAACTAAATATATATAAGAGTTATGGGTTTTAGCCCAACCGAATTTTCATGGATGACCGTGCGCATCGCGTCAAGGAATGGGAAGAAAGAGCAACAAGTAAATCAACAAGATACTACAGATCAGCCTGACAATCCTAAGGTTCAAGACCCAGAGTTGGATTTTCCACTGACAATTCCGCCGATTTTGTCAATGGTCATTACGCAAGTTAGTGAAGATCATGATATTTCCAAGGACATGGACGTAGATGTTAATGATAATGTGGTCTTGATATAATGATTTCATATAGAGTTTTTCCCTTCATTTGCAAGCTAAAATTGTTCGATATTGACGCTCTTAAGAGCCATTTATGCTAACTATTTCGATATAGTTGTGGTTTGTCTGTTTATAACGTTTTGTAGGTTTTAGGGAAAAACTCCCTATTTACTGTCATTTGGACCACCACACTGTAGCGGAAAAGTTATGAGGCATGTAGGAGGTCTCGGAGATTGTATTCAAACTCCTTTTGAAGAAGAATTATTGAGAAACTTGGCGTCTGAAGCCAAGCACAAGAAATACCCTGGAATTTCATCCACCCGATGGCATCGTATGTGGATGCCCGATCGGACTCGATCTTCTAAGCCAAAAAGTTCATATTTTCCACCCGATCGGGCAGCCTTGCCCGATCCTATTGGGTGGGATTATACTTGGCCATTTTGCTGGTTTTGAAGACTTTGGAGAAGAAGATTGGCCCGATGGCATCGGGCAGCCTTGCCCGATCAGGTGTCAATGTTGCGGCCCCGATCGGGTGGACGTATTATTTGGCAGCTGAAACCATGTTCCCTGACCCGATCGGACGGAAGACACGAAGGGGCTATCTTATTTGCTTTCTTAGGTTAATATAAATACTTTTTAGATTATTTTTACATGTATCTTTCATTATCTTAAACACTTAGAGAGCTTTTGAGAGTTTTTGACTAGTTTTCAATCATTGTAGAGGAGATCAAACCTTGGTTCAATTCAAAGTTATTGCTTTTTGTCAAATGGTAATCTTCTTTCTTATGCTTTGTTATTACTTCTTAATTGTTTTAGTTTAGTTGTTGATTGCTTCATGATGCAATTATTAGGGTTCCTTATTAGTTTTGTTGTTGTTAATTTGATCATGTCTGTGTAGATCTCTTTCTAGGGTGTTAGATAGGAAAGCCATGTTTATGCCATGATTGTTGATTAGACTTCTATTGATTTCTAGGGCTTGATTAGAGTGATTGTGGTGTGATTTATTCTTTATTAGTAATTAATGTTAGTGGCCAATTTCATTGATTGCTTATGGTTAATAATTGTTTGCACACACCCGTCTTACAATTAGAGGCCTAGGACACACCAGTTCTGATTACGTTAGTGAACAAGCGGCGTATGTTGAACTATGAGGAGACTTAACCATAACCCAACACATGCTCTAATCCCTCGACTCTTGACTTAGGTTTTGATAGTAGTTAACCCTATTTGTTTAGTATAACTGTATAAGCATGGTGGATCGAACTAATACCCTAGACTTTTATTCCATAGTTAAATCTCAGTTTAATTCTTGCTTTCTTTAGTTTAATTATTAGTTCATTTAACCTTATAGAATTTCATCTGAAGTAGTTAGTTGGTTGAATATTAATATAGAAACTATGTCTCCCTGTGGATTCGACCCTGCTTCCCTTGACTACCATTGTTAGAGGACTGTAGGAAGTTTCTTTGAATAAGCGATACAACTTTAGCCAGTCAGGTCTCCTCTCAAAATGGTTTGACGCCTACATTCACTACGACTATCCCCTTTGTGTTCCAAACAATAATGAGATCTCGTAGGTTTAGTATAACTACTATCTCATATGCTTCGAGAGTTAGGTCAACTACGACTATCCCCTTTGTGTTCCAAACAATAATGAGATTAAGGTACCATAAGTTTTCTCACTTTGTCAAAGTAGGTGTGGGTGACAAGAGAACGACGTCTTCGAGATGGACTACTCACTTTCCATGCAATGGGAGAGCAAAAAGAGCTCATTATGATTAAGTAGCTTGTTTATTTTGTCTTTATTTTGTTTCAGTTCCTCTGTACTTTGTAATATTTTCAACATCAACTATATATATATATAAGAGTTACTCTCTTCATACCATACTTAAAAAACTAAAATGCATCAAATCTACACATTCACACACGTACAACGACACAAAGACACATGTATCCAATAATCAACAAATGAAGAAAGTATCGGCTTCCATTGATTGCTTTTCTTTCTTTTCGGTTCCCTTTTCACATTTTGCATACAAATATGCTACTTCATTCTTACCCATATATTGTCACCTAGACACACATCCATGTATCCCAATCTCAAAAGGATCGACCAAAAAAAGAAATAGATATATTTTATTGATTTATTTCTTACTTCATTCCTTTCCTTTTCACATATTTTAATACTAGTATGCTATATAAGGGTGTTCTCTTCCAGCAATCTTACAAAAAACAGATACGTCAAATAGTTTTAAATTATATCGATCAATAATTTAGAAGGTCTATCGAGAACTAAACTAAGAAAAATGGAGAGCACAAGGGTGGTTTGTTTGATAATGGTGGTAGTCTCGTTATTGGCTGCTATAAATCCTCAACCCATCTTAGCTGTTGATAACCTTCCTTTAGCCTCACACAACATTTTTCAAGCAGTTGCACCAAACCATTGCGCAAAGGAAGGTGAAAGATGTAGTGCATTTCACTGGTGTTGTGACAACTTTCATTGTGAAGCAGATCCAACTCCAGTTGGTTATGTTGGTATATGCAAGAGTAAGGCCTCCCATCATAATTGAAGTTGAGGTTGTTCAAAAATGAATTTTGAATAAAGTAATTCGCTCTTTTATTAGTTAGAAAAAATAAAGGTGTAGTCCTGTTTTTTTTGTTCTAGTTTGTGACATGTTTTTGCAACTTAAAAGTTGAGAATACATATACATATATATAAACTAGTTGTTGGAGCGCGTGCTAACGTATGCACCCTCCCAAAGTACGAAACATTAATTAGATAATGTGTGTTAGCTACATAATTCGCATAAGGTTATTAGCTCAAAAAAAGTTACATGAGTTTATTTGTTTTGATTGAAAATTATTTTTTGTATTTGAAGTTGTAAATTGTAATACGCCTACACTTAGTTAAAACATATTGACTATTGTTATTTGTAGTTTTTAGGAAAAATTGTCAGAAACCACCTAATAAAGACACTTATTTTGAGAAAACCACCTAATAAACGTTTTATTATAAAAAACCACCTAATAAAACACTTTTTTCTTTCAAAACACCACCATTTGAGATCAAATAAGTAACTCATTTAACCTTGTAATCAGTTCCCTCCATTTGCATTCAACCCCAAGTGACTCTTATGGAGTTATTAATCTGTCGATAAATGGTTACGGGGCTAACAAAGTTATTAATTTGGTCTCAAGTGGTGGTGTTTTGAAAGAAAAAGTGTTTTATTAGGTGGTTTTTTATAATAAAACGTTTATTAGGTGGTTTTCTCAAAATAAGTGTCTTTATTAGGTGGTTCTTGACAATTTTTAAATAGACTTTTTTGTCAGAAACAACCTTTTATAATCACTTTTTTTGCGAAAAACAACCTTTTAATTTTTTTTGCAACTTACAACCTAAAACCTAAATTTCTTTGCGAAATACAACCTTTTTCTAATTTCCGTCATTGACCGTTAGTTTTAGACCGTTGACCGTTAGTTTCCACCCCAAACCACCCCGACACCACCACTACCCCACCCAAGACCACCCCAAGACCACCCCAAGACCACCCCCACCCTAAACCACCCCAAAAAATCCCACAACACCCGAAACCACCCCCAAAACCAGCCCATCCCACCCGAAACCCACCCCCAAAACCCGAAACCACCCCCCAAAACCACCCCAAAACCAGCCCCAACAGTCACAGCCATTTGGGTTAGGGTGGGTGGTGGTTTAGGGGTGTTTTCGGGTGGTGTCGGGGTGGTTTGAGGTGGAAACTAACGTTCAATGACGGAAATTAGAAAAATGTTTCATTTCGCAAAAAAATTAAGGTTTTAGGTTGTAACTTGCAAAAAAAAAAACGAAAAGGTTGTTTTTCGCAAAAAAAGTGATAATAAAAGGTTGTTTCTCACAAAAAACTCTTATAACTAAGACTTAGATGTCAAATTTTTGGCGATATAATTTCATTAATCATGAATAGAAATGAACTTTTATTAAAGCTATTTTTAGTTAGCACGTACAATTTCAAAAAATATATAGTCCACCTTTATTCCCTCTATTACTTTATACACAGCACAACCAATATTTATGATCGGACTTTCATTATTAACTACTCGCAGCACGTAGTAGCAAAAAGTTACAATAAGATAAGAATATGAATGCAATTTAAAATGGATTTTCTTCAGAAAACTCATCCCTTAAAATATTTATTATTTGTTTCATGTCTTCATTGTTGGCACAATATATTTTTTAGCAGCTCAAAGAAGATTAAAAACACGTCTAGTCAACTTTCTCCAAAATAGGCAAAAAGTAAGGAATAATGCAATGAGAAATTCGCGTCACTAAGTTCTTATGAAAACTTATGAGCTACAAGCTGTTATGAGACTGAAGCTTCCTAGTATGTGAAGTCCGTCTTTCTTATTACTAAACGTGCCCATATTCTTTGGCGATACAAATGTAACTGCCTCAAGTACTCTCTATCTAAAATCAACAATCCAGGGGACAATTAAGTTAATGATGAAAAAGGTGATACATAAAAGAATCATTTTACCATGCTTGACCTTCTTTGTGGCTTTGATGGATTGAAGAAACATTTTGATAGTTTTATAAAATTGAGTCAAGCAAAATACATAAAGAAAATATAGCAGCTCAGTGCGAAACTATGAGGAGTGCACTACTACTGAAACATTTAGAAGCAAAGACAACAAGGAACAAATAGAGCATTTTCACTATCCAAAGTTCCAAACAACATAAATGAGAATCACAATTATCCTTGCTGTTGGATCACAAGGAGACACTCAAGAAGGGGGGGTTGAATTGAGTGTGGTATTTTCTAAATTTTATCGAACTTTCCTTTAAAATCTCAGAGACTTTCTCTGAGCTTTTGAGTTGTGTATATGAGTATTATTAAATCAATAAGACTTTCTAGAATAGTAAAGAGCAAGACTGTAATAAAGAGAAGAGACAAACAATTTACCGTGGTTCAATCTCACCTTTGAGATCTACGTCCACCCTAACTATTCTTTTTATTACTTTTGAATTGCAATTATCACACCCTTGATACACAATTCCCCCACTACTAACCCTAGTAGTGCACCCCAACACCTAACTCTAAGTGTTGCCAAATTAAGTTTGATTTCCTTAGAAACTCAACTTAACACACTCTATCAAATATGAAATTACAGAAAAGTTTGAATCCTCTTTTTGTGTCTTCTTAGTTAAGCAGTTTAGAGGTATTTATCGAGCTTAAATATGTGTTTTTCTGTCACAGATCTCAGTGCTGATCTCAGAGAAGTCAAAGATATGTTTCCGAAAAATGCTCCCTGGAAAATCCGTATCTTTTATAATTCTGATCTTTTTATTCTTTGTCAAGGCTCACGTTTTCAAAATCAGTTTTTAAGCTTTACAAAGATAGAATTGTCCACTTGATATTTTCCTAAACTTAAGCAAGCAATTATCTTTTAAAGAAGATTTTATCTTCTTTAAGATATTTGTTTCCTAAGTATTAGGGCTGATTTTTATAGATAGATTCTTTTATTTAAAATCAGAGATTTCTAAAAACCTTTTATTCCAAAACTTATCTTTTCCGAAAAAATATATTCCAGATTTTTTTTAAAACAATTTTTTTTCAAAAAACGATTTTCCCTTTTTTTCTGTTTTCGCAAATCGTTTTATTTAGGTGTTATATTATAGATTGCATTTATTTTACTATCTCAAGTAAAATATCTACAATCTCTAATATTACACCTTAGCACTTTGATATGTTATTTACAAACACACATTTTTACAAATGTCCTTAGTCTAAAGCTTTTGACAAGAGTTTCTTCGAGACTTCGTCTAGGCATCTGCAACAAAAACTTCACCAAACATGTTAGATCAACTATTTATGTTTATCATCATCAAAAGTATATAGGACATAAAGTCCCAAGTCTAACAAATTCCCCCTTTTTGATGATGACAAACATATTCAAATATTTCCCCCTCAAATGATGCATCATGTATTATAATTACTTGGGGAAAACAACAGCATATAACAATAGGCCCAATAGCATATATACTATAAAGAACATGGGATCTTCTTAGGAAACAGTTATGTAAGTGCCTAGTCTTCCCCCTTTTGACATTATCAAAAAGGAGGATCAAAAAAACTACATCCAGTGCCAAGCATATCAAGAGTAGACAAATAAAGGCAGAAATGGCTCTAGCACAATAATCTAGTGATGCTGGTGCTACAGTTAAACCAACTCACAATCCCAAAAGTTAGATCATTCTTCACAAAATATTTCCAAAAGCAGCTAAGAAAAAAAGTTTGTTAAAGATAGTGCATCACCAACAGAGCAAAAGAAACCACAAGCAGCAATGGAGTTAACGAGGTGGAGGACGAGAAGCTGATATGGCAAGAAGGGACATGACTTGGCGATGGCGCCTCTCCTGAACACGAATCTGTGCCACAAGCTGCTGTAACTGCCTCCCCTGTTTGAGAACACAATCATGAAGTTTCAAGCAACCCACACATGCCTCACGAGGCCGAAAGCCCAGATAATCCTTTTTCAGCAACTCGCCACCCAAAACACACAAGTCCATCTTGGTAAGAATCCCATCATGCATGATATCTTTAGGAGACATACCCTGATCATCATCCTGAATAACCTTAGCAGCTCTAAACAATCTAGTAAGCCAAACCCCATAGGGAAGAAAGGAACTATTTGAGGATTGAATGTGTTTAATATGTTGAAGAATGAGATGGGGCAGACTCACAGGCAAGTTTTGAGCAAAGTGCCAAAGAAGCACTTGATCCATGATTAAGCAATCCCCTCGATTTTCAGTACGAGGCAGGAGGGTTTTGGTGATCAACATTCGAGAGAGCTTGAAATCAGCCGAAAGGTAAGAGGAGGAGAAATTTTGGCCATGAGTGAAAGGTTGGCCAGAAAGAGAGGTGTTGATTGATGCATTGTCAATACCAGAAAGTAAAGGCCAATGTTTGGCATTATAATCACTTAAACCAACACAAGGAACTCCAAGAATTGCTGCAAAGTCTTTAACAGAATAAAACAAATTCTTCCCATTAACTTCAGCACCAAAAGCCAAATCATCAGTTATTATCACAGTATTGTAGAATTGACGAACTTCAGACTCAAAGACATAATCAGAGTAACTAAGCAAAGCATTCCATCCTTGTAACGCAACCAAATCAGAAAGAGTATGAAATTCAGGCCTACGAAACCAAGAATTAGGAAAAATTCGACCATGAAGAATATTTGGGTCACCTTTGGATTTTTTTGTAGGGTTTGAACTTGATGGGGAACCAATGCCAGTACTTTGAGATGCAGCTCGTTTTCTCTTCTTGACGACCTTAGGAGAAGATGGTGGTGAAGATCGAGCAGGGGGCGACGACGGTGGTGAAGGTGGAGCCGGCGGCGACGATGGTGGTGGAGACGATCTAGCCGGCGGCGATGATGGTGGTGAAGATGGTTGCGTGGTCTGAGTAGCGAGCATGGTCTCGTGCAGCGGAGAGGAGGATGTCTTTGCGCGTGTGGTTCGACGCGTGCCAGGAGTGGTGGTGATGGGTTTTTGTTTTGGTGGTGGAGTGGTGGTGATGGGTTTTGGTTTTTGAGGTGGTTTGCGGGTAGTTTTGCGTTTGGGTGGTTTGTTGAGCTTGACCCTCACCATGGTGAGATGAAGGGTTGAGAGTTGATGACGGTGGGAAGAAGGGAGGAAGGTGGGAGGTCGAGGGAGTGAGAAAGGTTTTGGGAGGGTGGGAAAGAGGAAATGAAGTGGGTTTGCAGGGTTTAGGGGGGTCGGTGTGTGTGGGATTTGGGTAGGTTAGTGGGCTTGGGAAGTGGGCTAAGTAAGTGGGATAAGAAGAGGAGTGGGCTAAAGGGAAATTGTGTGAGAGTGGGTCTGCTTTATGTTGGATCTCCATGCTTGTTAGCTTTGCTTCCTTTGTTAACAGAATTTTCGAAATCAAGTAAAACTTTTTGTTTGGAAAAGCAGATTCAGGATATTTTCGAAAGCACAGAAATTACAATGTTCTGGATGATCTCACAAAAGGGCAACTTAGGTTTTGACTATGAGGACAGCATCAATAGACTAGGCGAGTTTTTCATTGAATATTTCATTGACTCTATCACACAACAGGCACATAAATATGCATTTGAAATCCAAGTGCACATGAGTTTTAGGAGAGTCATAGGCACATTACGCACACTAATTTCCATGGATTAATCCCAAAGCCACTCGTAATTTTTCAAAACGTTCTCGAGCAAGTGGTTTTGTGAAAATATCAGCTATTTGGTCATCAGTGTTGACGAATTCAAGTGATATATTACCCTTTTCAACATTGTCACGCAAAAAGTGAAATCTTATTTCAATATGTTTGGTGCGTGAATGTTGAACCGGATTTTTTGAAATGTTAATTGCACTTGTATTGTCACACATGATAGGCACATTGTCAATAATTACTCCGAAATCACGGAGTTGCTGCCTTACCCAAAGTATTTGAGAGCAACACGATGCAGCAGAGACATACTCAGCCTCAGCGGTGGAAAGGGCAACTGAATGCTGTTTTTTCGAGGCCCATGAGATTAAGCATGGTCCTATAAAAGTTGCCATCCCGGAGGTACTCTTTCTATCTACCAAAAAACCTGCATAATCAGCATCTGAAAAACCAACCAAGTCAAAGTTCCCTTCTTTGGGGTACCACAGATACAGACTAGAAGAGCCTCTTAAATAGCGAAGGATTCGCTTCACAGCTTGAAGATGAGACTCTTTAGGACAAGATTGAAATCGAGCACAAAGGCACACACTATGTAAAATATCGGGTCTACTAGCAGTGAGATAGAGAAGTGAGCCAATCATACCTCTATAGACCGTCTCATCAATTTTATTACCTTTGTCGTCAATACCCAGTTTGCACGCTGTTGCCATGGGAGTGGTATGAGTTTTCGAGTCCTCCATCCCATATTTCTTAAGAATTTCCTTCACATACTTTTGTTGATGTATCATGATTCCTGTGGAAAGTTGTTTAATCTGCAAGCCTAGGAAGAAACCTAATTCTCCCATCATTGACATTTCAAACTCACTTTTCATTAGTTCAGCAAAATAATGGCACATCACATCGTTTGTGGCCCCAAAAATGATATCATCCACATAGATTTGAACAACTAACAGTTCTTCCCCCTTAGTTTTTAGAAACAAAGTTCTATCCACTGAGCCACGCTTAAATCCATTTTCCAATAAAAAATTTGACAAGCGTTCATACCAAGCTCGAGGAGCTTGTTTTAACCCATATAGAGCTTTGTCCAGTTTAAACACATAGTTAGGAAAATCAGGGTCAACAAAACCGGGGGGTTGTTCAACATAAACAGTTTCTTTCAAATAGCCGTTAAGAAAGGCGGTCTTAACATCCATTTGAAAGAGGGTGATATTTTTATGGGCAGCAAAGGCAATCAGAATTCTTATAGCTTCTAGACGTGCTACTGGAGCAAAAGTCTCATCAAAGTCAATTCCCTCTTGTTGATTGAATCCTTGACATACAAGTCTGGCTTTATTTCGAACAATCATCCCACTATCATCCAACTTATTCCGAAAAACCCATTTTGTACCAATAACGGATTGAGTAGTGGGACGAGGTTCTAAATGCCAGACTTCATTTCTTTTAAATTGGTCAAGTTCATCTTGCATGGCAAGAATCCAATCAGGGTCAGTTAAAGCAACTTTGAAATTTGTAGGTTCAATTTCAGATAAAAAAGCGTTGAAAGCACAAAAGTTTTTAAGAGATGATCTTGTTTGTACTCCTTTTGCAATATCTGTCATAATCAGATCAGTAGGATGTGAGCTTTGATGTTTCCACTTTCTCGGAGTGAAAGGAAGATGTGTAGGCACAGTGCCTTTTTCAGATAGCTGCTCAGTGCCTTCCACTGAGATTGAGGTTGGAGTTTGATTTTCTTCTAAATCAGAACAGTTTATCTCATCTCTATTAATTCCTGTTTCTGTATTCTGTATAGCATTGACATTTTCAGGAATATTGTCCATTTGATTTTTCTTTTGAACTTCTGACTGTGCCTCTCTCAGAGCTTCTGACTGTGCCCCTGATTGTACCTCAGATCGTTTTTCAGCATGACGATCGTCTGGTGCATTTGATGATTCTCGTATTAATCCAATTGAGAAGTCCTCATCATCAACCTGCACTACTTGCTCAGTATGGTCAGTTTCATCAAATATTATGTGGATACTCTCCTCCATTCTCATTGTTCTTTTATTGTAAACCTTGTAGGCTTTACTATGGGAGGAGTATCCAATAAAAATTGCTTCATCACTTCTAGGATCAAATTTTCCCAAATTGTTCTTACCGTTATTATGCACATAGCACTTGCAACCAAAGCATCTTAGGTGAGAAATATTTGGTTTTCGCCCCTTTAAAAGTTCATAGGGGGTTTTGTTTAAAATCTTTCGAATCATAGTTCTATTGTAAATGTAACATGCCGTATTTACCGCCTCGGCCCAAAAATTTCTAGGTAAGGCACTATACAATAACATAGTACGGGACATGTCTTCCAGAGTACGATTCATCCTTTCTACCACTCCATTTTGCTGTGGAGTCCTTGGAGCGGAGAAATTATGATCAATACCATTCTCATTGCAAAATACTTCAAAATTAGTGTTTTCAAACTCAGTGCCATGATCAGTGCGTACTGATAGTAATTTGCAATTTAGTTGATTTTGGACTTTACGAATATGGACAAGAAATACCTCGAAGGTGTCATCTTTTCCACCAATGAATAATGTCCATACATATCTAGTGAAGTCATCCACAAGGACTAGCACGTATTTGCTACCACCTCTACTTCTAACTCGCATTGGCCCACAAAGATCCATATGGATTAGTTCCAAGGGTTTAGAAGTGCTAACAAATTTCTTTGATTTAAAAGATGATCGAACATGTTTACATCTAGCACATGCTTGACAAACCATTTCCCAATCGAAGTTTATTGAGGGTAAACCATCAACCAACTCCAATTTTCTAAGTTTGTTAAGCAATCTAGAACTAACATGTCCGAGTCTTTTATGCCAAAGCCATGGATTGTCGTGCAAAACGCTCATGCAAGAGATGGTATTATCAGGGAGATTGCTTAGACAAGTCATGTAAACGTTATTTATTCTCTTCCCTTCTAATATCATCTCTTTTGAGTCCTTGTTTATAATTTTACAAAGATTGGCATGAAATTCTACTGTGTTACCTCGATCACACAACTGTGATATGCTCAACAAGTTGTGTTTCAAACCACTTACTAACAAGACATTTTCTATGGAGTGTGTCAAGCATTTGCCGACTTTTCCAATACCAATGATTTCTCCCTTTTTATTATCGCCAAATGTGACACACCCTCCTTGATAGGCTACTAATGAGAGGAATTGTTTTTTGTCTCCAGTCATGTGTCGTGAGCAGCCGCTGTCCAAGTACCATAAGCTGCTCCCTCTCATGTTCACCTGCAAAATTTTCAAACGTTAATCTTGGGAACCCAGATTTTCTTGGGTCCCTTCTCTTTCTTTTGCGCATATAATATGTCTTTTCTTACCCATATTTGTTTTGCATGTTTCATATTTTTTTCCATATAATTTTTCTTGACTGTGCATTTATCTTGGATGTGGCCATTTTTTCCACAGAAATAGCAAATCAAATATTCGGGAAGATCGACATACTTTCGCTTTCGAAAGTCTCTTTCATAGTTTTTAGCTCTGAGACCTGTACTGAGCTTCTGGTTAGTATATCCTAAACCATGTCTGTTTCGATTGTTTTTTTGAGAGATCATATGGTCTAGGATACTACTACCAGGGGTGGCAATCTTTGACTTCTGCAGTTGCACCTTCAAAGACTCAATTGTTGCTTTCAAGTTTTCATTTTTGTCATTTAGGGTGTTTAAGTCATGTTTGGCCTTTTCGAAATCTTCATAAAGTTTTGTACCTTGTCTTTCATTTATAAGGTCAACCCTGGAGTTTTCATTTTCATTTTTCAGTTCCAGTAGTTCAAGGTTCAAAACGTTTATTTGTTTTTCAAAGTTAAGATTCTTAGCCTCAAGCTCAGTATAGGGCACAGTGCTGTCTACAATTTCTTTAGCGAGAGCTTTTTCATATTTTAGCGCACTTATCTCAACGACTTGGTCATTTATCATTTTGTCCAATTCTTTATTTCTTTTGACCATGTCCTTGTTATCATCCAGCAATTCCTTATATTCCAATTCCAACCCAATTTTTTGCTTAGTGATGTTTTTCAAATCCTTTTTCATGTTTAAAAATTCATCACGCATTTCTTGACAATCGTCAATAACATTGCTAAGCAAGGCAATTAGTTTGTTTTTGGATAATAGAGGAATCTTAGATTTCAAAGAGGTGAGATTTACCTCTGTATCGTTCTCCTCATCTTGAGAGGTGGATGTTTTTGCCATAAGACATAGATGCGAGTCATCTAGGTACTGAGACCTTCTCTGAGATCCTTCAGTTGCATTTAGGCAAAGTTTTGCCTCTTGGCTCAGTGCCTCTGACTGTTCTTCATCAGACTCGGATTCTCTCCATACGGCTGCTACCATGGCCTTCTTGAACTCCCTTTTGATTGTTCTCTTTTGTCTTTGGGTCTTTCATTTTCCCACAAGGGACATTCCTTGATCCTGTGGCTATATTCTCCACACTTAAAACATCCAGAGTTAGTAGCACTTTTCTTTGGAACAAAATTGGTGTTTTTGCCTTTAAAGTTTCCATTTTTGTTGTTAAAATTTTTGTTCTTTTGTAGAAAACTTTTAAATCTTCTAGTTAGAAAGGCAACATCCTCATCACTATCACTTTCATCATCGTTAAAATCAGTTTTCAAAGCAAGACCTTTGCTTTTTGGTTCGGGAGCCTTTGTATCAAGAACAAGTTCATGTGTCATAAGTGACCCAATTAATTGTTCTAGAGATAGGGTTGTCAAGTCTTTGGCTTCTTGAATAGCCGTTATTTTGGGAAGCCAACGACCTGACAAACTCCTCAAGACTTTCCTAACCAGATCTTCCGAAGCATAGATCTTTCCAAGAGAACGTAATTCGTTAGTGATTATGGTAAAACGAGTGAACATTTCTTTTATTGACTCATCTTTATTCATAGTAAATAACTCATATTGTTGTACTAATAAATCAATACGTGATTGCTTTACCTCGTTCGTACCTTCGTGGGCTAACTCAAGAGTGTCCCATATTTCTTTTGCTGTAGAGCATGCGGAGATTCTTGAGTATTCTTCTGGTCCAATACCGTACTGAAGAATACTCATGGCTTTGAAATTCTTTTCGGCCTTCCCATAGTCAACGGAGTCATAGTCATCCTCATCCTTCTCGATCATCTTTCCTTCTTTGTCTTTCGTCTGGATGGAGATGGGTCCTTTTCTTATTATCTTCCAGCATTCAAAGTCGGACCCTTGAATGTATATTCTCATTCTGGTCTTCCACCATCCGTAGTCTTTGCCGTTGAAGATGGGACACTTCGAGTGTCGGTCTCGGGAGTCTTCTTGTGAATTCATGCTAGTTATTCTCTAGGGATTAACCTTACAAGAATATTAGGCTCTGATACCAATTGTTGGATCACAAGGAGACACTCAAGAAGGGGGGTTGAATTGAGTGTGGTATTTTCTAAATTTTATCGAACTTTCCTTTAAAATCTCAGAGACCTTCTCTGAGCTTTTGAGTTGTGTATATGAGTATTATTAAATCAATAAGACTTTCTAGAATAGTAAAGAGCAAGACTGTAATAAAGAGAAGAGACAAGCAATTTACCGTGGTTCAATCTCACCTTTGAGATCTACGTCCACCCTAACTATTCTTTTTATTACTTTTGAATTGCAATTATCACACCCTTGATACACAATTCCCCCACTACTAACCCTAGTAGTGCACCCCAACACCTAACTCTAAGTGTTGCCAAATTAAGTTTGATTTCCTTAGAAACTCAACTTAACACTCTCTATCAAATATGAAATTACAGAAAAGTTTGAATCCTCTTTTTGTGTCTTCTTAGTTAAGCAGTTTAGAGGTATTTATCGAGCTTAAATATGTGTTTTTCTGTCACAGATCTCAGTGCTGATCTCAGAGAAGTCAAAGATATGTTTCCGAAAAATGCTCCCTGGAAAATCCGTATCTTTTATAATTCTGATCTTTTTATTCTTTGTCAAGGCTCACGTTTTCAAAATCAGTTTTTAAGCTTTACAAAGATAGAATTGTCCACTTGATATTTTCCTAAACTTAAGCAAGCAATTATCTTTTAAAGAAGATTTTATCTTCTTTAAGATATTTGTTTCCTAAGTATTAGGGCTGATTTTTATAGACAGATTCTTTTATTTAAAATCAGAGATTTCTAAAAACCTTTTATTCCAAAACTTATCTTTTCCGAAAAAATATATTCCAGATTTTTTTTAAAACAATTTTTTTTCAAAAAACGATTTTCCCTTTTTTTCTGTTTTCGCAAATCGTTTTATTTAGGTGTTATATTATAGATTGCATTTATTTTACTATCTCAAGTAAAATATCTACAATCTCTAATATTACACCTTAGCACTTTGATCTGTTATTTACAAACACACATTTTTACAAATGTCCTTAGTCTAAAGCTTTTGACAAGAGTTTCTTCGAGACTTCGTCTAGGCATCTGCAACAAAAACTTCACCAAACATGTTAGATCAACTATTTATGTTTATCATCATCAAAAGTATATAGGACATAAAGTCCCAAGTCTAACACTTGCTAGTGTGCATCACCTATAAACCAACCAATACTCCTGTTATTACAGGCAAGCAGTCTTAAGGAAACTTTAACTTGTACACACATCTCCTACATTAGATAAAGCATTTTCAGATGTCAAAAGAACTAAGTTTTGATTAGAGTTCTAATATCATTTAAGAGTCTACTGTCGTAGTAACCCTAATAGTAAACTATTGATGATAAAGTCGACCCTAACAAAGAAGAATCAAGTGGCGATCAAGTTCAGGATTTGGAATCTATAAATAACATTAATCAATGTTAGGATTCAACCAACTCTTAGATTAGAGAACTACTCGAGCATAATTGAATTACGAAAATAAAAAAGAGAACAACAATTGAATATCATAATATAAAATAAGAAGAGAAGTCAAAATAAACTAAATACTTGAATTAATGGACAAAAAGGGCAATTTTCTATACATGGAAATCACCGAGTTTCTCTCTCTGAGCATGAGTTATAGCTAAACTCTTAAAGTATTTGTATGTTTCCTAAAGATTATAAAAACAGACTCTGAAAAGTCGTAAGATCTCCGCATCAACGCAACTCAACAAGGACGTGTCCGCAAGTAGGCACATGCTAGCATTCTGACTTGGAAAAAACAGAGGTAACACGATTTTGTGATGCACATAACTCAACTTCAAATGAACGTAACTTTTGCTTCAGTGCTCTGCTTGACGCATGTTATCCCTGTGAAGCTGTTGATGTTTACTTTCCAACCTAATTTGATTTGCATCAAAGTCATGAGCACATCAAACTACATGGGAAAAAATGATGCAACAAGTTAATAAGCACCTTATATCTTCCTTGGTGCTTACATGTCTTTGGCCTATGATATATGTATGAAATTCACCCATTTTACCCAAGACCTATTCGGAATGTTATGTGTGTATAATAGGATGGTAAATAATTGATTCGTAAATCATATGCAATAAATCATATGGATTATATGGTGAAGTAGTAAACTTATATAATAATAATACTCCTACTTCATTAAAGGTACTTCATAATTCATGTAGTTGACTGCATATTTAACTTAATTTATTAGTCAATTTTTGGAAGCTCTTCCTACCATTCACGGGTTGTGACCCCACTTTTACTTTTAAATTTCACCCTATTAACTTATATTTTTTGCGAATATTATAAACACCTTAGGTTCCTAATACTTAGGAACTCTTTGCCATTTTGCACAAGACTTCCCCCATAACATTAAACTTTTATTTGCAAAAATAAAGATAAACAAGTTGAGAGAGATGGAAAGATTAAAAAGTGACCTAAAAATTGCAACAACAGGTTGTTGATCTTTCACTTTGAGTACATTCCAAATTTGTCATCATGGACCACGACTTCAACAAAAGATTAGTGCACATATAAATCTTAATAAACCAAATTAATCGGTTTAATTTGTCATCATCAAGACATAGAGGCAGTGGATAAGGAATAGCTCACTTGATTAGAATATTCCTCTCAAAAATTTTAGGCGTCAATTCTCATCCGCATTCGAAGAGAAAAGCTAAAAGTGGCATACAATAATGCGGCTATAATTTTAGAGTCATATATGTTGTATAATTAGGTTAAAGTTGCCATATTGGTAATAGCCATGTTTATGTAAAATCTTACAATTGCTTTTGGTTTTCTATGTATTCATAGTTTTTTATAGTGGATTTTTTTGTCAAAAACCACCTTTTATAATAGACGTTGTAGGTTTAACTACCTTTTATAATTTTATTTTACTTTAACTACCTTTTAAAATTAAAACCAGTAGGTTTCACTACCAAAACCAGTTTCAGGCCAAAAAAATTATGACAATTTTACCCTTTAGTGGTTTTTCGTCATGTTCTTCATTTTCCACCCAATTTTCATTCGATTTTCTCACTGAATCCAACCCTAATTCATCAATTTAGGGGAAATTTGAAGATTCTTTTCAATTAATCATTTAATTGGGCATTAATTTGTGAATGAAGTGCCCAAATCTTCAATTTGAGGTTTTTTATGCAAACCCTATAGTCCAAACTCTGGCAACCACAATGGGCAAACAAGATTTCGGCGGCGAGAGGGTAACCACCACCAAACAACCTAGATTTCGCCGGCGAGAGGGTTGCACCAGGTTCCGGCAACCACAGTGGGCAGCCCACGTTTGTTTTGGTGGTGGTTACCCTCTCGCCGGCGGAATGTGGACTGTTTGTTGGTGGTTATGTTCTCGCCGGTAAAAACTGGGTTGTTTGTTGGTGGTAAACATGTCTCCGATGGAATATCGGCTGCCCAATGTGGTCGTTGGAATCTGGGTTTGCCAAAAAAACGTCCAATTGAAGATTTGGGCACTTCATTCACGAATTAATGCCC
This sequence comes from Patellifolia procumbens, assembly GCA_947645195.1. Taxonomy (NCBI): domain Eukaryota; kingdom Viridiplantae; phylum Streptophyta; class Magnoliopsida; order Caryophyllales; family Amaranthaceae; genus Patellifolia; species Patellifolia procumbens. Next base: position 207,121 of record CANSGD010001494.1, on the reverse strand, counting down.
AAATAAATGGTTAATTGAAAAGAATCTTTAAATTTCCCCCAATTTGATGAATTAGGGATGGATTGAATGAGAAAATCGAAGGAAAATTGGGGGGAAATGAAGAAGATGACGGAAGACCACTAAAATTTGGCCTGAAAGTGGTTTTGGTAGTGAAACCTACTGGTTTTAATTATAAGAGATAGTTAAAGTAAAACAAAATTATAAAAGGTAGTTTAACCTACAATGTGTATTATAAAAGATAGTTTTTGACAAAATTTCCTTTTATAATACTAGAAAATTACAAACAAAAAATGATAACGAGTAGACTTCTAATTTACAACAACTAATATAAACACTTTTTCTTCACAATTTGTTTGGAATAATAGAAATGGATAAACTTTTATATTTTGGTTATGAATTAAGGATGTGTGAAGAAGAGAAAAGGGACAATTTTAGGATACCATCATAACGTGAAACAAAAACTAATCTATATATATTAAAACGCGTAAGCAAGAGTTGCAGCTTGCTATACGTCACTCCATGTCAGCGTCACCATTGTACGTGATAATTTGCAGTAGACAAAATGCAAGTAATGGGTTTTGAACACGCGACCTATAAGTTGTAATGTCATAGGCTCTACCACCAAGCCACATCCTTTTTTGTTGTCATCTTGTAATTAAGAATTACTTTTACCTTCATTAAACTTTGGAAAAAAGTGAAGAGACCTCATTCATTACAATTTTTCATGTTCCTTTTAATTTGTTTATTTGATTCTTAATTTATTCAAAATTTTAATTTTAAAATAATTAAATCAAAGAGGAATATTATTTTAACTCAATTATAAAAATGAACCCCGTGCATCGTCGGGGGCCACACACTAGTTTCCCTCAAATCAAAAGGAAAGAAACTAATTCTCCTCTAAACAAAATAAATTAAGTCCCCCTCAAAACAAAAAAAGAAACAAGAAAAAAAAGCCTTTGCCGGGGATGAGGGATCGAACCCGGGTCACCCGCGTGACAGGCGGGAATACTTACCTCTATACTACAACGACCTTGTTGGTCGAAGGAGCTGATAATATGTCTATATTAAAATATGTTATGCTTTGGAAATTAAATGGACGACGTTATTCTTCTAGAGACTGGAGATAGGCCCAGTAAACCAAATTTTCAGAGAAAAATGGCAGTATCATCAACGATGACATGCATGCTTCACAGAGAATTAATGTCATCATCATATTTTCTTTTTATAAACGTAAGGAGAAAAGGATAGAATGGTTAGGAGACCCTCCGCTCGAGGGGAATTCCTAACACATCATTACAAAGGATTTTATCTAATTGGAAACCATTCCAATCTGTAATACAAATAGAATCTACAGCTAGATAACCCGCATTAGATATCCAGTCGGCTTCTTGGTTTGCTTCTCGGTAGACATGCTGCACCTTGAACTCTTGAAAAGCTCTTAGGCTGTTTTTGATATCCTCAATGATGTTGTCAATCTGCCACGGAGTTGTACATATGAAAGCGTGATCAAAGCTGTTTCTACTCCACAAGTAGTGTAGGAGCTTATGATAATTTTATCCGACAAAAGTACATTGACAATTATTAAAAGAGGCGGTCTAATTTTAACATAAAATTAGACCAACCAAAACCCACATTCTATTAACAAAACCATTGTGTCTTACTCTAATCCAATACTATTCCTAGACATTTAGCATCACTCTAGTTGTTCATTCTCTTCTTCTTTTCTTATTTCAATTTTAGTCTCGAAATATAATAAGCGATTCCTGAAAAAAACATACTTCCTCCTTTTTTTATACTTGTCTCGAAATATAATAAGCGATTCCTGAAATAACACACTTCCTCCATTTTTTTATACTTGCATCATTGAGCATGTGTAGAAGAATTAAGGAGATGAGAAAGAGTAGAGAGAAGGGAAAAAAGGGGACCCATGTGATTAGAGAGAGGCAGAAAGGAAATATTTCCCTAAAAGGAAATGATGCATGTAATTTGCAACTTCTAAAAATGGGAAATGATGCAAGTAAAAAAAAGCGGAGGAAGTATGACTTACCGAACGAATTAAACTAGTTACTAAATGGATTAAATTGGTCACTAAATAAATTTAACACTGAGTATTGAATGAACTAAACCGGTCACGAAATGAATTAATTAGGTTACAAAATGGATTAAACTGATCCCTATTTTTAGAAGACGGTTTGTTGATTTTCTCTTCTTATCATTAGGCCTATTGGACCGTTACCTAATATTATTTTAAATGTAAGCGGTCTCTTACAAGATCAACTGTGATACATTATAGTCCAAATTAGAGTAACAATAGGCCAAGAAGAGTTGAGTTCCAAGTGCAGGGAGCTTAGGTTGGACTAACTGAAAGAGCTTAGCTTGAACTTACTGAAACTTGAGCTGTACATTTAGGCTCTCCTCAATTCCTACTTTTACAAAATCAGTAAAATTTGAACTATCGGTGTAACCAAAATTTGACTAGCTTGACGAGAACGGAAGCTACTTCTGTATGTTTTGGTTTTCTATATCATTACAATGAATACTCTACATGGTTATTTTTGTGCAATTTTATATAAACACTTAAAAATGTGTTGTCACATTTTCTAACGATGCCCAAAAAGTCACATATGCTACTGTTCTTTTCGGTAAGAAATAGCTGAAATTGATATGTGAGAGTAAAATAAATTGAATAATGATATATAAGAGTAAAATGAACTGAACTGAAAATAAGGTGCGGAGAACAGGCAAGTTGAACAATGTAAGCCTTCCCAACTAAAGTAAACACTACATAACCGGTTTGAAGAGTGGTAAATCTTATAGACATTTTATATATAGGGAAATTTCCTGAGGTACCCCCGAGGTTAGGGCTAATTCCTCGGGTACCCTCCTCGTTTTTGAGCTAGCTGAGATGCCACTAGGGTCAGTGTATGTGGCTAAAATGCCATTACTGCTAACAGACATTAGCGTTCCGTTAACTTTTCTCAATAAGACTTCAGTTTTAATTTTAAAAAACATAAAAAAAAATTGAAAAAAAACCCACCCCACCCCCTGCCACTCTCTCTCCTCTCCAACCCCAACCCCTCCTACCCAGATAAACCCACCCTCACTGCTACACCGCCACCAACACCACCACCAAGACCGCTGCCAACCACGACCCATCCCCAACCTAACACTAGCCACAACCACTGATCAGTCCGTTTTAGTGCATATTTATAGCTCATTTTAAGTCTCATTGCATGTAGCTTTAGAACACTTAGAGTTAGGATTGCATGGTTTTTCCTTCCTTTGGATTTCAATTATACTTCACAAGTGTTTGGTTGTTTTTGATGTATTTCAAGAGAATTGGCACGTGTTGGAGTACTTTTATGATCTAGGGACTTGGGGCATGTTCGAGGGTGCGTGGCTCATACTTTGAAGATGCTCAAGTGAGTCAACCTTGGAGGAATTGAAGGAAGAAGGGCACCACGACCGATTTGGGGGCAAGTGTGAGTTTGATGCCTCTCTCCATAGCCAAGCACCTTCATTTTCCTCTTCTTCCTTCAAGGAAGATGATCCAATTGGCGGACCGAACTGTTAGGGTCCCGCATGGGGAGTTGGAAGATGTTCCAATCCAAGTTGGGCATGTGTTTGTGCCTTGTGATTTTGTGGTCATGGACAGGGAGGAAGATCCCGAAACTCCTCTCATTCTTGGAAGGGAGGCTCTTAAGACATTGGGCGCCGTGATATATTGTAGAAATGACACCATCACTGTTGAGGTCGCCAATGAAATGGTTGTCTTTGAGTTCTCCAAGACATTGAGGAAGCCTATGATTGAGAGGGTTTTCCGAGTTAGTCATGTGGAGAGTGAGATGGAGGGATTTGAGAGGGAAGTACACACTGAGGATGAGCTCTATGCATCTATCACTGAGGAGCCGAGTTTAGATATGGAAGAGGTGAAAGAGTTCTCTATGCTTCTCGACGGTGCTACCGTTGAGGAAACACTTGGATCGAGATTTGCGGTCCTAGCCACTTCTGTTGATAAGGAGGAGAGTACTAAGCCTCCTCCCAAGGTAGAGTTCAAACCCCTTCCCCCTCCCTTAAATATGTTTTCCTTGATAATGATTGTGCTTATCCCGTTATTGTCAATTCGGCTCTTGATGACATCTCCGTATCTAAGTTGATTGAGATATTGAGAAAATATAGGGATGTAATTGGGTACTCGATTGATGACCTTAAGGGGATAAGCCCTTCTCTTGCTATGCATCGTATCCATCTCACCGATAGTAATGCCTCATCTATTGTCTCAAAGAAGACTTAATCCCAACCTCAAATAGGTGGTGAAAAAGGAGATTATGAAATTGCGTGACGCGGGAATCATCTATGCTATTTCCGATAGCAAATGGGTGAGCCCGATTCACGTGGTTCCTAAGAAAGGAGGCATGACTATTGTTGAAAATGAGAAAAGAGAAACTATTTCTACTAGAACTGTGACTGGGTGGAGAGTTTGTATCGATTACTGAAAATTGAATAAGTCCACCCGAAAAGATCATTTCCCTCTCCCTTTTATTAAAAAAATGTTGGAAAGGCTTGCCCGTCATTCACACTTTTGTTTTCTTGAAGGTTATTCCGGATTCTTTCAAATTCCGATTCATCCGGATGACCAAGAGAAAACCACCTTTACTTGTCCATATGGGACATTCGCTTATCGAAAGATGGTTTTTGGTTTGTGTAATGCCCCATCTACTTTTCAAAGGTGTATGACGGCGATATTTTCTGACCTTTTTGAGGATTCTATTGAGGTTTTCATGGATAACTTTAGTGTGTGTGGTTCCTCTTTTGACACATGTCTTGCTAATCTTGAACTTGTGTTGAAAAGGTGTCAAGAGACGAACCTAGTATTGAATTGGGAAAAGTTCATTTCATGGTTGAAGAAGGTATTGTGCTTGGTCATAAAGTGTCTAGTAAGGGCATTGAGGTAGATCCGGCAAAGGTTTCGGTAATAGAGAAAATCTCGCCACTAAATTCGGTGACGGGAGTTCGTGCTTTCTTTGGACATGCGGGTTTTTACCGGCATTTCATCAGTAATTTTTCTAAAATTGCCAAATCATTTACAAATCTACTTCAAAAGGAAGTTGAATATAGGTTTGATGAGTCTTGTATCGAGGCTTTTCAAACCTTGAAAAGAGCCCTTACTTCTGCTCCTATTGTTCATGCCTTTTGAACTAATGTGTGATGCTAGTGACTTTGCAGTGGGAGTTGTACTTGGGCAACGACAGGAAGGAAAGATCCATGTGAAGCCTATGCAAGTAGGACTTTGGATGACGCACAAAGGAACTATGCCACTACGGAAAAGGAGATGTTGACCGTAGTGTTCGCATTTGATAAGTTCCGTTCGTACTTGACTTGCAATAAGGCTATTGTCTACATGGACCATTCTGCGGTCCGATACTTGATGAGCAAAAAAGATGCAAAGCCAAGGCTCATTAGGTAGGTCCTACTTCTTCAGGAATTTGATTTTGAGATGAAGGAGAAAAGGGGATGGAAAATTTGGTTGCTGACCATCTCTCTCGCCTCTCCCTTGATGAGAGAGATGTTGATCTAAAGGATGCCCCCATCGATGATGATTTGAAGGAAGAACACCTTTTTGCTATCATAAATAATGAGGTCCCATGGTTCGCGGACTTTGCGAACTACTTGGCTTGTGGGATTGAACCTAATGGTCTTACTTCTCAGCAAAGGAAGAGGTTCTTCAAGGAGGTATGTAGATACTATTGGGACGACCCTCTATTGTTCAAGCGGTGTGCTGACTCGATTTCTAGGAGGTGTGTGCCCAATCATGAGATTCATTCTATGTTGAATCATTGCCATACGTTGGCATGTGGAGGACACGGTGGAGCGGTAAAAACTGTTGCTAAGGCGCTCCAAAGTGGTTTGTTTTGGCCTCACATGCAAAAAGATGCTAGGGGATTTGTCTTGAGTTGTGATAGGTGTCAACGAAGCGGTGGGATCACCAAGAGGAACGAGATGCTGCAACAAAATATTCTTGAGGTTGAGCCCTTTGATGTGTGGGGAGTTGACTTCATGGGTCCCTTTGTGCCATCTATGGGGAATATGTACATTCTTGTAGCGGTGGACTACGTGACCAAGTGGGTCGAATCGATCGCTTCCCTCACCAACGATCACAAGGTTGTCATGAAGCTCTTGAAGAATATCATTTTTCCTAGATTTGGGGTGCCTCGTGTGTTGATAATTGACGGTGGTTCGCACTTTGCTATGAAGCAATTGGAAGCTCTTTTGAAGAAATATGGGGTCAATCATAAGGTGGGACTTCCATACCATCCCCAAACTCAAGGCCTAGTTGAGGTCTCGAATCGAGAGGTGAAGAATGTGCTTGACAGAGTGGTGAACAAGACTAGAAAGGATTGGTCTTTGAAGCTAGATGATATGCTTTGGGCTCTGCGCACCGCTTTCAAAACTCCTATAGGCACCACCCCCTATCGTCTTGTGTATGGGAAAGGTTGTCACTTGCCCGTTGAACTTAAACATCGGGCTTGGTGGGCAATCAAAGAGCTTAGTATGGATCTTACTTTGGCGGGGGAAGCTAGAAAGGAGAAGTTGGTAGAACTAGAGGAGCTCCGCTTTGATGCTTATGATAATTCGCGCTTGTATAAGGAGCGAACAAAGAAGGGGCACGACCAACGAATACAACAAAGAGAATTTCGCGTTGGGGACAAAGTCTTGTTGTTTAACTCAAGGCTTAAGCTTTTTCCCGAAAAACTTAAATCAAAGTGGTCGGGGCCATTTGAAGTAGTGAAGACTACCCCCTATGGAGCATATGAGATTGTGGGGGATGAGCGTCCCTTTTTGGTTAATGGCCAACGCTTGAAGCTCTACCTCGACAACCACGTCATTGGTTTCGTGGGATGTTTGATACTTGGCTCACCCGAGCACCATCATTGAGAGGTGAGTCCTTTTAGTCAAGCTATTGACTTTAAAGAAGCGCTTCTTGGGAGGCAACCCAAGCATTTTAGGACTATTTTTATTATTATTTTTTTTAGTTTAGTTTAGTTTTCTGCTTATAAAAAAAAGAAAAAAAAGAAAAAAAAGAGAGAGTGAAAAAGTGGAGAAGCAGGTACCCACGGTCGTGGTAAAATCGCCACGGCCGTGGTGCGCTGCAAAATCCGAAACAGCAAGTAGGCAGATTAGGTACTGATATGGGGAAATCAGGTCACCACGACCGTGGCAATTTCACCACGACCGTGGTGACCTGAAGCAGGACTTCGTAAGCTTCATTAAATCACCAAGGCCGAATTCTTTCTCACTCACTTTTATTTCATCTTCTCTCTCAACTCACTCATCCTCTCACCCATCCTCTTCAACTCACCTCCCTTTCCTCCATTAAAACACCTTCCAACCTTCCTATTTCTTCTCCAAATTCCTTCTCCTACCATTTCCACTTAACTTACACATCTTACTTCTTCCCTTTCCTTCACAAGATCTCCATACATTCACAAATTTTTCCAAACCCTAACCTTAAAATCAAATTGGGGAAGATTTTTTGGGAGCTTCTAGCTTTCAATTGGTGACTCCAAACTCTTCAACAACAACAACACATCACTTTGGCAAGGTTCATTTGCGGGATTTACTCCCACGACTCCATTGGTATAAACCTTCCTTACTTTTGTGTTTTCTCTTGATTTCACTACTCTTGTTGATGATTGTTTGATTGTTGTTGGGTTTGTTGGTTGATATTGTGAATTTGGTTGTGGTTGAAGTGTATTGAGTTGAATTTTGGTGGAATTGTTGGTGGTCTTGTTGGTGATTGTTATTTTTGGGTGGCCAAGTTGAATGATTTATAGTGTTGGCTTGTTTGTTGTTCTAGTGCTTGCTCTTGTCCATATCATGGCATCCCATGGTGGTAGAAACCCTCATTTAAACACACTAGAGAAGTGCACATGACTAAAGTGAGAGCTACCATGTATATGACTGAGCCAAGCTTGGGGGAGAACTAGTGGAAAGATTTGGTTTCTTTTCCTTGAGCTTATAAACTTTGAGACTTGATAGCATTTGGCATTTACTAGACATATTTCTTTGAAAGATTTTGAATGATTTTTGAAAATGGCATGCGTGTTTTCCTGAGGAGTCATAACTCTATCCCATGAGCTTCAGTTTGTATTGCTTGGGGACAAGCAATTGTTTAAGTTTGGGGGAGTTTGATCAGTTCGTTTTAGTGCATATTTATAGCTCATTTTAAGTCTCATTGCATGTAGCTTTAGAGCATTTAGAGTTAGGATTGCATGGTTTTTCCTTCCTTTGGATTTCAATTATACTTCACAGGTGTTTGGTTGTTTTTGATGTATTTCAAGAGAATTGACACGTGTTGGAGTACTTTTGTGATCTAGAGACTTGGGCCATGTTCCAGGGTGCGTGGCTCGTACTTTGAATATTCGCAAGTGAGTCAACCTTGGAGGATTGAAGGAAGAAGGCCACCACGGCCATGGCTCATACACCACAGTCGTGGGCACCTGTAGCAAGCAAAACAATTTCATGAAGACTTAAAGACTGATTCGATGAAATCAGGTCACCACGGTCGTGGTGATTTTGCCACAACCGTGGCTCCTTATCATGTTTAATTTATTTAATCTTTTTTGCTTTGAATCCATGATTAGTGAGTAGTTCATTATCTAGGGTTTGGGTGAAAGCATGAATTAGGGCTAATTGAGATGTTCTTGTAATTACTTTATTCATGTCTAATATGCATTGATCTTGGTGTTTTGACACCTTAGGGTAGACCTTGATCAAGTTTATGCTAGGGCTTAGATTTCAATTACTCTTAATTGATTGTTGTTGTCTAGTCATTCCCATGAATCAACTTAATTTCTAGACCAAGAGATTGGACTGAAATTAAGAGGATCCTATTTAGGGGTTTTCCAATCAAATTGAATCCATTAATCAATTGGCTAAAGACCATTCGAGAGAGGATTTAGTCGATTGATTAATTGATTACTTTTGAGGACCATTCGAGAGAGGAGTCAAGGACTTTAGAGGGAAACTTAACCTTGCATGTTATTCTCTATAGCTTCGTAGTTGCATTAGTGTCATGTCTTGCCCGAGTTCATGCGAGTAACCCAAGCTCTAGTGTTTTCTCCATTGTATTAATTCTCTTACTTGATTACTAGTTGTTATTCATTAGCTTGTTGATTAGTTGATATCTTATTCAATCTCAAAACCCCAAAAACCCTTCACTTAGGTAGTTTTGGACTTAATAGACTTTTGTCAATCCCAATTTTCTTGTGGTTCGACTCTTGACTTGCCATTACTACGTTCATCGTAGTCGCTTGTTAGGTTTATAAATTTTGTTTGCTAAGCGGTTCTTAGTGCCTTAACGACACACTAAAAACCTCTTATCAACCACCCAACACTAAACCATCCCCACCCACCTCAACACCCCTCGAATCCCTCAGCCGCAACACTAAACCTGCTGGTTGTGATTTTTTAGGCGAGTTCAATAGGAGTGTGAGTGGGGTGGGTTCGATCTGGGGTTCGCGAGGAGAGTGTTCGCGAGGAGAGTGTTAGGCGAGTTCAATCTCTTACAACTTGAACTTGAATCTCTAAAGTATGTAAACCGTCGGCGATTGAAGGTGGTGCTGCGGTGGCTGCGCTGGCGGCACCAGCAGCGACGAGCAGTACAAGAGGAAGAACAGGGGTGATGCAAAGAGGAGGGGCTACGAGTTTCGTGGGGGGGTGTGCGGTGGTTGTGTTGGCATGAGGAGGTGGCCAACGGTTGTGTTGGCATGAGGGGGGTCGTCAGCGGTTTTAGAGTGGGTGCGTTGGCAGGGGGGAGGTGGGTGGGTGGGGGGAAGGGGAGGAGAGGGGAGGGAGGGGTAGGGGCTTTTATTTTCTATTTTTCTGTTATTTTAAATTAAAGTAATGTATAATATGAAAACTTAACGGAAACTTACCTTCGTTAGCAGTAATGGCATCTTAGTTTCAAATAGTGACTCTAGTGGCATCTCAGCTAGCTCGGAAACGAGGAGGGTACCCGAGGAATTAGCCCTAACTCAGAGGTACCTCAGGAAATTTCCCTAATATATATATATATATATATACATAAGTATATATCATACATATGTCTTTTTAAAATTAAGTTCCAAAATGCGATATCTGACAAAAAAACTATAAAGTTACCCCATCTCTCCTAGATTACTCTTTGCACTTTATTTTTTAAATTACTCTTTACACTTCTATTTTTGTACATGACCCACTAAATATAGTATATTCTTTTGACTTTTCAACCATGACTTACCGTATCTCACATTCAAATAAAATAATATCACACTAACTATTATTACATCTACCTTTCTATAAAATAACAATTGATAACCAAATAACAACTTATCATCTAAAATTACGTGCCGAAGTGAATGTTAAGAGTAATGTGGTATGGAGAGAGTAATTAGATTGATATTTACTATTATAAGTGTAGGCACTTAAATTTTATTAAAGTGCCATATTGGATAACATATGGGTCAAAGGTCGAATTGTTGACTCATTGTGTACTTGACGGTTTATTAATATTTAATGAATTCGGGTTACATATTATTTAACCAATTTTAGTTATATTAATCGAAACCAACTTAAATTTAATAGTCGAAACCCAATAAAAGGTTAAAACTATTATCTGATGGGTCGTGATACCAAGTCCATTTAAATGGCCCATTATGTGTTAAAACCCTAGGGTTTTAGAAGGAGACTTCTCTATAAATAGATGACTCCTTCATTTCACCAAAAAAAAGAGACTAGAGGGAAGAAACCAAAAGAGAAAAACCAGAAGGTAAAAAAAAGGCAGAGCTATTTCCAGAGTACAACAAAAATTCTGTGAAACTCAGCAAGCTGCATCAAATTCTTGTAATTTAGAAGAAGTACAACAAGCATCAAAAATCAAGGCCAGGTGTCGTTCTATTCTCAAGAAAAGAACTTAAAGAGATCAAGCCCGGTGGCCCTCGTTCAAGAAACCAAAAGAAGACTTGAAGAGATCAAGCCCGGAGGCCCTCATTCAAGGAAATCAAATCCGTATTACGAAGTTGTCAAGCCAAGTTTGTGATACAACAAGTCAAATCATTGTGGAGATTGAATCAGAGGATCAAATTAGAGATTGTACCCTAAAATTCAAATCAATAAAATTATTATTTTATATTTATTTTGACTTTGTTTTTGCAGCCTTAGTTAAAATTGTGTTTACAAATTTTTGGCACGCCCGGTGGGACAATCTCTACCTCTCATCACTTTCTCCATTCAAGTAACAAAGCAAGCTCCTTCAACCATGGTGGCCAAGACAAGATTCATACATGACGGAAACAAAGAATCCTCGTCCCCACGCGAAAATCACGTAATGGCGTCCACCCATAGATCAACAAATCGATGTCATGGCGATTGAAGTGACTACCATCGAGGAAGAACTTGCGAATATGAAAGAACATATTCAGAAGCTCATCAAAGATGGTGAAGAAAAAGAAGCCCAAATCAATTATCAAAGCCAACAAATCGTCGTTCTCGCAAAGAAACTTGAGAAACTACCAACTCATGAGTCACTCGAGAATGATGGAAGCGGAAGTGAAGATGACGCGGAAGAATCAAGATCAAGTTTGATCTCCACGTCAGACCCAAGGAGTACAAAACTTCATGGAGATTCCTTGAAGTCAATCACTGTCCAAAAACTCCAAGAAATGATAGCAAGTGTCATTGAAATCCAACTTGGTTGTGGAGGTCTTGGTTGTGGAGGTCTTGATAGACAAAACTTCTACACCAAGCCATATACAAAGAGGATCGAATCCTTGCAAAACGCCTGATGGTTATCAACCTCCCAAGTTCATACATTTTGATGGAAAAGGTAATCCGAAACAACATGTTGCACACTTTGTTGAAACATGTAACAATGCAGGAACTGAGGATGACCTACTTGTTGAGCAATTTGTTCGCACTCTTAAAGATGTGGCGTTCAATTCGTACAAGGAATTAACTCCAGAATCCATTGACAGCTGGCCACAAATGGAAGAAACATTCTTGAAACACTTCTACAACACTTGTCGCACGGTGAGCATGATTGAGTTAACGCGTACCAATCAATGGGAGGATGATCCAGTCGTGGATTACATCGATTGATGGCGAGCATTGAACCTTCAATGTAAGGATCACTTGTCCGAAACTTCTGCCGTGGAGATGTGCATCCAAGGATTGCATTGGAACTTGGTGTACATCTTGCAAGGAATCAGACCCAAAATATTTCAAGATTTGGAAACTCGAGTTCATGAAATGGAACTTGCAATTGCCAGTCATGAAGATCAATCTGATTAGACATCTAAACTGATGGAGAATCGCATCTATAACCTTGTAAAAAAAATCACTAAGACACATAAAAAAAAGTTACTCCTAAGCAAGAGTATAAACCGCATAACCTAAAACAAAATACTCCTAAGCAAGAGGATAAACTACATATCCAACAGAAAAAAAACCTCCTGAGCAAGAGGCTAAACTGCAATCAAATTCAAACAAAGAAAAAAACTTGAACTACGTTTGGCTTGATTCAAATAAGTACATCTCTCAAGTATTCATTTGATACGTAGGCATCTTGGTCGAATGTTATTCGAGTGCAGTCACATAAAAAAAAACCTTGGGGCACAGGAAAGTACATTGAAATTGTGTCGCCTTGGCCTCACAAATTTACATTGTTGAACGATGAGCACGAAAACCAGTCGATCGTTTGCTCGAAGATTGGAGAAAGCTCCTAAGCACCAATACTTCATCAAAATTCGTGGAAGTTTGGAGAAAGCTTCTAAGCACCGAATCCACAAAAGTTATGCATCTAAGATCTAGAGAATGCCACCAAGCACTACAGATTCCCGATTTTGTTTTACATGGAGATTAGAGAAAGCTTACAAGCACTAATCTCCTATCAAAAGTCTTTGAGATCGATCTGAAGAAAGTTTTTAAACTTTGAAAGATCGGTCCAAAAAGTCGAGCAGCAAGGGTCGATGGAGAAAGTTTTCAAGCATCATCACCTGTCAAATATGTTGGAGAAAGCTTCCAAGCACCAACACTCGTCCAAAAGCACTTCAAGTTCCTAATGGATGAAGGCTCAAAAACACCAAATTTCTCGAATGATGGAGAAAGCTTCCAAGCACCATCACCTTCAAATCATGTCTTGATCCTCAAGCAAAAGCTTCGTCGATGACCTGTAAAAAAAAGGGACAAAAAAATTGGAAAAAGCTTCAAGAACCAACATCGGGACAACGAAGGCGTCTTAAAACCTCAATGATGGCTTCACAACAATAACGTTATATATGGCGATTCCTCCACTACCAAAGTGTTTGAGGTGTCCCTATAAATCCATGGTAGGATGTCTACATCTTCACCAAGATGTAAAGGTGTCGAGGTTCGTCAGCTCTTAAATTGGCTAAGCTCCTTCCTCGAGTGGCGTGAATATTAACTGGTGTTAAGGTGAAATATGAATGACTTAGTCCATCTTTGTGGGCATTTGGTCTACATGGCTTGACCTCCTATCCCATACGGTTGCTCAACCTTCTCCATTGCGTGACTCTTCCCTCCATAAGCTTTGTCACACATCATATGTCAAGAAAATGATGTTTTAACATTCCACCTCAAATTTTGTTTGACTACGGTTATGTGACGCTATGCTCTCAGGTCAAAGAAATGAACAAAAGTTCAGTGCTCCAAGAAAGGAGGACATTTTCTTTGAGTTTTGTTAGCGTGAATTCTCCTCCATGGTTCTATGGTATAGCCATTACCTGACAAGGTAGCTCCTGCTTCAAGTGACCTTTTGGAGGTTTAAGTCTACAACAATTTCAATAAGTACCATGACATGACTTCATCATTGTAAAACAAAAAATGTTTGAAAGGAAATAAAGAAGAGTGAAAAAAGGGGTTTTGGTCTTAGAAGAAATGAAGACAAAGATTTGTGCTAATGTTTTCCGAGATCATAATCAACAAAATTTCATCTTTTATTCAACCAAAAAAAAAAGAGAAAAAAAAATCAGCATCTGATGCGTGAGCCGAGTATATGTCTTAAAGTGGAATTGTAATTTGTTCCACTAAGAAAACATATATCATGAAATCATGATCAATTCCATCATCAAACTTCAAGACATCAGTGGCCCAAACAAAAAACGAAGTAAAGACAAAAAAAAAACAGAAAATAAAGGGAATAACATGATGATATCATGGTAAGATCAAATGAATACTTTTGACCACTTTGATCAAAATCAAAGCATCATCTTTGTATGATAAGATACAACAGGAGCCATTGTTGTATTGTATGCATCTACTTGCATAGTCGCATAGAGCGTGTTTACGAACTTGGCTCCTTCTTCCTTTGCCGTTCAATATGCGCGGGGCTCCGTAGTTTGGTTGGTGTTAGATTACTCCGAGCTCTAATTTTGGAATAAAGCGAAAACTTCGTCTCCAAAGGGCCAACTTAATTTGTTCGGCATCGAGATACTCTGAATTCTACTGGTAGAATAAAAAGGGACTTCCTCTCAGGAAACATGTATGGTTCAAGCCTGGTATGGTGGACTTCGTCACCGGCACCAGGTATGAACTCCTGGGTTTGGTCGCCGTTAGATTAATTCGGGCTTTTCTGGTCGAATAAATACGGTCTCCGGAAAGGCTCCTTGGTTAGTTTAGCGTTGGAATACTCCGAGTTGCAAGGGTGGAACAAAGAACAAGTCTTGACCTCCTCGATCGAATGCGAATCCATGGTGGCTAATGAGTTCAGCTTTTCTCAAAAACCAATTCGGGTTAACCTGCAAACAAAGCAAAAGAAAAAAAAAAACAAGTAAGAATGTATCCTCCATGGATCCTCCGCGTGGCTGCGTCATACAGAGCATGGATGATTATTCCTACGTCATGCGTCATGTTAGAGCCTTACGAATAGCTGAATGGGCTCATCTCTTTGTTGACGAGGTTGAAGGAATATGTCCTTAGACAATTTCCGCAATTACTAAATATAAATGGGATTGTATTTATGGAGATAATATAGTTAATTATTTTAGTAACCGTATTTGCTTGCTAGAGAATAAATTACGGTTTGTAGACAAATTGGTTTGGGCCTACAACTAAGTTAATTAATCCTATGAGGTCACACAAAGTAACACTGATTAATAAATAAATTATAAGTCCATAAAGGCTTATAAGGGCCGGCCACTATTAGGGTGATTAGGGTTTTAGTTTTTTCCTTTCCTCTTAACCTAATCTCTATTTATTATATATAGATATAATAAGAAGAGAGATGGAACAATTCAGTTAGTCAGTAACTTGACACAAAAGAGAGTAAAAAGAAAAACCTTTCTCCCTCTTTAGTCTAGGCGCCTATCCCATCAAAAGCAAGAGAGTGAATAGTTCATACTCTTCCGTTCTAGCAGACGTGGGTATTAATCGGTGTTCGTGGACTAAGTAGAGGAATTACAATTGTAGTTCTTTATCTCTAAAGTAACCAGATCTGCAATAATACTTTGCAGTATTCAAACCCTACATACCTGTTCAAGTCGTGAATAAAAGGTTTGTGTATTCTCTACTCTATGTATCGATTCATATATTGTTATGCATGCGATTCTGTTATAGATGTTAGGAAATTGTTTCCTGAAATTCCGCTATTCGCATCTATGAATTCCTACAGTGGTATCAGTTTTAGCCTCTTGCATAATTTTATATGATCAAGTTCATAATTCCAATTCAATTCAAGGAGGAATTTTAATATGTGTTAATTTGCAAGATTAATATGTTGATATTAATAAATTGAAAAGCATAAAATTTATGAATTTTATGTTAAATATTGCCCAAAAATAAATTGTTTTTGATTTAATTTACGGAAATTTAAATCGAAATTTTTTGGTTTTGTTCGACCTAGTTTGGTCGAAATTCTTGCTCCCAAATTCAGCAATTCAATGTGTTTATTTTGTGAAATTGAATTAGGGCTTTGATTTGTTTTGATTTGAATTGAAAATTGATGTATTTAATTGTGATTTTCGTTTCGAAATCAAATAGTTTGATTCGAAACAATCAAAAACCCTAATTTTTTCCCCCAATTCGTTTTTTGGTTAAATTTTTGCAATTGAGTTGTACTTTGTTAACCAAATTGTGTTTATAAGCTTATTGTAAGTTTAAATCACAAAACAAAAACCAAAAATTAGTTGTTTTAGCCGAAAATCTCTCGGTTTTTGGTTTGAAAACAACCCAGATTTTACGAAAATTGTTTCGAAAATTCTGGGCTACTCCTCGCTTTTTCCGACGAGTATGGCGGCAATCCAGTTGCTTCGTTTGACCGACATCACTCCGGCGATCCACCACCATCCCTCCGGCGGGTCGCACGCGTGACTGCAGCCCTGTGTGGTTGCGTCACTGCTGCGGATCTGGTGGTCGCGAGAAGCCAGCAGCCCTGTGCTGCTTTCGCGGGCCAGCAGCTGGGCTGGGCTGGGCTGCGGGCCTCCGCCGGGCCTAGCTCAGTCCATCTATTTTTTGTTTTGTTTTTTGGTTAATGGTGATTTAAATTCTGATTTATTGATTTTCTTTGGGCAAAAGTTATAAAATTTTCAATTATGCAAATTAATATTAATGGAGATTAATATCATATTAAAGTTGTAATTGAATGAAAAGAATGAAAGTTTTCTTATTAGTTATATTCTTACATTTGTTAAGATGACTAATTTTAGGAAAATTATTAATTCGAGTTATATTTCCTAAATATTTTCTAACTTAAAGTTGTTAAGTTTTAAAATTATAATGGAAAATTTTATTTGCTCATTAATCGTTAATGGAGTAAATAAATTTTGTATTTATATAATTGTGTTACTTTTACTTGCATTTTATTTTCTAAATAAATGCGTGAATGTTTTATATATTTTGGAAATATTTGTTATTACCCATTAAACGTTAATGGAGTAAATAAGTTATGATTTATAATATGATGATATTATATTTCTTTCATGGATGCACATAATATGTCTGATATTATATTACGTCGATATTTTTTATAATATGATGATATTATAATTTTGCTTAGATGTATATTATAATATGTTTGATATTATATTTGCACAATCGTGACTGGTATGGCCCAAACTAGGATAGAAAATACGATCTGTGCATCGTTATGTATTTTTGTAATTAAAATACGATCTGCGTATCGTTTGTATTTTTGTAATTTAAATTCTTTGCTTAGAATAATTTAAATGAAGATCAAGATTGAAGTTCCGTGGAGAATCAAGGATGGAGATCCAAGAAAGTCCCAAGGGAGGATTCATGAAGATTAGATTTTCTAGGTTTAGGGGCCATACTAGGATCGCGTTTTAAGTTCTTCTTTGATTGTTTATGCATTTAATTTCTTTTAAATGCTCACTCAAGTTTATGTGTGGTTATTTATATAATGTGTTCACCTTTTAATATAACCAACATAATAAACTTGAGTCCCCAAGGGTGATATTGAGTTTAAATGCTTTTCCAAACAACACCTATAAAGCCTTAGATCATGAGTAATAGGTTCTGCCAAAGCAGGGTGTTGCTCATAATTCCGAGGATAGTAGGGTAGGTTTTTTGAAACTTACATGTTAATGTTTGGTTTGACTCAACAAAATCATCAAAAGATAAAGTTTTGGGTTTTGAAGCAGTGAGATAGGAGTTTATAAAGAGTTATTAACCTATCTACCAAGAATTATAAATTGTTATAATTAGTAAAGTGGTTTACTTACCTCTATCACTATCTTTAAAGGCAGGGCCAAAGTCCGTTTAATTTTAGTGGGAGGGGATCTTGGTTATTTCTTTATTCAATATGGGGTTTTATATTTTGAATAAAGTATTAATAGTTGTTTAAATTTGTTTAAATAACCATCATTGATAAACTTTTTGATTGAATGCTTGTTTACTATTTTTTGTAGTCATGTCTAACAACAACAACAATCACTCTGGCTATAATTTGCGCTTTATTCTTGCAAAAGAAAAACTCAACCAAGAGAACTTCCTAGACTGGGAGAGAAATCTGAGAATAGTTCTCAGAAATGAAAGGAGAGAAACTGTTCTTGAAACTCCTATTCCTGCACTTCCCGAGAATTCTCGCCAAGCTGATAGGATAGCTAGGCAAATACTCATAAACAAATCTGTGCCTGTCACATGTTTGATGCTTGCATGTATGGAACCTGACTTTCAAAAACGTTTTGAAGGAATGGATGCCTATACAATAATCCAACAGTTGCGAACCTTTTTTAAAAAGCATCTTAGGTTGGAGAGGTTCGAAGTGAACCGCAAGCTTGTTGAGTGTAATATGGAGAAAGGAAAATCAGTTGGTCCCCACGTGTTCAAAATGATTAGTCATTTTGAGCAAATGACCAAGTTGGGATTTTCCTATCCCAAAGAGATAGCAATTGATATGATCATCAATTCACTCACTGATGCATATAAGAACTTTAGTTTGAACTTCTATATGCAAGGAGGGGAAAAGACCATACAAGAGTTGCATGGTAAAGGAGCTTGCCTACTGAGCCCATAAAGGAGCATAAGGATGTTTTGATGGTGCAAAAGGGCAAGGGGCTCAAGAAGCACGGAGTTCCGTCTAAGAAGGGTAAGGGCAAAGGCAAACAAGTTGCTGAGCCCAACACTTCTGAGGAGCCAAAGGCAACACCTAAAGCCATAGTAGCAATACATGAGTGCTACTATTGTCACAAGGTGGGTCATAGGAAGAGGAACTGCCCTAAGTATCTGGAGTACAAGAAGACTAGAGCTTCTTCTTCAGGTATTTATGTTATAGAGATAACTTAAACTACTTTTGCATCATGTGTATTTGATACTAGATGTAGTTCTCACATTATATGTAATGTGCAAGATCTAAAAAGAAGTAGGAGACACGCTTAATGGAGAGGTAGAATTGCAATGGCAATGGAGCTCGAGTTGCCGCCTAGGCAGTGGGAGTTTTCAGTCTATCTTTACATTATGGATTTATTTTGAGACTTAATAATTGTTGTTATGTTTTAAAATATTGCTGAACACTATTTCAGTTTCTGTTTTGGATTCTGAAGTTTTCTCATTCACAATAAAGAAGAATTGGTTTTCTTCTTATTTGAATGATATGTTCTGTATCTCTACTAAGTTATCAAATGGTTTGTATGTTCCACAAACACATATCTATAAAAATAGAGAGAAACATAAGTCAAATGAATTAAACCCAATACACCTATGACATTGTCGATTAGACTACATAAGTACAAAACGAATTGAGAAATTACATAAAGATGGAGTTCTCAAAATCATTTGATTTTGAATCATCTGATGTGTGAGTTTTGCTTAATGGGAGAAATGACAAAGTCTTTTTTCACTAGTTCGAGTGAAAGGGCCAATGACCTCTTCGCCCTCATACATACGGATGTGTATGGACCTAAGAATACATTGGCTAGGGGAGGGTAAGTTACTTAATTACTTTTACTGATGATGTAAGCACATATTGATATGTTTACCTCACGCGGCATAAGTTGGAGGCCTTTGAAAAATTCAAAGAATTCCAAATAAAGTACAAAATCGACTTGGCAAGAAGATTAAATCTTTATGATCTGGTCATGGAGGGGATATCTGAGTCAAAAGTTCGGTGATCATTTGAAAGATTGTGGAATATTTTCACAATGAACTTCAACAGGAAATTCCACAATTCAGTGGTGTTTCCAAGAGAACGAATCGCACCCTATTAGATATGGTACGATCCATGATGAGTTTCGCTGATCTCTCTATATTTCTTTTGGGATTTTCTCTTGATACAATTGCGCTTACACTCAATAGGACTCCATCCAAAGCAGTAGATTAGACTCCATATGAGATATGGTCAGAACCGTTCCTAAAATGTCTTTTCTAAGGGTTTAGGGTGTGAAGTTTATGTAAAACGTTTACTATCTGATAAATTAGCACCCAAATCTAAAAAGTGTTTCTTTGTGGGATATCCCAAAGAGACCTAGGGATATTATTTTTACCACCGTAGCGAAAACAAAGTGTTTGTTGCTCGCTATAGTGTCTTCCTTGAAAATAAGTTTATTTCCAAAGAAGACAAGTAGGAGAAATGTATATATATCTCGAAGAAATTCGAGATGAGCAACAAATGGGTGAGGTTAACACCTCATTAGAGGCGGACCAGCATGAAAATGTTGGGGGGGTAGTAAATCCTATCCACGAACCTCCTACCGTCCCACTTGGATCGAATCCATGCGAAGCTTCTAAGTCTAACGACCGAGATTCTTCTTCTGTTGTTCCCCTACGTAGATCTCATAGGATCACCATTCCATCAAGAAAATATGTTGATTTTCTTTCGACGGAAAGTTCTAAAATAACGATTTTAGTAAGTGTGAGCCTATCAGCTACAAAGATGCTTTGGAGGGATAGGACTCCTAGAAATGGCGTGAAGCCATGAGATCCGAAATGGAATCTATGTCTGAAAATCAAGTATGGGACTTGGTTGATTTGCCTGATGGCGTGAGACCCATTGGATGCAAATGGATTTTCAAATTGAAAGCAGACAAAGACGGAAACATTAGTGTTTTCAAAGCTACGATAGTGGCAAAATGTTTCCGTCATATTCATAGTATAAACTATGAATTTAACCTTTCCCTAGTAGCCATCCATTAGGATAATCCTTGCAATTGCCGCATTTCATATGAAATACGACAAATGGATGTAAAAACCGCTTTCTTGAACGGGTTCTTGAAAGAGGATGTGTATATGACACGACCTCAAGGCTTTGAACATCCAACAAATTCAGGGAAGGTATGCAAGCTTAAGAAATCCATTTATGGATTGAAGCAAGCATACAGGAGTTAGAACCTCAGATTTGATTAGGCAATCAAAAAGTTTGTTTTCCTCATAAATGAAGAGAAATCTTGTGTATACAAGAAATTGAGTGGGAGTAATATAACAATTTTAGTCTTGTATGTGGAAGACATACTTCTCATAGGAAATGATAAGTCGTGCTTGAGTCAGTCAAAGGATGGCTTAAAAATCGTTTATCTATGAAAGACTTAGGAGAGGCAAAGTATATTTTGGGAATAAAGATCTATAGAGATAGATCTAAAAAGGCTGATTGAACTTAGTCAAGGAACTAATATAGATAAGGTTCTTGCTAGCTTCAAGCTGGAAAACTCTAAGAGAGATTTCAATTCCATGAAACATGGCATATCACTTGGCAAGACTCCGTGTCCTTCGACACCTGATGAAGTCAAGAGATTGAGTAATGTTCCCTATGCTTCTGCATTAGGTTCCATTATGTATGCATGCTATGCTTTGCACTCAACCAGATGTTGCCTATACTACGAGTAAATGCAACATATACCAGTCTTATCCAAGTTACACGCACTAGATGAGTGCAAAGAATATCCTTATGTACTTACGAAGAACTGAGGATCATTGATTGGTATATGGTGGAGAAATTGAGTTTGTTGTTAATGATAGGCATATACGAATTACCAAGGTGACAAAGATGATTTCCGATCTCCATCTGGTTTCATTCTTTGTCCCAATGGAGAAATTATGAGCTGTAAGAGTTCTATACAGAATAAGCAAGATTCATATTGATGAGAATGTGGGAGATCCAAAGACTAAACCGGTTGCTCGACCTAAGCATGAAGGTCATACTAGGTCTATGGGCTTAAGCATATAAAAGAATGGCTTTATAATGCTTACTTTATGTTTGCATTTGTAAAGACATTGATTATGCTTGGAATTGTTTATCAATAAAAAAATCTACATTCTTATTTAATTTGTTTAGTATTAAATAAGATGTCCAAATAAATTGTGTTTGAAATAGGATCATCATAAACGTTGTGATGAATGGAACCCTATATAGTGAACAAAAACCACAGTTTATAATATGTCCCTAGTTTAAGGCACTGAATTGGACATAAGTGACTTGTTAAAAGACTAGCATAATGTTAATTGATAGCGCAGTTCCTTGGGCTATAGAGACATAGGGATGTCAAATTAACAAATATGGATGTATGGTTGATACATTGAGACTTGACCTAATTAGATTCTAATAGTAGAATCGGAATGTCTATATTTAATAGATTCCTTGGACATGAGTATGTCTTAATAACCATGATATGATTAGTTTAGCTTTGACATTGTTAAACACCGTGCCGTAAAAGGAGGTTATAAAGGCAATGCTCAGGTTGGCTAAGAATTGAGTGGGAGTTATGGTCATACAAGATTGAATAAGTCCTCCTATCTGATAGGAATGGTGTCTGGGCCTCTTGATGAGGGAGAATTGTAAAAACGCATGGCCATGCTAAAATGAGATTAAAGAGTTGATCTTCAGTTGAACAATTCAACCTCGGTGATCAAGAAACATATTTAAGTATATAACATCGTGTTATCAAATTTGGCATTAAGAGACTTAAGGAATTTAATATTGCGTACTTGTCTTACGGACAAGTGGGAGATTGAAGGAATATGTCCTTAGACAATTTCCGCAATTACTAAATATAAATGGGATTGTATTTATGGAGATAATATAGTTAATTATTTTAGTAACCGTATTTGCTTGCTAGAGAATAAATTACGGTTTGTAGACATATTGGTTTGGGCCTACAACTAAGTTAATTAATCCTATGAGGTCACACAAAGTAACACTGATTAATAAATAAATTATAAGCCCATAAAGGCTTATAAGGGCCGGCCACTATTAGGGTGATTAGGGTTTTAGTTTTTTCCTTTCCTCTTAACCTAATCTCTATTTATTATATATAGATATAATAAGAAGAGAGATGGAACAATTCAGTTAGTCAGTAACTTGACACAAAAGAGAGTAAAAAGAAAAACCTTTCTCCCTCTTTAGTCTAGGCGCCTATCCCATCAAAAGCAAGAGAGTGAATAGTTCATACTCTTCCGTTCTAGCAGACGTGGGTATTAATCGGTGTTCGTGGACTAAGTAGAGGAATTACAATTGTAGTTCTTTATCTCTAAAGTAACCAGATCTGCAATAATACTTTGCAGTATTCAAACCCTACATACCTGTTCAAGTCGTGAATAAAAGGTTTGTGTATTCTCTACTCTATGTATCGATTCATATATTGTTATGCATGCGATTCTGTTATAGATGTTAGGAAATTGTTTCCTGAAATTCCGCTATTCGCATCTATGAATTCCTACAGAGGTTGCATTCACTGTGGCTCCAAAGTGCGCTGCCATGAACAACGCCGCAACTTAACACGTCTTTAGTGGCTCCATCTTAGTGTCACGGCTTTGAGGTTCTGTTACACTAGGGGCTCTTGGAGGATCACCTTCGTCACGGAAGAGTAAAGGTTGTGTTGTATTTATAGTCAAAATCTAATTTATTTATTTTCTTAAAAGGAAAGAAAACAGGTTATCCCCTTAGGCTCTGTTTGTTTTGGTGGAAAACCATTTTCTTGGAAAATGGATTTCCTTCTCCTTTCATTTTCCGTTGTTTGTTTTGGTAAGGAGGGGAAAATAATTTTCTTAAATGTGGGAAAATGCTCTAAGAGGAGGAAAACCAATTTACTTTTATAAAGAAGGTATGCCACATTTTCCTCTTTTACTCCTTACTTCTCTATATTCTCTCCTCACATCTTTCCTTCTCTTTGACCCCATTTACCTTTTCTCCTAAGTTTTCCTCTAACCAAACAAACAAAGGAAAACTTTCTCCAAAATCATATTTTCCATTGAATATTCTTTTCCTTGAAAAGTGATTTTCCATGAAAATTGTTTTCCGTTAAAACAAACGGAGCCTTAGAGAGGGGAAACCTAACTCATCCTTACGGATGATAAGGGGGCGCCCGGGGGTAGAAGAGAAGTAGGGAACCAGAGTCCTTCCTGAAGATGACCCCAATTTGCAAGGAGATCAACCGCCTTGTTCCTCTCCCGGAAGCAGTGTTGCACTGAGTAGTTGGACATCCTGTGGAGGTCCCGCTCTGCATCACAAATAAGATTGTTAATTTCCCATGGAATGTGCCAAATCCTATTAATGGAATTTACTACCGTTAGGTTATCACCCTCGATAACCAGCTTGTCAAGACCTAGAGAACACGCATGTCTAATGCCTTCCCTTAATCCCATTGCCTCGGCAAAGAGAATGGAGGAGTTGACGGGAAGAGATTTCGCGCCGGCTAAAATTAGGAGCCCTTTATCATCCCTAATGATAAAACCGCAGGCTGTCTTCTTGTTCCTGAGTTTTGAGCCATCAAAATTAATTTTGAAAAAGCTAGTGGGAGGCGGGGTCCAACTAATACTTTGGGGGCAAGAGTTTTTGATTACTTTGGGATGCTTAAGAGGAGGGGCCTGCCAATCTGAATTCTCGGGAGTAAACCAGTGGTTGTAAAAGTTTCTTATTTGAATTGTTGTCTGTGCGATGTTGACAGGCTCGTTGTTAAAACAAAGTTTATTTCTTTGTAACCAGATAAACCACCATGTTATGACAATTAGTTGGATATTTTTTATGTCAAAGGATGATCTTATCATATTAATAATGTCTCTGCCTGAATTATGAGGAGGGAGCGAGGGAGGGAGAACAGGCCAATTGGAGTCTTTCGCAAGCGAATTCAAGGTGTCTGACGTGAAAGGGCATCTGAGGAAAAGGTGGTTTAGGTCTTCCGTGTGATAGTTGCAAAAGACACAAGGTAGAGGGACTACCACCTGACTACGGCATAAACGCTCTTTAGTAGGCAAACCGTCATTACAAACTTTCTAGAGGAACATCTTAGTTTTAGGGGGGATGTTCAATTTCAAGATCCATCGGAAGGAACATTTCGTAATATTTTCCGGAGTGAAACTTTGAAGGAGAAGGGCTGCAGATTTTGTCGAGAAAGAGCCGTTAGGCGTTAGCCGCCAGAACAGTCGATCTTCGATGTCATTAGAAGGGATGGCTATTTTTAGAATAATGTCTACTATGGAGTAGGGAAGGAGAGATTCTAGCTTACAAGAATCCCAAGCTTTGCAATCTTCTTGAAAGAAATCACAAACCAAAGAATTACGGTTTAGGATGGAGGGGACTATGTCCGAGAGAGGAAATGGGAATGCCCAGTTATCTAACCAGAACCTTATAGTTTTACCATTTCCAATTTTCCATTTGAGGCCTTTAGCAAAAACGTTTCTTAATTTCATGAGATTTCTCTATTGCCACGACGTATTGGCCGGTGTTTTGTAAGACAAAAGCTCATCCTTTTTCTAGTATTTCTTTTTCACTAGTTTAACCTAGTAGTTTTCTGGTTCATTAAGAATTCTCCAAAGGAGTTTCATCTGCATAGCTTTATTGTTGACCTCAGCTTTCCTTAGACCTAGTCACCTAGACCACCAAGGAATTTTGGTTTGCAGACTTTGTCCCATCCTATAAGGTTAGGGCTCTTCGAATCCTGATTCTTATTCCAGAAGAAGTTGCGGTAGATTTTATCTAGACTAGAGTGGATGTTAGAAGGGAGTAAGAAGTTCTGCATTTGGTGATTAGCCTTACTAGCAAGAGTCAATTAAATAAGAATTGTTCTGCCAGCTTGGGATAAAGAATTAGCTTTCCATTTGGAAAGTTGATTGTTGGCCGAAATGATAACATTGTTAAATGAGCTTGGGGTTACTCTCCTTTCCAAGATAGGGCAGCCCAAATAGGTTCCCAAGTAGTCTACGATAGTCAAAATCTAATGGATTGATGCAAACCTAACTCTAAAAGATACGTTTGCATATCTTCTGCAAGTTTGTTGGAGGAAGTTAAGGAGATACAAAAATGCTAACCTTCCTTATGTGATGAATGGTCAAACACACACAAAAAAAAATCTTTACGTGAGTTTGAGTAGATATTCCAAAGTATTACTTGCTATTTGGGATTAGTTTTTCCATAAAATATTTTAAATCCATTCTGGGAAGATTATATCATTTGAGGGATAATCGTCATTCATGATATATTTGATCTTTTTCGATTATCATTTGATAGAAAAAAAAGAGAAGAAAAAAAAAGCTGATATCGTCATTCATGATAGTGGTGGCAACTGGGCTAGGCTGGACAAATTTTAACCGGTGCGGGCCTGGGAAACTAGCGAGCTGGGTGGGTTGGTGGGTGGACCCATTGCGGGTTTGGGTGGGCCTTTAGCGGTTAATAAGGTGGGCTGGGTGGGCTAATGAAGCGGGCTGGGCTGGTTAATGGGTCGGGTGGGTCGTGTGGGTTGGGTGGGCTCGGTGGACTGGGCTGGGCTGGTTGATGGTCTGGGCGGGCTGGGTGGGTTAGTTATTGGGTTGGGTGGGTTGAATGAGTTAGTAAGTTTGATGGAATATGAATTATGTGTTTACGATTTATATTTGCATTTGTAATTTTGTATAATTCAATTAAGATGTAATTGTGAAATATATTGATGGAAAATATGAAATATTTGGTTTAAAAATTTTCGTTTTATTAATATTTATGAATAATGATTAATTTTCGTATAGTCGTAATTTATGTTTAGTTACTAATTCGTTTAACTTTTAACTTAACAAAATTGGCGGGTTAGGCGGTCCATGCGGGTTGGGCGAGTTTGGGTGGGTTAGGGTGGGCTGGGCGGGTTTGTGGGTGGGCTGAATGGGTGAGTTGGGTGAATTCATGGGTTGGACTGGGTGGGTTAACGTGCAGGCTGGGCAGTTTTGTGGGTTGGGCTGACGAAATTTAGTCCGGTGCGGGTTTCAATATTTAGCGGGTTGGGCCGGGTTGGATACGGGTTTAGACGGGCTGGGCCCGCACGCCCCAAGAGA
Organism: Patellifolia procumbens; assembly: GCA_947645195.1. Classification (NCBI taxonomy): domain Eukaryota; kingdom Viridiplantae; phylum Streptophyta; class Magnoliopsida; order Caryophyllales; family Amaranthaceae; genus Patellifolia; species Patellifolia procumbens. The sequence goes on along the minus strand of CANSGD010001494.1, from coordinate 180,385 downwards.
CGTTTTGGGCTGGGCGGGTTGGGCTAACCCGGCCCAACTGCCATCACTGATTCATGATATATTTGATCTTTTTCGATAATCACAAAAGTATATGGGAGCAATAAAGATGAAGCAGCGTTGCTAACCAAACTTGGTGTCAAATACACCTAGTAATTATTAAGGAAATTTGTGATTAACCACCTGCACGAATAGCACAATACACTTATTTCAAAATAACCACCCCATTTTCATTTGTGTTTAAATAACGACCTCACTTTTCCTTAACTTTTTCAAATACTTACCAGTTAACAGAATTGTCTAACACCGTTAAGTGTGAGGCCAAATTCTTACTTAATTACCCTAATTCCCTCCAAATTATTACTAAATATCTTACTAATAGTTTGACTGGTCAAATCATTATTAGCATCTTTAAAGTCTTTTTTTTTCAATCTTACAATTTTTTAAAACTATATATTTTTGATATATGACATTGTAATGGATAAAATTTCGAGACAACATTTAATTGCATTTTAAATACTAAAGACGACGTTATTTCGAAAAACGGACACCACCGTACGCCCTTCTTGGGCACGAATTTCGAGAATCCCTGCAAAACGAGTACCTACAACCGGGTTTCGGTCACGTAGTTCGAGACGACTTTTACGGACAGAACATTTTCGAAAAACGGACACCACCGTACACCCTTTATGGGCACGAATTTCTAGAATCCCTAAGAAAGGAGAACCTACAAGCCAGGTTTTCAGGCACGTAATTCGAGATGATTTTTTCGGACAGAACACGACGTTTTTTCAAAAAGCGAACAACGTCGTACGCCTTTTATGGGCACGAATTTCGAGAATCCCTACGAAACGAGTACCCTTAAGTCGGATTTTCGAGCACATACTTTGAAACGACTTTTTTGGACGGAACATGATGTTCTTCGAAAAACCGACACCACCTTAAGCCCTTTAAGGGCACGAATTTCGAGAATCCCTATTAAACGAGTACCTACAAGCCGGATTTTCAGGCACGTATTTCGAGATGACTTTTTCGGACGGAATACGTTGTTTTTTCGAAAAACAAACTTCGAGACTCACATGCCTGAAAACCCGATTTGTAAGTACTCGCTTCGTAGGGATTCTCGAAATTTGTGACCATAAAGAGCTTATGGCGGTGTCCGTTTTTCGAAATAACGTCGTCTTTAGTATTAAAAACGCGATTAAATGTTGTCTCAAAATTTGTATCCATTACAATGTCATATATCCAAAATATATATTTTTAAAAATTGAAAAAATCGTAAAAAAAGAATTTTAAAATGTTAATCATGAATTAACCGGTCAAACTATAGATTAGTAAGGTATTTAGTGATAATTTGGAGGGAATTAGGGTAATTTAGTAAGAATTTGGCCTCACACTTAACGGTGTTAGAAAATTCCGTTAACAGGTGGGTATTTGAAAAAGTTAAGGAAAATGAGAGGTGGTTATTTAAACACAAATGAAAAAGGGGTGGTTATTTTGAAATATGTGTATCGTGCAGGTGGTTATTCACAATTTTTTTCTAATTATTATATTTTATCATTTTTTAACGATAATGATGATAAAACATAACAGTGAAAAGTGAAAAAAGAAATGAGGATTCTACTCTATTAATTAATGGGTCAAAGGTGTAAGACTTGTTAGTTCATAAAACAATATTGTCAAAAGAATAAAAGTTCGAGACCCGATCACGCTTAAACACTTAAAATTGTGTACGTAATATGTCTCGAGGGGGCAATTTGTAGGCACTTAAAGTTTATTAAAGTGCCACATTGGATAATATATGGGTCAAAGGTCGAATTGTTGACTCATTGTGTACTTGACGGTTTATTAATATTTAAGGAATTCGGGTTACATATTATTTAACCCATTTTAGTTATATTAATTGAAACCAACTTAAATTTAACAGTCGAAACCCAATAAAAGGTTAAATCTATTATCTGATGGGTCGTGATACCAAGTCCATTTAAATGGCCCATTATGTGTTAATACCCTAGGGTTTTGGAAAGAGACTTAGAGGACTCCTTCATTTCACCAAAAAAAAAGAGACCAGAGGGAAGAAACCAAAAGAGAAAAACCAGAAGGTAAAAAAAACAGAAGCCAGAGCTATTCCAGAGTACAACAAAAATTCTCTGAAACTCAGCAAGCTGCATCAAATTCTTTTAATTTAGAAGAAGAACAACAAGCATAAAAAATCAAGGCCATGTGCCGTTCTATTCTCAACAAAAGGACTTGAAGAGATCAAGCCCGGATGCCCTCATTCAAGAAACCAAAAGAAGACTTGAAGAGATCAAGCCCGGAGGCCCTCATTCAAGGAAATCAAATTCGTATTACGAAGGTGTCCAGCCAAGTTCGTGATACAGCAAGTCAAAGCATTGTGGAGGTTGAATAAGAGGATCAAATTAGAGATTGTACCCTAAAATTCAAATCAATAAAATTATTATTTTGTTATATTTATCTGACTCTGTTTTTACAGCCTTGGTTTAAATTCGTGTTTACAATAAGGGACCACATGCATTCAACTACACACCTGAAGTATATTGGCCACTTCTATTAGTTACATTATTAACAAGGCTATACCCTCATAGAGTCCATTATATGACTTTTTTGTGAAAGTATTGGATCAGACCGTTTGACCATAAGTTATCGTCAGACTAGCCCAACCCAATACTAAATTTGTTTCAGTTCGCTCTGTTTTGGTTTCAATTAGCTCTGTTTTGGGTTCAGTTGGCTTTGTTTTTGTTTCATTTGGGTATTGTTTTATTTCAGTTGGGTATTGTTTTATTTCAGTTGTAACTATTTGTGTTTCAGTTGGAAGCAATTGTGTTTCAGTTGGAACTACTTGAGTTTCAGTTGGAACCACTTGAGTTTCAGTTGGAACCACTTGTGTTTTAGTTAAAAGCACTTCAAGTTAATTGAAAAAATATTTCAATTAATTGAGTAAATCTTTCAGTTAAAAGAATTATTGTTTCAGTTAGTAGAAAAAGTATTTTATTTAATTGAATAAGTCTCCGTTAACAAAAATTAAAGCTAACTGAAATACAAATAGACCTAACTAAAATAAAACAATATCAATCTGAAACAAAACAAAACCCCAATGAAACAAAACAAAGCTAACTGAAAGGAAAATAGAGCTAACTGAAAGGAAAACAGAGGTAACTGAAAAAAAAGTGTGTGAACTGAAAATTACAAAAAGCGGTCTGACCAAATGTTATGGTGAAACGCGTCTGACACAATACGTTCTCGACTTTTTTAGGCTCTCACCGTTTCACCTTATTTTTATTGAATATAATTTATTAATTTTTTTCCAAAAGTGAACTTATATATAGTGAATTAGATATATGTATACGACTTAAGTAAACTTATTTCAGTGAACTAAACTTAATTATTTTAATTTCCTATTATTTTTCTTCTCTGTAGTTACTAATATTTACTAAAGAAGACATATTTTACCGATTACTATTGTTCAAGGTGAATTGAGAAAGACCTTATTTAAGTCATCCAATTTAATACCTATACATCGATATTCAGTGCTTAAGAATTAAGATATACTCCCTTTGTCTCCAATTAATTGCTACATTTATCTTAAAGGGAAGTGTCTCTTCAATTGCTACATTTTCTTGTAAATTGTGTAAACTTGAAATTACTTTTGCAGTGAACATTATTTATGGAAAATTCCATTATATTGGAGGAAAAAAGTCGAAACCATGACAGGGTGTTTGTTTAATGGGAATTGGAGATGGGATTGGGATTTATAATTCCATTTTGTAATAAATCCCTATGTTTGTCATGTGGGAACGAGATTATGAGGGGGTTTGGGAGTGAGATTCAAAATAATACCAAGGGACATGTATTATGGATGGGAATTAGAAATAAGGGTAAATTGACAAATTTGCCATTAATGAAACAGTTGGTCTTGTAAGAGACCGTCTACTTTTAAAATAAAATTAGGCAACGGCTCAATAGGCCCAATAATAAGAAGAGAAAATTAACAAATCGTCCTCTGTAAATAAGGATCAGTTTAATCCATTTTGTAACCTATTTAATTCATTTCGTGACCTGTATAGTTCATTCAATACTCAGTGTTAAATTTATTTAGTGACTAGTTTAATCCATTTAGTGACTAGTTTAATTCATTCGGTAAGTCATATATTTTTCTAGGAATCGCTTGTTATATATCGAGACTAAAATTGAAATAGGGAAAGGAGAAGAGAATGAACAAGTAGATTGTGCTAAATGTCTAGGAATAGTATTAGGCTAGAGTAAGATAGAATGGGCTTGTGAATAAAATGTGGGCTTTGGTTGGTCTAATTTTATGTTAAAATTAGACCGCCTCTTTTAATAATTTGTGTTAATGAAAAGGAAGGAAGGAAGAGTTTAATAAGGGTGTTTTTGTAACTTCTTATTTTTTATTTTATTCCCGAAATCCCAACCTAATCCTATCCTCTAAGACAAGAGATAATTTTTATAAATTCCCATTCTACATACTTTTACCATTGGATTTCCTCATTTCATCAATCCACCGGATTGATTAGGAATTTCCCCTCTGACACCTACCGCCTCTAGCTTTTCCATATAATGAGAAGAAGTCAGACACGAATGAAGACTACATGCCTGTTTGTTGTAGCTGAAAATAGATGAACTAAACTGAACTACTTCCTCCGTTCTTTTAGGAGATGCACTTTTTAACGCTTATCAAGGAAGCAATTTAGGGGTGTAAACGATCATAATTTTCGACGAAATTTATACACATGTCTTATATAATCACATTCATGCATGTGTTCAAATTTCGTCGGAAAATTTGATCGTTTACACCCCTAAATCATTGCCTTGATACGCGTGAAAAAAGTGTATTTTCTAAAAAAACGGAGGAAGTAAAATATTTTATGAGTTAATAATAATAATAATAATAATAATAATAATAATAATAAAAAATAAAAAAATAAATAAATAATAATAATAATAATAATAATAATAATAATAATAATAATAATAATAATAATATAATGATAATTTGACTTGTTAGCGCTTTGGGAGCACATCTTGTTTCTAGACTCCCATCCAACTTTATGTAAATAATAATAATAATAATAATAATAATAATAATAATAATAATAATAATATTTCATTATAAGATAAATAAATTATGAACTGAATTGATTAGAGCTGAACTAAATTGAATTGAAAATAAGCTAGTTGGGGAGAACGGGCCCAGGGGGTTACACTTGTCACCTTTAGCCCGTTGATCATGATTCATGAGGAAAAAAAGACACCCAAATGGAACCTCATAAGGACCCTAAGTTGGTTCAAAATTAAATTGGACTGAATTGAATTACATGAATTGAATATTTTAAAGTAGCAAAAGTTTTGATTCAGACCAAGACCAAATCCAAAAACAAAACCAAAAGATTTTGGACCATGGTCCTAACGAAGTAAACAATAAGGGGGAGTTTGGTTAGAAGAGGAGAAAGGAAAAGGAATCAAGAAAGGGTTAGGTAAGGAATGTAATACAAACCCCTCCCATTCCCCTTGGTGTTTGGTTAGGTTATGGGAGAAATGGTTTCAAAGCTAAATCTTCCCTCCCACCTCTGTACCACACCGGTAGGACCAGCCGACCAGCATTACCATCACAGTTCAAGTTCTCGCCGGTGGTTTTCGTACTCGCCGGTGGTGGTCTGCTGCTCGCCGGAATTCGTTCTCCTCCAAAGGATGTGGGGAAGAGTCGTTGGCCTTAACTTTTTCGCAAGCTTAATTCTAGATCTGTTGGTAAAGGGTTGTCTGGGTAGATGATGTTTTGGTGGTGAGTCAATTTTGGCAGTGTCGGCGGTGTCTGCGGTGGGGAAGAGGAGTGGTGACGGCGGAATCGACGGTGGGGAAAGGGAGTGGTGATGGCGGTGAGGAAGGTTGTGGTTGTGAGTGTTGGAACATTTGTAAGGGTAATGGGTTTGGATAAATCACATATGGGGGAATTAAAAGGAGTTGTAGGATTTAATTCCGGAAAACAAGAGAAAAAAGGAGCAGGACAGCTCGTGGGCCGCGAGCTAGGTCGCGGGCCGCGACCCGCGGTCGCGAGTCGCGACCCGCGGTCGCGAGTCGCGACTTGGTTTCGCGAGTCGCGACTGGGCACTGTTCTGTGACGCTTCATTTCACGATATGTCCGTTTATATCCGTTGAAGCGTTTTTGCTCTGTTATGCATGGTTATTACGTTGTTAATGGCTGGTTTTATTCTCTGAATTAAGGGCCATATTAAGGAGCCTATTAAAGGTCCTTAATAAGGGCCCTTGCATGTGTGACTATAAAAGGAGGAGGTGATCTCCATCCTCAACACAACCTTCATTGCTTGCTTAAGAATTTCTGATTAACTTTCTTAAGTGTTCTTCATAAACACATCAAACACAAGTTCTTAAGGATTCTCTTCTAAGATCATAGAAGTGAATTGTTACTCCATTGTATCTCATTAGTTATTTCGTGTAACCCGGTGATCCTAGAGGGGAGAAATAAAATTAATATGAAAGCGTAGTTTCCGTGCCTTGGAGTGGTGATTATCCGGTTTCCTCTTGTTCCATTGTCTATTTACTAACAATCTATTAGTTTTATTTTCTTACGGATATGGCTTCATCACTCAAGGACCTCACTTTGAACTTCCAAAAATTGGATAAGTTTGAGGGTGAGTTTTTGTCGTTGGCAAAAGAAGATTCATTTCCTCTTAACGACTCTCAATGTGGTGTATGTGCTTACTACACCAATTCCGGCTTATCCGGAAGAAGGGGTTGAGGAACCCTTGGAGACTACGAGGAGGCGTACAAAGTGGGAGAATGGTGACTACATTTGTCGTGGTCATATTCTTAATGCACTTTCGGATGCCTTGTTTGATCTTTACCAAAATGTGCAGAGTGCAAAGGAGCTTTGGGATTCTCTAGAGGCCAAGTACATCTCGGAAGATGCTTCAAGTAAGAAGTTTCTTGTTAGTAATTTTAATATGTTTAAAATGACTAATGAAAGGCCTATAATGGAGCAATTTCACGAAGTTCATCATATTTTAAATCAAATAAGGTCACATGGTATGGTAATGGATGAAGCAATTGTCGTTGCTTCCATTATCGATAAACTACCATCTTCTTGGAAAGACACTATACATACTTTGAAACATAAGAAGGAGGATCTTTCCATGGAGCAATTAGGAACTCATCTTCGTATTGAAGAAGGGATCCGGGCTCAACATGGGGTTAAGGACACAATTTCTAGTGTTCCTAAGTCTACCGTTAATATGGTAGAGGTTGGTGGGTCTAATGGGACCAAGAAATCCAATGCTCAATCTAAAACCAAGGTTGCAAACAAGAAGAGGAAAACTCTTACTTGTTGGGTGTGCAATGGTCCTCATTTGAAGAGGGATTGTCCGTCTTGGAAGAAAAAGAAGACGACAAAGAAAGATCAACCTAGTGTTGGTCAAAACCAAGGTATGGTTGCACATGAAAACATAGTTGAAGAAATTAATTTTATTGCAATGATTTCTGAAATTAATGTTGTGCAGGTTGATGATTCTTGGTGGATTGATTCGGGAGCTTCTCGACATGTGTGCAATAATAGGCACCATTTCAAGTCTTTGAAGGAATTGGATGATGGTCCAATTTTGTACATGGGGAATGATTCTACGGTAAAGGCTAAGGGAATTGGCCAAGTAGCTTCTCAATGAAAGACTTGGGTCAAGCGGATGTTATTCTTGGTATTAGAATAATGAGAGGTAAATGTACTATTTCTTTATCACAAGCTCATTACATTGAGAAAGTGGTAAAGAGGTACAATGAGTCAAACTCGTCTCATTTTGCTACTCCTATGGATCCTAGTATTCACTTGGTTCCGGGTAGTGGTACTCCTATTGCTCAATTGGAGTATGCAAGCTTGGTTGGAAGCTTGATGTATGCTATGACTAGCACTCGGCCGGATATAGCATTTGCTATTGGCAAGCTTAGCCGGTATACTAGTAAACCTAGTATGATACATTGGCAAGCTTTGAGAAGAGTACTAAGGTATTTGAACAAAACCAAAGATTATGGTTTAACTTATACGGGAGAACCTTCAATCATTGAAGGGTACTCGGATGCTAAATGGATATCCAATAAGGAAGATTATTCTTCCACAAGTGGATGGGTGTTTCTTCTTGGAGGAGGTGCCGTCTCATGGGCATCTAAGAAGCAAACATGTATTACCGATTCCACTATGGCATCGGAATTCATCGCATTAGCTTCTTGTTGTCAAGAAGCGGAATGGATAAGGAATGTGTTGAGTGAGGTTGACTTATGGGTCAAACCAATGTCTCCTCTAGCTATCCATTGTGATAGTGCATCCACAATAGCCAAAGCGTATAGTGAAGTCTACAATGGCAAGTCAAGGCACATTGGGGTTAGACATAGCTATGTACGTGAAATGATAAGGAATGGTTGTATAACCATTGATTTTGTTCTGTCTAGTGTAAACTTGGCGGATACGTTTACAAAACCGTTGTCAAGGGAACTAGTGAACAAAATGAACAAAGGGATGGGTCTTAAGCCTATTGATCAACCTTTAACTAAGGAAAACTCAATTTGATGTCTAATACAACGTTAGATCTCAAATTCAATGAGGATAGTACTTTTCTTTAAAGGTTGGAAGCACTTGTGTGAAATACATCCACAGGTTAGTGCTTGATACTGCAATGTAAAGGAGGTTGAATGTAAGTTCTTAATAAATCTTAGATAAAGTGCTCAATTGCAGGAGTATGTGCGAAAAGATTTACCTATATGAGTTAGGGGTTTGGCCGCTTCAACAAGTCTAGGCTTGACTTGGAACGCTCATGAATGGATATGGACACCATGGCTACTAAGGTGTCGAAGTTTTTAAAGAACATTAGTTTTGTGCTTATGTGTATTTGTAACTTCAATAATTTGTAGTGATTGAATGATTCAAAGCTTAGTCTATCATCTCAATCTTAATTGTTGTTAAGTTTACATATACTAGTGGAAATTCAATCGTTAGATATTTCTATGATGCATGAGCATGCTTGTTTATGACTTTGCATAAGGTAAACCGTTCAACATTACCCTACAAATGGGAGGAGGATTGTTGGAACATTTGTAAGGGTAATGGGTTTGGATAAATCACATATGGGGGAATTAAAAGGAGTTGTAGGATTTAATTCCGGAAAACAAGAGAAAAGAGGGAGCAGGGCAGCTCGTGGGCCGCGAGCTGGGTCGCGGGCCGCGAGTCGCGACTTGGTTTCGCGAGTCGCGACTGGGCACTGTTATGTGACGCTTCATTTCACGATATGTCCGTTTATATCCGTTGAAGCGTTTTTGCTCGGTTATGCATGGTTATTACGTTGTTAATGGCTGGCTTTATTCTCTGAATTAAGGGCCGTATTAAGGAGCCTATTAAAGGTCCTTAATGAGGGCCCTTGCATGTGTGACTATAAAAGGAGGAGGTAATCTCCATCCTCAACACAACCTTCATTGCTTGCTTAAGAATTTCTGATTAACTTTCTTAAGTGTTCTTCATAAACACATCAAACACAAGTTCTTAAGGATTCTCTTCTAAGATCATAGAAGTGAATTGTTACTCCATTGTATCTCATTAGTTATTTCGTGTAACCCGGTGATCCTAGAGGGGCGAAATAAAACTAATAAGAAAGCGTAGTAACCGTGCCTTGGAGTGGTGATTATCCGGTTTCCTCTTGTCCCATTGTCTATTTACTAACAGTGAGCAAGGTTGTTGTGGTGGTGGCTGTGAGGAAGGTTGTGGTGGTGATTGGGAGGTGGTGGTGGCTGTGATGAAGGTTGCGGTGGTGATGGGGTGTAGTGAAGGACAATTGTAGTGGTGATGGGGTGGTCAAATATAGTCAATGGTGGTCTTGTTGTAGAGGAAAATGGGGGAATTCAAAACCGTTGGGGGGTGGGGAATCAATATAGAGGGATTAGGGGGTAAGTGAAACTGAATTTGGGGTAAAGGGAATGGAAAAAGGCACCAACCAAATAACATGTAAGGTTAACAAGAGTTTCTATTCCCTTTCCCTTTCTTGAAACCCCCCTATCCAAACGCCCCTTAAGCCTAAACCACGCTTTCTCCACTCGGCAAACACTTGCTAAGACTTGCTGAGTTGCTGCTCCTTGTTCCTGGCGCTTGACGACGACACTGCTCTGCATAGCAATTCCTTCCCCAATTCGTGTATACTTAGGTTTGATTCGAATTTCAATTCCTTTCTTTTGATTATAGTGTTTTGTTTCTTTTTCGAGTTGTTCTTATGATTATTGAATTGTGTGTTGTAGCATGCTTTAATTAATAATACATCAAAGTCTTCAACTAATCATCTTCATCATTATTATTTTTGTATTCTGCTTTCAATCGCCACTATTAGTCATTTGTTATAGTTAGGTATAAAATGTTTTGACATTATATTGTACAAAGCTTCTAACTTTGGCCTTTTCCCTTTCAATTTGCTGATTGAAAATTAAATGAATGGCAAATTAAAGAGCACACTTCAGATTATATACATAGTAGCAGTACGTACTAGATGTTTGTGAACGCATTACACGTGCTCGATCTCGACAATAATATGATCCATAATCCATAATCCATAATTTGGCTCTTTTATCCTCACCCATATACAATTCTAGTTTTTGAAAAGGTTTATTTTTCGGCGATTATATATGTTACTATTTGTATGGGGTCTACCTAGCAGACCTCCAGCTGGCAGCAACCTGCCACTCCACGTCAGAGCGCCTGGAACAGAGCAGACCTCCTCAGGCAGACCGCTCCGGACATAGCCTCTAGGCTGGAGTTTAATGAAGGCCTCGTTCCACCTTGGCCCACTTCCAAAGAGGCCTACTCACTTTACTAGGTCAGTTACAAGTCCATGTCTCATATAAATACCCATGCCCATGCATGGGTAAGGTACGTTCAATCAAACACTCACAAAATACTTGCACTTGATACTCGTTTTCTCTCTACTAGAGATCTTGTGCTCAATTTGGACTGACTTAGGCATCGGAGAGGCGATCCTCGGAACCACCCCCGAGGTTTCTCCTTGTTTTGCAGGTAACCACCACCACGAAGGACGTTTGGGAGCCACGATTCCACCTAGTACCCACCACCACATTCACTGTTGCTGTCTCGGACAGAAACAATTTGGCGCTAGAAGGAGGGGAAGAGTAGAAAAGCCCAATCTACAACTTCGCAATGGTGGTTCCAACCTCAGAAACGCTCGGTTCCGACAGTTCAGGAGGAGAAAGCAACTCTCCACTGAGAGAAACAAACACGAGATCAACAAGAAGGGGTAGTACTGCTACCACCAGATCAGGCAGGAGGGAAAACACCATCACCCCCCACCGTGAAACCAGGCAGACCCCACAGCCAAGCAGCCTAGTGGTCATGTCCACACCGGAGCAACTTCAAGCAGCCTTTCAAGTGCTGCAGTCTGCTCAACAGTTTATGCAAACTGTTGGAAGCCAACCTGCTCGAAAGAGAAAAAGAACTGGAACACACGATTCAGTTCGAAGGCACCTGCGGCTGTCATCTGAAGAGGAGACAGCCGCAGCAAACCCCTTATGCGGGTACAATATGACGAACATCACACCCACCCCGACGTCGGAGTATGGCCTATCTAGCCGCTCTGGACCCGGGTACATCAAGAGGGGCTGGCAGGAAGCAGAGTGGGATACTGAAATAATGCAGCAAGATCATCCCAGTATGTTCAAAGAACCGACACCCACAGGGTATACGGCAGGCTCAAGCCGGAGATCTGTCCACAGAGGAAATCCAAGGGGCGTGGCCCAGAATGTCCAGCCGCGACCCAGAACCAGGCACAACTCAGGAGCTGAAGAGGCCCTGTCTGCGCCTGGTGGCGGAACGGTCAGAAGGCATGTCAGCCTGAGATTAGGAACAATAACAGAGGAGGGCTCTGGCGATAATGGAGCCCCCACAGACCTCAGAGGACTCATAACCCATAGAGTCAACTCCAGACCCATTGTGGTCTCACCAGCAGAGGAGATTAGATCTCCTTCCAAGTCTCCCTTCACACCTGAAATCATTGCGGCCAGAGTGTCGAAAGCGAAGCTCTCATCCAATCTCAAGTTCGAAGGGGAGGGAGACCCAAAGGAGCATGTGGCAGCCTTTGAGACCCACATGGAACTAGGAAATTACAATGAGGCCACATGGTGCAGACACTTCCCTGCCACTCTGACAGGGATAGCACAAACCTGGTTCAGGACTATTCCCCAGGGAACAATTGCTAACTTTGATGAACTGAAGAAGAGATTCAAAGAGCATTTCGTTAGCGGAAGTAGGAGGAACAAATCCACACATGAGCTGCTATTGCTGAAGCAGACTCAGAATGAAAGCTTGCGGGATTTCATAGGGAGGTTCAACAAAGAGCTGGTGCACATCCCAGAGCTGGTGCACATCCCAGAGCTGGAGCAGAAGCTCGCTCTGCACGCTCTGAGGAACGCCCTACCCCACACCAGTAAATTCAGAGATGATCTTAAATGGGTCACCATGTAAGAACTCAGCGAGGCCCTGGCCCTGGCAGAAAAATACATAGCCGTCGAAGATTTCAACAAAGCATCGACACACGGAGCAGAAACAGGCAGAATGAGCACCAGTTCATGGGAGGCAGACTGAATTTTAGAGGCCCCAGGCCCCATCAGAGCAGAGGGAGAGAAAAACAAAAAGAAGCAGAGAGAGAAGCATACCGGCTGAAGGCCCAAGAGAAATATAACAACTATAGCAACCTCAGCGCGCCAAGGGCTGAGATCTTTCTGACCCACAGAGATGACAACATGTGGCACAGACCACCACCCACCAAGAAGAGAAGCCTAGGCTCAAACATGGCAGAGTTCTGCGCTTTCCATGAGGCGCCGGGCCACAATACAGAAGACTGCATAAGCCTGAAAAACGATCTGGAAAGCCTGATCAGACGAGGCTACTTCAAAGAGTACCTCGCCTGGAATCAGGGGATCAAGGAGAAGGAGCAACAGAGCGTTGGGCAGACATTGCAGGACAAGCGAACAGAGATCAAGGAAGGGAAAAAGAAGACGGTATACGTCATATTTGGCAGTTCTAGCTCGATAGGGGGAGAGAGGGCTCATCTAAGGCAACTCACCCACCCCAACCTCTACTCCATCAACCAGGCAGAGCTGAGCCCAGATTTACCAAACATGACCTTCACAGCAGAAGACTGCAAAGGCATCAGTTTCCCGCACTCTGACCCTCTTGTGGTCACTCTGGAGATTAGCAGGATAGATGTGCGAAGAATACTGGTAGATGGCGGGAGCGCCGTGAATATCCCTTATAAGGATACCTTCGATAAAATGGAGCTAGATCGTTCAATGCTGAAGCAAGGAGGAACTCCAATCGTCGGATTCACGAGGAATTCCATCATCCCAGAGGGGAAAATACACCTGACAGTGACCACAGAGGGGCAGAACGGAGTGAAGAGAGCAGTAGTACAAGAGTTTCTGGTGGTAGACCTCCCGTCACCATACAATGCTCTGATGGGAAGGAAGTTCATCGAGGCAGTACAGGGAATCCCGTCAACCCATCATCAGACCATGCTTTTCTTAAGCAGTACTGGAGAAGTGGGCAGACTGAAGGGAGACCAGAGAGCAGCTAGGTCATGCAATCTGACCGCCCTAAAGAAGGATAAAAGACCTCCTCCTCCTGACCACTCTGGGTCCAGGAGAAAGAGGAGAAAGGAAAAGAAAGAGGGAAAGAAGAAAGAGGCCGAAGAAGCCAAGAAGGACCAGGCTGAAGAAGCCGGGAAAGAAAGAAAGGAAGGAAAGGCCAAAGAGGCCAAGCAAAGAGAGGAAGAGTGTGCTGCTATCAGTGAGGCCGATGCTCGGCCAGAAGCAGAGCAGGAGGCAAATAAGCCTGAACCGAGGGAAGAGACCGAAGAGGTACTCTTAGGACCGGAAGAAGGCAGGGCAGTCAGGATAGGCAAAGACCTGGATCCTGAAACCAGAGTCAACCTAATCAGTCTGCTGAAGGAGAATGCAGATGTGTTCGCTTTCTCGGCAGCTGAGATGCCTGGGGTGGACCCAGCCACCATCAACCACAAGTTAAACACCGCTGCAGGATACAGACCTGTGAAGTAGAAGAGGAGGAACTACTCTGCGGAGAAAAATAAAGCCATCGAGGAAGAAGTTCAGAAGCTGCTTGAGGCAGGGTTCATAGAGCCCTGCAAATATCCAGAAAGGTTGGCCAATGTGGTAATGGTTAAGAAGACGAACGAGAGCTGGAGGATGTGCGTTGACTTCACAGACCTCAATAAAGCCTGCCCCAAGGACTGCTATCCCTTGCCAAGAATCGACCAGCTGGTAGACTCTACCAGTGGGCACGCTCTGCTCAGCTTCATGGACGCGTTCAGCGGATACCATCAGATCTTCATGGACCCTACAGACAAGGAGAAGACGGCATTCATCACCCCTATCGGGGTATTCTGCTATGTCATGATGCCCTTCGGGCTGAAGAACGCAGGCGCCACCTATCAAAGGCCGATGGATCAGGTCTTTGCCGGTCAAAGGGGAAGGAATTTGGAGGTGTACGTTGATGACGTCATCACCAAGAGCAAAACTGAGATTGACCATATAGCAGACCTAAAGGAGACCTTCGCCAACCTCCGCAAACACAGCATGAAACTGAATCCTAAAAAATGCGTGTTTGGAGTACGGTCAGGGAAATTCCTGGGCTATCTGGTCAGCGAAAGGGGGATCGACGCGAATCCCGACAAAGTAAAGCAGCTATGGATCTGCCAGAGCCTAAAAGCATTAGAGACATCCAGAGGCTGACAGGCAGAATGACAGCCCTGTCCAGATTCATAGCTCAGTCTGCGGAGAAAGCTCTCCCATTCTTCAAAATATTGAAGGGGAACAATGAGTTCAGGTGGGAAGCAGAGCAGAAGGAGGCATTCCAGAAGTTGAAGTCACACCTCTCTGGCCTGCCAACACTGGCCAGACCCAAGACAGGGGAAGCTCTCTTCCTATACATTGCCGTTACAGCGGCAACTGTGAGTGCAGTCCTGCTGAAGGAAGAGAACAAGAAGCAGCAGCCGGTATATTTTGTAAGCCACACCCTCACAGGTGCAGAAACACGCTACTCATTGATAGAGAGGGCAGCCTACGCAGTAGTGCTGGCCACCAGAAAGCTGAGGCCATATTTTGACGCACATCCCGTCACTGTGCTGACAAATATGCCTCTGGAAAAGGCAATGGAGAAGGTAGACAAATCAGGGAGAATCATGAACTGGGCCCTGGAGCTGACAGGGTTCGGTATCAAATTCGCCCCACGAACCGCCATAAAAGCACAAGCTCTAGCTGACTTCCTAGCAGAGTGTGCCTATCAGGAATCAGTAGGAGAGCCCAGAGCCTGGGAAGTCTTTAAAGATGGGTCTGCAACCATCAACGGCTCTGGGGCAGGCGTGGTCATCAGAACCCCAGAGGGAAAAATCATTGAATATGCCTTGAAGTTCATGTTTTCGGCAACCAATAATGAATCAGAGTACGAAGCGGCCATCGCTGGATTGCAGCTCTGCCAGACCCTGGAAGCCAAGCACGTTCACCTCAAAATTGACTCTCAGTTGGTAACCAACCAAGTCAAGGGGGAGTATGAGGCCAAGGAGCCGACGATGCAGAGCTACCTAGCCAGGGTAAGGTCTCTGATTTCAAACTTTGAAACTTTTAGAATTGAACAAGTGCCTAGAGCACAGAACGCACAAGCAGATGCCCTGTCCAAATTGGGAAGCAGCAGTCTGCAAGAGCTGAACAGGTCTGTTCTGGTGGAAGTCAGACCCACCAGTGCAATCTGCGAGGATGCAGAGCGAGTTTTGGAACTGGAAGATATGCCAAAGTTGATCAAGGAGATCGCTGAGTATAAACAGACTGGCAAATTACCAGAAGGGAAAATGAAAGCAAGAAAACTCAAGCTGACAGCATGCAGATACTGCCTGATCGGGGACGAGCTATACAGGAAGTCTTTTTCTCTGCCCCTACTCAAATGCGTAGGGCAGAGAGATGCTGACTACATATTGAGGGAGATTCATGAGGGACTCTGCGGACACCATATCGGACTAAGAGCTCTGGCCCATAAAGCTCTCAGAGCCGGTTATTTTTGGCCCACAATGAAAGCTGACTCTGAAGCTCTGGTGAAAAAATGCGACAGCTGCCAGAGGTTTGCGCCGAACATCAAGCTGCCCGCAAACGACCTCATGCCAATCTACAACCCTATCCCATTCGCCCAATGGGGGCTAGACATCCTGGGACCCTTCACAACGGCCCAATATCAGAAGAGATGGTTAATTGTGGGGGTAGATTACTTCACTAAGTGGATAGAGGCAGAAGCCCTATCCACCATCACAGAAGCAGCCGTCAGAAAATTTTTGTGGCAGAACATCATCACCAGATACGGGATTCCGAAGGCTTTCGTCTTCGACCACGGGAGACAGTTTGACAACATGCCCCTATCAGGGTGGTTGGAGTAGTTTGGGATCAAATATGCCCTATCTTAAGTCTTCAACCCTCAGTGCAATGGTCAAGCCGAAGCCGCTAACAAGCAGATCCTGATAGGCCTACAGAAGAAGCTGGAGGAGCAAAAAAGCAAGTGGCTAGAGGAGCTGCCTAACACTCTGTGGTCGATCAGAACCACAGTCAAAGAATCAACTGGGCAGACCCCTTTCCACCTGGTATATGGTTCTGAAGCTGTCATGCCTGTTGAGATCGGGTCCGAGAGTCTGAGGATCAGCCTATTTGAGCCAGTTCTGAACGACGAAGCCCTGAGGACAAATCTAGATCTGCTGGATGAATACAGAAACGAAGCTAGGTTCAGAATGGAAGCTTACAAAGCCAGAGTCAGCAGATACTATAACCGGAAAGTGAGGGCTAGGCCTCTGGAGGGAGGGATCTGGTACTCAGAAATGCAGCAGCTGTGCAAAAAGACAAAATACACGGAAAGCTGTCGGCTAAGTGGGAGGGACCCTACCAGGTTAGTGAAGAGCTACACCCCGGAACCTACAGACTGAAAAGAATGGATGGAAGTGAACTGAAAAGCAACTGGAACGCCCGAATATTGAAAAAATACTTCGTGTAACCCAGATTGTATCAAAACGCCCATGAATGAAAGGCCTTTGAGCCACCCTTTGTCCACCACTCTCCATTTCGCATTAAACCCCCGTTCCCTTATCAATTCTTTATGAAAAACAAAATGCCAAAATCAGATAGACCCTTAGCAGACTGAGAAAAAATACCACAGTCTGGCAAAAGAAAACAGGGTCTGAGTCAGACTGAAGGCTGAAGAGGCTCTTCAGACACAAGTAAACTATATAATGAAGAAGGGGAGCCGGCCAAAAGGTTAACTCTGTCCAGAGCCCCCGAGGCCCGCAGAGTGATCGGATGCCGGCTCGACTTACCGATGTCATAGACCTCTACCTCTAACCCTGCAGGGCCGAAGGCCCAAAAAGCAGCAAGGATAAGTCATAGACACCTAAGGTTAATGGGGACGCCAGAGTTCCTAAGAACCAAAACGTACCCCGACACGAAAAAGATGGCAGAAGGAGCTAAAGGGTGAACCCCAAAACTCCCAGAATCATCGTGACTTAGGGCGTCAAAATACCTCCTTTGCTCTGCTATTGTTCAATCCTTGTCATGCATAAGGCAGAGCAGAAGAGTAAAGGGCCCCTAAAATCCCACCTCTGAGCAAATCTCACCGGCCACCAAGCCAAGTAAATGACAACGCCCAGATATATTGCTTGATGGCACAGCAGACTCATTATCAGAGCAGAACGCAAGTACTTAGCAGAAATAACAAAACTTGGTATGCATCAAATAGAAAGCACAAAAGTCAACAGAGGAACGCAACTCGCATTGCAGGAAAAATTATTGAATCTTACATAAGAAGATCTGGCTATAAGCCAAATCAGAGTGCTACATAGTACTACAACAACGGCGGCTACCTAATCAAAAGAAGGGAGCAAATACAGATGAAAAGGAAATGTTTGACTATTTAGTTACAAATATTACAAGATAAGTCAATTAGGATATCATCGGAGGGCAAAAACGGAGGACTGCAATCAGTTCAGCACAGGCTCCCAGCTCACCTACCTCAGCAGCTCAAACAGGAGTCACAAGAAGACTGAGGCGAAGCATGAGATAGCCGCCCGAGTTCCTATTGCTTAGGAACGGAGCTGCCATCCTTTGCAGAGCTCCCATCAGCTTGCTGCTCTGAAGACTCTCCCTCTGAAGGCAGAGAATAGAGCCACTCCAGATCTCTGAGCTCCTGAGTCACCGGAGGTCGCATATGCACCTGACTGGCGTAGGCATCCTCAAAGGCATCCTAGTTGAAAGAGGGCTGCAAATGCCAGAGAACCCTGCGGACCGCAACTTTACAGTCCTCCCAGTACTTGTTCCCGAACGCCTCCTCCATCTGCGCAGCCCGGGCAGCCTCCTCCGCCAGCGGCTGAGTCTCTTTCTGCTTTAGGGCCACCTCAGCCTCCCTAGCCTGCTGAGCCTCCCTCTCATAAAGCAACTTGGAGAACTCTGCCCCTAGCTCCTCCTCCTTCTGTCTCAGAGCTGCCTCAGCCTCCTTGGCTTGCAGAGCCAATTTAGCAGAGCAGCCTTCATGATCAGCCCGTATAGCAGAGAGCTGACCCCTGAGCTGCTCCTGCTCCTTCAACGCTGCCTGCAGCCGGGCCTAGGAGGTCTTCAGCTTAGTCTCCACTGTCGAAGCGCGAGACAACGCCTCACTAAGCTGGGAAGAGAGCTGGGAATGCTCAGCCGCGATAGCCTCTGACCCTCCATGCGTTGGTTGACGGTCCGCCTACCTGAGCCTTAAGCTGCTGCAGTTCAGGGAGATCTGCCTCATGTCTACCCAACCCTACAGCATGGCAGAACTCCTCAATGAAGGCGCCGGCCCGCGCAGCCTGTAATCAAGGAAAAAGCAGATCAAAAAGAAAACTTAATGTCATAAACAAATGACTGTAAAAAGGACAGACAACTCACCAGAGGGACATCTTGAACAGCATAGTCCGGTGAGAAGCGACTTGCCAGAAGCTTCAACCACTCACTGGGATCAGGGAAGGTCACGGACATCTGCTCCCGCCCCTGAGCCTCGTGCTGGTCGTCCGCCGATTCCCTCTGCAGAGAACCTGAGCCAAAAGAAAGTCCAGTCAGTTCCACAGAAGGGAAAAGGCCGGAGCTAAGACCAGGTAAGGGGTACACACCTTTGGGGGCCACGTCGTCCTCAACAACTACGATCCGAGGGGAGTCAGCAGGGAGACGAGTCTTCTTCTGAGGAGGAGCTCTTTCCTCACTCTGCCTCTCTGCTGGCCTCTTCTGGGAATGAGAAGAGACCTCAGGCTCAGCCACAGTCTGCTGAGCACCCTCTGCAGGGGGTTTAAGCTGGCCCGCAGTGGGAGCGGAGGTCTGAAGAGCCGCAGCAGACTGCACCTTCCTAGCCCTCAATTGCTGCTGAAGAAAACAAAAGGGAAAAAATGTCGTCAGCAAAGTAAGGCACAGAACGAATTGACTCTACAAGAGGGAAGAGAGGAAAAGGAAACACTAACCACACGCGCCAGATCCTCGGGGGTAGGGGCAAGGACCTGCTTAAAGCCTCTGGGAGGAGGAGGAGCAGCCTTCCTACCAGGAGGAGTAGGCCTCTGGACAGGAGGAGTAGACTTCTGAACAGAGGGAGACACGACAGTCTCCACCACTGGGGCGGAAGCCAAGCTCTGCTGCTCCACCCTCTCATGATGGAGAGGCTCCACCACCTCCCGGTTAGTCTGAACAGGCGTAGGGACGGCCTGCCCAGCGGAACCTATCACATTAAAATAAAAACAGGGAAATCAAGAAGGTGCAGGTAAAAAGAAACCTATAAGAAATAGCAGTCTGGGTCTGAAGAAGACACCTACCTGACTGGCCCTCACTCTGATCCTCTGCAGACTGAGTCGTGACAGTCTTAGCAGCCTCCGCTCCCGTCCTGTCAAACTCTGTCATGGCTTGGTGAGACTCCTGACCAACCCCATCACGCTGAGCAGAACCACCCACTGGAGTAGGTTCTTTCTCCGTCCTGTCAAACTCTGTCGCCGCTTGGTCAGGCCCTCCCATGGGCACATCCTCCACCACAGGCGGTTCTGAAAGTAAACAGAGAAAATGAGAAGCGATTAGCAGAGTGCACACAAGCAGAAAGAATACATTGTGGTTCATCATAAGTAATACCTGGTTGCGCAGGAGGAAACTGTTGCAGGGGCTCAACAATCAGAACAGTCCCTTGCAGAGTGCTGGCCCCCTCTGTAGATTCATCATCATCATCTTATTCCGGCAGATGCGTTGCACGCCGGGAACGATGGATCTGCAGAGGAACAGCCGCCGCCTCCTCCTCGTCATCAGATTGAATCTCTGTGACAGTGGCAGAGGGGCCCCCTTGCGGCTGGGACGTCCCAGTAAACCTATCCACAAGTTCCGGGCGTTTGGTCCGGAGGGAAGGATGGTCCAAGGAGGTAGTGTTAATCTCCCTGATGAAATCAGGGACGGTGTAGGTCCCTGGGTCAGGTACCGGACGATACCTGCGACACACTGAAGACTGACTCAGACCCAGCTCCCAAGGAATGGCAGACCCCAGAGTCTCTGCAATATTAGAACATTCGTTAGCTACAGCAAGTCAGAATGCAGAAGGAAAATAATGGAAAGGGGCAGAACATGCCCGCCAGCTCAAAACCCACCCTTAATCACTTGGCGAACAAACTGTCTGCACGGAGATGCAGCACAGTACAAACAATGAATCACAGCAGAATGGAAAATGAGAAGCAGAGTTAAAGGCTGGCAGAGCGCTTACCAGTAGTATAGTCAGGGGACAGATGGCCTATCCTCAGGAAGGCATTCTGACACATCACATAGTGATGCGGTAACCAGTACTTGGGAAGAAACTGCTTCCCGGCAGTAACCTTGGATCTGGACTTGAAGTAGTAGTAAGCTACCCTCTCGTCCCAGTTCAGCACATTTGGGTCCAACTGCTTCTGGAAGTTAGGCTCCACAGGGCGCAGAGGGGCCTTAAATTGATAAGGGTGCCCCTCCTCCGTCGGTACCCTAACAAAGACAAAACTATCCCGCCAATCTTTCAGAATGAGATCAACGGGATAGACCGTCAGATGATTGGCCCGCACCGAGCCGGTGAAAAAGCTGTACTCCCCCCTGCCTCTTAAAGTAAAACAGGCATTGAAAGAGTTTCATGGTGAGGGGGAAGCCCAGAGCTTCACAAACCCACATAAACCCCAGAATCTTCTTCAGAGACTGGGGATTGACTTGGCAGAGAGCCATGTGATACCGGCAAAGAACCCACTCCAAAAACCAGTGGATGGGGAATCTAAGCCCGAACTCCAACTGCTTCATATAAACAGCAGTGTACCCCTCTAGTACATCTGCCAGGCTCTGACCCTCTCGGGGAAGCACTACCCAAGACCCGCGAAGCGGCTTGATCTCCGCAGCAATCTCAAGGTAGTATGCAGCATGCGCCCGTTTGAACGCTTCTGCAGATTTCTTCGCCAAATAAGGCTTACCCTTGCTGTCATAAAGGGCAAGACTTCGCATCTCATGGTCGCTGTACTTCCATTTGACTGCGGGCAGAGTGGGCTTAAACTTGTAGTTGGGAGGGAATCTGTTGGTTTCAGGACCCAACAACTCCTTACGAAGACCGTTCCAGGGGTCAAAGATCTCCCATTCCTCCGGAACCACCTCGTCCTTACACCGAGGCAGATCCAACTTTAAAAACGGGGACTGAGTGTCCATCGGGTAAGGCTCATCCGGCTCGGACGAAGAGGTAGATACCACACCCTTCCCACGGGAAGCAGCAGATTGAGAAGTAGACATTCTACACAACACAAGAAACAGACGACAGCACATCAGACTTGCAGTCACAACACAAGACAGTCTGGCACCTCAGACCTACAAACTGAGCTACCAGACTTGGGGGCAAGGATGTGTATGATATGTGAAGATCAGAAATAGCCAAGAAATAGGATATTTTCTTGCTTTTCTTACAAAAAGATACATGCAAAAGTCTGGCACCTCAGACCTACAGACTGAGCTACCAGACTAGGGGCAAGGATATGTATGGTATGTGAAGATCAGAAATAGCCAAGAAATAGGATATTTTCTTGCAAATAACGCAGACAAAACAATGAAGACACATCGCAGGCTTACAACCCATTGCTCCGTCAGGCTTTCGCCCATTGCGGAAAATTCCCCACTGCAAGTAAAGAGGATAACAGGGTAAACAAAGCAAACCCTAAAAATCTTAAATGTCAACAGTAGAGCAGAACTCAGCTGAAGAAGCAGAGCAGAGCCTACCAACCAGAGCAGAGTCCTGCTGAAGAAGCAGGGCAGAGCCTATCATTCAGAGCGGCAGAACGGAAACGAAACAATACCAAACAGATCTATGAAACAAAAAAATAAACAATCGCATCTGAAGACCAAAGGAAAAAAAACCCTAACCCCAAAAACACAGGCAAATAAGTGCGTACAGAAGGAAAAAGGGGGAGAATTCCATAAACACAGAGAAGATCACATCAAAACCATCCAAGAAGGAAAAAACCAAAAGTAGATCTGGGAAAAAGAGTTTACCTAGATGGAGAACGGAAGACGCCAAGGAAGAGAAGACGAAAGCCACAAACGCAACAATATCAAATATCAAGTTAAGCTCCAAACGCAGACAAATCCCAGGATAATCGAGAGAAATCACTCGAAAATGGCTAGGGCGAAAAGAAATTCTTGAAGAACAACAAGAAAGTTTGAAAGCAAAGAGTTCGAAGGAAAGGAAGCTGAAAAGTTTCACAAAAGGTCGATTCAGCCTTTAAATAGGCATAATTCGTCCACTCAGCACCAACTTATCATCATTACATTCCTTGGGAACCCAAAGAGTCACATCAATTCAATTCAATTCAAAATGAATTAATGACCCTTGCTCAACACCCCAACCAAATGGGCGGGAAAAATGGAAGCATTCTGGAGTTTGTGAAGAGCAACTCACAGACAGCCACGTATCATTCTGTGAAGAGCAGAACGCCAGACCAAAAACAAATACACCCAGCATATTGCAATCTGCAAATATTGGGTCCGGGGGGCAAATTGTATGGGGTCTACCTAGCAGACCTCCAGCTGGCAGCAACCTGCCACTCCACGTCAGAGCGCCTGGAGCAGAGCAGACCTCCTCAGGCAGACCGCTCCGGACATAGCCTCTAGGCTGGAGTTTAATGAAGGCCTCGTTCCACCTTGGCCCACTTCCAAAGAGACCCACTCACTTTACTAGGTCAGTTACAAGTCCATGTCTCATATAAATACACATGCCCATGCATGGGTAAGGTACGTTCAATCAAACACTCACAAAATACTTGCACTTAATACTCATTTTCTCTCTACTAGAGATCTTGTGCTCAATTTGGACTGACTTAGGCATCGGAGAGGCGATCCTCGGAACCACCCCCGAGGTTTCTCCTTGTTTTGCAGGTAACCACCACCACGAAGGACGTTTGGGAGCCACGATTCCACCGAGTACCCCCCACCACATTCACTGTTGTTGTCTCGGACAGAAACACTATTAACTTTCCCTTATAGGCTTGAGATTGATATACATACAAATGGGTCGATTATAATAAAGGGGCTGTTGTTCATTTATTTATATTGATTGATTCACATCTACCCATACATACCATACCCCAAATTATTTTGGGGTTGGGTGGTTGTTTAATTTGTTGTTGTAGTAGTATGGGGAATTGATTCGAATTGTGAATTTGTGATAGATTGATAAAGAATGTATTGTATATGTTTACTAAGAATTGAAGGAGAATATGCATGCTAGTATTATCATAATAATAATTATTATTATATGTCTCTTTTTGTGGATTCAAAATATACTCTTGGTCAAATGTATGAATAGAGTTTGATAGCCTTTATTTCGATGCCGCAGATGTCGGTAGAACCCTCACAGATGACATCCCTCCTCAGGAGGAAAAGAACTTCACCATTCCTCTTTTGGAATTCCATGGTTATGTAAGAGGCTCAATTCTAGTACTGTAAATGTTTTTTATTATTCTTTTCTACTGTCTGCATTAGTAATGTAACATACATTACATATTAGACATACTATATATATATGTCTTTCTTTCAATAATTTTCTGTTCTCATGCATGCTCTACCTTAATATATTTCCTGATTTGTGTAATGAATGTATGTGTTGTACGTACAGCTGAATCGCCACAACTATCTTGCTCTATATCCCTTGAAGCACAACACCCGGAATGGTGTGCAAATCATTCAGCCACGAACTATACAAACTCAGACTGGGTGTGCCTTTGCTGCTATAGCGAGGCAGATTGAGTTGCAGCTCAGGATTGTTTATTCGGAGGCTAAGGTTCCAATATCTTTACATGAGGATCAGGGCATATGCTATATAGATCACAGGAAGTGAGAATAAGAGTTGAGGCAAAGCAATCCATCTTCTCACCCATCGAGTAGATGGAACGTACATGAACTATTGGAATGTGCTAAGAAAGACGGTGTTCCTCTATACAACGGGGATATACATCGTATTCAGTTTTTCATGAAATTCAAGGTAAGCCAACTCAAGGTACGCCTTTGGATTTGAGCTTGTTGAAAAAACTTCTTGCTGAATCCCCTATTGTGAGCGTGTTTCCTCACACGGATGATTTTCCCGTGAACGGGGAATGTGTTTACGAGGGTAGGTTAGCAAGGCACAAGGAGGAAATGGTAGACCCTAAGGGGGTGAAGTCAACAGTTACTATAACACATGCGGTGTTCTTCTTGACATTGCTGAGTTTCAAGGCCGTACTTACGTCGCGTATCAGAATTATATGGCGATTCTAATATGAGCATGTGTCCTCACAGTGTCTCCTGACTTATTCTTTTCGACACGTTGGTTCAGGTGTGTTACGGGCTTTCCTTGCCCCCGTACACCCTCCCCATATTCTGTAGTCGGCAAGGCAGCGAAAGCAATTTTCGAGTGACTTCAACAAGCTCTCGTCTTTGATCCAACAGCTCGAAACTGCTTATAATGATGGCAAGCGGTCGCTCCAAGAATTGAATATTATTGCCTTTGATAAAAATGACATTGAGTAAGCCCTGAAAACCCTCACTGATTCTTTTACAAAAGTGCAGCAATCTAATAGTATTATGGAGGAGCTTTCTTCTTTCATCTTGAAATGTGGTGATGTTATTGGAGCTTCAAGTTTCGCTTCTACCCCAATCCAGGAACTTGCTCGTAATGCTTAGAATAGAGTTCAACTTCAAATAAAATTGATGTCCAACTTTAATTATCACAAAAACTTTTTCACTAGAAAATGAGACAAGCAAATGCAAATGAGAAGATCATAGGAGGATCTTCCATAGGGGCAAGGGCATGACCCCTAGTACAAACACGACAAAAATTTTTAGTTCAAGTTACGATTTTTGGTGTCTAGTCGAAATTCGGTCGTTTGGACTAAAACGGACCATCCTTAAAGTCTTTCGAGTTTTCATGTTTATATATTATACTCCCTCTGTCTCCCGAAGGATTTCCCATTTCCTTTGGGCACAAAGTTTAAGGAGTAAGTTTGATGTGGGGTCTAAATTTTCATTTTACAATGAAAAAGTAAGGTAGTAGGTATTTTTTAGAATTGTTTATTAAGAAATAGAGTGTGGGGGCAAGTACTTTTTGTAAGGATAGTATTATTAAAGTAGGTGGGTCATATCCAAATAAGGAAATGGGAAATGTAATTGGGACATACAAAAATGGAAAAATGGGAAATCCTTTGGGGGACGGAGGGAGTATCATGTTAATTTGCTTTACGTCGTATTAAATTCAATTTTTAATCGGGTCATATTGAGTAATGTAGAAATCTTATTCAAATCGAGTTTATGTCGATCAAATTTGGGTTTGATTTCGGTTTGGCTTAGTTTAGATTTCGGGTAAGAATCAGTTTGAGTTAATCTCTTTCGAGTTATTTAGATCTTTGGTCAATTTTGGATTGAGTTAGTTTTTAATCGGATTAGATTAATTTTGTCATTTACATTTTTATTCAAACTATCTGAATTATATATTCTAAAAAATGCGGCCCCCAAGAAAAAAAATTCAAGATACGCCACTGGAGAAGATAACTAAATGATATCGTAATATTATCTTACTTTGTTACCATGGTTAACATTATCTTTGTTTGTTATTTTCTACTTTTATGTGAAGTACTCCTTGATCAGTTATTATATCAATCAAAGCTTTGTACTTCATGATCGTGCTTTCAAAGGCTTAGGCCCAAAATCGTTTGAGTAGCTTTGTAAACTCTAATATTATGTAGATATAGAAGTTTCTTTTTTTATTTTTATAAAAGATATTATTCAAATGATAGTATTTCTTTCTTTAGTACTATATTAGAAAAAGAATTGGAAAATATATAATGTAACATTTTCGATTTAAATTAGTATATGTATATAGTATAGTATTAGATATATGGGTTACGTTATTAGCTAGATAGCTAATTTAATATAACATCTCATTTAAAAAAAAAACTCTTTCACAACTCTTCAACTCCAGAGGTTCTCAACTCGTTGGTAATATATATTCGCATGCAATAAGGTAACGCTACATTTATATTTCTCAATTATCGAGTCACAACTTCGAATGTTAATACCTTAAGTTTATACATTTATAGGGCGTATCCAGTGAGAAGGGGGGTTTAGGTGAGAAATGAGAAGAGTGAATCTCAGCCATCAGATTGGATATTGGACGGCTGAGATGAAATGAGGTCATTTTAGTCGCTATCATTGATGGCGACTTACACATAAATCACTATCAATGATAGCGATTTTACTGCCCTCCAGATTTCATCTCAGCCATCCATCATAGATTCAACGGCTCACACGCTCTCTTCTCATTTCTCACTTTAAATACCCCTTCTCATTGGATATATATATATATATATAGTAAGTGATACAAATCAAACAAAACTCAACATGACAATGTTTTTCCTTGTATAATCAAACACAAATAAAGTCAAAGATACTATG
Source organism: Patellifolia procumbens (assembly GCA_947645195.1). Lineage (NCBI taxonomy): Eukaryota > Viridiplantae > Streptophyta > Magnoliopsida > Caryophyllales > Amaranthaceae > Patellifolia > Patellifolia procumbens. The sequence continues at coordinate 153,310 of CANSGD010001494.1, read as the reverse complement.
TGAATAGTTATTACGGTCAAAATGTAGCTACTAAAATAAGACAAAGTAATAAACCTATGTGTGTCAACAATCAATGAGTACCAAAAACCTCTATGAATACTTCAATTCATTCTTTAGCGAAAATAAATTTATTTTTTGTTCACATTATTGTTAAGGAAAATTTGTCAGGAATAAGTCAACCTTTGCGTTGACCGCTTTTAACAAGTCTACCTTAATTTATTCCATTAACAAGTTAACCTTGTACACACTTTTGCTTTTAACAAGTTTTTTTACCTATGACCTGATAAACCGGTAAACCCACTTCTTAATTCCCCACTCCCCTTTGACTTATTGACTTTGAAGAAAAGTTCAAATTCAGTCCATCACCCCACACCTACACCACCACCCTCACCGGCACTCTACCACCGACACACACACCTACACCACCACCCACACTGGCACTCTACCCACGACACCCACACCTACAATACCACCCTCACTGACACTCTACCACCGACACCCACACCAAAATCAGTCCGTTACCCCACACACACACAATATCAAATGATCTTAACCCAATCAAAACAATAAACCATCATCAGTTCATTAATATTTTAATATTTCCCAACAAGAGAAATCAAAAACAATTTCAGCTACAGTAACATTATGAAGAACTTTACGAATAGAAGAAACCTGATTCTCCAACTCACCATCATCCATCTCTAATCCACTAAAATCATCCTCAACTTCATTACCATTACTACGATTATTATTATTATTATCCGTATAGTCGGAATCGAAATCAATCTCACCTTCCTCCAATTCTCCTTCTCTTTCACTGCCGAATAAAAATTTATGAATGCTTTGAAATTGTTTCATATTTTAGCTAAGGAGGTGTTTTTGATTCTATGGTTTTTTTTCTTATAACTGTTAGAAATCCATCCCCAGCCTCTTCAAAAACCCCATCACCAAAACCCCCACCATTCCCTTTATTACCCAGTACCACCATTCTAAAAATTAACCACCTATAAACCTTAATCCCTAAACCCTTCTAAAATTAACCACACCCCCAAATATAAATTCATCAAAACAAAAGATCAAATTTACAGGGATACTCATCAAAAACCCAATAAATGAAAAATCAAAAGTACAACTGATTTGCGTGTAGGACACAAGAATTAGGTTCTTTGCATTGCAGCCGGAGCATCAAAAACCCAGCCGGAGCATCACCTGATTTGCGTGTGAAGCATAAAAAACCCAGCATCAACTGATTTGCGTGTAGGACATCAAAAAACCAGCCGGAGCATCACCATTGTCGGAGCGTGGATGCGGGTGTTGGTGAGGTGAGGTGGTTGTTGGACGGAGATTTATGCAGGGTGTGGTCTGAGGTGCAGTGTGAGAGGAGGAGGGGAGGTTTTATTTTTGTTTTTGTTTTTCTTTTAATAATAAATTTAAATTTTAAGTTTGTCCAATAAAAAGAGTGACACGTGTCACTTTAACCTGCTAAAAAGGTTAACAAAAGGTGATAGCCGGTTTTGACTTGTTGAAAGCGGATGGTATTCAAGGTGAACTTGTTAATAGAATAAATTAAGGTAGACTTGTTAAAAGCGGTCATCGCAAAGATTGACTTATTCCTGACAAATTGAGGATGACCTTAAAAACCAACATTTTGTGACAAAAGACCTTTAAAAAAGTATGTAAGGAAGAACAAAAAGAAAAAAAAAGTATGTGAGGATGAACTTCCACTTTGGTTTTGGCCAACATTTTTAATGGGTTTTGGTTGACGAATCCCCTCACACTACATCTAACTCCGCCATCATCACCATCTTCTCACTCTTGTTATTCGTAAACCGCTTTTAAATTATTGGTCAAATCCTATTTTCAATGGCCAATTTCGGAAAATCTTCTGATGAAAATCTTTTCTCGCAATATTATTTTGTTTGTCATTACTCACAAAATTTTGTTTCAAGGTCTTTTCTCAAAATATGATAGTTTTTTAATGTCTTTTCTTTTTTGCTAAGTGAAAAAATTATATTAGAACCATAACAATTACAACCTAACTAAAAGGAGTGACAACCCTTCTAGGAAGGCTCCCCAAAACCTAATAGTTATACTCTCTTTAGCTCATCTAGCCAAGATAAGGATCTAATACACTCTTTGGAATGATAGATTACACCAATTCTCCTCCTAATATAGTTAATAGAAGTAGAAATACTAGGTACACAATCTTCCCATAAAACCTGATTTCTTGCCTGCCAAATCATGTAAATCACTGCAGCCACTGAAGCACACACTAACCATCTTTTAACTTTCTTCATTCTTCCTCTCCTATTAATCCAGATCAAGCATTGAGTAAGATTCACCCATCTTTTCTTTATCTGCATCCACTCCAACACTCCATCCCAAAGAGCTTTGCTATAGTTGCACTCAAACATCAAGCTGTCAATATGTTCAGCATGAATGCCGCAAATCAAGTAGGAATCATCAGTACAGACCCCAAATTTTTTCAATTTAACTCTGGTCATGAGTCTTTTATGAGCAGCCACCCATAATATGAATTTATGCTTAGGAAGAGACACTCTATTCCAAATAGAATTCACCCAAGCAACATTGATTCCATGGTTCAGGATTCTTTTATACAGCTTACCAATGTTATACTCATGCCCTGCATCAGGATTTCATCCTTCAATCTGAATTATTTCCTTCAGTTTACAGATGTGTTTCCAAACCCAGCTTACATGAACCCCAGGCTTGTAATCACACCAGCTAGTGTCTCTTATATACACACTATTAACCCATTTTACCCAAAGAGAATCTTTTTTCTGAGCAATATTCCAAATATGTTTCCCAACTGCCAGATTATTCCAGAGATTAATATCTCTAACCCCTAACCCTCCAAACTTCTTTGGACTGCAAACTCTATCCCAAGCAACATACCCAGCTTTCCTTTTCTGCTCATTCCCTTTCCACAAATAATCTCTACACACCTGATTGATTCTTTGGATCACAGCTTTAGGAAGAATGAACATTTGCATCCAATAATTACAAATGATCATCAATACATAATTTACCAAAATAAGTCTACCAGCAAAGGAGAGGTTCCTTGATTGCCAAGTTCTGATTCTCTGCACCATTTTCTCTATCAACTTTTCACAATCACTGGTTTTCAATTTCCTTGTGCTTATAGGAGCACCAAGATACTTGAAAGGCCAGGATCCTAACTTGAAACCAGATAATCTTCTAATTCTCTCAACATCTCTTGCATCCATACTAGCATGATACAACTCTGATTTGGTCTTGTTTGCAGCTAAACCTGAAGATTTTTCAAAAAGATCCAGCCCTTGTAACAACAGGTAAACACTCTTATACTCACCTTTGCTGAAAATCATCAGGTCATCAGCAAAGCATAAAGTATTTAACTGCAAATGTTTACATCTGGGGTGGAATCTAAACCTCAAGTTACTACTCTGTAGCTTCATGATTCTAGTTAAGTACTCCATACACATAACAAAGATGAAGGTGATGGAGATGGCGATAAACCTTGAGCCTCTATCTCTTTAGGGGACTTTGGTGCTGGCGATAATGGCTTTCCTGGGGGTTTTCCAGGTGGTTATTCTAGTGGTGGTTCAGGTGGCGGTTCTTTCGGTGATACCACCGACACTCACATAGGCGACTGATGCCCTTGTCATACTCCTTTCCCTCGCTACAATGAGGATATTGCCGAGTTCAACTTGGGAGAGGATTCTCATCTTTGTATGTACTCTCTCTCATTTATTGTTTTCTAGTATAGTTTTACTGCTTTCCTAGGCTAGTTTTACTGCTTTAAGAAAAAAATGCTGAAAAAACAAAAAAATATGATTGATCATGACTGGTTTGCTTGCCTCCATGTGCCCTTGTTGTGCCTTGATTGAAAATGATTTGACTTGGTTTTCTGGATAGCTGGGCATTTGTGATTTTGAGGCTATGATTTGATGTCTGATTGCTATGATTTCGAGCAAGTTTTGATTATTATAAGCTACATTGTGCTGCATACTTGAAATCGTTAGACTGTGAGGCCTTTTCTATTCTACTGGATTCATATTACTATCCAGTTTGTTTTTGGTGTGTTAGTTCCTCTTTAGTGGATTGATCTTGACTTTAACTCGTACTTCTCTGATGTCTGGTGACTTGCTACATTTGTTGTGATAGAGGCGTTCTTTTGTCTTATTCTTGAGCCCCAGAGTGAAATTTCATTATATTTTTATCCTCCTTAGCCCCACTGAGCCTAATGACTTATTTCATGCTACTGACCCTTATTACATGCCCATAGCCTTCATATATTTATTATTCCCAAGCCTAACTTGGGGGAGCATTTGTGTGGATTGAGTTTGAGATTAGTTTCTATGGTTTGCGTTGTTTGAGGAATAAAAGTGTAATATATATGGTTTCAAGTGTGTGAAAAATGAAAGAAAAATCAAGTTTTGAGTTGCGTGAATGTTGAATCGAAAAGAAAAGAAAAATAAATAGAGAAATCAAAGTTTCAAAGACAATAAAATTCCTTCATTCACGTTGTCTACAAAGAGAAAAATTATACTACATTGCTTGAAAATTGGGTTTGTTGTGAGTTTTCATTGTTTCATGAGAGTTGGGATACATCTTTTGGTTACTTGGTGTTGTTGGGAGTTGTTTCGGCCATCTTCGGCCTTGATATTAGTTACTTTTGCTCCCTCATGCTCGGTTTTTCCACCATATTTCCTAGAATTATTCCCTACCCTTGCCTAAGCCCCATTACAACCCTAAAAAGTCCTCTTGAGCTTGTGTTTAAATGTTTATTGGATTGATTTTGAGTCAGTTTGTCAAAGTTAAATAGTATGTCTGCTAACTGAATCGACTATTAGGATGAGCGACATTTAACCTTCTTAAACACATGAGAGTGTGAGTGGGAAGGGACATTTATGGTTGGGTTGGTGAGTGTTCGGGCACATTCTTTACCTGCCCCAAAATTGAAGGAGTGACACCTTGTTGAGCACCTTTTCAGGATATGTATGCCATGTAGATGTTGCATTTGATGTTTTGCTTGGATGATTGGTAGTTGGATGGAGCAGAACAACTGATTTTGAATTTTTCCTGCTTGAACGATTCTTAGTCTTGAAAATATTTTGAGTTTTGAATGTTTTATTCTCTTGGGGTGAGGCAATTTATTCCATTGGTCATGATTTATTTGCTTAAGGACAAGCAAAGGTTTAACTTGGGGGAATTTGATATCATGTTATTTTGTATAGTTTTTCCCCCTACTTCTGAGCTAAATTGTGCTTAAAATTACGCTCTTACGAGCTATTTTATGCTAACTCCTCTATCTAGTTGTGCTTTGCGTGTGTTATGTTAAATTACAGGTTAGGCAGTTTTCTCCCCATTTTCTGCTATTTTGAGCATCAACATATGATAGGCGGAGTTATGAGGCAGATATGCTGAGTTGCGGAGCTCTCTAAGGCCACACTCCATAGGCTTAGAGACGGCCTAGGTTCGAAGTTTTGGCTCAAAGAGCCATAGAAGAGAAATTGCATGGCGCCCGACGCCACCGGGCTGAATCGCCCGATTCGGGCAAAATCAATGCAATGGGAAGACGTCAAAACGCCCGATCGGGCAACGTGACATCGGGCGGAATTAGTGCTGGTGGAAGATCGTCAAAACGCCCGATCGGGCGACCTTGCCCGATGTCATTGGGCTACCTTGCCCGATGTCATCGGGCGAAATTCTCTATGTGCCCAGTTGCCCTGATGTGCTTTCTGGCTGATTCTGAAGAAGACGTAAGATTCGCCAGATAGGGCGGATTTGCCCGGACCCATCGGGCGGTTTGTGAAATGCTGCCAGATGCCAGTTTTACAAGAAGTTTTTTGCCCGGTGCCATCGGGCGGTTTAGCCCGATCGGACGGATTTACTTTTTGGTTAAATGACGCGCGGTTTGTCGCCTGTTTTTAATCCCTTTTCTATTCTTTTTAGACTTGGTATAAATACAACACTTAGTTTATTTTGAGAGACATCTGATTTTCATTGTTATTCATTAAGCCCTAGTCTTAGAACTTTAGTTTTTCTCTCCATTGTTGAAGCTTGGATCATTGCTTTAGTTTTCAATATAGTTCGTATTTCAAACTCAATTTCGGTAATCTCTTTATTTTCGTTCGTTCTTATTTATTCATATTTAGATTGTTTGTGATTGATTATTGCTTTCATTGTCAATTATGAATCGTTACTTTGAATTAGTTTTGTCTTTCGTAGCCATGAGTGATTAGTTCCCTTTTCTAGGGTTTTAGGGAGGAAAAGCATGTTTATGCCATGATTGCTATTTGAATTGCTATAGTTTCTAGGTTTTGATTAGAGCGACTTTAATGTGATTTGTTCGTGAATTCATAATTTATGTTAGTGCCCAATTTCATGAGTTATGTCCAGCTAATAATTATTCGTACAGACCAGTCTTACTTTTAGAGGCTTAGAACACATTAGTGATTCTGATTATGTTTGTGACCATACTGCATATGTTGAATCATGAGCGTTGAGACTTGACCATATGCTTGACACTTGCTCTGATCGTTTGACTCTAAACTTAGGTGATATTAGTTATTTGAACCTCTTGAATGATATAAGCATGGTGGACCGAACTATTACCCTGGATTTTTAATTCATAGATAAATCTTCAGTTTAATCACGTTTTCCTTAGTTTAATTAGTAGTTCAGTCTTTCTTCCCTGATTTCATCTAAAGTAGTTATTTGATTCAATATTAACATAGAAAATCTGTCTCCCTGTCGATTCGACCCTACTTCCCTTAACTATTGTTGTTAGAGGACTTTAGGATTTATCTTTGATTTGGTGATACGACTTTAGCCTGTCATTATCCAATGCCTTGTTGTTGCTCCGATGGTGAGGAAGGGGGAGATGTAGGAGGTGGAAGATGGAGGTGGCTTTTCTGATATTATTTTTTCTTTTCTTTTCTGATTTTTATTTGGGTTAAATGATTAAAGTTGGTTAGGCTTGAAACTCGGGTTTGGGTTCTAGGATTGCTATGGACTTATATATGTACAAAATAATCAAAGTTATTTATTAATGTCAAATAATCTATATAATTAAAATAACTTAAAATTCAATCAAAATATATTCTATTAAGAAATCTTAATACCTACTGATTAAAATAACAAGGTCATATTTAAGTTAATAATCTTAATTATTCAATAATAAAATAAGGTTAAAAATCAGGGTATTACAATGTAAGCCAAAAAAACTTTTCCGAATTTGATAAAATTAATTCATGTAAATTGAGAAATTTATAGAGAAATTTTGTTCGAGTTTTATTAAGACTTTTATGTTACTTTGACATATTGTACATATTTCAAACCAAATGATGTTGAGTTGAGATTTAGTTGGATTGGGTAATTCCTCCTACTTTATGCCAATAAGAAAAGGTTTGTGTATTTTAGATTTAAAATATGGTTTTCAATTGATGTTAAGTTGAATTAGATAATTTCATCAACTTTGATGCCAAGTAGGCAAGTTTATTACTCCCTCCGTCCCATAAATGTCTATACACTTGCCTTTTTCCTCTGTTCCAGAAAGCTCTATACACTTCTATTTATGAACATGGTCCACTACTACTATATTCTTTTGACTTTTCGACCATGATCTAGTACTCTCTCACATCGAAATAGAATAATACCCCACTAACTCGTCTCACATCTACCTTTTTTAAAATACAATTGATAACCAAACAACAATTTATCATCAAAACACTACGTGTCTGATCAAGTGTATAGATTTTTTTGGGACAAGGGGAGTAATTTGAGTTTACAATATTGTCTAAGTTGGTATTTAAGTTGAGATGACGATTCCATTGACCCTTATATCACTTTGACTTTGTGGTTACTGTAATCCTTTGAATTCTTACGTAATAAAATGTTTGGTTTTGTTTTCAATAGGATTTTATGGTAATCTCATGTTTACAATTACTATGTGTCCATGTATATCCTATTGTTAAAAGGAGCTTGACTTTGTATTGTGCTGGGTACATAGTATTGTTTGAGATTTGATATGGACAACGGCGGAGCGAATGGAGGTGATTAAGGTTGGGTTAAGGTCGGTGTCCTTCATTTTCTTTGTTACTAATTAGGGTTAGGATGAGGATGTTCCCTCGCTTTTCTACGCTGCACATTTTTGGGTTTATGGTGGTGCTCATGCTATTTTTTCTTTTTGGGGATAAAAGATGAGGAGGAACTAGGAAGGAGTATCACTATGAGAGAGATCTTATCTATATATATATTAAAATAAAAAGCGTGAGCACAGATTGCTATCTGCCACGTGTCACTCTCCCTATTGTTTAGCAATATTTTATCAACGTTACTTTCATTAAAAAGTGCAAATTGTCCATGAGAAGGTTTGAACCCGCGACTTCGAGAATGGAAGACAAATGTTCTAACCATTGCGCCACTACATTATTGTTGCTTCTTTTATCAATACTAATAATGATATTATATTTCTTTAAAGAAAAACAATTATTAAGATTGCATTTATGAATAAAACCATAATTCATAACTTTTTACTAACATTTTCTTATACCAGATTTTAGTTGTATGAAAATACTAAAGAATAATACATATAAATCCTAGGGCATCGCCGGGGCCTAAATACTAGTTTGTTTTAAATAACATCTCCATGGAAGAAGATAACTTAGTATTCTTTCCCATAATTTGAACTTTTTAATGATTTGAATCTCTTTAAAAATCTGATAATTCTCTCGATTTTGTTATGGGGAAATAAGCTTTTTCACGCGTAAAAAGTAAAAAGGTACATAGAAAAATGTACAAAGTAAGGAAAAAGTGAAAAAAGGTAGAGAGAAGAAGATTAACCGTAAGAGAGATGTACAATAGTTAATTGGATAAACCTATCATAAAGGGAAAAGGGGAGAATTGTCCCTTTTAATTAAAAAATACCCTAATTAGAAAAATGTCCTTTAAGAATCATGAATTTGAATTATATAATATTTTCTTTATGGATGGTAAAATTATTATAATCACCTTATCAGATATGATCAGGAATTATGGAGTTAAAATACAGGTGTTTGAAGTGAGTCTGTGATTGGGGTATTAAATCTCAGTCAAAGTAAATTAACTTACTCTAAGCAATTTATGTGGTTTTATCTTAGTGAGAATTCTAAGAAAATAATGAAATTCATACAAACTATTATAATAATATAAGTCATAGTTTCAATGCACCGGACATAAGCCAGTTTTATTATTATCTTCAATTTCATTGAATTCCAACTCATCCATTATTCATTTAAATATGAAGACATATACCCTAAACTGATGAAAATTTATGTGCATTTTGCACGGGTATGAAACATAGTACTCTAATAATATATCATACAAATATCATCATATCTTTAATCTATCTTAGCATAGCTCTAACAACCTTGACACATACATACTCCGTAAAAGAAACAACAAGGAGATAAGAATTTATTATTATATTTCTTCTTTTTTCCCCTTCCTTTCATATCTTACATATGTATATATAACCAAATATATATAAGAGTTACTCTATTCAAACCATACTAACCAAGTAGTACTTGGTCTAGTGGAAAGGAGAGTACCCTTCCAACCTCAAGGTTGGGGGTTCAATCCCCACTAGGGGCACTTTAAAGGTAGGGATTTCCCTTATCCTTCCCCCTACTCTCAAGTGTCTGCCCCAATAGGACCCGAGCGGGGTCCAGGCCACTTCTTCTTATTAAAAAAAAATTCAAACCATACAAAAAAAAACTAAAATACACCAAATCTACCCATTCACACACATACATTGACACCAACACACATGTATCCATACATCTTAATATGCTACTTCATTCTCACCCATATATTGACACCTAGACACATCCATGTATCCCAATCTCAAAAGGATCGACCAAAAAAAGAAATAGATATATTTTATTGATTTATTTCTTACTTCGTTCCTTTCCTTTTCACATTTTTTAATACTAGTATGCTATATAAGGGTGTTCTCTTCCAGCAATCTTACAAAAAACAGATACGTCAAATAGTTATATCGAACAATAATTTAGAAGGTCTATCGAGAGACTAAACTAAGAAAAATGGAGAGCACAAGGGTAGTTTGTTTGATAATGTTGGTAGTCTCGTTATTGGCTGCTATAAATCCTCAACCCATCTTAGCTGTTGATAACCTTCCTTTAGCCTCACACAACATTTTTCAAGCAGTTGCACCAAACCATTGCGCAAAAGAAGGTGAAAGATGTAGTGCATTTCGCTGGTGTTGTGACAACTTTCATTGTGAAGCAGATCCAACTCCAGTTGGTTATGTTGGTATATGCAAGAGTAAGGCCTCCCATCATAATTGAGTTGAGGTTGTTCAAATATGAATTTTGAATAAAGTATTTCGCTCTTTTATTAGTTAGAACAAATAAAGGTGTAGTCCTGTTTTTTTTCTTCTAGTTTGTGACATGTTTTTGCAGCTTAAAAGTTGAGAATACATATACATATATATAAACTAGTTGTTGGAGTGCGTGCTAACGTATGCACCCTCCCAAAGTACGAAACATTAATTAGATAATGTGTGTTAGCTACATAATTCGCGTAAGGTTATTAGCTCAAAAAAAGTTACATGAGTTTATTTGTTTTGATTGAAAATTATTTTTTGTATTTGAAGTTGTAAATTGTAATACGCCTACACATAGTTAAAACATATTGACTATTGTTATTTGTAGTTTTTATAAATAAGACTTATATATCAAATTTTTGGCGATATAATTTCATTAATCATGAATAAAAATAAACTTTTATTAAAGCTACTTTTAGTTAGCACGTACAATTTCGAAAAATATATAGTCCACCTTTATTCCCTTTATTACTTTATTAGCCTTATATGCACACAATGTGTGCAAAAATTATATCATAGTAGTTTTGGTACTTTAAATCAGTTTTTTTTATGTTATTTATTTATTGAGGTTGGGTTAGTGGGTGAGTGGGTGGTGGGTAGTTATTTTTTGTGATGTAGTGGGATTGTGGGATGATTATAGGTGGTTTATTTATGTAATTTTTCTCATTAATTTTTTATTTATTTTTTATGATAAATTTTTTTCTTCTGTAAATTATTAATTAAACAACAAAGGGTAAATTAGGCAATACATTAAGTTTGGTGTCCCTCCCCTCTTCCCTTACAGTATAGAGATATACAACACAACCAATATTTGTGATCGGACTTTCATTATTAACTACTCGCAGCACATAGTAGCAAAAAGTTACAATAAGATAAGAATATGAATGCAATTTAAAATGGATTTTCTTCAGAAAACTCATCCCTTAAAATATTTATTATTTGTTTCATGTCTTCATTGTTGGCACAATATCTTTTTTAGCAGCTCAAAGAAGATTAAAAACACGTCTAGTCAACTTTCACCAAAATAGACAAAAAGTAAGGAATAATGCAATGAGAAATTCGCGTCACTAAGTTCTTATGAAAACTTCTGAGCTACAAGTTGTTATGAGACTGAAGCCTCCTAGTATCAGTCTTTCTTATTACTATACATGTCCATATTCTTTGGCGATACAAATGTAACTGCTTCAAGTACTCTCTATTCAAAATCAACAATCTAGGGGACAATTAAGTTAATGATGAAAAAGGTGATACATAAAAGAACCATTTTACCATGCTTGACCTTCTTTGTGGCTTTCATGGATTGAAGAAACATGTTGATAGTTTTATAAAATTGAGTCAACCAAAATACATAAAGAAAATATAGCAGCTCAGTGCGAAACTATGTGGAGTGCACTGCTACTGAAACATTTAGAAGCGAAGATAACAAGGAACAAATAGAGCATTTTCACTATCCAAAGTTCCAAACAACATAAATGAGAATCACGATTATCCTTGCTAGTGTGCATCACCTTTAAACCAACCAATACTCCTGTTATTATAGGCAATCAATCTTAAGGAAACTTTTACTTGTACACACATCTCTTACATTAGATAAAACATTTTCAGATGTCAAAAGAACTAAGTTTTGATTAGAGTTCTAATATCATTTAAGAGTCTACTGTCGTAGTAACCCTAACTATTTGTAGTAAACTATTGATGATAAAATCGACCCTAACAAAGAAGAATCAAGTGTCGATCAAGTTCAGGATTTGGAATCTATAAATAACAATAATCATATTAGGATTCAACCAACTCTTAGATTAGAGAACTACTCGAGCATAATTTAATTACGAAAATAAAAAAGAGAACAACAATTGAATATCATACTATAAAATAAGAAGAGAAGTAAAAATAAAGTAAATACTTGAATTAATGGACAAAAAGTGCAGTTTTCTATACATGGAAATCACCGAGTTTCTCTCTCTTAGCATGAGTTATAGCTAAACTCTTAAAGTATAAGTATGTTTCCTAAAGATTATAAAAACAGACTCTGAAAAGTCGTAAGATCTCCGCATCAACACAACTCAGCAAGGACGTGTCCGCAAGTAGGCACATGCTAGCATTCTGACTTGGAAAAACAGAGGTAACACGGTTGTGTGATGCATATAACTCTACTTCAAATGAAAGTAACTTTTGCTTCAGTGCTCTGCTTGACGCATGTAATATATCCCTATGAAGCTGTTGATGTTTACTTTCCAACCTAATTTTCTTTGCATCAAAGTCATGAGCACATCAAACTACATGGGGAAAAATGATGCAACATGTCTATAAACACCTTATATCTTCCTTGGTGCTTACATGTCTTTGACCTATGATATATGTATGAAATTCACCCATTTTACCCAAGACCTAATCAGAATGTTATGTGTGTATAATAGGATGGTAAATAATTGATTCGTAAATCATATACAATCGATTATATGGATTATATGGTGAAGTAGTGAACTTATATAATAATACTCCTATTTATTTAAAGGTACTTCATAATTCATGTAGTTGACCGCGTAGTTAACTTAATTTATTAGTCAATTTTCGGAAGCTCTTTCTACCATTTACGGATTGCAACCCAATTTTACGTTTAAAGTTCACCCTATTAACTTATATTTTTAGCGATTATAAACACCTTAGGTTTCTAATACTTAGGAACTCTTTGTCATTTTGTACAAGACTTCCCCATAACATTAACCTTTTATTTTCAAAAATAAAAATAAACAAGTTGAGAGAGAGATGAAAAGATTAAAAAGTGACCTAAAAATAGCAACAATAGGTTGATGATCTTTCACTTTGAGTACATTCCAAATTTGTCATCACGGACCACGACTTCAACAAAAGATCAGTGTACATATAAATCTTATGAAACCAATTTAATCGGTTTAATTTTTCGTCATCAAGACATAGGGGAAGTGGATAAGGAAGAACTCACTTGATTAGAATATTTCTCTCAAGAATTTTAGGTGTCAATTCCCATACCTCATTCGAGAAGAAAAGCTAAAAGTGGCATAAAATAATGTTATAATTTTAGGGAAAATTTGCACAAAACCACCTATTTTTCACTTATTTAGAAACTCCCACCTTTATGAATTTTTTTCCTAAATTACCATCTAAACTTTTCAAAATCTTTATAAACTCCCACCACTTAACAGATTTTGCCAAACTCCGTTAGTGGTGGGCCCACATCAGTTTCTTTTATTCATTTTTCCCTCCAACCTATTCATCTCCCTCTTACTCTAGCTTTCATTTTCCCTTCAAACTTCCCTTCCCCTCATTCTATCTTTCATGTTCACTGTAACAAGTTGCTATGTTTCTCATATTCAAATCAACAAAAAAAAATTATAATATGAGTTTTTTTTGGTTTTTTCCAAGGATTTCTAGGTATTTCTTGGTTTTTTGTGGGATTGTTTGGTTATTGATTTTCTTTTGATGAAGAACATGATAAAATGGAGGCTGAGGAAGAGAAAGAGGAGAAAGGGGAGAATTAGAGAAAGAGGAGGAATTGGAGAATAAGGATTTTAATACCTTCTCGAGAAGAATCAATCCAAGGTCCACCACTAATATTATCTTACAACCCCCCCCCCATCCAAGCTCTACCTTCACCGTCAATGGAGTTTCTCCTTCCTACTGAGCATTTTATTTCGCCGGCATATTCAAATTGGTTGCATTCCTATTTTCTCGCACCTAACATTTGGTCGACAAATTGGAGTGACCCAGCTCCACCACCAGCATTTACAGTGGGAGATTGGCAAGAAAACTGGGAGAAAGTGAGCCGGAAGAAGAAGAAGAAGAAGGTAAAGAAAACTAAGAAAGAGAAGGGAGAGAGATGAATGGGTGGGAGGGAAAATGAATAAAAAACTGATGTGAGCCCCTCCACTAACAGAGTTTGGCAAAATACGTTAAGTGGTGGGAGTTTATAAAGGTTTTGAAAACTTTAGGTGGAAATTTAGGAAAAAAAATTATAAAGGTGGAGTTTCTAAATAAGTTAAAAGTTTTGGTGGTTTTGTGCAAAATATCCTTGTATGGTCATATATGTTGTATACTTAGGTTAAAGTTGCCATATTGGTAATAGTAATGTTTATGTAAAATCTAACAATTACTTTCGGATTTCTATGTATTAATAGTTTTTTTTCATAATACTTGAAAACTGCAAACAAAAAATGATAACGAGTAGACTCCTAATTTACAACAACTAATTTAAACACTTTTCCTTCACAATTTGTTTGGCATAATATAAATGGATAAACTGTGTGAAGAAGAGAAAAGGAACAATTTTAGGATACCATCATAACGTGAAACAAAAACTAACTCCCCTCAAACCAGGAAAAAAAAAATAATTCTCCTAAAAAAAAAAAAAAGAAGCTAAGTCCCCTTAAAACAAAGAAAAAAAAGACAAAAAACGCCGTTGCCGGGGATCGAACCCGGGTCACCCGCGTGACAGGCGGGAATACTTACCACTATACTACAACGACCTTGTTGGTAGAAAGAGCTGATATTATGTCTATAATTATACATTATGCTTAGGAAATTGAACGAACAACATTATTCATCTGGAGATAGGCCCATTAAACCAAATTTTGAGAGAAAAATGGCAGTATCATCAACGATGACATGCATGCCTCACAGAGAATTAATGTCATCATCATATGAAAGCGTGATGAAAGGTGTTTCTACTTTCTACTCCACAAGTAGCGTTGGAGCTTATGATGGTTTTATCCAATAAATAGTTTATTGACAATTTATTAAAAGAGGCGGTCTAATTTTAACATAAAATCAGACCAACCAATTCTCGCATTCTATTAACAAACCCATTTTATCTTACTCTAATCCAATACTATTCCTAGATATTTAGCACCACCCTAGTTGTTCATTCTCTTCTCATTTCCTTATTTCAACTTTAGTCTCGAAATATAACAAACGATTCCTGGAAAAAACATATGACTTACCGAACGAATTAAACTAGTCACTAAATAATTTAACACTGAGTGTTGAATGAACTAAATAGGTCACAAAATGAATTAAATAGGTTACAAAATGGATTAAACTGGTTCCTATTTTTAGAAGACGGTTTGTTGATTTTCTCTTCTTATTAGGCCTATTGGACCGTTACCTAATATTATATTAAAAGTAAGCGGTCTCTTACAAGACCAACTGTAATACATTATAGACCAAATTAGAGTAACAATAGGCCAAGAAGAGTTCAGTTCCAAGTGCAGGGAGCTTAGGTTGGACTAACTGAAAGAGCTTAGCTTGAACTTACTGAAACTTGAGTTGTACATTCAGGCTCTCCTCAAGTCCTAATTTTACGAAACCAGTGAAATTTGAACTATGGGTGTAACAAAAGTTGACTAACTTGACGATAACGGAAGCTACTTATGTATGTTTTGGTTTTCACAGCGAATACTCTACATGGTTATTTCTGTGCAAGTTTTAATAAACACTTAAAAATGTGTTGTCACATTTTCTAACGATGCCCAAAAAGTCACATATGCTAATGTTCTCTTCGGTATGAAATTGCTGAAAATGATATATGAGAGTAAAATAAACTGAATAATGATATATAAGAGTAAAATGAACTGAACTGAAAATAAGGTGCGGAGAACAGGCAAGTTGAACAATGTAAGCCTTCCCAACTAAAGTAAACACTACAATAACCGGTGTGAAGAGTGGTAAATCTTATATACATTTATATATATATATATATATATATATATATATATATATATATATATATATATATATATATATATATATATATATATATAGACATAAGTATATATCATACATATGTCTTTTTAAAATTAATTCCAAAATACAATATCGGACAAAAAAACTATAATTTAATTAGTTTCGAACAAAAGTTACCCGCAAGTTATTACGTACACCTGGGAGCACAGAGCTATGTGCTTCCAAGGGAATTTTCGTGTAAATATAGTGAAATAAAGGGGAAAAATTGTAAACTATCGGCGACAACTCACGATCGACTGCCGGAGGATCGGGCGGTGGGTCGTCGCCGTCGCCTTCTCTCTCTTCTCTGCCCCTTTTCCTATCACCATTAACGAGATGAATCCAAACCAATCGACAAGCGGTCGAGTGAACAACAATTTCTCCGCCACCATCACCGTTGACCACCGCAATCGAAGCCGCGATTCGTCAATTTCTGGGCTATCTCGTTCGTTTCGAGTAAAAATCGTAATCCATGGCGACGTTCTATCAAAAACCCAGATCTAGAGTTAGTGGCGAATCCAGAAAATTGAGCTTGGGTATACACAACTATAGAAAACAATGCTAATATAACTTTATAATTTAGGGGGAGGGGATAACTGAACTTATTAAAAATCTTAAGTAACTTTATAAAATTTTGCACAATTAAAACAAGCAAAGTAAATTAACATAAAAGTTTTGACAAGAAACATAACTGATTGATCAATCTATCATAAGCCCACTAAAACTTATAATTTGACATCAAATAAAAATAAGACAAGTGATTGTGACGTGTGCAAGGATTCGAACGCAACTCACTAGGCAAAACTAAATGCACAACAACCAACTCAGCTGCAAGTAAGATTATTGATATTTTTAGTCACCTTTTTCTATTTGGGTAGACACTTGTCTATCCTTTGTTGAAGGTAGATCCACCTCTGTCTGGAGTCCCAGGTTATGGTCTACATCGAGGGTGCGAGGTTGAAAAACGAAGTGAGGTTGAGGGTGGTGAGAAGAAGGCAGTGGATAGTCCAAATGAGTATATATGGAAATGAGTATATGCTAATTGGAAATGAGTATATATGGAAATGAGTATATGCTAATTGGGAATGAGTATATGTTAAATGGAAATGAGTACATGGATTTCTCGGTTCCATATGTTAAATGGAAATGAGTATAATGTTTTAGGTGCTAAATTATAATTATTTTGATAAATCATACTCATTTAGAAAACTGATACTCATTTTAGAAATTTCTCTTAAATCTAACTCATACTCATTTGTCTAAGTCATACTCATTTGGAAAAACTCATAGAAAAACCCATACTCATTTGGCTTCATACTCATTTAGATAATTCGTACTCATTTGGAAATATTCATACTCATTTGGCTTCGTATTCATTTTGACCACTCATACTCATTTTGCTTCGTACTCATTTTGACCTACTCATACTCAGTTTGCTTCGTACTCATTTTGACCAACTCATACTCATTTTGCTTCGTACTCATTTTGACCAACTCATACTCATTTTGCTTCGTACTCATTTTGACCAACTCATACTCATTTGGTGTACATAGAGGTACGTACACCAAGGTGTACGTAGACGTAGAGGTACGTACACCAAGTTATACCTTTTACCTTATGAAAGTTACCCCATCTCTCCTAGATTACTCTTTGCACTTTCTTTTTTAAATTACTTTTACACTTCTATTTTGGACATGACCCACTATTTATAGTATATTCTTTTTACTTTTCAACCATGAGTTACCGTTTCTCACATTTAAATAAAATAATATCACACTAACTATTATTACATCTACCTTTCTATAAAATAACAATTGATAACCAAATAACAACTTATCATCTAGAATTACGTGCCGAAGTGAATGTTAAGAGTAATGTGGGACGGAGAGAGTAATTAGATTGATATTTACTATTATAAGAGACCACATGCATTCGACTACACATCCGAAATATATTGGCCACTTCTATTAATCACGTTATTAACAAGGCTATACCCTCATAGAGTCCTTTATATGACTTTTTTGTGAAAGTATTGCGTCAGATTGTTTGACCATTAGTTATGGTCAGACCAACCCAACCCAATACTAAAATTTATTCCAGTTAGCTCTACTTTCCTTTCAGTTAGCTCTGTTTTGGTTTCAGTTAGCTCTGTTTTGAGTTCAGTTGGCTTTGTTTTTGTTTCATTTGGGTATTGTTTTGTTTCAGTTGGGTATTGTTTTGTTTCGGTTGGGTATTGTTTTATTTCAATTGGAACTATTTGTGTTTCAAATGGAAGCACTTGTGTTTCAGTTGGAACTACTTGAGTTTTAGTTGGAACCACTTGTGTTTCAATTGGAACCACTTGTGTTTTATTTGGAAGCACTTCAAGTTAATTGAAAAAATATTTTTTAGTTAATTGAGTAAGTCTTTCAGTTAAAAGAATTATTGTTTCAGTTAGTAGAAAATGTATTTTACTTAATTGAATAAGTCTCCGTTAACAAAATTAAAGCTAACTGAAATACAAATAGACCTAACTGAAATAAAACAATATCCAACTGAAACAAAACAATACTTCAATGAAACAAAACAAAGCTAATTGAAAGGAAAGTAGAGCTAACTGAAAGGAAAACAAAGGTAACTGAAAAGAAATGTGTGCCAACTGAAAATTACAAAAAGCAGTCTAATGTTATGGTCAAACGCGTCTAACATAATAGGTTCTCGACTTTTTTAAGCTCTCTCCGCTTCACCTTATTTTTATCGAATATAATTTATTTATTTTTTCCTAAAGTGAACTTATTCATAGTGAATTAGATATATGTATACGACTTAAATAAACTTATTTCAGTGAACTAAACTTAATTATATTAATTTCCTATTATTTTTCTTCTATGTAGTTACTAATATCTAGTAAAGTAGACATATTTTACTGATTACTATTGTTCAAGGTGAATTGAGAAAGACCTTCTTTAAGTCATCCAATTTAATACCTATACATCGATATTCCGTGCTTAAGAATTAAGATATACTCCCTTTGTCTCCAATTAATTGCTACATTTGTCTTAAAGGGAAGTGTCTCTTCAATTGCTACATTTTCTTGCAAATTTTGTAAACTTGAAATTACTTTTGCAGTGAACATTATTTATGGAAAGTTCCATTATATTGGAGGAAAAAAGTCGAAACCATTGAATTGAAGATGGGATTGAGATTTATAATTTCATTTTGTAAGAAATCCCTATGTTTATCATATGGGAACGAGATTATGAAGTCTGAATCATTTATCCCATATAGTGTCCCATTTTAATTTGTCCATAACTTGAATAAAATAATTTTTTAATTTATTTTGCACATGCTCTCTATTAATAAAGCCTCCTCAAAAACAAAAATATAGAAAATAAAAATCACTTAGTAAAATAAAGAGCAAAAATGAAATAAATCGTTTTTGCAATTTTTTTACTAGGTCTGTTCGGTAAAGTAGCTGTGAGCTTTTAGTGTTTAGCTTCAGCTCTTAATTTTTAGCTTTCAGCTGCGGGGATAGCTGTTAGTTTTCGACTGTAGAACTAGTTGCTTAAATAATTAGTGTTCGTTAAAAGTAG
The DNA here is from genome assembly GCA_947645195.1 of Patellifolia procumbens. Lineage (NCBI taxonomy): Eukaryota > Viridiplantae > Streptophyta > Magnoliopsida > Caryophyllales > Amaranthaceae > Patellifolia > Patellifolia procumbens. Next base: position 133,588 of record CANSGD010001494.1, on the reverse strand, counting down.
CTGTAGATAAACTTATAACTTATAATGCATTTGTAAAAAATAATAGCTTATGACAAAAGCTACTTAGAAAGCTACAAATATTAGTTTTGGACAAAAGCTACTCAATAGCTAAAAGCTACCTGAAAGCTAACTTGAAAATCTACATTGCCAACACTTATATATATTTTTAAAAGCTAAAAGCTACCTAAAAGCTACACAAAAGCTACTACAAAAGCTGCGCCGAACACGTCCTTAAGTGAAGTTATTTTTTTTAATTTTTTGTATTTTAGGAGGATTTACTACTAGTGAGTATGTACAAAATAAATTTAAAAGTTATTTTATTCAAGTTATAGTACAAAATAATAGAAAAAAGGATAACAAATGGGACACAATATGGGATAGATGATCCAGACTCGAGATTATGAGGAGGTTTGGGAGTGAGATTCAAAATAATGTCGGTATTATGGATGAGAATTAGAAACAATGATAAAATGACAAATTTGTCATTAATAAAAAGGAAGGAATGAAGGGTTTAGTAAGTGTGTTTTTATAACTTTGTTATTTTAACTTTTATTCCCAAAATCCCAACATAATCCTATCCTTTAAGGGCATGTTCTCCCCAGCTTATTTTCAGTTCAATTCAGTTCAATTCAATTCAGTTCAGTTCAGCTTTCGACATACTTTTACTCTCACATATCAGAATTCATTTAAGTTAAGTTCAATTCAGTTCAGTTCAATTCAATTCAATTCACTCCACTTCAGTTCAGTTCTGTTCAATTCTAAGACATGAGATTATTTTTATAAATTTCCATTCTACAATTCCCGCTAACAATCTCATTTCCTGATCCCAAACTCCATTCACACGTACCAAACGCCCCGTCAAAAAATGTCGGTAGACTTTTTTTTTTATATAACAAAAACTCATTTCTGGTGTATCAAAATTTGTGTTTCATGTGATCAGAAAATTGTAGAGAAGCATGGAAGAAGAAGAGACTTTCTCTTCATCCGAACATCAAACCCGGTGGACTTGGTAGGTTCATCTTCTATATTTACCTGCAAATTCATATCAATGAGATTAAAGTTTGAACCTTTTTGAACAATTTTCTAAATATTGTAAATTGTGGGCATTATTGAATTGAATTACAGTATTCAAGATGAACTCAGAAAGAGATTAATCACAGAAGATGAGTTTCCATGGGAACTGCCATCCTCCTATTCTACATCTTCATCTTCATCTTCATCTTCATCTTGTGTGGATGGAGAAAGAAAAGAGGTGTTGAAGTATGTGGGTGGGGTTGACATAAGCTTCTTGAAACAAGATCCTTCTGTTGCTTGTGGGTCCCTTGTTGTTTTGGAACTTCACTCTTTCAATGTTGTCTATGCTGATTTCTCTGTCACCAAGCTTACTATCCCCTATCTTCCTGGTTTCCTTGCTTTCAGAGAGGTTTCTACTTTCTTCTTTTAAATTTATTGCAACATTTGAAATTTTACGCTATTCGTACACCCCCTTTAACCCATATACCCATATCGCTGTTGTGATTTATCATACTGACGAATATAGTAGTCTATGTGTTATAACAAATTCTAAACGATAAAGAATAATAGAATGTTAAACAATAAATAGCGCACACAGATTTAACGCGGTTCACTAGCAGTGTGATAGCTACGTCCATGTATTTTGATTAGGGAGAGAACCGGGAGAGAACCAGAATACAGATGTGTTAGGCAACACTAATTACTGAATGATACCGCTAAGGCTTTAACTCTAAGGGTTTATATAAGTATGTATGGCAAAATATAGAGCTTGGTTATTTGAACCAACAAATAATTCAAGAGATATTCAACACTATGATATCTTATTAGATTTGTCTCGATACATACTTTTTAATTTTAAACTTTTCGTAACATTTCCTTAGGTGATTGATCGAAGATATTAATAGTAGTGTGAAACTCTACATATAGCAATTAATATGGAACTGGGAAGTATTTTACTTTCCCATGATAATAAGTTTATCAACATAGGTGATCCTTTAAGTTTTACTTGTTTGTAACATGTGTGCAATTGTTGGGTGTTCAGTGATTTTGTTAATGCTTAATTGTAGGCTCCTATTCTTCTGAACCTTTTGGAGAAGATGAAGAAAAATGCTCACCCATTCTATCCCCAGGTACTAGTTTACTTTAGTTCTTTGATGTTTGATTTTCCTAGTTAGTTTTGTTTAGTTTTTACTAATTTGTCTAACCAATTAATTTGGAAGGGGTGTGATTGAGAGGATGTATGGCAGAGATAACATTAATCTGGAGGACAAATATGGTTTTATGCCCAAAAAAGTGCTAGGAAAATTTTGCTGAACAATATAGCGAAATTCTCAAAGGATCTATAGTTGGTCACTGCTGATATGGAATACGAATATGATCGACTGTCTCAAGTAATTGTTTGGACGTGCTGTTGCTAAGAGACAAAGTGGTAGTTGTTTTGTTTGTTTATGTGAAACCTGAGTAGCTTAGGCTATTGTTACACCTAGTAATGAACTGTTGATTTTAAACACTTTGCTATTGCTGTTGAGTTATGCCAAAAATAAGTCTTATGGTAGGCATGAATGAGCCAATGCCCAAAATTGACCTACTACAATTCACTTCCCTCTCTCACTTCCCTTTCCTTGTCTATAGGCCGGCTTTATTTAGTAGATGGTGGAATACCTTGGTACCGGTTGTTATGCCAATAGTAGAGCTGTCAGCTAATTTTACTTTATATTTGAGAGGAAATGTGCAGCTAAGATGGTATGGAAGAACTTCTGTGTGCCGGGATATCCTTCTCTACACATAAGTTCTTGCAACTGGGGTCAAAATGCACCAGATTTGGTGACTGGTTCTTAAATTGCTTGTAGCTTGTGCTTTTGCTTAATCTTCATTAAAGATCTATGCTGATAGTCTCCAACCACCCAAAATTACAGCTTGCTAGCCCCATCTCTTCAAGTTCCCCTTTGGTCACGGACTCAATTTTGGCAAAAGAAAAAACTTGCATTCTTATAGTGCATTATTCCATGTGTTGTTCTATTGGATGTCCAAGGGCAGCATGGCGGTTACACAATGCCAATGAAGGCTTTCAGAGCGCCTGATCATCCCTTTTGAAAGGTTCCAGTTGTGCACTAAAATTCCAGGCTGTGTTCCTCCCCGTTACCAAAGCAGAAAGGTGGCTGTAGGAAGACTGCACGAGCAAGTACTTGGCCACCAGATACTAAACATTTTTTTCTGCCAAGTGTAGGTCAATGAGTGGGCAGCTTACAGTATGTCGAGGAAACTATAGGCTTTTGGTACTTCCATTCCCAAGAGTGTCTATCAATACCCTTATTACCCCCTTATGACTGCGGCCTTGTACAGATTTTCATGCCTTTTTAATTTTGACACCAATACCTCATCACTATGATATTATTGGCTCATCATTCGCAGCTAATCTCTCTCTTCTCTTCTTCTAAGTACACATTTAACTTGCCCATTGAGGGGGGTATGAGCCTCATCCAACCCTTATGGGTGTTAATAATTTGTTTCTGGCAGTTTTTTGTTTCAGTGATTGCCAATCTCCAAGATTTGCCTCGTTGTCAAGTGTCGTCGAATCATCTCATAATTAGTTAGACCTTCCCCTTTCAATACCTACCGGCTTAGCTGGTCATAGAGCCTATTTGGTCTTACATATATCAATCACCAACATTTATCTTGGCAAACAACAAGCATGCAGATTCTATAGTGCACACGGAAGTATGAAGAGGAAGCTGCCCACGGATCAATAATGAACATCACCCAGTGAACAATGAACAATTACCCAATGAACATCAGTTAGACAACACCCAATGAACATCACCCGATGAACATGAACAATTACCCAATGAACATCAGTTGGACATCACCCAATGAACATCACCCAATGAACAAACTCCATAATTGATTTGGCATGTTTTCACAAATTTTTAAAAATTTGAAAACGTCACCCAATGAACTTCAGTGTATGTTAAAAGAACACTAAGTGCACACACAAAGAACAATAAGTTAAATTAAAAGAACATCAGTTCGATTCTTAAATTTGACATGAAAATTTTCAAATTTCCAAAAATTGTAAAAATGTTCTTTTGATTTGATTTGATGTTGTTTTAATTGAAATAAATGTTCTTTTAACCGGATTTTCTGATGTTCATTGTTTTAAGGTTATATATTTCGAAATTCAAAAGTTTAAATCATATTTAAAAATTGTAAATGTTTTTTTTAATTTGATTAGATGTTCTTTTAAGTGAAATAGACGTTCTTTTAACTGTACTTAATGTACATTACTTTATGGTTATATATTTTGAAATTTTAAAAGTTTGAATCATATTTAAGATTTGGAAATGTTCTTTTGATTTAATTATATGTTCATTTGAATGAACTTAGTGTTCTTTTAACATAAACTGATGTTCATTGGTTGACATTTTCAAATTTTCATAATTTTGAAATTTTTATGTCAAATCAATTTTGGAGTTTTGTTTATTGAAGAAATGATTATTGTTCTTTGTGTGTGAACTTAGTGTTCTTTTAATACAAACTGATGTTCATTGGGTGACGTTCATTGAATGATGTGCAACTGATGTTCATTGGTGATGTTCATTGATGTTCATTGGGTGATGTTCATCTTGCGCATGGTGCTCACCATGAGTCCATGAGTTCGTGTGTAGCATCGACCAATTGAATAGATAGTAACTGTTTTAGTAAATCATGTAGTAAATGGATTTATAGAGGACTTGTGTCCCAAATCTTTTGTTCTTTCATCTAAGTATTTTCTTCTGGTCAATTTTCTATCCTATTAAGATCAAGCTATAGCATAGCTCTTCTGTTTTTGTTGTGTTGAACGATGTTCTATCTTATTGTAATTTCTGAAGTCTAGATTCATCATTGTTCTGGTGCTGTATCCTCCGTAAATGATGCTATGGCTAAATCCGTACTTTCTTGTCTTCCAAAAATAATTCCCACAATACTATCCGCCGTCCATGTAGGATCAAATTGGGGATTGTTATATTTTTTGGTGTAAAATAGAATAGCTTATATCATTAGTGGTTATTTTAATTAACTCCGCTTTATGCCATTAGGGGTTCTAATCAGATAACTGCTATTGCCTATTGGTATTAGTGGTTTTGCGTGACTTTCATGTTGGAGAGCTGGGCAGAGAGAGAGAGAGAGAGAGAGAGAGAGAGAGAGAGTGTTTTGGGATGCAAATTTAGTGGTTTTAATGCAAGAAAGCTATATATAGATCATTGTCTCTTAAGAGTTTTGGGATGGAAGATACTGATCCAGTTAAGGATTGGGTCCTACCTACCCCCTAAATTCATTGTGCTTTTTTGCTGTATTGATTTATACACTTTATTGACAGCTATTGATGGTTGATGGCAATGGATTGCTTCATCCTCGAGGTAGGTTTTTCTGGCTTACACAAGCAATTATTAAAAAGGCTGTTTTCTGTTTGAATGAGTATATTCTTCTGCACAGCAGCATCTGCATGCTCTAATACATCAGTCTGACCGTTGAGATTCTTGAGAAGAGGATCATGAATCATGATAAATAGGCCAGAACACAGGCGAAATAAGCATTATTAGTCTTGGCATGATCTTTGCAATATTCCTTGAATTTCCTTAAACATGAAAGCGCACTGATCTATGCCTGATTGTCCTTGGCACTCTATAGTGTCATGTTTGCTACACATACACATTGCTGGAATTGTTGTTGGCATTATGGCTAAGTTTCGTTTTTCTTGGCACTTAATTTAAATTGAAGTTCTTACCCATGATTGAGGATATGTCCAACCTTGAGATTTGGTTAATATTGACAAGACAGTGTCCTAAAAGTTGTCTTTGTTCTTACCGGGTTTGGAATTTATCAGTTCTATTTTCTATCTGTTATTCCATTGTGAATTTGTGAGAGACAACCACGGCCAGCTTTGCCTGTTTTGGTTCTTGTGACAATAGCAAGCCCTGGTTTTGATGCTTGTCAACAGTGGCGCATCGACGGGTGACGATTTTTTTTCACTGTCTAGAAAAGATTGTAGCTAGGTTGGGTTGTATGCAAGGCAACTTTATGGAATATAGATGATCACCATTTAGGGAAAGAGTAAATAAGCACATGACGCGATTTTCGAAAGAAAACATTAGCAAACTAACCAGCTGAGGGGTTGCTAGAGTATTTCAAGAGATGAGCTTGTGACGTGTGTGTGGTCTATATACGTGGGCTGTCATAATGATAGCTGGAGAATGGCTTTACTTCAATGTTTTTAGCCTTTTAATATTTGGGATAACAATATAAGATGAACTACTGCCTTCGAAAAATGGATAAAAGAAGGTTGGCTTACGAGACTTGTAAGATGATTCCGTTGGCACTTTCGTGGTGCCCTTGGAAGGAAAGAAACTAATGGAATTTCAAGGGTTTAGCTTTCACTCGTGAAGGTTTCAAGTTCCATTTTTAAGACTCTTGTATAGCTGGAGTCAAGTTTTAGTCTCTGAGCATCACTTGACTTTTCCATTAGCCCTCTTTTTGTAAATGGCGACAACCACTTCGTGTCTTCCTAATCTAATTCTGTGTTATCTATCAAAAGAAAAATAAGTAACAAGATGCAATAATTATTATTTTTTGTTTGTTTTGAGAAACAATACATGTTCTTTGCCAGAAGGTGGAACTTGGGACATAAGTGGCACGGATGAAAGGAAAGACTTAAATAATTGTATTTTCTGAAGCTTAGATAGTCCATTATCCTAATCAGGAAAGTATAAGATATTAAGGATTATTACTTTGGAAGGTGCTCTGTGTTTTTTTGCCGTTGTAGCTATCTCACAATGATGTAAAAGATATTGGCTCAAGCTGCAAGTATTATTGACTGTGTGGCTGTGTGCTTGTGTGTAATCTCCACTCTCAAGCTTTGAAATAGAAGTGGGTTTGTTAGCAGGGGAAAATTCTTTCCTTCATGCATTTTGATGTAGCTTTGCTGCTGAAAACTAGGACATTTATTCTCAATTCTTTACTCTCCAGGTTTTGGATTGGCTTGTCACCTTGGAGTTATGGCTGATCTGCCAACAATTGGAATAGGAAAAAATGTGAGTTCTGGTTGCATATGCCTATATGAATTAGTTGATTGAATTTGCTACTAGATATTTAAGCATCTTACACAAGCTCATTCTGCTATCTCTAATTTTCCCGACGGAATTTGAACACTTTCTGGCTTGCACTGTCCTATGGAAAAATTTCAACTTAAATATTTAGTGGCCTTTTGTTTAATGTGTTCTCATGCCAGTTTCTTGCAAAGGCTGTTCTTTCGTATGCTTACCTTTTGAAATAATGATATTACTAGTAAAGAGGTCATGTTACTTCCTTCTCATCATATATCAGTAATCTTGTGGAGTTCAAAGAAAATTTAATTTACTTTTTTTATAATATGCAGTTGCATCATGTTGAAGGTTTAAACCATTCAGAAGTTAGAAGCCTTTTGGAGGCTGGTGATGGTAAACAATTGGTTTATTTGAAAGGACACTCTGGACGTACCTTGGGTGTGGTATGAAGCAACTCAACGCTGAAGCTTTTATCTTTTCATTTAGCTATTGAAGTTTTTTTTATATATATTAGAAACAATATATTTTTATACAGGGGGGAGCTGGGCCGGAGGGAGAGTGATTTAAGGGTCGTCTATTTTTTTTGTTTAGTAATTTGAGTTACCTTTATTCTTTGGTTTTGGCATATGATGGAGTAAAGCAAAATGGCTCCTAAACTACCTGCGCTTCTTATAATATGAAGTTACAGGTGGTCAATGCATTTTCGACGCAATTTTCATTTTGGGTCATCCGGAAACAGCCTCTTTGTGTATTCAACACAAGGGTAAGGCTGCGTACATCCGACCCCCCCTTACCTCGCCTTATGGCGGGAACCTTTGAGGCACTGGGGTAATGTTGTTGTTGTAATATTGTTGTTGTAGTAATTTGAGTTACATTTTTTTAGTTGAAGAAACAATGTCCTGATTACATGCTACCAGAATTAAGTGTCGCCAATATTTTGCAATTAATTCAGGGAACCCTCAGAGTATATCTGGTTTCAAGTTATGTAGTGTCAAGAGCTTCTTGACTTTGGTTATATCAGCAAACAACTGAACCATCTGCACAGCTAAGCCTAGTACTGTACTACTCTGATGTTTCATTTCACGTTAACCAATCTCAAGCTGTATTTGTCTAACCAGAAAAAACCTGGTTAACCTCACCGGTCTACTCATTTTTCACCTTGAGCTTAGATCATGACCAATTTATCTATTTAGGCAAGCAGAAGGCTAAGATAAGGTCATTGATCGAGCTTCGACTTGCTTAACTAGAGCAATTCTTTTATTGACATAGTAAATTTCGGATAAACCTTCCCTCCCTTAATTGAGTTGTCCTTGATAAGGTAGCTGGAATTGTGTTGGCCTTGCATTATTATCAGAGCTTTGATTGAACCCTCTTTTGGTCATAAACAGGCTAGAGTGGCCTTGTGGACTTGTTGTTAAGTAAACTATTGATGAGTATAATCAATCACTTAGCTCTTGTTACTCACGCCGTCGTAAAACATTTCACACTTGATAAAAAAAATACTGAAGACGTTTTTTAACTTTAGTGGATAGAGATAAAAGGAAGAGGAAGTGTCATGATGAGAGAAAAAGGATTGATGCAGTGAGGAGCTTTATTACTTGGATGCGGGTGCTTGTGTCTAACACGAGTGTATGTCCAAATGCCTAAGTCGGCTATCTTGTGAATAATTTCCATAATTCTTTTGGCCCCGAATGAAACATGAAAGGTCCCTACTCATGTTAATGTCGAGGATCCAAAACGCGTTCTTGAAGTAAAAGAAAGTGTGAGTTATATAGATGGATACTAAAGAGGAATGTTAAATAAAAGTGACTTTTTTTTGTGGGGGGGCACCCAAAATTGTCTAGGGACAGTACAATGCTCAGATAAGCTTAGTTTTTCTGCTAATCTAGCTTTGAACTGGCTATACGTTTTTAAGCAAAGAAGCAGCAAATATATTTAATGAGGGGAACTCTCTCTTGTATCATATTCAAATGAGTTTTCTCAGCTGGACTTTATGCAATTTGTATAACTCGTAGAAGTTGAATAGTCGAAATTGTATTCAGATGTGCAGTAGGACTAATAGCTGGGAACCTGGGTAGCCAACAATTGATGAAACAAATGGTTTTTCTTCAAACATATTTACTAAAGAAGATTGACAGGTGGCAATTAGGCCCTGTCATCTCTATTGAATTTCTAGTTAAGTGGAGGTTAGCTGTCCGACTTGTGGATAACAATTAATTTTTGAAAAGCTTCCTATCTTGTTCATCTTCTGGGGTAAATTTGTTATTAATCCCTTTGCTGGTATAGTTGCTAACACCCTTTTCTTATTGATCCCGTTGCTGAAGTCTAGTTCCAGGTTGTTGTGTCTTAATAGTAAGATTTTACCTATTTGCTGCAGGCTATGAGATCCACACTGGATGCTTTGAAGCCTATCTTTATTTCAATTGGTCATCGTATTTCACTTGCCACAGCCTTAAAGATTGTACAAATGACTTGCAAGTACCGTGTGCCGGAGCCAGTGAGGCAGGTAATTTTTACTTATTCTTTGCTCACGGCACCAGGTAGGGTTGTGTTTCCACTTGGTATCTGGAAACCTATAAAGAGCAATTTTAATGATTATGCTCTTGAGAGATATTGATTTGATATGAAAACTTCATGGCATTCATAAAAGTATGGAGAACTCAGATTCGTCTCAATTGTTGTTTTTATTTAATGTGAGGCTGAGGTGGACCACTTAAATGTTATAATCGTCTGCAAATCACGCACTTAACAAAGATTTAAGTGGCATGATGCCAAAATCGCTGATATGGGGTTGATTGATGGTTTTTTGTGCATCAACGGTCAACCTATATAGTTGGGCAATCTTGTGACTGCTAATATAAATCTAGATTGTAGATTCTTAGTCCTCAGAAGTTTCAGGAGCGTATTACTTTAGGTACTATCTCCTACTGAAGCATGCTCTTTACACTTTTAATGACTTAGGTCCAGAATGGAAGACTATGTTTCGATTGAATCCCTCATATCTATTGAATGTCAAGATTATTTTTAAGATATGAGATGTTCGATGCTGTTGATATGACTGGCCCAAAAGGATTGCTCTACTTTAGTTTGCTTGAGTTTAATAATTGAGTAATTCAGAAATCATTTGCAGTTGATTAACATTTCTGCTCTCCTTATCTGTTTAGTAGAACCCTGAACAACTTTGAGGGGAAATTTAATGTTATGCCTCTAGTTGTGCAAGTGACTAAAGATCAAGCAGCAGAAGTGACGCCTCTCGATTCACATTGAATTGCAGGCTGATATAAGGTCAAGAGAGTATCTGCGCAAGCATCCCTTCGTACCACAAGGTTTCTAACGGGGTGAGCTTTTGATGTTATATTTAGTAGAACAATTCACATGAACGATCAGACTTTTGACCATATAAGTAATAATTGTATGAATGATCCAAACTATAGTTGCTTTTCACATAATAATCCCAACAACGGATTATTCCACAATAATCCTAACCATGAGAAATTGCCTTCTCAAAATGCCTAGGTGAGCTGAGGAAACCAAAGTAGCAGGTTGATAAAGATGTGTCCAACTTTGATTGGCCGTTGTATAAAAGGGTGGTAGCCGAAACTTGCAAGTGCCAACAGGATGAAGGTAGGAGTACAACTGTAAAAGGGTGGTGAGCTGTTCCGAGGAACCAACCAATCAAAGCGCGATGTGAAAATTCATGTTGCAACGCTGTTAGAAGCTCGACTAGATTAAACCCATCACCATCAATCGAAGGACCATGTAATTTCTATCAAATCACTGGAATATAGTTAACACAATGTTTCTTGTTTAGCAGGCTTATATGCAGTAAGTACATAGAAACAAAAAAGGGGACATTGTATAGATGTGGAGACCATAGTACATGTTCATGGAAGGGCCTGAATTGCCAAATGTGTAATTTAGAGTTTGCTACTCATAGCTCCTTACATTTCTATACTTTGTTATTATCTGTTTGTATAGTTGTAATTCCTTTTTTGCTGATTAGTCGTTTTTCAAGATAATTGTTACATTGTTAGGTTAGATTCGTTAGTTTAGTTTAGTGGCTTTGATTTTGCAGGCAATTCTATCCTATACTACTATTGGTTAATAATATTCCCTAAAATTTGTCCAAGTTTTGTTGGAAAAGTGTTGGAGTGAGTTAGCAACATTGTATTACTAGCTATTTGAGTTTGTTCGTTTTCTCTATGTTTGTCAATTTTAATGTTTACATCCTAATGATTCAAATGCAATTACATTTGAGAAAAGTTGTATGTCGATTTCGAACATTTAGAAAAGATATGTTTTCGAAACATAAAGGAAACATCTTTATAAAAACAATGTCATTATAAATGTCCATTCTCCAATGAATGTTCATTTTATATCCATTTTCAATTTTCGTATTACATAAATTAGAATAGTACACTATTAAACATAGCAACGTCAAAAGTCACATACCGTAGAAGATTAGTAACTCTTGTCTATACATTTATACTACCTCAGTTCCATATCCATTGCAACATAGGGAGTCTTGCGTCTTCTAGTACACTACTTTAAATGTTATTATCTCTACTTTATTTAAGTAAAATTTATAAAAAAATCATATTAATTAAGCATATATCCAAACAAATCTAACAAGACCTCACGTGACAATTTTTTTTTGAACAAGTAAGGATATATTATAGCTCAAACAGGCATATACCCTAAAGTCCACTTAATCAGAACAAACCAACTAGGTTGGACTCTTTATCCCACCAACCTCTATCCTCCCTGCACAAATTTGAAGGCAAATAGGCATTAATTCTAGTTATTACATCACATTTGATCCTACAAAATACCCTTTCAGGCCTCTGAACAACAGCATTCCACACAGAATCATTTCTAACAAACCAAATACCATACACAGCTGCATTGACACAAGTGATGAACACCTGCTTCTGAAACTTAGAGAGATGCCTTATGCCAGCCCATCTATACCAAAGGAACAGAGTCCTATCCCTCCAACTGAGCTGAAGCCAATTTAGAATAGCCTGCATAATTCTAGAACTGAGATCACATTGGAAAAACAAATGATTATGAGATTCAATTCAAGAACCACACGCAACACAAGTATTACTATCAGACACATACACCCCAACTGAACAATCTATCCCTAGTATAAAGCCTGCTCTGAATAGCTAACTAGCATACAAATCTATGCTTAGGAATAGACCATCTGCACCAAATGAACCTGTCCCAACCACATCTAGGAACATCACCAGCAAGCAACTTATACATCTTCCTGATCTCATACCTTTGAATCTGCATAAGGATAGGAACATAAACAGAAGTTCTCATCTTATCTTTTATATCACAAACAAATTTTCAATACCAACTTGCAGAACTAGGAGCTTTATACTCCCACCATACAGCCCCTTTAATGTAAACAGAGTTAATCCAACAAATCCAAAGAGTGTCCTGTTTCTGCGCAATAGCCCAAACAAGTCTACCAATAGCAGCCTGATTCCACACCTCAATCTGCCTAAAACCCTACCCTCCAGCTTTCTTTGGCAAGCAAGTCTAATTTCAAGACACATTTCCAGGTCTAGTACTAAAATACTCTCCACTCCAAAGAAAAGCTCTACAAATTTCCACAATCTTATTTATCACACCTTTGGGAATGATTAGACACTGCCCCCAATAGGTGTGCAAGCTCATAAGAACAGAGTGAATAAGTTGAGATCTAGCAGCATAAGACAAGTTTCTTGAGCTCCACATCCTGATTCTACTTATCATCTTATCACAGAGCACATAACATTCAACATTACTAATCCTTTTAGAACAGATAAGCATCCCCAAATAAGTAAAAGAAACAGACCCAAGGGAAAACCCAGAGACATCCAATATCCTCTGGATTTCACCCTCCTGCATACCAGAGTATACACAACAGTTTTTCCCTTATTCACCTTCAGGCCAGAAGTATTAGAAAACAACTTAAACCCGGAGCATCATGTAAGTAGAGACAAATTCACCCTTACAAAACAGAAGCACATCATCAGCAAAATTCAAATGATTCAATTTGATAGAAGAGCACCTATGATGAAATTTAAACCCATTCCTCAAACCCACAAACTTCATAATCCTAGCCAAATACTCCATGCAAATCTCAAACAATCTTAGGCTCAAAATATCCATACAAATTTCCATTAATCATCAATGAGCATCTAGTACTAGTAACACAAACCATCACCAAATCCACAAACTTCACAGGAAAGTTGAGAGAAATCAACATCTCTTTCAGAAACTTCCAGTCTATAGTGTCATAAGCCTTCTTCATGTCCATCTTGATCATACGGCTTGGAATTCCACCTTTCCTACCATAGCCTCTCAAAAGATCTTGGCAGATCATAATATTATTTATAATACATCTCCCGTGTATAAAAGCTCCTTGATTATCAGAAATAATCAAAGGTAAAATATTTTTTAATCTCATAGACAAAATTTTAGATATAATTTTGTATATGACATTACAACATGCAATTGGCCTAAAATCAATCACAGAATTAGGGATTTTACATTTAGGGATGAGGGCAATAACAGTTGCATTTATTTCTCTAAGTATTTTCCCACTATGAAAAAAAGCCAAAACAGCTTGAGTTACCTGAGGACCCACAATGCCCAATTATCTCTGTAAAAATGAGCTCCAAAACCATCACCACCAGGAGATTTATCTCCATGAATAGAGAAAACAGCTTGCTTAACTTGTTTTGGGAGCACAGGAGCTAGAAGAGAAGCATGAACCTCATCTGCCACACAAGGACCAAGATCAATATTCTCCATTACAACCCCCTTCCTATCCACCATTTCAGTACCCAATAAAGAGAGATAATAATCAAAAAAAGCATCTTTGACCAGATCAGGAGAATCCACCCAATTCCCATTCATATTACAAATACCATATACATTATTCTGGATTCTTCTTTGCTTTATAGCCTGATGAAATAACTTGGTGTTGTCATCACCATCTTTGATCCAATCAACCCTTGCTCTTTGCCTCAGAGACTCAATATACTGCTTATGAACAGATTGATAATACTCAACAGCTTCCTGTTCCTCTTGTCTCAAAGCCAAATTAAGAATATCACTGTACAACCTACTTTGACAGTCCACCAGTTTTTTAAGAGCCAATGCCTCCAGAGCTTCAATATCCAGAGTATCCTTGCATAGATTCCTAAGAGCTTTCTTAGTTGCTTTTAGCTTAGAAACAACTGAAAACATCTTAGAACCTGCAACAACACCATTCCATACCTCTTCCATAACAGAATCAAAACCAACCAAATCCTTCCAATATCTGAAAGGCCTCCTTCTCAATTGCACATCTTGCACCAGTTACTACTAATAAGAACCCTGTCCAATTTACAAAAAACTCTATCATCCCCTTGTTGCTTATTACTCCAAGTAAAAAACTGACACAGAACAATATTTATCTTTATGTATAAATCGCAAAAGAAAGTCAAAGGAGAGTGTATGAATAGCGTAAGAAATCAAAGATTGCAATAGATATGAAATGGAGGTATTTATACTACAAGAACAGAAGAGAGGGGTGGACACAAAAAATAAGAAAAGAAAAAAGAAAAAAAAAATTCTAACTACTTTTCTATTTTGACAATTAACCGTTCTAGAAATTAAATTTTTAATTGCATTTGACACTAGTATATAATGTATATACTACTCCCTCCGTAATACATCACTTGCAACATTTTTCAAAAATAGGTGTAATATAATACTTGTAACAATTTCTCTACTTTATTCTTATGGTAAAGTTTTTCACATTAAATTATTTATGGTTCGCATCCCATGTGTACTTTGTTTTTGTTTTTTTCTCTCTTTCACTCCTTTTCTTTCCTAATCACTTGTTATTTACCTCTCCTAAGCAGGAACATGAGCAACAATGGCGAACGACAACGACGAAGACGACGCAGGAGTCAGAGTGAAGAAGGAGAAGACAAGCTGAGTTTACTTCCCAACGACATTATCACCAATATTCTATCTCGCCTCCCTATTACTTCCGCCGCTGCCACCTCCATCTTATCCCACCGATGGCGCCATCTCTGGACCGGTATCACCTCTTTCCGTTTCGATTCCGAATTTCAATACACAGATTCAGAAGACCTTTCCGTCATCATCATTGACATCTTACGACGATTAACCTCTCCCAAACTACAGGTTTTCGATTTTTATCTATACACTTTATGTAAACCTAATTTAGCGGAATCATGGGTCCCTGAACTTTGCCGCCGAAATCCCGAGCAAATCATTATCCACACAGCTCTCGACGATGATTTCTTCTTCCATGTACCTTCTTTCTTTTTAAAATCTCAATCTCTGGTCATTTTGGAATTGTCAGGTATTCTTAATTTTGATTTGCTTGATAATGTTGATTTTCAACTTCCTAACCTGAAGCAGCTTCTTTTGCGTTATCTATATATTGTCCCTCTTTGGTTGGAGAATCTCTGTAAATCTTGCACTTTGTTGGAAAATTTAGCATTGTCCTTCGATCTGTCTACTTTTCCTGAGCCTCAGAATGCAATTTCTATTGTGAATATTTATGCCCCCAATCTTAAGTCATTGACAACAGAAGTCCTCTATGGGAGTCCAACCAAACGCACCAAATTCTTCATTAATGCACCCAAATTGGTATACCTTTCGATCGATGATCAGATTTCGGCTTATTACTTTCTCCAGATTCCTACTGAATTAGTCACAGCAAGAATTGACTTGCTCATGGATGAGTCGTATGAAGTAGATACGATGTGGATGGTTGGAGAGGAAGAATATCTTCACCAAATGTCTAAGTTTGTTGGAGGAATGTTTAGTGTTAGCGACCTTACCTTACACCTAGTGAACGGAACTAATATATACAGTTACTTTCATTCTGTCGATCATGGGCTTCCGCGAATATTTACAAATCTGTCATATCTTAACACAATGTTGGCTGATCTTGGTCTCGTTGGCTGTAAAGATTTGCTGATTTCTATGCAATGTTTCCCTAACTTAAAACGTCTTTGGGTGAATCTGGATATGACAGACGATCTCCCAATGGAGCGGTTGAAGTGGTGTGCACCCGATGTCGTACCAGATTGTTTAGTGAGTAAACTCAAGATATTATATATATCAGGGCTAATCGGTATTAACGATGAGCTTAAGTTATTAGGATACATTCTAAGTTATGCAACTGTTTTGGAAGTTCTTGACGTAGAGTTCGATATCCAATTTGTTAGTGAAGAGAATGCATGCAACTACTGTAAGTCCTTGTTCGAACTTCCAAGGGGCTCTGCAACTTGTGAGATCCTATTTTGCAGTGGATTTATCACAGCATCAAGTAATGCCTTCAATAATGGAAAGAAGTGTTAGGGCTTAATTGACATTACATAAGCAACCTCTTGTGTTCCGAAAAAGCCAACATTCTTGCAAATGCATATGGGTATATACTAATATGTTTGGACTGATCTCTTAATTCTTTTCTGATGTATGCATCTATTTTGGTTTATGCCTAAAACTGCTGCTAGACGTGTTGGATGTGCACCAACATCAACATATAATTATAAAGCCTTGCTTTTTGGGGGTTGTATCTATAGGCTCTTCTACTAGTACAATTATTATTGTAAATCTAGTTCTTGTACATCTATATATTGCGGCTTCGTTTGTTTTGGTGGAAAACAATTTTATTGGAAAAGCACTTTTCAAGGAAAACAATATTCAATGGAAAATATGATTTTAGAAAAAGTTTTCCTTTGTTTGTTTGAGTAGAGGAAAACTTGGGGAGAAAAAGGTAAGTGAAGCAAAAGAGAAGGAAAGATGGGAAAGAGAGAATCAAGAGAAGTAAGGAATGGAGAGGAAAATGTGGTATACCTAAACAAAATGAAATTGGTTTTCCTCTTCTAAGAGCACTTTCCACCTTTAGGAAAATTGTTTTCCACTCCTTCCCAAAACAAACAAAGGAAAATGAAAGATGGAGGAAAATCATTTTCCAAGAAAATGGTTTTCCACCAAAACAAACGGAGCCTGCATGTTTACTCTGCTCAAACCTTCTTATTTTTGGCATGGTAAGGAGAATGACCCTTATATAAATTCAACCATTTGTATTGGTTAAACCTAGTCCAGGTTCACGGGAATAGGGGGGATTCCCACCCCAAGGAGCGTACCTTAGTGGCAGGAATCAAACTAAATAACGAGCGTGAAATAAAGGTCGAACCTAAAATTAATAGCTAGAAATAAAATGTTCTATACATGTCAATTTTTGAATGCTAAGGGACTACTATTTTCTTTAAAGGACAATTTGTCCTAGCTGAAATGGACTACTACTTACTTTAAAGAGCTCAAAGCCATTCTCGAAACTGATAGTAATTGAGACTAGTGAAGCATATAACTGTGTTAAGTGCACGTGATATCAACTATTCAAGTGAAGGATGAACTAATGAAAACTTGCTTAGTCATTTGAGTTTAAAAAAAGATATGGAAATGATAAATCCCTATTTTAGAGAATTCCATTGTTTAGCGCCTTGATGTTGATCGAAAAACCGAAGTCTAAATGTGATGACTGATGACTTTATTGAAAGCCAAGCTTATAGAGAAGATAAGTGGGAAACTCTAGCCAAAAAAATACTATCTTCGGGAAAATATTCAATTGAATTTAATCAATAGTACTAATCACCAACCATTAACAATCAAGAGCACTAGAGACACTCCTGGCATATCAGGAATCGTAGGCTAGTGGTTTCATATTGAAGTACTTTGTTTTGTTTTTGGCACTCATATTTAGAGTATTTGGTAGGATGATTTCATGTAACGTGAACTTAAGTTACTTGGTTAAGGTGTCGTTACTTACAGTTAATTGTTTATGGTAGAATAAACAATTGTTAACTTCATGAGCCTTGGAGTTAGTATGGAAACGAAGGAAGCAAAAACGAAGACAAAGGAAACGGGTCAGGAGTGGGTCGCGGCCCGCGACCCAGGTTGCCCCCCGCGACCAGGCTTCGCGACTCGCGACTCCGTTCGCGACTCGCGACTCCGTTCGCGACTCGCGACGACCTCCTGCCTGTTGACGCTCATGTTTGCGGTTTTGCGTTTTGAGCGGTTATTGTCCGTTTTTCCTTTGTTTGACGTGCATATATGTGGGTATAACCACAGATGAAAGGTAAGAAATTGATAAGCATTCTCTCAAAAGCACTCAAAGTTCTCTCTTTGGTCTTATTGTTCATCAAACACAAAATCACACCATACTAGTTCTCATTTGACAAGATTCATACGAGCGTGACTCTTGTTGTTTTTTCTTTGTATCTCGGAGGTGAATTCTGTGCAACCCGTGCTTCGTATAGGGTCGGAATATCGCTTTTGGGAAAGTTTTTCCATACACGCCTAGAAGATCGTTAATTCGTTGTTGTCATTTGTGTGTTCGTCTTTGTTTCCCGGTTACTAGCACTAACACTTGTGTTACGTATATAGATGATGCCACAATGGAAGGGCAATTGTGTACCGACACCCAGAAAGCCAGCTATGTTTGGTTCACTTGCTTTATTTGAACAGGAAAGATAGCCGAAACTAGCAGTTAGATTCTCGACTTTTATCTGGGTTCATTCAAGCCTGTGATAATAATATCAGTTTCAGGCAGGAGAAATTGTCAGCTTCTTATATGAGACAACTAAGGCCTTGCAATGATTTAGAACAAACTGTAAAGGTGAATAAGTGCTCTGGGGCTAATGTTGGTACAATTAATTGTAAAAGAGCGTTTCAAGTGCGACGAATTCTCTATTATCTGCTATAAGTTTCTGCTTGAGCGTCTCAGGCATGTACAAAAGTAATTAGTTTTTCTGTCTTGTCCAAAGAGCTGTTTTCTGAGACATACCGGAAATTAATGGCAACCTTTTGGGAATTATTCCCTTCATTGTGCTTTGCCAACCCTTCGCTCATGTTGTATGAGCCAACCGATTATGTGTTCCACAAATCACCCTTACCCCCATTCACTTGCAAGTTTTAGTTACTAAACCTTTTTGATCTAATGAATAGGAGGAAAATGTATTTTCCCTCATTTAACGAGTAAAATATTGAGTTCGTTCGAGTGTAGGGTGAGCATCCAACATTCAAGGTTATTTTTTGCTTAGTTGTAGCTTTTTCATACTTCCTATAATGGATTTTGCGTATATTAAGTGTTTCAAATGAGCAACGAGCAAGAAAATCATCTTGGATGAGAATGTTTATCCTATACAAGAAAATATCCAGCTTTTCATTGAAAACTATTTTCTACACCAACCAAACAAAAGAAAATCACCTTGGTTGTCATCTTTTTGAATGA
Source organism: Patellifolia procumbens (assembly GCA_947645195.1). Classification (NCBI taxonomy): domain Eukaryota; kingdom Viridiplantae; phylum Streptophyta; class Magnoliopsida; order Caryophyllales; family Amaranthaceae; genus Patellifolia; species Patellifolia procumbens. The sequence goes on along the minus strand of CANSGD010001494.1, from coordinate 114,169 downwards.
GTTTTTTCTTGAATAATGCTAAAAGATTTATGATTCCCACTTTATGTAAGATTGACACTTATTTACCATCATCCATCCATGTAAGATTGCGCAAAAATGAACGATGTACTTTTTTGGTTGAGCTTGACTTCAACTACTTGAAGTAGCGAATTCTCAACCACGATACGGAGTTTGAGTTCAAAATTGCTACTCCATGTAGCGAATTTAACAAGAAACTTGCTACTCAAAGTAGTTGAGTTAGAGTTGAAACTCGTCACTTAAAGTACCGAGTTTTTGTTGTTGGTTTTTTTTACATTTGCATATTTTGTACAAGGCGATGCCTTAATTTCTTGGAGTAGCGGATTTAATATGAACCTCGCTAGTTTAAGTACCAAATTAGCTCTGAATTAGTGGAAAAAGGACCCGTTTCCGAGCCTACGCGTACGATATCTTGGTAAAAAAATTCAAAACTTACAGAAACAGAGAATTTCAAATTCTTTTAGCGTTATTCGAGTAAAAATTCCTTTTTAATTGTCCCACCTCAAGTAGTTAGTTCATAGTTTCCAATTTGCCATTATTTTCTTATAATTCGACACCTTTCATTCAACCAGGTAACCTGATGTAGTAATACAAATCTTCAACTGGTAAAAGATTCAAATAAGAACAAGTTATTGACGCTTCTAATTTCTCGGGTAGGAACTTAACACGTGATTAAGAGTCCTTGGGGAAAAAGCCCGAAATAAATTGATTAAACAATTTAAAACACTCACTCAATGTCAAAATAACAACACCAATGACTAGAGAGATATCCAGTTGGATTGATTTCTAGACAAATCCGCAAAAGCATTCTTGAATAATTTGAGATAATCTTATGTCAAATGTGTGGTGCCTTTGTAAAAAAATTTATGAATTTATATGATTAAAAGATTTACATAGGTTAGACATTGCCTTATTATAATACGTGGGTATGGACAATCTTGGCAGCTATGGCCAACAATAATTTGAGCAAAGAATATTTGCCATATTATAAACTTAGTAGTTATCTTCTCATTCTAGCATTGATTTAATTTTAATTGCATCATTTAGGCAATAATGTCCATACTGCATAATTTATTTCAATGAACATTTGCTAACTAATCTACATAATTATTCCTTAAATTAAGCAAAAATTGTTTGTTATTTATAAATTAGCTATAAAGCAATTGGTCGATCTTACACACAGACTCATGGTGAGCACCATGCACACGATAAACATCACTCACTGTCCAATGAATACACCCAATGAACATCAACCAATGAACAATGAACTTCACCAAATGAACATCACCCAATGAACATCACCCAATGAACATCAGTAGCACATCATCCAATGAACTTCACCCATGAACGTCACCCAATTAACATCAGTTTGTGTTAAAAGAACACTAAGTTCACACACAAAGAACAATAATCAGTTCTCCAATGAACAAGACTCCATAATTGATTTGACATGAAAATTTTCAAATTTTTGAAAATGTCAACCAATGAACATCAGTTTATGTTAATAAAAAAACATTAAGTTCACTCAAATGAACAATAAAGTAAATCAAAAGAACCAACTGGTGTTCATTGGGTGATGTCCAACTGATGTTCATTGGGTGATGTTTATTGTTCATTGGGTGATGTCCAACTAATGTTCATTGAATGATGTCCAACTAATATTCATTGGGTGATGTTCATTGTTCATTGGGTAATGTTCATTCAATGATGTTCATTGGGTGATGTTTATTGTTCACTGACTGATATTCATCGTGCGCATAGTACTCACCATGAGTCCGTGTGCAACATAGAATTTACGGCTATAAAGTTGTTATGGTAAATTAAATCAAAATTAACCTTTAATTATTTGATTTGATAATTTCCCTAATTTGAAGCAAGTACATCCGAAATAAACTTTCCCTGTTATTTTAGGCACATGTTAAATTAATTGTCCATAATTTAAGGGAAAACTATTAATTGTCCAATTATAGGGAAAAATTTATAGTAATCTAAATTAATTAAAAAAAGAACTTCTGAAAAGCTGCCACTTAGCAAATTAATTGCTAGCTCGCATGAGAATGAACGGTTTGCTCTGAAAACACTCTACAAACGACACGTGACAAATTTTATTTTGCTTTAGTGTATAGATTATAAAATTAGGACGCAAAGTGACAAATAGTGAAAGACCAAAACCAGAAGAAGGTCACTTGGTACTTCAGTTCAGGGAGTCAAACAATATTCAATAAGAGTTCAACTCGCTAACTTAAGTTTAGGGCAGAAATAATCATCTCTTCCCACTTTAGGAAAGAAAGAGAGGAAAATGGCAGTAACCAGGAGCATGAGCAACAATGGCGGACGACAACGACAAAGACGGAGGAGCTTAAGCAAAGAAGGAGAAGACAAGCTGAGCTTACTTCCCGACGCCATTATCACTGACATCCTATCTCGCCTGCCAATCACTTCCGCCGCTGCTGGCGTCACCTGTGGACCGGTATCACCTCTTTCCATTTCGATTCCCAATTTCAATACACAGATTCGGAAGACTTTGCCATCATCGTCATTGACATCTTACGACGATTAACCTCTCGAAAACTTCACATTTTCAATCTTAATCTATATACTTTATGTAAACCTAATTTAGCTGAATCATGGTTCCCTGAAATTTGCTGCCGAAATGCCGAGCAAATCATTATCCACTCAGATTTGGACGATAATTTCTTCGTCCATGTACCTTCTTTTTTGTTTAAAGCACAATCACTGGTCATTTTGGAATTGTCAGGTTTGTTTGAGTTTGATTTACTTGATAATTTAGATTTTCAACTTCCTAACCTGAAGCAGCTTCTTTTGCGTTATCTATATACTGTTCCTCTTTGGTTGGAGACTCTCTGTAAATCTTGCACTTTGTTGGATAATTTAGCTCTATTCTTCGATCTATGTCGTTTCCCTCAGCCGCAGAATGCAATTTCATTTGTGAATATATATGCCCCCAATCTCAAGTCATTGACGACAGAGGTATGCTATGGGAATCCAACCAGACGCACCAAATTCTTTATTTATGTACCCAAATTGGTAAAGCTTTCGATACAGGATCAGATTTCGGCTTATTATTTTCTCCAGATTCCTACTGAATTAGTCACAGCAAGAATTGACTTGCTCATGGATGAGTCGTATGAAGTAGATACGATGTGGATGGTTGGAGAGGAAGAATATCTTCACCAAATGTCTAAGTTTGTTGGAGGAATGTTTAGTGTTAGCGACCTTACCTTACACCTAGTGAGCGGAACTAATATATACAGTTACCTTAATTCCGTCGATCATGGGCTTCCGCGAATATTTACAAATCTGTCATATCTTAACACAAGCTTGGCTGATCTTGGTCTCGTTGGCTGGAAAGATTTGCTGATTTCTATGCAATGTTTCCCTAATTTACAACATCTTCAGGTGAATCTGGATATGAGAGACAATCTCCCAATCGAGCGGTTGAAGTGGTGTGCGCCCGATGTTGTACCAGATTGTTTAGTGAGTAAGCTCAAGAAAATAAAAGTAAGAGGACTACTCGGGATTGATGATGAGCTTAAGTTATTAGGATACATTCTAATTCATGCAACTCTTTTGGAAGCTCTTGACATAGAGTTCAATATCCAATTTAATGGTAGAGAAGCTCGACTATGGAATGCATGTAGATTCTGTAAGTCCTTGTTCGAACTTCCACGGGGCTCTGCAACTTGTGAGATTCTATTTTGCGGTGGATTTATCAGAGCATCAAGTAATGCCTTCACTAATGGAAAGTTTACATGTCAAGTGTTAGGGCTTAATTGACATCTCATAAGCATCCTCTTGTGTTCCGAAAGAGCAACCTTCTTGCAAATGCATATGGTGATATACTAATATGTACGGCAGGTATTGGACTGATCTCTTAATTCTCTTCTGATGTATGCATCTATTTTGGTTTATGCCTAAACTGCTGCTAGATGTGTTGGATGTGTATCAAGACTATCAACGTCAACATATGAAGCCTTGCCTTTTGGGGGTTGTACCTATAGGCTCTTTACTAGTACAATTATTATTGTAAATCTAGTTCTTGTACATCTATATACAGCATGTTTAATTTACTCTGCTCGAACCTTCTTATTTTTGGCATGGTAAGGAGAAGGCCCTTACATAAATTGAACCGTCTGTAGTGGTTAAACCTAGTCCCGGTCCACAGGAGTAGGGGGGATTCCCACCCCAAGGAGCGTCCCTTGATGGCTGGATTCAAACTAAATAATGACCGTGGTCGAACTTGAAATTAATAGGTAGAAATGAAATGTTCTATACAAGTCAAATTTTGAATGCTAACTGACTACTATTTTCTTTAAAAGACAATTTCTCCTAAGCTGAAATGGACTACTACTTTCTTTAAAGATCTCAAAGCCATTCTACAAATTGATAGTCATTGATACTAGTGAAGCATATAACTGTGTTAAGTGCACATGAATTCAACTATTCAAGTGGAGGATGAACTAATGAAATCTTGCTTGGTCATTTGAGTTTCAAAAAAGATATGGAACTAATCCCTATTTTAGTGAATTCCATTGTTAGTCCCTTGCTACTGATCGAAAAACCGAAGTCTAAATGTGATGAATGATGACTTTGTAGAAAGCCAAGTTGATAGAGGAGATAAGTGGAGAACTCTAGCACAAAAAATACTACCTTCGGGAAAATATTCAATTGAATTTAACCAATAGTACTAATCAGTAATCACCAACCATTAACAATCAATAGCAATAAATATTTGGAAAAATTGTCAAGAATAAGTCAACCTTTGCGTTGACCGCTTCTAACAAGTCAACCTTAATTTATTCTGTTAACAAGTAAACCTTGTACATACTTTTGCTTTTAACAAGTTTTTTTACTGGTTACTTGTTAGTAACTTGTTACATGCCATATGTCTCATTTTGGTTGGTTTTTTTTTTTTTTTAAATTCACCTATCTATCTCTTCTTACCCTATTTTTCTTTTCTCTCTCCTCCTCCTTCTCCTCCATGACCACCAGTCCACCACCAAGGCACCAACCCAGACCACCCACCCAAAAAACCCCACCAAACAATAACAGGGGTTTTCACTTCTCAACTTATCTTCTTCTTCCCTTTCTCTCTGTCTCACTCTCTCTACACCCTTCAATGGCGCCTATTCTCATTAGAAGTATCTCAACCGCTTCACTACCCTCTTTATTTCAAAAAAAAAGCTTCACTACCCTCTTCTTCATTCGCCCTCAATAATACCCACAACAATAAAGTATTGAACTTGAGTAGTAGTTTTTGCCCTCATAATAAATTGCCCAGAAATTTATCTAAATTTAGCATTAGTAAGAGAATTTATACAAAACCCAATAGATTATCTGTTCGTTGTGATGTAGTTGTTGCTGAACCAGAGGCTGGTGAGAAATTTGAGTATCAAGCTGAGGTGGGTATTTGGAGTATCCCAGATTATCTCTTCCTGATTCAAATGTTATTTGGAGTTCTTGCCCTTCTGCTACTTGTAAGAGCTTCAAATGCTTAAACCCTAAACTGGGATCGACTCTAATCTTGATTCGTCTCAGTTTTTAATAATACCCTAAATTGGTTGGCAATTCCATCTACAAAAGGAGCGTTGACATGAGACACTTGGTTTTTCCTAGTCCCCTATATCAAACTTTGACAAAGTTCATTTTTCTTTATTTCATTCGTAGCCAAGAAAAAAATAGTGTTAATTTAGTTGCTCCACCTCTTTAGACCACATAAAGACTTAATTTTGAGCACTAGAAAAGGATTTGGAATGTCTTGATACAAATGTGGGGAATTAATGGTAAGATTCTCTTCCTTGCAGGACTCATGAGTCCACCGTCACTCCTTCCTGTGCTTGATTTTGATACAATATGTCTTTCTCAATCGTTTATGGATTGATATTGGTGGTGGCAGACTGGCACTTGTACTTTTCCTCTTAGGATGAAGGAGAGGAATGTTACTGTCTTGATACAAGCGTGGGGTATTAGTGGTAACACGATGTTCTGATTTTGGGGTGGGCGGGGGAGGGAGGGAGGGTTTATTTTTTTGTTGTTTTTTTAAATATGAATTTTATAAGTAAATATTCAATAAAGAAGTGACATGTGTCACTTTAACTTGTTAAACAGGTATTAAAAGGTAAAAGCTGGTAAAAACTTGTTAAAAGCAAAAATATGTACTCCCTCCGTATCAAAAAAACGCAACTTTTGCCATTTTAGGCTGTAACAAAATAAATGCAACAATTGAAAATTTTCCATTTTAGGTAATTTTTTTTTGCTTTAATTACAAAAATGCCATTACTTAATTACAATTAAAACATCCCAAACTATCATTATAATTTAACTACAAATCAATTAAAGTTAATGATCCTACAACTCCTAACCTAATTACTCCAAATTCAACCTAAATTTACCCAACACCACCACCCAACACCACCATCCAATCTAATTTCACCTTAAACACCACCACAAAACCCTAACCACCGCCACTTCCACCACGAATCCCTAACCATCACCATCTTCGTCACCACCGTCACCTTCATCACCACTGTCACACCGCAATCAATTTCTAAGGTTCATCGAATCCCTAACCATCACCACCGTCACCTTCGTCACCAAATTCACCACCGTCACCTTCTGGGTTGGGGGGGTCGAGTTGGGTGTTCGAATTTCTGGGTTGGGGGGAGGGTTTCGAATTTCTGGGTTGGGGGGAGGGTTTCGAATTTCTAGGTTAGGGGGAAGGGTTTCGAAATTCTGGGTTGGGAGGAAGGGATTCGAATTTCTGGGTTGGGGGGAAGGGGGTCGAAATCTGGGTTTGAGGAGGGGGGGTTGAAATCTGTCGTTGGTGTGTGGTGGTTGGCGTGATGAAGGTGGTGGTCGAAATCCGGGAAAGGGTTTCGAATTTATGGTGGTGTGGTGTGTTGAAGTTGGTGGGTGGTTGTGGTTGGTGGTGTGGTGTGTTGAAGTTGGTGGGTGGTGGTGGTCGGAGTTGAAGGTGGTGGTTGACGTGGTGGTCAGAGTTGGCGTGGTGGTTGGAGTTGAAGGTGGTGGTTCCTTTAAAGTTTAATTATCGCCTTAAATCTCATTATAAAATTTTGCCCAGGAGTTTGTGCCACTCCTAAACGTTGCGTTTTTTTTATACGGAGGGAGTACAAGGTTTACCTGTTAATGGAATAAATTAAGGTTGACTCAGGGAAGCAAATAACGGCCGTTACAAAGCGTAACGGGCGTTTTGTAACGGGTTTGTGAGTGGCCGTTACGTTAAACCCCGTTATGTAACACCGTTTTATAATTCACACCAAATGCGCCGTTATCGCCGTTATCGCCGTTACGTAACGGTTAACGGCCGTTTTTTGCCGTTACAACAAGGACTCGGCCGATATTTTGATATAAAGGCTGAGTTATGGTTTGGGGAGGTTGAAGGAAGTAGAAGAAAATAAAAATGACTCAGATTTGTAAAATTTTTCATTCAAACATACCTATTATTTGCATTTTATCTTCAATTATGTGTGTGCTTCGCATCTCGGTGTTGTTTGTATAGTTATTTGTGTAGTAGTTTGCTTCGATTTCTCCCTGGTTCTGGTCTGGGTCGTGGTTGAAAGAAAGAGAAAAGGGGCAGAGCTAGAGGTAAGAGATGAAGAATGGCCAGCCTATTATTTCTATCATAACCTACAGGTGGCAGGCACTAAACCCACTATCTTTTAAAAATATTCACCCTTTGGCCTTTTACTTCTTCCAGTTTTCACCTATTTAACTATTTCCCAGTTTCACCTACTAATTCTGTCAAAACCTACAGCCGGAGCTATCATTTATTCCAGTTTTCACCCACAATTTTTCATAAAGCAACAACTGGCAGCCACTCTCTCATTTACTTAAACCTTGATTTATTACGTACTACTTAGTACTTTATCATTTTACATTTTCTATTTCTATTGCTAGCAACTGAGACTCAATTTTAAAAAATGAATGGATTTAAGTAAAAACTAAATACCTTTTTCATAATAAAATAGTAAAATAAAATAAAATATTTTTTATTTAGATTTGTATAAGATAATCATATTTTCTTATATTGGTGTGACCTTGTATTTTTTATGCTCCAAACTTGTGCTAAGTTTTAATTCAAACATATTCAATTTAATTAATAATAATCTCAAATTTTTTATCACTAATTCTATGAAATATAGTAAAATAATAATAGTTTTGACCTTATTATGCTATAAATATACTTTATAAACTATTAGAACATAAAAACAAGGTTAAATTCAAGCTTATGTGAATTTTTCCCAAAAATTCACGCCGCGACAACCGTGACCCGTTACATTACACCCGTTACGGCCCGTTCCCGCGACAACGCGACCGTTACCGCGAACGCGACCGTTACCGCATTTTTCTTCCCTGGGTTGACTTGTTAGAAGCGGTCAACGCAAAAGTTGAATTATTCTTGACAATTTTTCCTAAATATTTTGTTTTGTTTTTGGCACTCTTGTGTTACGTATGTAGATGATGCCACTATGGAAGAACAACTGTGGTTCATTCAGGGCTGTGAATCTGTGATATAATATCAGTTTCAGGTAAGAGAAATTGTCAATTTCATATATGAGAAAACTAAGGCCTTGCAATGATTTAAAACAAACTGTAAATGTGAATAAATTGCTCTGTGGTTAAATGTTTGACAATCGTAAAAGAGTGTCCCATTTGGGTCCCATTTTCTATTATTTTGTCATATAACTTAAATAAAATATTTTTTTCTTATTTTGTACATTCTCCCTACTAGTAAAGCCTCATCAAAAACAAAAATATAGAAAATAAACTTCACTCATTAAAATAAAGAGCGAAAAGGAAATAAATCGTTTTCGCCCTTTATTTTACTAAGTGAAGTTATTCTTTTTATTTTTTATGTTTGAGGAGGTTTTACTAGTAGGGAGAATGTACAAAATAAGAAAAAAAATATTTTATTTAAGTTATGGGACAAAATAATAGAAAATGGGATACCAAATGGGACATTATGTGGGATAGATGATCCGGACTCCCTCAGGCATGTACAAAAGTAATTAGCTTTTCAGTCTTGGCATAAGTCCAAAGAGCTGTTTTCTGAGATACTAGCCTTATATGCACACAATGTGTGCAAAAATTATATCATAGTAGTTTTGGTTTTTTGAATCAGTTTTTTTTATGTTATTTATTTATTGAGGTTGGGTGAGTGGGCGAGTGGGTGGTGGGTAGTTATTTTTTGTGATGTAGTGGGATTGTGGGATGATTATAGGTGGTTTATTTATGCAATTTTTCTCATTAATTTTTTATTTATTTTTTATGATAAATTATTTTTTTCTGTAAATTATTAATTAAACAACAAAGGGTAAATTAGGCAATACATTAAGTTTGGTGTCCCACCCCTCTTCCCTTACAGTATAGAGATACGGGAAATTAATTGCAATTTTTGGGAATTATTCTCTTTATTGTGCTCTGCCAACCCTTCGCTCATCTTGTAAAAGCCAACCGATTATGTTTTCCACAAATCACCCTTTACCCCCATTCACTTGCAAGTTTCAGTTACTAACCTTTATGATCTTATTCACCAATTCGTAACCGAAGTCATATTGAGAAGGCAATCCCTCTTAAGTAGGATTATATTGGGATTCTATAACTCATCAAGAAAAACTCAGTTAAGGGAGGCGAAGTATAATACAAAGATTACTATGTCAGTAAAAGAATGTTCTATTGCTGTTGACATTCATCTGGGCAAAGACATTCGCAAATATTCCGTTTGGTTGGACAAAAAAGAAATTTCTATGAAAATCTTTTACAAGAATTGTAAATTAGTTTTCTTTTGTTTGGTTGCTTACTTGAAAAGTTAGGGTGGAGGGGAGGGGAGGGGGGGGAACAGGGCCGTCCCGTATAATTTCGGGGCCCTGAGCAAAAATAAAAGATAGGCCTAATAAAACAAACATATAATCTAAAAGGCTAAAATCTATAGAAAAAGCTATAATAAATCATTTATAATCACCCTTATCTAAAGCAATGTTTATTAAGAAACCATCAAAAATATTATTCGAAATTTCAAATATGCTAATAATAATTTAGATTTTCAACATTTTACAATTTGAAAGTAAATTTTACAAAAAAATTAGGAATTTACAACTTTAAATACAAAAAATTGTGTGAAGATACAAGATAAGAAAGTAAATGGAAAAAATGATTAACATAACTAAACTTAAAACAATCATAAAAAAAGAGATGCCAATTATTATAAGTCAAGTTTACAAAAGCCTTGACTATTTAGGAAACAATCATAAAAAAAGAGATGGCAATTGTTATAAGTCAAGTTTACAAAATCCTTGACTACTTAGGAGCTTTAGAAAAGAATAGAGTATGGCAGCCAATTCATAGTTTGGTAAAAAAAAGCATAAGATAAAGAATGCTAGCAGCTAGACTCGAACCTTGAACCTTGTACTTAGAATATCCATAGAGTCATGCGGGTTCCGTATACCACTACACTAAACAGGCGTTTGTGACAACAGGTTGTATTAGCTTGTATATTAACAATTTTAGTCTGGGGCCCCATTTTAGGCCCAATTTTTTGGGGGCCCTGTGCAAATGTTCTCTTTGCTCCTTCTAAGGGCCGCCCCTGGGGGAATGGAGAATAATGAGAAAGAAAAGATGAAGATAATGAATAGGAGGAAAATGCATTTTCCCTCTTAGAGAGTACAATATTGAGTTCGTTCGAGTTTTAAACGAGCAACGAGCAAGAAAATCATCTTGGATGGGAATATTTATCCTATACAAGAAAATATTCAACTTTTCATTTAAAACTATCTTCTACACCAACCAAACAAAAGAAAATCACCTTGGTTGTCATATTTTTGAATGAATGTTTTTTCTTGAATTATGCTAAAAGATTTATAACTCTCATTTTACGTAAGATTGTAACTTATTTAACATTATACATACCACGTAAGATTGCGCAAGAATGAATATATGTTTTTTTGGTTGAGATTTATTTCAACTACTTGAAGTAGTGAGTTCTCAATTATGATACTGAGTTTGAGTTCAAAATTGCTACTCTTAACGATAAACTAGCTACTTGAAGTAGCGAGTTAGGGTTAAAACTCATTACTTCAAGTAGCGAGTTTGTGTTGTTGGTATTCTTTTTTACATTTGCATAATTTTTACAAGGCAATGCCTTAATTTCTGGGAGTAGCGTATTTAATATGAACCTCGCTACTTCAAGTAGTGAATTAGCTCTGAATCAGTGGAAAAATACGAGCCTACGCAAACGATATTGTGGTAAAAAAAACTTCAAAACTGACACAAACAGAGAATTTTATTCTTTTAGCGTTATTCGAGTAAAATTCCTTTTGAATTGTCCCACTTCAAGTAGTTAGTTCATAGTTTCCAATTTGCCATTATATTCTTATAATTCGACACCTTTCATTCAACCAGGTAACCTGATGTAGTAATACAAATCTTCAACTGGTAACATATTCAAATTAAGAACAAGTTATTGACACTTCTAATTTCTCGGGTGGGAATTTGGGAATTTAACACGTGATTATGAGTCCTTGGAAAAAAAAAGCCCAAAGAAATTGATTAAACAATTTAATACACTCACTCAAAGTCCAAGTAACTAGAGAGATATCCCGTTGGATTGATTTCTAGACAAATCCACAAAAGCATTCATTATATCATCACTACCTTGAACATAGAAGTCTTCTCCTCGAAATATGACTAAACTATTAATCATGATTTGCGTTCCAAAAACACAATTAAGCCAATCACATACAATATTTAACATGAAATTTAAGCAAAAGAATGCCTCCTTACACCTTACTAGTATGGTAATGTCAAAAAAAAAATATTGAATATTTGAAATCAAGTTGATTCAACTAATGTACTTGTATAGAAAATCATTAACATAAAAGACCATATCTTCGACATCTATACAACAAAATCATTCCCTAACACTTACTTTTATTATTGTTGCTACTTTGCTAGTAACAGCAAGGAAAAGGGTGGAAGCATCATGGTGTTGATCATCAACAATATCAACAGGGGCATCGTCAAAGTCAACAGGTGCATCAACGAAGTCAACATGGACAGGAACCCTGAAGGCAGCATGAATGCAAGAGAGGAGAAATCCAGTTGAAAGGGTAACATTGAGAACAAAGTCGAACGGGTGCCAATTAAGATATAAAGAGTGAAGATGTGGAGGATTATACCTCGAATTAATCCATGGTGGGATAATTCGTGACGAACAAGGCTTCTCAAGCTGTCTTGGTCACACTGATCACAAGGCTCCAATTATATGATGTAAAAGAACCATGTTATGACAAGGAGGACGACGAAGGCTATTTTAGACCATGGGCAGGAGGAGAAGAGGTATATTGTATATAGACGGGGGTATGATTGAGAAGATAGCGTATATGACCACCAAGTATTTCGATCATGTTCACTAATAAGCGGTCAATGGCATCTAAGCAAGTTTCAGGCTTCGAGAAGGCGAAGCAAAATACTTCACCCGATGGCCGGATATCGGGGCACTCATCCTTATCTTTAGCTTTGTTAAGGTGAGCCTTAATTTTGGAGATGAGGGTAGCAACTCAGGCGTCCAATGATTTGGCAGTGGTAGCGTTGGCGGGAGGGGAGGGCTGGATTCTTCTTTTGGGGAGGTAGGAGCCCCCATATATTAATAGTGTTAATAAGTGGTGAGGAGGGTAAGGTTTTAACAAACAAACTGAATTGATCGTAGGTATCTAGTGTTATGTGAAGGTTGTATTTGTTGATTGGTATTGCACGAATAAACAATCAATCAATATATATATACTAAAAGAGAATTATTTTGTGAGTATACAGATTAATTAGTATTGCACGAATAAACAATCCTAATATACTCACTCAATTTCCAAATAACCAATGACTAGAGAGATATCCCATTGGATTACGATTTCTAAACAAATCCACAAAAGCATTCTACTGAGTTTTCATACTCATGAACATTCTGATAGATATCATCACTAACTTAAACAAAGAAGTCTTCTCCTCGAAATATGGCTAAACTAGCAATCATGATTCACGTTCCGAAATCTACAATTAAGCCAGAGTTGGGGAAGTTGGGGGCTTACGGGACTACAGAGTTTGCAGCAGTAACTGAGTTCTAGCGGTAAACAAGTCGCAATAAAAGATCTGAAGAAATATTACAAAATGTGTCTTCTAAATCCCAAAAGGCCAAAACTGCACCATTAGGAAGACTGCATATAAATCACAACACACAAGGGATGAGTTGCCCTTCAATTCGCGAAAAAGGTTTACAGACCTTTTTTATATGGAAAAAATACTGCTTTTTTTCTCCAAAACTCACTATCTTCAGTTGCACTCAAGAACCCATAGTAGATCCACTCCTGCAGAATATAATTACAGCTACTTTAAGCAATATGAACATAGAGTGAAAATTAACCGGTTCATCATCATCAGTATCAGAACATCATATGCAGTAAAATTGACTAATGACTAATCACAAATGTAGAACATCTTACGACATGTAGTCATTTTGCAGGATTAGAAAATCTCCTATCTGATTGTAGTGAAAGTATGATCCTTTACTTCAGCTTTAACAGTCCAAAGTATGATATTAATTGAACCATAGTGTGTTATAAATTCTACATTCTTTGGAAAACACAAGGCTGGTAGGAGCAGAGTGTGAAGAACACTGCCGTTAAGAATTTCCGCTTGAAACTTTGTAACTAGAGTGACAGCAATGGTAAGTATAGACTTAGAGAGGAAGTGAACAGTGTTCTGTTATCTTTCTTCGCTTCATCTTCGTCCTATTTCTTTAGTGTCAATTATAATTAAATCACTAGCTTAAGCGTGTCAGAATCTTATCAGTCTATCTACACATGTTATTAAGAAAAATCAGAGGAAAACCCTAAGAAATAGCTCAGAATTGCTCAAGTATGCATTTTACTAGACTTGCACATCTCACCAGTGTTGAAATATAGAAGTAATGAAAAGTTCAAAACCAGTAATTGAAACTACTCGTAACAATCACTTATGAATCAATCGTGTTGGAGCATTTGGAAATTTAGCTTGAGCATTAAGCCATAGATTTGATGTCGTCCATGTTTAATGCTCATGCTTTTGAACACAATAACATTGAGTTATGGCCTAATACAATATGTATACATCAAGAAGAGAATTAAGAAGTCAGTCCAATACCTGCCACCCACATGCATATGCCGAATGCCGCGCTTTGGATCGAAATCAAGAAGTTGCTTATGTTATGTTATCAAGCCGAAGCACTTCACATATCACATTATCATTATCGAAGGCATTGCTTGTTGCTCTGATAAATTCACCACATAATTTTATCTCACAAGTTGCAGAGGCCCTTGGAAGTCTGAACAAGGTCCTACAAAAATGACATTCTTTCCATAGTCGAGCTTCACTAATGCCAAGACCCACACGAAAATCCACGTGAAGATCTTTCAAAACATTTCGTTTGACTTTTTTGTGTAAATCATAAACGTTGGTTGAAGTAAAGTATGAATGATATACGGAAGTACAAGGAGTGTAGATTAAGAAGAAAAACATAGATTAAGGATGTCAATGGATCAAACTAGTTTTAAGCTTACTAAACTCCAAGCCTCATTTAGATTCAGACTTTTACCCTCATATATGAATTCAGAATATATACATCTTGATTCAGATCATTTTTTTTTCTTCTTCGCTAAGACAGCCCTATAATGTCCCCATTGATCGGACAACGATCTTTGTCTTACCATGATATGTAAAAGCACCACTAGTAGGATTTGACAGCAAAGATGACAATTGGGGGGGGGGGTCTCCACCCCATCATTCAGGCTCAAAGGAACCCCTTCAACCATCACCCTTGGTGCAGGCCACACCTGTTCACAAAAATTGGTAAATGAATAATAGTTATTATGCTTATGTTGCGAGTATTGCGAAACGGAGGAAGTATATGATATTATTATCCGAGATCCCTAGGTCTGGTTATAGGCAATTGGAAAATTCCTTGCTAGTATGTGTTTTAGTGGCTGCAAGGATTTGCTGCTTTTTACACAAGTGGTGCTTTCAACTTGAAGCATCTTAAGGTGAACATCTGGGGGAAGTGATCCCTCACTGGAGCTTGCAGTTTGCACCTCATCATATATCAGATTGTTTGGTAAGTTAGCTCGAGATAATAAAATTAAATGGGACTAATGGAATTGACGATGGGCTTAAGTTGCTAGCTTACATTCTTAATTCTTGGTAACGTAATTGTCCTCGAAGCTTTGCTTGGATGTTTGTATCGAGGAGGAACATAGAGAAGTTCAACTATGGAAGGAACGAAAGTTTCGTAGGTCCTTGTTCAAGCTTCCAAGTGAAAGAATATTTTCCTTAATTATTAATTGTTTACAACCTAATGATATATACTAGAGCGTACAAAAGATAATAACCTCTAAACAAGGAAACTAACTTTAATGATTTTAAGATTGGAAAGCTTCCATGTCAAATGTTCTTAGTTTGACCTTACATATGTAATTGGAGGTATTGACTAACTACTCAGTTCCCAAATTGAATTTTGATGCATGCAAATAGTTTGGTTTTTGCTCAAAAACATTTGTCGAAGTAGTCGATATTTATCAGGGTATACTCTTTTAGTGTTATAGTTCATTTTAAAATTCTAGTTCTTTCCATTCATGTTATTAAGAGAGCTCATTGATTAAATATTGTTTGGTGTTTGAACTTTGAAGGAAGGAATGCAAAGGCACCACCACGCATTATGGACTATGTCTTCTTTTGGGTGAAAAAGGAGCAAATTCATTACATAATGGTTCTAAATTGTTTAGTAGAATTAGTACAATCATCAACATAAAGATTCATACAATGACTAAGGGATGAAGAAAAAGCCTAGCATACTTGTTAAGGAACCAACTCAACCAAAAAGCAAATTAATGGTTAGAGTTTCATGAATAGCTTTATACTCTAACAATACTATATCCATCCACTCTGCTATTCTTTGCCAAACAGACGCTGACCACAAAAATTGGATCGCAATCAAAGATTCCTTCTCAACCCAACAATTACATCGAAACTAATAAAATAGGTGCGGTTCTCATACTTGAAGTTAAGAAGTCATTTTCTTTTAGGTTGTAGGCACTAACAAACTCTTTCAAACCCTATCCAACAAATGAAGTTGTTTTGTAACTTGTACTAAGTTGAGCTACCAGTAAAAAGAAATGATTTTGAACTATACAGGACTTACACCTTTTCTTTCAAAGAAAGGGGTGGATCGGGACAGGTCAACTGACCCTGACATGTCTACCCAGCCCGTTTGCATACTGACCCTGTTGAGCACCTCTAGTTGCGAGGGTGGAGTTTCTAAAAATTATGTTGTTACGCTCTAGTTCATGGCAAATGTACGGGAGAACTCGCCACACATGCTGAGAGTGTACCAACATTAGCCCCAGAGCAATTTGTTCACATTTACCATTTGTTCTCAATCATAGCAAGGCCTTATTAGTTTTCTCATATAAGAGGTTGACAACTTCTCCTATCTGAAACTAATATCATATCACATCCCCGAATGAACCACAATTGTCCTTCCATAGTCGCATCGTCTATATACGTAACGCAAGTGCCAAAAACAAAACAAAATATATAGAATCAGAATCTCACTAACCTAGGAATCCTGATATGCCTGGAGTTTGTCCTAGTGCTACTGATTGTTTAAGTTGTACTTTCCCTAAAAGGTTGGTGATTTATACTATTGGTTGACTATTTTCCCAAAAAAGTTGGCTGAGTTCCCCACCTCATCTCCTCTATAAGCTTGGGATTCTACAATGTCATCCATCATCACATACAGACTTCAGTTTTTTTGGACCAATAGCAGGAAAAACAATCGAATCCTCTGAAATAGGGATTTATCACTTCCATATCTTTTTTTTTTAAGTCAAATGCTATGCAAGTTTTCATTAGTTTCCTTCACTTGATAGTTGATTCATTGGCGCTTGACACAATTATATGCTTCACAAGTATCATCACTATCAATTTCAAGAATGGCTTTGAGATCTTTAACAGCCATGATAAGTTTAGTACGCGGGTGACAGCAGTCAGCAGACACAAAATATTGGATTGCCCTTTTAAGATTATAGTAGCATTCAAATTTTGACATGTATATAACATTACATTTCGAGCTGTTGACCATTATTTCACGGTCCAGTTATGTAGTTTGAATCCTGCCACTAAGGTACGCTCCTTGGGGTGGGAATCCCCCTACTCCCGTGGACCTGGACTAGGTTTTATCAATACAGACGATTCAATTTATAAAGGGCCATTCTCCTTACCATGCCAAAAGTAAGAAGGTTCGAGCAGAGTGAACATAGTGTATTGGAAAGATAATAATTGTACTACTAGAAGAGCCTATAGATATAACCCCACAAAAGCCCAGGCTTTATATGTTGATACATATCCAACACTTTTCGAAGCACTTTTAGGATAAACCAAATTATATGCATATATATCATGATAATTAAGAGGTCAGCCCAATACCTGCAACACATATTAGTATATCAGCATATGCATTTGCAAGAATGTTGGGTTTTTTCGGAACACAAGAGGTTGCTTATGTGATGTCAATCAAACACGAACACTTCACATGTAAACTTTCCATTATTGAAGGCATTACTTGATGCTCTGATAAATCCACCGCAAAATAGAATCTCACAAGTTGCAGAGCCCCGTGGAAGTTCGAACAAGGACTTACAGAATCTACATGCATTCCATAGTCGAGCTTCTCTACGATCAAATTCGATATTGAACTCTACGTCAAGAGCTTCCAAAAGAGCAGCATGACTTAGAATGTATCCTAATAACATAAGCTCATCATCAATCCCGAGTAGTCCTGTTACTTTTATTTTCTTGAGCTTACTCACTAAACAACCTGATACAACATCGGGTGCACACCACTTCAACCGCTCCATTGGTAGATCATCTCTCATCTCCAGATTCACTTGAAGATGTTGTAAGTTAGGGAAGCATTGCATAGAAATCAGCAAATCCTTGCAGCCAACAAGACCATGATCAGCCAAGCTTGTGTTAAGATATAATAGATTAGGAAATATTCGCGGAAGCCCATGATTGACAGAAGTAAGGTGACTGTATATATTAATCTCAGTCATTAGATGTAGGTCAAGCTTGCTAACACTACACAGTCCACCAACAAACTTGGACATTTGGTGAACATAATCTTTGTTTCCAACCATCGTATCTACTTCATACGACTCATCCATGGATAAGCCAATTCTTGCTGTGACTAATTCAGTGGGAATCTTGAGAAAGTAATAAGCCGAAATCTGATCATGTATAGAAAGGTATGCCAATTTAGGTGCATCAATGAAGAATTTGGCGCGTTCAGTTGGATTCCCATAGAAGACCTCTGTCTCTAATGTCTTAAGATTGGGAGCATATATATTCATAAAAGAAATTGCATTCTGAGGCTGAGGGAAACGACACAGATCGAAGTCCAAAGTTAATCTTTCCAACAAAGTGCAAGATTTACAGAGAGTCTCCAACCAAAGAGGAATAGTGAATAGATAACGCAAAAGAAGCTGCTTCAGGTTAGAAAGTTGAAAATCTAGATTTTCAAGCAAATCAAACTTAAACATACCTGACAATTCCAAAATCACCAGAGATTGAGTTTTAAACAAAAAACAAGGTACATGGACGAAGAAATCATCGTCGAAATCTGAGTGGATAATTATTTGCTCCACATTTCGGCGGCAAATTTCAGGGAACCATGATTCTGCTATATTAGGTTTACGTAAAATTGGTAGATGAAGATTGAAAACGTGTAGTTTCGGAGAGGTCAATCGTTGTAAGATGTCAATGACAATGGCGGAGAATTCTTCCGAATCTGTATATGGAAACGTGTAGCAGCGAAAATCGGAAGTAAGATGGAAAGAGGTGATACCAGTCCAGAGATGACGCCATTGGTGGGATAAGATGGAGGTGACAGCGGCTGAAGTGATAGGGAGGCGAGATAGAATATTGGTGATAATGTCGTCGGGGAGTAAACTCAGCTTGTCTTCTCCTTCTTCACTCTGACTCCTGCGTCGTCTTCGTCGTTGTCGTTCGCCGTTGTTGCTCATCTTTTTTCGGGAGCATTCCTCGATTGTTATAAGAATCATTATAATTCAATAAATTAAGCACAACTTTAGTTATACAACTCAAAAAATTAAAATTTTTATATCTTTGGACTCATATCGAAATATACTATAAAATAAGATCTATTTTGACATACTTATCATATCATATTGTTATGTAGAGGGTAACCATTACTGGATAACCTATTTGGTAGATAATAAGTATTTAAAAAGATCAAGTATCGAAAAAGATAAAGATTAATAAATTTCATGTGATTATGTGAATATGAAAATAAGATATATCATAATATTTTGGAAAAATTGATAAGAATAATCCGACCTTTGGCCGGTCTTCCATCAGTGGTACCACCTTCATTTAATCCAGGTATAATCCCACCTTTGACATCAATATTCTCTGAATGGTTCCTAAAACCTACAACCTGTTCAATAGGTAAAAAAACCAGCCAGTTACTTTCCCCCCAAAAGGAGTTTGTCCTTTCAACTTCACCTCAACCACTGAACACCCTCTTCTCCCCAAAAAACGCGAAACCTCCATTATTGCCAAGGTTTTCTTCACTAAAAACCGCGCAACCTCCATTGTTGGCAAGCTCCATTGTTAAAGTTCGTGGAATTCTAAGTACCCAGAAAAACCGATAGCAGCCACATCTCAGTGAGGTAAGTAAAAATCCAAAATTCTCTGTTTAAAATTCCCAATTTATGTTAAATTTTGCATTTTTTAATATTGGGTTGCCCTAGGATTTGTTGAAAAGTGTTTGAATATGCCCTAATTGCATGTATGTTTTCTGTTGATTTTGTTTCCATTAAAATAGGTTCTGGGTTTCAATTTTTTGCATGCTCTTCCTGTTCTGCTATGGAATCAACACTTGGTACACTTAGATTTTGGCATGGGGGTTTGTTTAAGAAAACTAGTAAAGGGACTGTGTATTTAGGAGGAGAAGGTAGAACCTTTCCTATAGATTCAGATGAGTTATGCTGGTTTTGGTTAGAGGAGTTAACAAAGGAATGTGGGGGTTATAAGAAGATTGATGCTGTGTATTATTTGATACCTGGTACAACTCTTGATGATGGGTTGAGGCAGACTTTTAGTGACAATGAGGTTAGAGATCTAATTGCTCTTGTTTTGAAGCATAGATGTATTGATATGTATGTGTTACATGGTGTAGATGAACCTGAAACTTTGGCTAACATTCCACTACCATTAGAAGGTCCATCAATTCAGAGTGAAAGCCCAACCAAAGAAGATGAAACCCCACCTTCACAAACTGAAAACCCACTTTCCCAAACTGAAAACCCAACTTCACAAACTGAAAACCCACCATCAATTGAGAGTGAAAACCCATCTTCACAAATTGAAAACCCAATTTCACAACCTGAGATTCATCTAGAAGAAACTGATACCCTTCTTAAGTCAAGTCAAACACCAAAAAAGTCAAGGCCAAGTTAGCTGTGAGGAGGGGTCCACCTAGAAGGAGTCCACGTGGAGTTAGTGTTGAAGTATTAACTGATGCATCAATTTGGCAGAGAGAGTATAGCTTATCAAAAGATTCTTCCACATCATCACCTCTTAAAGCACAAATACCTCCCCTAGTTGAAACCTTTATCTCAACCCCCCCACATCAACCTATACCCACCCCATCCCAACCAACACAACAATCAGAAAACCCAAAAAACCCAAAAAAACCTGTGCAACAAACTGAAACAACAGACAACCCTAAATCTGCCCCTTCTCAGTCAACACCAAAATCCACTTTCATAACAAGCAAAGTCCCAGATGACTATGAGTGGTTAGATCCTAGGAGTGATGAAAATCTCAATTGGGATGAATTCTTTGCTGAACAAGGGCTTTCAGATTTAGAGGAAGAGGGTGAAGATGGTGAAGATGAGTATGAACCATCAGAGGGTAAGGGTAGTGATGCAGATTTAAATGAAAAAGAAATAGAGAAGGATACAGAGGTTGGATTGGATGAAGAAGGAGAAGGTGACTTTGAATTTGAAACTGTAGATGATGAAAACAGTGATGAGGAATACACTGAGGCTTTGAACAAAGTTAGGGGAACTAATTCTAAGTTAGAGCAGATTGCTAAACAGTTACAGGAAGAGGCTGCAGAGGGGAGGTTAGGTTATAGTAGTGAGGCGGTAAGGGGAGGTGAAGACAGGGAGGTTGGTAGTGATGCTGAAGGTACAGATGATGACATCCATACACCAACAGGAAGTGGTGATGAAAGAACTGAGGATGAGAGGAGAACTGCTAGGGGTATGTTGGTTAATGAAGATGCTGATTTTTCCAAATTCAGTTGGAAAGTAGGGCAAAGATTTCCTAATAGGGGTGCATTTAGGAAAGCTGTTTCAAAGTATGGTATACTTCAAGGGAGAAATTTAAGGTATATCTCAAGTAACAAAAATAGGCTAGAAAGACTTGGAGTGGTTTGTGTAGAGGGGTGTCCATTTAAGCTATATGCTTCTTGGAATACTAGGAGAGCTACATACTTGGTAAAAATGGTTAAGAATGAGCATAGTTGTAATAGGACAATGGAGAGAAATCACCAACTTAAGTCAAGTTGGTTGGCACAACAGTTTATAAAGGTGTTCAAGAGTAGACCACATTGGCCTGCTAAGGAGATTGTTGAAACTGTGAGGAGGGCATATAGGATTGTGATTAAAAGAGATGTTGCATACAAGGTGAAGTACCTTGCACATAAGCTACTTCATGGCTCTATGCAAGAGCATTATCTGAAGATTGAGAGGTATTTAGAAGCTGTGAAAGCTTCTAGTCCAGGAACTCATTTGGAGTTGTACACTGATCCAAGTTTGGAGAAACAACCTCCTGTTTTTCAGAGGTTATATGTGTGTTTTGAGGGTCTGCAAAAGGGATGGAAGGAAGGATGTAGGAAGATATTCTGTGTTGATGCATGTTTTTTGAAGACTTTTCTTGGGGGCCAACTGATGTCAGCTGTTGGAAGGGATGGAAATGATCAAATGTATCCAATAGCTTGGGCTATTGTAGAAGGTGAAAACAACCTTAGCTGGGAGTGGTTCTTCAGACAGCTGCAAAGAAGTTTGGCACTTGGAGATGGTGATGGCTTATCAATTGTCAGTGATGAGCATCAGGTATGCCCTAATCTCTATTTTCTTGACATGTAATCAATAATGAATGATGGATTTGATTTATGTTTTCTGTTTTTTTTGGCATGTTTAATTATCAGTCCATCTTAAATGGTGTTGCATTAGAATTCCCCAAAGCTGAACATAGGCATTGTGCTAGGCATATTTTTGCTCTGTGGCATAAGAGTTATAGGGGGGATGAGATGAAATTGTTGTTTTGGAGTATAGTGAAGGCATACAATGAGGCAGATTTTAATGATGCATTAGATAATCTAGCCAAAGTGAGTGATGAAGCTGCACAGAGTTTCAAAGCATACAATCCAAGAGTGTTTTGTAGGGCATTTATGAGCACTAGCACTAAAGCTGACATAGTTACTAGCAATCTAGCAGAAACTTTCAATGGTTGGATCATAAATGCTAGGACAAAACATGTCATCTATATGCTAGAGGATATTAGGGCATCTTTGATGCAAAGATTGGTTAAAAAAAGCAAGAAATGGAGAAGTCTGCTTCCCTCATTTGCCCTAGGATCAAAACAAAGCTTGAAAAGGAAAAATCAAGGCTGCTTTTTGTGATGTGCTACCATCTACTGACACACTATTCCAAGTGAACCACCAACTGGACAGTTTAACAGTTGATTTAGAGGCTAGAACATGCACATGTATGAGATGGGATATGTGTGGTTACCCTTGCTGTCATGCTGTTGCTGCTATTTTTTTCTGTCATAAAGAAGCAGAGGATTTTGTCCATGAATGCTATAAAAGAGATGTGTATTTGAAGGGCTATGCAGGGTCCATTCCACCATGTGAGGGTAAAAGGCGGTTGGCCAAGGGTTTCACTTCCACTAGACCCTCCCCCTATAAAAATTGGACCTGGTAGGCCTAGGAAAAACAGAATAAAGGACCCATTCGAAGATCCTAAATACTCTGGGAAGATGAGTAGGCATGGTATTGAGATGACATGTACCATATGTAAAACTAAGGGCCATAATAAAATGAGGTGTCCAAATAGAGATTCTGCTGTCAGTGAGGGTGCAAGTCAGAGCAAGAGACCAAGGGGAAGGCCTAGGGCTGATTCTCAACAACAACAAACAACCACTGAACAAGCACAAGCCAGCCACTTCACAGCATCTGCACAACCCACCACACTTGGAAGGGGTGGCAGAATGATCAGAGGAGGTAGAGGATCAAGGGGTGGCAAAGGTAGAGGAGGTGGTGGTAGGGGTGTTGCTGCTGGTGGTAGGGGTGCTACTGCTGGTGGTAGGGGTCCTGCTGGTGGTGGTGCTGAAGGTGTTGCCAGTGCTGCTACTGCAGCGGGTCGAGGCCGAGGTCGAAGTCGAGGTCGAAGTCGAGGTCGAGGAAGAGGAAGAGGAAGGAACAATGTAAGTTTATTTACTTGTTATGGTTTGGTTTCAATATTTTAACGAACATTGATTTACGATTGTTTTCCTTCTTAACAGATTCCAACTGGATTTGGTGTCTTGATAATGAATGATGGATCAACCATCACCAATGTATGTTATTACTAAATTTTTTTGCCTCCTAATTATCATTATGTTAAACTTCAATATGCTAACTTATCCATTATATTGGATTAACAGGAACCCGGTTCACGTGGTCCGCGAATTATTTCAAGTCAAGCATCAACATCGACTACTTCCGTGGCAAATCAGAATTTCTCTATGTAACAACGAATTTTAGAGTAGTACTTTGTGTAGGATCTCATCAAACAATTTGGTCGTTTTTTATAAGATTATGGTTTGTGTTATATTGTTGAACATTGGATCAATGTTTTGTAATAGATTATGGTTCTTATGCGTGTTGAACAACTTGGTGCCTTTTGTAAACCGTTAATGGTGTTCGTTTTGTATTATGTGTAGGAAATTGTCAGCTTCTAACATTTGTGCGTTGCATATTCCAATTGTTGTTAACATTATTCCTTAATAGCAATTTTATTTAGATCATCGAACCCGAACACGTTCATACATTAGTACTTTCAAATAATATAATTCATGAAAAACCGTATAGTACATTCCAAACTATAAAATAGCACCTACATCAATTCACTTCAACATGTAGATAATAATACCAAACAAAATCCAAGACATAACCATAGCCATTTGAAAAGCTTTCTCCCTATTATTATCTAACATCGGTCGAACACGTAATAGACGAATGTTGGATGATAATCTTTTGTTTTCCACTTCAAGCTCATGTTTTTCCTTCTTCATTTTGATTAGTTTATCTTCCAAAAACTTCTTCTCAACTTCAAGCTCAATAATGGTTGTGTCTCTGTCCAAGATTTTGAATTGCAAATCCCTTATCTCACTGGAAATCTCCTCCTCCTCAACCATATCACGAACCCACTTGAAAAAATGGCAATCTTTCTCCCCCTAAATAACAGAGAAAAAAAATTGGAGGTTAAACTAACAAAAATCAGGAAACTAAAGCAGGAAATGGAAGTTTAACAATAATCATGAAATTAATTTCTCAATATGTAACACTACTTACATTCCATTCCGAGCATCGATAAAATTTCCTCCCAAAATTTGGACCTTGCTTCTTACAAGTAAGTACAATAGCACTTGCTCCATGATTACACAATACTGTTTTTTTGCATGAAGATTGAGAGGATGAACCACTCATTGATCCTCCTGCCATGGATACAAGAAAAGAGGAAGAAGAGATTTGAAGAAAAAAAAAATGGAAAAAGCGTGAGAAGCAGAGTGTGAGGAAGAGGAAGAGAGAGGATGAAGGAGGAAGAGGGTGAAAGAGATGAGTGAGTGGCAGTTAATAAGAAGGGAGAAGATTAAAAAAATTAAAGCTAAAATAAAAAAACACCTAACGGCTACAAAGTAACCTGTTGCAACAGGTTACCAACAGGTAACGTACCATTCAGAGAATATTGATGTCAAAGGTGGGATTATACCTGGATTAAATGAAGGTGGTACCACTGATGGAAGACCGGCCAAAGGTCGGATTATTCTTATCAATTTTTCCTAATATTTTTCATTAACTTCTATGTCAAAGAATTGGAGAAGTAAAACACAAAGATTTAACGTAGTTCGCTAACAATGTGTGAGCTATGTCCACAAGCAAATGGGAAACAATTTATAGTATGTTGAGGAGAAAGAATACAATAATATTACATATTGTGGGGGCAAAAGTTAATATAGGATTTATATATTACCCTTCTAATTAACTTAGACCGAATGAACCCAGAACATGATTGGTTTACTAAGCTGCATACAACAAAAACTGCGGAAAATCCCGTGCTTGGTTAATCTTAGCGCCATATCTCAATGTTAATATTTTATATGTATTTTTGTAAAATATATATACACATATTCCATCTATTATATAAGAGTTTGCAGACTTTTATTACATATATTCACAAGTCGAGTAATACACTTAATTTTGATTGGTAATGGTATACTCTTTATCCCTTCTCATTTTAACAATTAGGGCTTCATACTCTCTTCCTCGATTATTATATCATATTATATCACGTCATATTTACCTCTTTATATAAATAACATTTGATAATTAAAATCGATAAATGCCTAAATTTTAAGATACTCAATGTCAATGGGTAAATTATTATTCAACAAATGATATTTTTCAAATATTAATATGTGCATTGGGCATGTCATGTAGGATTTCCATGTCACAAAATATATTAATAAAATTTAATTTTTATATTCTTATAAATTGATAATTAGAGTTTTGGATGAATTTTTTTTTTTTTTGAAGATAATTAGAGTTTTGCATAAATAAAAGATAGAATTTGAGTGTGAATAAATGGCAAGGATTATTATAATGTGTAAACTAACTGTAACTTTGGTTATAAAACTCAAAAAAATTAAATTTCTATACATTTGGACTCGAATTGAAATATAATTTAGAATAAGACTCATTATAATAGACTTATCTTATTATTTCGTAGGGATACTGATTGTTGGATAAACTAATTGGTAGGTAGTTGAAGATAGGCTCATGAATGAAGTTAATATACAAACGAGGCTTTTCTCGAGAGCTTTGAGGGTACCAATAAGAAAAAATAAATATTTTGACCAATAAGATCAATGATAATGAACATTTTTTCTTTTAATTCATTTAAAAGGCAACCAATAAAATCAACAATAATTCACCTTTAAATTTCACTTGAGATAAATAGAGATAGATTTACGATAAAAATAAAAAATTAGGAAGAGAATTATTATTCAATCGTTATAATTTTTACTAATATGCAATTGAAGATAATTATAATCTAAGAAGTGTTTTGGCATATGTGCAAAGTCAAAATTGGGAACGGAGGGAGTATGTAATAGTAACAAATCAATCGTGAAACTAATTGGTTTTACTTTTAAAAAGACAAGTAGGGGCATACCAACATTGGAGTGAATATCTTTTACAAATAAATAACTACAACATATTTGTTATGTTTTTGTAGTTAAGCTTGACTACATGATGTGAGAGTTTTATTGGTCAAATGCTGAAATTAAAAATTAAACGGACAATTGGTAGCAGAAACATTTACCAAGCTGATTAAACGCATGATCGTAGCCACAAAAATTTATTAATTCTTGCATGAGCAATTAAAATGAGAGTGTGTCTGAGTGACACTTAGCTCTTCACGCCGCTAATTAAGCAAATACGTGCATCGCACGAGCTTAAAATCTAGTTTGACTACTTATTTGTCACCATTGTGTGCTACTAACATTTTGAAAGTTTAACCTATCTTTTACTACTACTACCTAACATTATTTCACCCATATATTTTACTGAGAAATGCCAAGTTAATATCGGATATATGTATATATCTATCATCTCATATTTTTGGTGGTATATTTAATGAAAATGGTAGTACATATCTTATGCATGGTAGTACATTCATTGCGAAAAGTAGTATATTAAATTATATGACAAATACAAACTATATATTTATATAGCTGTGAAAATATCGATTGTTATATACTAATTTTTTTAATGAATATACTACCATGCATAAGATATGTACTACCATTTTTATTAAATATACTACCAAAAATGTGAGGCGATGGATATATACATATATCCGATATTAACTTGGCATTGCTCATTTTACTAGCTTTCCTCAAATTTTTTAAACTTGTTTTACATGTATAACTAGTTATTCAAGCCTCGTCAATGCTCTATGATTTTTGTACATTGAATATAATAATAATTAAATTGATTGGCGTCATGCAAAGTGAAAAATTATCAAAAAAAAATCATCTCATATACAATATGCATTTTAAATTTTACAACTTAACTATTGGTAAAACACGAGAAAAACCAGAAACATTACTTTTCTCAGGTCCTCTCTCTCTAGGAAAACCCCCTTATAAAGGTTTTCTCTTGAAGTTGGTTGTAGGGGCTCGTTGGCTCCGATCAGTTTTCGGATGCCGGCGAGCCAAAAAATCTTGTTTTTCCTCTCTACATCTAGTGTATCTCAACTGAGCACCTTTGTCTCTTGTAGCAAGATTGAATTCGGTGCGTTTCTGGTTAGTTTTCATCTTGCTAGTTTTCCAAATAATATGCTCAGTTTTATAGTTGTCGTATGCGTTTGTTTTTTCGTGTTATCTTGTCTTCTTGGTGAGGATCAATGGTGCGATATTTGGGTTGTGTTAGAAGTTTGGTTATCTGATTTGGCCCCAAGTTACTCAAAAATTTTCGGTGGCAATTCAGATACAGAAGCAGAGGAAGTGTTTGTGAGGGGCTTTTCTACTCTTTGTAAAAGCTCCTTAAGAATTATGAAGATGGAGGGTGTTAGGAGAGTTTTTCTTGATAACTCTCATACCTTAAATCAATCTACAGAATTGGAATCCGTTGTGATGCATAAAGGACTAGCTTCAAGAATTGCTATTCGCTGTGTGAGAGTAAGGGATGGACTAGAAGAGCTTAGAGAGCGTTCCGTCCGGTTTTCCGTGGTGACTTTGGTGGTCACTACCTTCAAAAATTATATATGGAAGGCTGCTTCTCCATCAACAGTGTTGGGTATAGCCTGTCCCACTGTAGTTGAGTCACAAGGAATGATGACTCTTCTTCAGTGTTCAATCTTAGGATCCCAGGAGGTTCTTATCTATTCAAGTCCTTGAGATTCTTTTCAGGGCGAACAATTTAGTTCGCAAGCTTGGGTTTGGTAATTCAACTTCAAGACTTGTCCGCAGTCACAACAACCTCCATCACAACGACCTTCATCACGGTTTTTTCATATTGTCTCTGCAATGTTATCTTCGGTGATCCAATGGAAAAAAAGATGTCATCCAACTGTCCCCGGCCATCAACTCCACAAATACAGGAATCAAGAATATCCTTTGTCTTGGCTGTCAATCATGTTTATTAAGCTTATGTTATGTTAATGTCTTTGAGTTAGCTGTCTTCCCCACAAATTGGCCATGGTTGCTAATTGTGATTTGTGGGTGTCATAGTGTACTTTGTTTAATGTTGTTTTAATATAAATGCTTGAACAGTTGTCAAAAAAAAAAATTAACTATTGGTTTCTATTCATACAACTAATATGTTGGAGTGGAGTAAATCAGATTGTATAGTTTTGGATTGTAATTTTCTTCTATATTTTGACCTTATGTTATAAATAGCTCAAAACATATTCCTAATTTGATTAGGTTAAATACCAATAACCCTATAGAGGTAGAAAACTAGATATAGAGAGGAAGAAAAAAAAGGGAAAAACGAAAAAAGAAAAAGAAGTAAAGAGAGCAGACTTACCTCACGCAGCAGGACTCAACTCCATATGTTAGTTGCTTTCATCTCCTTCCTTGCTTAACCATCAAATACTATCATCCACCACCATTAAACATCCATCACCACATCATCTTCCAGTTTTTGGGCATTTCCAAAAGAACAAAAAAAAGAGGGATTTTTGTGGGTGCGTTTTTGGGTCTAATTTCGGGTCTTTTACACTCTTTTATATTCCAATTAGTACAGAAAAGAAATGGCGATGATACCAATTCCTAGTGATACATTCAAACTAGGATTTATCGGAGCTGGAAAAATGGCGGAAAGTATTGCAAGAGGTGTTGTCAACTCTGGCGTTTTGCCTCCTTCCCGTATTCGAACCGCTCATCTCGGTGCCCCTCGCCGCGAGGCTTTTCAGTCTTTTGGTGTCTCTGTATTAGACTACAATCATCAGGTTTTATTTCTAATATCTCTATTGAATTTTATTATATGCTATTTTACTCTGCCTTAATTTCATTATAGCTTATGAATTTCAGTCCACTTGCCATACATTTGTCGAGTAACTTTGATACATATGCTCGCATATTTGACTATTTTAGCCTAGTTCATTACAATTAAAAGATCTTTTTAAGTAGGATTTGTAGCTATAAATGTTATATATCAGATCACAGTATATTGTAATCGAAGTTTCACTAACTTATAACTTATATAGCTAATAAAACTTATGTAGCTAATAAAGATGTTCATACCCTGGTTTTCATAAGCTAGTTAGACTGCCTTACTTTTAAATTAAAGTTAGGCAACGGCCCAACAATATTAAGAAGAGAACATGCGACTAATTTAATACATTTTGGAATGGGCTTCTTTGTAGAATGTGAGTTTAAATTGGTCTAGTTGTATGTTAAAATTAAACCGTCTCTTTTAATATTTTAATGCATCACTAGCCTTAAATGGTACGATAGCGTGGTAGAAAATCTATGGTTATTGGAAGGGAGATAGAAATAGAAGATTATGGGAAGGATGGATTGATTTGGATTAGAGTGTTTTGTACTTTTTTTCGAAAATAAAAATTGTAGAAACCTAGAGAGAAATTTGCCATTTAATTAAGAATTGAAAAAAGAATAATATTAATTTTTAATGTCGCCCTCCTCTTCCGTTATTAAAAGGTTATTTGTAATTCCATATACGATATCTGTAACTCGCGATAATGTTTGTCGAATATACGTCTATATAATGTTATGATAAAAGAAAGGTTTATGTCATTGATGTAGGAACCTAGAGAGAATTGTGTCATTTAATTAAGAATTAAAAAAAGTGTCCTCGTGATCTTTCCTTATATTATAGTGATTTGTAATTCCATATACAATATCTATAACTCGATAATGTTTGTCGAATATACATCTATATAATGTTATGATAAAAAAAAGGTTTATGTGATTGATGTAGAAGTACACTAAAGTTAGATGAATATATCTTTGTTTCTTTCACGTTTTATTAAGTATGCTTTTCAATGGAGTAAATGTGTGGTTTCTGCAGGTTGCTGAAGAATGTGACGTGATTATTTTCTCTGTAAAACCTCAAATTGGTACTCCTACATTCTCCACTCATTCTTCTTATGTTTGAAGTTCTAAAAATTATTGGGATTGATGGTATAACCAAAAGCATTTGGTCTAAATAATAGTTACACAAAACACATTAAGAGTTAAGTATATAAAATACTCCCTCCGTAACATAATTGTTGCAACAATTTCCTAAAATGGGTGTAACATATTGCTTGCAACAATTTTCCATCTTTCTTATTTTAGTAAATTTTATCACATGAAATGATGATGTGTTTTTTGGTCCCCACCCACTTTTGTACCTTTTTGTTGTTTTCTTTCTTTCCCTCCTTTTTTTTTAACCCATGTGATTTCTCTCTCTTACTTTTATTAATCAACCTCCCTTATCCATACTTAATATATTCTACCTAGGAATTCCCCCTAGTTCAATTGTTGCAACTATTATGTTACGGAGGGAGTACTATAGGTTGCAAGAGAGACTAACTTTTGATGTATCTTCCTTAACCTCTTATTGTTCGTTGTGTGACTTATACTATGTTTGACCCAATGCTTTTGGTCAGCATGACTGACCCCAAGACCTATGATTCAGTTTTGAGTTTATGTTTCTTAACCCAGTAACACATTGTTCATTGCAGAGTTTTATTTTCTCCATCCTAGATGCATAGTCAAATATTGGGAACATGCGAAAATATCAAAATAAAGTGTCTAATCGCTTGTATTAGGCATATACAATTGCTAGTTTTTCTATATGGTTGAAAGACTGTAATTACTGTTGGAAAATGCACTTCGACAATATAATAAAACAAGAAAAAGGATGTTCTTTTACTAGTAAACGGGATGGAAATACTATGTGATTATAGGTATACATTTGTATAATATGATTGTTCTTTTTGGGGGGCCTGTCTCTGTTATCTAACCTCTTCATCCTTTTCTATATGGAGCAGTCAAGGAGGTGGTTTTACAGTTGAGTCCAAAACTTTCAAAGAATCAGCTCCTAGTATCCGTAGTTGCTGGAACGAAATTGAAGGACTTACAGGTATCTGCGGTGGAATTAGGGAATTATCATGATCTTTGTTGGTTACCGTTATTTGGAATTTTCAGGGGTTAAATATATGTTTTCTTAATCTAGTAATCTGTAAAGGCAAGTTGAATAACTATGTAGATTGTGTGATTCAATTATGGCTAACGATTACATTGAGTATATGCTCTGGATTTAATCTGATACAATTCATATTATATGTTCACCCAACCAATTAAAAGTTGGAAAGCAGTAACCTAAAAAGTGCGCTCTATTCTATTGCTGTATAGAGCATTGACACATTTTATTCTGTTTGTTGTCGGGTCTTAATAGGAATGGGCTGGGCAAAGCCGTTTTATTAGGGTAATGCCTAATACTCCTGCTGCTGTTGGAATGGCAGCATCAGGTCTGTCTTCATCTTTTAGTATTATTGTTTTGCTATTTCTTAAAGCATGTTTACTACTCTAATTTTAGTGTGATAATCAAAGTTTGTGTTTAACATGTCTTTGGGGCTCAATGTTTAAACATTTCCTGTCTTGTCTCTGCTGTAGTACATTGTGGATGGGGACTCTGGAGTTTGATAGAACAGATAGTACATTGGGGTTCAAATCATTCAATGTTCAACTTCCCCTTGTTCCCAAAAAATAGAATTTTATTATTGCATTCTTACTGCTAATTAACTAGTAATATTGCACTTGCATTTGAGTAACAATCAATAGAGCATAACAATGTAAAGTGACAAATTATATACAATGAGAAGATTTGGTTGGATGGCAATTTGGAATGAAATGCATGCTTCTTAAATTGAAACCTTGTTTTTCATTTATGTTTTTTGTGGTCTTTGTTGGAGTTATAGCGTCAAGAACATAAAATTATCTAGTTAGATGTAAAGGTAACTCGTCTTAGTCCACTACTCAATGCTATAGAATCTTTATTGGCATCCTGTAGACTAAAAAAATTGTTACGATGTCGCTTGTTGATCTTAATATCTCCGTCACGAACTTTCAAGGTGCACTTGATGCTCCATTTTAAGCTGGTACCTAGTGAACCTCCATGGGTTTTGGGGTCGGGAAACGACTAATGGGATTAGCACCTCAGCTCCTCGCTCCTAAGATTCTCCTTGATGGTTGGTTTACTGAGTGCTAGATGCTTAAATGCTGTTGTGACAACCATTGTAGATTGTTTTCATTGGGTTTGGACCACTGATATAAAGAAGCAATAGGAGGAGAAACTTAATATGCTTGAATGTGGGACAATTGGCATGTGGATTGGTAGTTGGTCACATAAGGCATCTCTAGCAGATTCTCTGATTTTCAAATCTTTGCTTTGTATAAGCAATTTTGGAAGTCCTTTTTTATAAATAAATACATGTCTGGCTGACGAGGTTACCTCTGGTTTGTGCCTTCTTGCCCTACTTTACTGTTGCATGAGTACATCTGATCATTTGTTGGTAATATGCTGATAATATTATAGTGATAAGTTTGGGAGGGACAGCAACTGAAGAGGATGGTGAACTTATAGAAAGATTATTTGGGGCGATTGGCAAGGTCTGGAGGGCTAATGAAAAATTGTTTGATGCAATTACTGGTCTTAGGTATGTCGAAATTACAAACCTATTGACTTATAAATGCTAAGCATCCAAAAATTATCTTGATGTTAAGCGTGTGATTTATGAAGTTCAGCAGATGAACTTTCTATAACTGAATTTTATTGCCCTTTGAGATGTGTAGTGGAAGCGGGCCAGCATATATATTCTTGGCCATTGAAGCTTTGGCTGATGGAGGAGTTGCTGCTGGTTTGCCACGAGAACTTGCCAAGGGTTTAGCTGCTCAAACTGTAAGTTCCTTTTTCAGAAAACCTTGACCTTGTTAATTCTTGAGTTTGGTGTCGGTTGCAGTTACACAATCTACTTTAGCATTTGATTGCCTATTGTCTCTAGGGATTTATGGTTTAGCCACTGCCAGAAACCCTTCAGTAATTTTTGAGTCGAGTAACTGTTCTGTTTTTTTATTTCCTTCTATAGTACTCTAGTTCTTTATTCATTCCTTTATTCCACTTAGAATGCCCCAAATCCTTTGTGAACAGCCACTTTTTCCTTTGGTTGCAAGGCAAGTTGAACCCATCATCATCTATTGTCCTGTTAGTGTAAAGAATAATGCCGTGTATGTGAATTTGTTATTCGTCCTCCACTTAAGGTATACCTCATTTCTCAAAATATTTAAAGTGTGATAGAGAATTATATCAAGAGGTTTCAGCTCAATTTTTATCCTAATGGCTGGATAGATCACCCTTAAGCTGCATGTAAAGAATGCTACTGGCATAAAAGCGACACAGATAAGCATCTGTCATCCAGAAAACTCAGCTCCTAACACGAAATCTGTGTACAAACCAGTGATAATGCAATGGAGACTGTATTGAAAGCCCCAGGGTACAACTTAACTTATAATCAATTTATGTAACATTCCTTTTGTCTGGAAATATAATTATAATCATGAAATTTGCTTACCAACATGAGAGACTAAGTTTGCATGGAGGGAGTAGCAAATATGCTTTCAAGAATTTAAACGATGGATAGAGACACCTTGTTGTAGATTAATTGTAACATTTTTGGGAGCAATATAATCTAAGCAGATGAACCAAAAGATAAACATCGATGATTGCAGGAAACCTTGAGCTAAAGATGTGTCCACCAAACATAGATCCTTACATATAGCCAGAATCTCTTTTCTTGTAGTCAAGATTATCTTATTGTATTACGAAACTGACCAATTTCAATGATCCTCTTGCAGGTTCTGGGAGCAGCATCCATGGCTGTTAACAGTGGGAAACATCCTGCTCAACTTAAAGATGATGTTGCTTCACCTGGAGGCACAACAATTGCTGGCATTCATGAGCTGGAGAAAGGTGGATTCCGTGGCACCTTGATGAATGCTGTAGTTGCAGCTGCTAAGCGTGGCCAAGAACTTTCCTAGAGCTTACTAGCATTTCCAACTTTTAATCGAGAGCAGCAGCTGGTGGATCTGGGATTCCGCTAAATGCTTCAGAAAATTGCGTATAGTCGCTACTCATATGTACAGGTCTACATAATGCGAGCCCGCCTGTTATTTTGGCAGAGTGCTTGAAATTTTGTTCCACCGAAAGAATCACAAGTCATGCAATATTAGCATGTTCTAGTTTACTTTTACAATAACCGCGGAAATTGTTTTCATATGGACAGCGAGGGGTAATAATTTACTATGCATAGTTTTTCTTCTAATTAGTGAATCAATTTTACATAGCCATTGTTTTCTAGAACAATTTAAGAAATGAAATCCATCCGTGGTTCAAAGATGGCATATGGTTGTGTTGTCTTAGCAGTTATTTGTATATCACTGGTACAAATGGAATGTTATTTCTACAATATGAGATGCTCCAGAAACTTAGTTGATAATTATGAGATCATGTCTCATATCTTACAGGGGATAAGAGGAAGCACCATGAAAGATCGATTCGATGTGAGGTGGAGCTAATGTTGATTTTCGTTGATGAGTTCACTTGTGTCTTAATTTCTTTATGGACTTATTGAGGCGAACTTATAGAGGAAGTTTGGATTAAGGACCCAACACGATCCCCTTTGGTTTTTGGTTGCAAAAAAGCAATTTGTGTTACTAGGATTGAAATGAGAGTGGCATGTATATTTCCATAATTCCATTACTATCAATCAACTTCCAAGTGTTTGTAAATGAAGTTCTACGTCCATGATCTTAGCATAAGATCTTCTATACAGATTTATATATAAATTCAACACTATAATTATCATGTATTAACAGCTATCAAAGTGGCCATATGATGGGAGCTTTCTTGTGGTTGGCATTTTGGCAATACTAAACAAGGACACGAGCACTCATCATGGCGTTAATAACTTAATATTACTCTTATTAATAGGAACTAAAATCCTTTGGAAGCCTACAAGAACTATCCAACATTGTTAAAAATGGACAGGGAAATCATCGTTTCTTTGGCATGACGATTTTAGTTTGGGAAATTCTCGGTGATATCTTCTATTATCGACTTTTCTCAATGGTATACAAAATTAAATTGGCTTCCCTTTGGTACCCTTGTACCATATACTCAATTAAACAAGCTTATTGTTAATAATTACAGTGAAGCATCTAATTTTTTCATGTAAATTCAAGAAAGAAAATCTCAGTACTAGGGAACAAGTCTTTACAAGGTGAAAAACGAAGTAATATATAGTTGAAGTCCTGAGTAAAGATGCCAAACAATTACACTGTCAATCAATTGACTGAAATTAACATTAACAAGCAATGTTCAATACAAATGACCAAAAAAAAACTTCAAATTGAGAGCAAAAAAAGTGATTAAGGTTCCGAAACCGTATCTTACCATCTACACTATGTTGTTCACGTTTTTAGAAACTCCCACCTTAATGAATTTTCTTTTAAATTTCCACATACCATTTCAAATTTTATTAAAAAATCCCACCACTTAACGGTTTTTGTTGAATTCCGTTAACAAAACCGTTAAATGAGCCCCACATATGCATTTTATTATTAATTTACGCTGAGATCCAAGTCAATTTCATCAATTTAAAGGCAAAATTTCAGCAGATTTGGAGCAAATTTGGAACGAATTACAACTATTTGGAAAGAACTGCAACTATTTCAAGTTCAATTCCATTAACAAAATGTTTATGCGGGACCCACTTAACTGTTTTGTTAAAGACAAAAACCATTAAATAGTAGGATTTTTTAATAAAATTGGAAATAATAGGTGAAATTCTTTTTAAAAAATTCGCTAAGATAGGAGTTTTTAAAAACGTGAATAACATAATCTAGGTGGCAAGATACGATTTCAAAACCTTAATCACTTTTTAAGTTTCCTTAACCTAATAAAATTTGCAAACCGAAGCCTTTAAATACCGCGGCATTAGTCGGTAGAGTCACCATTCTCGATAGCCTAGAAATCAATCAAATGGAGGTAACCATGAACTCCATTGATGAAGGCGAAGATCGATTAATTTCGCTTCCCACCACCATTCTCACCAAAATTCTCTCTCTCCTCCCAATCACCACCGCCGTTTTATCCCG
Organism: Patellifolia procumbens; assembly: GCA_947645195.1. Taxonomy (NCBI): domain Eukaryota; kingdom Viridiplantae; phylum Streptophyta; class Magnoliopsida; order Caryophyllales; family Amaranthaceae; genus Patellifolia; species Patellifolia procumbens. The sequence goes on along the minus strand of CANSGD010001494.1, from coordinate 77,506 downwards.
TCGGTGGCGCAATCTCTGGACCGGAGTCACTTCCATCAGATTCAACTGTAAACCCTCTCGAAAAACCGCCGATGAAATCACCGCCACACTCACCTACATCTTACAATAACTCACCTCTCCCAAACTCGATAATCTTCATCTCCGATCACTTTCCAATTTCTGCAAACCTAGCGTCGCTGAACCATGCTTCAATGAACTTTGCCGTCGAAACGTGGAGGAAATCGTTATTCACTCGATTTGCGATGATGAGTTATTCTCTGTACCTTCTATTTTGTTCAATTCGCAATCTCTTGTCGTTTTGGAATTATCTGGTGGTATTCATAGTTTTGAGAATGTTGATATTCAATTACCTAATTTGAAACACCTTTTTTTGAAATATCTTCATCATGTTCCTCTTTGGTTGGAGACTCTATGTCGATCTTGCACTTTGTTGGAGAAATTAGAGCTTGTTTTCGAATGTTTAGGTTTTCGTGAGCCGGAAAATGCAATTTTAGTTCTGAATGTATTTGCTCTTAATTTGAAGTCGTTGAGGATAGATATGAACCACTGTTTTCGAACTGCACGGACCGAAGTCTTCATTGATGCACCTACATTGGAAAACCTTTCGATATCCGATGAGTGTTCATCTTATTATTTTGTCCAGGATCCTATTATATTAGTCACAGCAAGTATTGACTTGACTGACAGGGAGGTGGATGGATTTGAAGAGTATTTTCGTCGAATGTGTGAGTTTATTAGAAGAATGTCTAGTATTAGCAAGCTTGACCTACATCTAGCAGGCAAACTTAATATATACAGTTATTTGAATTCTGTGGATCATGGCCTTCTGCAAGTATTTCCTAATTTAGTCTATCTTAATACGAGCTTTGATGATCTCGGTCTTGTTGGTTGGAAGGAGTTACTGATTTTGATGAATTGCTTTCCCAACTTGAAGCATCTTAAGGTAGATCTGAAAATAAGATCGGATATCCTAGTGGAGATCTTGAATTGGTGTGCACCAGATTTTGTACCTGGTTGTTTAAGTAAGATCGAGAAAATAGAAATTTTAGGAGTACACGGAATTGGTGACGAGCTTAAGTTACTAGGATACATTCTAAGTCATGCAATTGTTTTGAAATATCTTCGGGTGGAATGCTTATCGGGATATAATGAACCTGAATCATGTAAATCCTTGTTTAGACTTGCAAGGGGATCTGCAGCTTGTGAGATAGAATTTTGTGGTGAATTTATCAGAGCATTCAGTAGTGACTTCAATAACGATAATCTTGTATGTGAAGTGTACCAGTATGAATGAAATTACTCCAGCAACTTCTTGTTTCGAGAGCCCTATGGGCGGCAGGCTCTGTTACTTCGACACCCTCATTTACCCTAAAAATTGAGTGTCGTATCGTGTCGTGTCCGACACGACACTCTACTTGGATACTTCATTTTTAACTAAAAACTTGATTTTTTTCTACAAAATGGCCGAGTCGGATACTTCGACACTCGTATCCGAGTAGACACTTAATCCGTGTCTGAGTAACATAGGCGGCAGGTATTACACTGACCTCTTTATTCTCTTTTGATGTATGCATATTGCTTGGTTTATGCCTGAAACTGTTCCTCGAAGAGTTAGACATGTACCAGCACATAAACTCTTTGCCTATATTTTTTTTGGTTTATTTATATGGTAATGTCAATCATACTTGAGTGATAAAGGCAATACATGGGATTAAGTTTTTTAATTCAACCAATAGTATTAAACTATTAATCACAACTGTTTATTAGGAAATTCACAGAATAAACATTAGAATGATCTCAAGAATCCTGGTAGTGAGATTCATATACAATTTTGTTTTTTGTGGTACTTTTGCATTATGTGTATTACACCATAAGGACAAAGAGTGGTTCACGCATGGCTATGATATAGTAATAATTTTGGATAAGAGACATTGCCTATTTTGTTGTATAAATAAATGGAAAAATTGCCTAGAATAATGCAACCTTTTGCCCGTTCGCAACTAATAATGACCGGTTACCTATACCATTGGTAATTTTTTTAAAACTTTAATTCTAATTAATATATTAATATAAAAAATAAAATAAAGAAACTCCCCCCATCCCACCCCAGCCCCACCCCTACCCCTACCCCTACCCGGCTACCCCAACCCCCAGCCCCAGCCCAGCCCCAGCCCCTCCCCCAACCACGAAACGCGCCACTGCCACCACCCTAGGGTGGATTTCGACACTCAATGTGAAGACAGCAGCGGCACGGCGATGGTTTCCTCCACCGCGAGCGAGTTCTTTCTCGTCTTCGCGTGTACGAGCCTCGACCGAGAGGGGTTGTTGTGGTGGTGATGGAAGCGCCATTTAGGGCCGAATTTAGGGCGGGAGGGGTTTACCGTCGACGAGACGAAAAGAGGAGTCCTCATTGGCGGCGAGAATGGAGCGGAGAAGGAATCATCGCCGGAGAAATTGAAGACGAAATCGGAGGGGTTGGTGGGGACGGTGGAGGAAGGTGGGAGAGGTGATGATGTGGTGGGACGGTGATGGGGACGGTGGAGGAAGGTTGGAGAGGTGATGGGGACTGTGGTTGTTCTGGGGTGGGGTGAGGTGGGATGTGGGTGGTGAGGAGAGAGAGGGGGTTACGTGGGGTTGGGGCTGGGGGGAGGGATAGTTAGTTTTTTCTTTTATTATTATTTTTTTGTTTTTATTTTATTTTTAAAATTCTTTATGAGAGCCAATTATTATGCGACAAGTGTCCCATTTTACTCATTGTTCAAGTCGTAACCGATTTTGTCCTGTTTAAAATAAATGGGGTATAAAGGTTGCATTATTCCAGAATAATCGAAAGGTTGCATTATTATTTGCGAATCGCCAAAAGGTTGCATTATTCTAGACAATTTTTCCTAAATAAATTAAGGATGCTTATGAATTAGAATAAACTGTAGACGTGAATAATCTGAGGTTAGTCTTGATACCTTTGAAAAAGATTTGAGGATGGGAAAGCTGCAGTAAGTTTCTTAATGAGCCTTTCCCGCATGCCGGGTGGACCCGGTGCGGGGTTAAGGCCCGGTAGGGCAACTTCTTCTTACCCAAAAAAAATTTAACTTCGTTATAATTACTTTTCATTCTTGGCTTATGTTCCTAAGAGCTGTATCTGGAGAGATCTCTGGCATTAGTGGTCCTTTTTTATTTGGCAATTAATCTTTTTTATTGTGCTTTGCCTTGTATTTATCTTGTCTGATATACCAAGAAACAGAGCTTGACTAAGTAGTTTAAAAAATGGGCTTGTATAAGAACATGATTTTGTATTAGCCATTAGCCCTGTGAGGCTGTGATATCTTGTTCAAAAGTATGTTATACAAACATGTTCAATGCTCAAGCTCAAAAATCCAAATACTCCAATACAATGTATCATAAGTGATTGTTACAACTTACAAGTAGTTTGAGTTCCTAGTTCTGATCTCTTTTATGTTTCTGGAGGCTTGCTTAACACTGGTGACTCATATGTTAGTCTACAAAGCTACATCCTTCTTAAGCAATTCTGAGCTTATTTCTTAAGGTATCACTCTTAACTTTTTTTTAATAATGTGCAGATTGATTGACAAGATTCGGACATGCTTAAGCTGGTTACTCAAGATGAAGAAGAATTGAAGATTGATCAAAGAACATTGTTTGCTAATTTTCTACTGGTATGGGAGACTGGGAGTTGTCATTTTATTCTAACTAAGTGTCAAGATTAAATTTTGAACTTCAATGTCCTTCACATAACTCCTACCTGCGTTAAGTTTCACAGGAAATTTAGAACTTATAACACTCTGTGGTTTCAATTAGTATCATGCTTTGGCTGTTCAAACTGAAATTAAAGGATCATACTTTATGACAACCAGATAGGACTATAGGAGACATTCTAACCGTCGAAAATGATTTCATGTCCTAATACTGTTACTATGATCGATGGTTAGAATGTCATTAACAGCATGTTTGTTGCCTATGATCTTTTGCTACTGATGATGATGACGACGTAAGCTGGTTAAATTTCACACACTGTTCATATTGCTAAATGTAGGTGTTCTCTCTGCTCAAGTGAATTGTTAGATCCCCGGAAAAAATAGATGTTAAAGTGCTTAGGAAAAGTGAAAAGAGGCAAATGGAACATCACGAGCCATTACTTTAATTCTAAGCCTTACCCCCCTTGTTTTTATGTGAACTGTTCTACCGGTGACTGAGGGTTTTATAACCAGAAATCTAAGTATTTCTTATGAGAAGATAAGAAATGGAATATTTTCGGTGATGATGCCAAAGCAAAAATAACCTAAGAAATAATTCCCTTATACTGTCTCATATTAAAAGTGGGCGACTAAGCACCGCTCTAAATACTTTGGGTAACGCCCTAATACGTATAAACTTTAAAAAAAATTATACACTATTTTATCCCCTCTTTCCATCCTTCTCATTCTCTCTCCTCACTCTCCCTCTCCCTCTCACACTCACCCTCACCCTCACCGTCACTCACCCTCACTCACCCTCACCCTCACTAAACACCACCGGAGCAGGGTGGTCGCCGGAGCCGCAAGCCAGAGCCGCCAGCCGGAGCCCAGTTGCCCCCTTGGACCGCCGAATTTTCTGGTCGGTATTACCCGAAAATTTCGGGGTCTCAACCGGAAAAAGAAGGGCCGGACTTTCCCCCGCCGGAGTACGACCACCACAGTGCCTAGGAGGAAAACAGCTGGAGCCCAGTTGCCCCCTTGACCGCCGAAATTTCTGCCGGAATTAGCCGAAAATTCCGGTCTATTTTCCCAGAAAAGGGCCTCAACGTTTTTCTTGCTCTCTAGCCGGAAAAGGTCTCACCGGAAGTTGTGGGTCTTCACCGGAAGTCACCGGAAACTAAGGTAAATTTTTTTTGAAAAATACCCGGCCTTGTGTAACATAAGGCTCGTATATGGCCTTTTTTTTGTTTTTCGCTATTAAAAAATTATATGTTCATTTTTTATGTTTAATTAAATTAAATATTAATTTTTTGAATATTATAGAAATGTTATGATATTAATTTAATTATATTGTGATGTTATTTTAGGAAGGTAATTTGTTCTGTTTAATTAAATAAAATATTGAATGAATAATTTTGTGATATTGTTGAATTATTATATATGTTAGAAATGTTATGATATTAATTTAATTATATTGTGATGTTATTTTGTGAAGGTAATTTGTTATGTTTAATTAAATGAAATAATGTATGAATAATTTTGTAATATTGTTGAATTATTAAATATTATAGAAATGTTATGATATTAATTTAATTGTATTGTGATGTTATTTTGTGAAGGTAATTTGTTATGTTTAATGAAATGAAATATTGAATTAATAATTTTGTGATATTGTTGAATTATTAAATATTATGATAATTTTTCATGTTATATTAATTATATGTTGAGTTATGAAGATAAACATGATATTATTTCATATATATGCTTGGAAATTTCATGTTAAATTTGTTAGGTAAAATTTATATTATTTTGTTGAAAAATAGCTTCTTTAGGTAATAATTAAAAAATAATATGATGCTAAATAATTTTACGATGCATATTAACGTACGTAATATATTTTAGGTTAATTATTGAAATTAACGTAACATATACGATGCATATTTAACGTAAGTTTATACGAGGCATATTTAACGTAAGTTTATACGATGCATATTTAACGTAAGTTTATACGATGCATATTTAGCGTAAGTTTATACAATGAATTTTATGGTTAATTTAATAAATATTTTGTTCATACAAGTAGAATTCGTGTTTTAATGTATATTACTTGTGTTTGGAAATATTGATTTAATATGTTACTAATTTTATATAAAAAGGACTTATTAACATGACCGGAGGAAAAGGGAAAGAGATTTGTTTGCCCCATGATGAATCTGGAATGCGTCATCCGCATCAGAGACGATGCACTGCTTCTTCTAGGAGGAATAGAGACGTCTCATCATCAACTACTCTTGCTTTGCCTGTCCCCAACACGGGACAATGGGTTCCTCACTCACCTTGGCGGGACCAAGAGGGGGCAGCTTCTACTGACGGAGAGGACTCGTCATCAGCTCATATACCGGCTCACATCCTGGCTGACATCCCGACTGACATCCCACTCATATCCCCCACGGACTATCTTCTAGAGGCCGTGCTTTGGCAGTTCCTACATCTGGAGGTCAACGTTGTGCTGGCGACGGGAGATTTGCACGTTCTTCTAGTGCCTCGTGCTCTACAGACGCGTCTAGTGATAGGAGTAGGAGTAGGAGGGGGTCGGAGGAGGATAGTTCATGGAAGGTTACTGAGTCGATGCCTGGTGGATGTTTGCGATTTTATGTTTGCGATTCTATGTTGAATTGCTGGATCACATTCACTCACCTCCGCAAATAAACCATGTAAGTAATCCACATCTTGATCACGTTGACTAACAAATTCAGCAGTGTCCACACCGTCCCCAATAGTCAATGTCGTATACAAAGGGTGAATCTCCTGTAAGTAAATGCCTCTACCCTGTTCGACTACCCGTTGTATAGAACATGCACATGGAATGTTATGAGTAGATAGGTACACACATCGACAATGATTTTCAACTAGGTCCCCCATTTTCAATCTACGTGAATTTTCTTTTGTTAATAAATCAAGACAGTAATGTGATACTCGTCCAACGAGATGCTAAAATGGTTTTAACATATGCTTTCTTCCAATTCTGCATCTTGATTTCTCAAGACTATCCATGATCTTAATTACTTGGCTAGTCGAACTCTGCAACCAAGATTTAAGAGTTGAATGACAACTTTCAACCCTACATGTCATGGTATTACCGAAATGGAGCACATCATTAGTCCATGCTTTATATCGTGTGCCCCGTGAGCATTTACAGTAAAGACGCCAAGGGCCACCATCATTTTGTTTCCAAGAAAACCTCACCAATGTAAATCCTATTTCTAGAGCTATTGCATCACAATAAGTAAAGGCCTCCTTATCATCCGAAAACATTTATGTTGTTCTGAATCTAGAATTGTAGTTAACTCCATCACCGTCGTTACTCGAGTATGGCCCCTATTTGAAGAATAAATTATTTTAAGCGCACTATATCATTATGGTATTATTTTTAAATAATTATTATGTCATTTTTATTTTTTTTTTAACAAAATTTTCATGCATATATACACTCTCATTAATTAAACAACATTTTATTTTATTATACATGAAAATTTCCTATATACAATTTCTACATTGTGAATTTATTTATAAATATTTATTATAGTATTAATTAATTAATCAAATTTCTTTTCATTTAACATACAATATTATTTCATTCATAAAACAAATAAACATGAAGTAATTATTAATTACTAACTACGAAAATACATAATTAAGCATCTAATTATTACAAAGAATTTACCATGCAGATATAAATTTTACTACAATACAAATAACATAATTCACTAACTAAAAATTAATTAATTTCACATTACAAATTATTTATTTTAAATAATTATAAATAAAATTAAATACTACATACATAATTAAATTAAAAAAATTCGACAAAAAAAAAATTGAAAAAAGGCCGAGTCTTGTGCTACACAAGGCTGACCACGTGGTGGGCCTTGTGTTGTCAGCCTTGTGTAGCACAAGGCTCGGCCCTTTTGAATTTTTTTTCTTAGACTAACCTCCATAAGGAGCGACGGAGATGTCGTCGCCGGTGATGTATGAAGTCGCCGGCGTTGAGCCGGTCGCCGGTGGTGGATGAAGTCGCTGGCGTTGAGCCGGTCTCCGGTGGTGGAAGAAGTCGCCGGCGTTGAGCTGGTTGCCGGAAGCTCTGCCGCCAAGGGTGGTGGCGCCGCCGCCGGAGGTAACGCCGGAAATAATGGTGAAGGGGTGGTTGTTGTGGGTGTGAAGAATGAGAGTGGTGTGGAGTATGTGGAAGAGGTGGACCACACTTTATAAAAAGATAAAGTAGTTAGTAGTTAAAATGTATTAAATACATAGTTAGTAGTTAAATCGTATAAAATACAAGGCGTTTGTAAGAAAATACAGGGCGGCATTTAGCACCACCCCATATTTCATGTTATTTAATCATGTTGTACAAAGTGAAAAATAACAATGAGATATCTTATACGTAAAAGTTGTTACATAATAATGTAATCAAATGAATCTAATTATAAAACCGAAAATATACAATAACTACTTCGAATGAAAGACACAATCCGATTTGGATCTTACGATTTCACGATTCTAGTGGACCTCATCGATTCCTATTCTCCATAGAATCTTGATTTTGTACGACCTTTCGATCGTACTCAACCAAAAAAATCTCATGGTAGAATAATAATACAATATAACAATATTATTTCCACGATTCCATCCTATTATAAAATATAAAATAATCTCATATTTGAATTTTTCTCCTATTAGATTTTAGTTAGACGTTGCTTATAACTTAGAGAGATTGAACAACTATCTTCATTTGTTAATGTAAAAATCATTATTAGAGTGTTAAAATTTTTGATCTTGACTATTTTACCATATTGTAGTATAATAGCACTATCTCACCCAATTATGTAGGATTTAACTATCCTATCGATTTGTTCCCGCTTGCCTCTTCGATCCAAAGTAGGATATTGATCCTGAAACAATTGAGTGACACACTTAATTAATAGCCGATACTTGATATAGATTATATATTATACATATAGTCGCTCTGTAAAGTTTTCTTAAATGGGAAACTTTTTGGATATAGGTTGATCTGATCATTTTATATGGTAAGAACTTTTCTATTAAAAAAATTGATTTTCATAAAAAGGGTCTCATCAGTATCTTGCCATGTTTTTTTTTCCTTTGACATAAGCGTATCTTGGCATGTTCTTTCTAAGTTTTTTTTCTCAAAATCTATTTTGTTTAAAAATCTAATTTTTATATTATACATTTTAATAATATCTTACCGCACTATTTCTAGTATTATGTTTTTCTAAAATTTTGCTTAAAAAATCTGTGTTTTTCATATAATATATTTCAGTATCCCATTTCCTTGCCATATTATGTTTTTAAAAAATTTCTTACAGAAATATTTTAAGGAAATAATATATTTTAACATTTTATTTCACATAAAATTTTCCATATTTGGCTTATCGAAATTTTGTTTTGAAAAAAATTGAATTTATTTTAATATATATTATTATCTTTCGAGACTCTTTTTATTTTCTTTTTTCGAATTTTCGTGAAAAATCTAATTTTGATATCAAATATTATATGACCAAATAATTACTTCATCTTTTTACCTGTTGTCTTGCACTTGACCCACGTGAGAATCATTTATTTCTTAATCACTCACTTCTCTTTCTTACTTTTTCAAAGGCAAAAAGGTACTCCCTATCTCTATTCTATAAGTGGAGAGGAAGGGGACACCAAAAATCACATTTATTTAATTTTTTTAATTTCTAATTTAATGGAATAACTCTCTCCATAACTAACTCTTCAGATTTTTAAATTTTGAATAAAGAATACAAAACACCCTAAATAAAATAAATATTATATTTTTATGTAGAATTTCACTTAATTCTGCATGCATCGCGTGCATATAAGTCTAGTTCAATATATAGGAAGGTTATTGTAGCCACTGCAATAGTTTCAATCTCAACCCTTAATTTTTGTAGATTTCATCTTATCCATTGAATATAATTAATTTTTAAATAAATTTGAATTTCTTTTTTTATTAAAACATTTAAATTAATGGTCAAGATGAATCTACAACTAATGAAAGATTTAGATTTAACTAGTTATAGTGGCTACAATAAAATTATACCCATTGTAGAATTATCGTCAATATATATAAGAAAAGTATAATCATGTGGGGTCTTGTTTGATTAGTCTCAATGAGCACATTATTATTATTCAATCGTTGTAATTTTTACTATTATGCAGTTGAAGATAATGATGGTCAAAGAAGTGCTTTGGCAAACGTGCAAAGTCAAAGTGGGAACAACAATAGGGAACGGAGGGAGTACCAATGTACATTTTAAATATTATAAAATTAAAAAGATTCTACCTTAAATTGCATTATTTTTCACCCATATACCAAATAGGAATATCGAATTGGAACAGAGGAGGTATAACACATATTTTTGATATATTCTAAAGTCTGTCCAATATTTTTTTTTTTCAAAATGTTGCTTTATAGATACTTTACATAAAAGCTAATTTATTTACATCTATATTTTATAGATATTCATCATTATTTAACATCACATGGTTTCATATTCAAAAATTACATTCTTCAATAATCTAAAAATTTAAGAAGCGTATTTTTTAATCTATGAGATGAATGAATATGTGAGAAAGTCTTCACACTATGCAACTCTTCCCCACATTCAATATTTAAAAAAATTGCTCAAAGAATCAGATTTTCATATAACCTATCATGTCTCCATCTTTCTATATTCTTTCACATATTTTTTTTGTATATTTAGTTTTTTTGAAAAATATTTTCTCATATTCTTGCCCATATTCAATTTTATTCGAATTTTCGCTAAAAAAAGTATGATTTGCTACCTTCTAGATAATACTTCCTCCATTTTTTTTAATTGCATCATTTTCCACTTTTAGAAGTTATAAATTACTTGCATCATTTCCCTTTATAGCAATACTTTGTCTCTACCTCTCTCCAATCACATGGGTCCCCTTTTTCCATCTCTCTATCTCTCTCCTCTCCTTAATTCTTGTGCCCCAACTCAATGATGCAAGTATATAAAATCGGAGGTCCGTCCCCCAAAGGATTTCTCATTTCCTTTGGGCACAAAGTTTAAGGAGTGATGTTGATGTGAGGTCTAGTTTTTATTTTAAAATGGAAAAATAAGGTAGTGGATATTTTTTAGAATTGTTTATTAAGAGAGAGAGTGTAGGGTCAAATACTTTTTGTAAGGAAAATAATATTATAGTAGGTAGGCCATATCCAAATAAAGAAATGAGAAATGTAATTGGGACAAACATAAATGGAAAAATGGGAAATCCTTTGGGGGACGGAGGGAGTACATCTTTAAAAATTTGATTCTTAAAAGTAAGATATCATTAATTTAATCAATATTTACACAATTATAAGAGTGACTATAAGAAACTTAAAGCCAATTGTTAAGAATTCATAACTCTTTTTGATGCGTGATTTTGTCATAAATTCCTAACCAAATATTATTTTAATCACAATTCTATGCTTGGACTATCATAACATATTGTGAGATAAAGTTTGATCATATATACACACCTTTATATTATTACGATGCTAAATTATTATATTATTCTCTAGTAGTCCTTCATATAATGGACATGTTGCAATCAATTGCTATTCGATTATAAAGGTAGATGTTAGGATTAGGGACATTATTTTATTTAGAAGAGAGAGAGAAAGTATGTGGGTCTTGAATGATAAAGGTTTCATTTAGTAACTTCTTATTGTTAACTTATTTTAGAAAAAAAATCATCCTTCTGTCCCAAAATAAGTGCTACGTATTCCTGTTTGGGATGTCCCAAATTAATTTCTACATATATAGACCATTATGGGTAAAGAATTTTTCTCCACTTTTTCTTTTAAATTGGGTTTTACATTACTTATCCACTTTTTCTCTCTACTTTTTTCGTACTTCTCTAAAAGCTTGGTCCAAGTGCTCATGTAGCACTTATTTTGAGAAAGGGAGTAGAACTGCTCTTAAGAGGAAAATAATAAAACAATCAGGTCAATATCGGCTTGAGCTATTATGCGGGCAAAATACTTAAACGAATTAGTGAATATTTGCTCGCTGTAGGCCCTATCATTTAGATTTTTAGAATTTAATTAATAAAAAAGTGATCAATTAACAATAAATTTAAAATAGGTAGTTATTTTTAAATAAACGTCACCCCCTAATTTTTTTTCCTTGTTTGAAAGACTTTTCCTTTTCGAAATCGTTAGAGTATTGCACCAATGAAGGGTAATAAAGGATATTGTAGAATTAAACGTGTTCAGATCCTCTAGAGTTGTTTTTTTGGTAGAGTTGGTAGAGTTGGTAGAGTTAACTCAATATGGTAATTACAAATGCACAAAATAATTTCTTATGAATATTATTTACCATTTTGAGTAAACTCTAAAGTTTAGAGTTAATTTTCAACTCTAGAGGACCTATAAGTGAAAATTACACCATTACTAATTACTATCTCAAGAATCTACATCTTAAAGAATACAGAATTCTATTTTGTAAACTTATTTAAGATACAAAAAACTAATAATATATTTTCCTAATATTCTTAACTTTTCATTTCACACACTTTTGGATGATCCATCCATCTTGTCACGAAAACTATCAATAATTTTATAATCTTATATATCTACTTGTTTACACTGTTTTAAGGTTAATATTCATAAATATGTAAGATTAATTAGTTTACATAATGTGCAACACCAATTATTAGTCACTTATTTTTATATAATTCAATTTTAAGGATAGTTAACTATCGCTTATTATGTTTCTCGAGTTTAATCAATCACAAACAGTCATGATACTTATTCCATAGTCACGCATTTCATAAACTTGATATTAAAGTATAACACATGAACATTTGATTTATTACAATCAAAATTTAAATTTTAGAACGTGTTAATTTGTGATACTCCAAAAATTTCAAAATATATAGATGTTTTTTATAATGCATTTCTTATTATGTTAATATACATGATTTATATTATAAAAGGTAACTAATTTTTTAATAACAATGATTATGAAAAGAACGTGATTTTTTGTCATTGACTAATATTTTAGCTTAGGGTCAATAGTCATGTTTTTAGCTTAGTGTCAATAATATAAAACTAAACTTAAAAACCTGATTATATGATTTGATATAATCATTTTTTTCCAAGTTTAAATAATTAATCAATAACCATGTAAGATTAATTGGTTTATTCAATAAAAGTCATTAATTATATAAACATTTTTGAATTAAAGGTTAATTAATGACAATTGATTTTTATTTTTTCAAGTTTGGCCAATCATAATCAATAATCTTTCATTTTTTTTTTCATAATCAATAACTACATTTTGTAATTATCCTTTACTTATGTTAGCTTTCCTTGCATTATATCCTTTAGGCAAGTAATATATTGATTGTATTCCCCCTTAGGTAGCTTATTTGGTTACTCATATGCTGTATATCAATGTTAACTACCACTTCTTGTTTATTAATGAAATCAAATTAGGCATCAATCAAATAATCTTATTATATACTACATATGAGTAGCTTAGGTACCTCTCTTCCTCAACTTCCTACCCAATGTTTCCCCTTTTCATTGCATCCATCTTGCATTTTTTGGTCAAGCGATTTAATTTAGGCAACTATATTATTCTTTTAAGATATTAGCTAATTCGGAAGTTTACTATTTGAATAGAAAGATAGGAATTTGAATCTTGAACTTTATATAATAAATTCGTTCAATTAAGGAAATATTTGTTTTGAGGATTGATTGTCAATTTGGTAAGATTCATTGTGCAAAAGATATATTGCAAATTTTTTTAAAAAATATTTAATATAGTGATGACACGTAGACTATTTTAATAAGGTGACGACATTTGGAGTCCTAGTCAACTAAATAGTTTTGGATATGCGACATGTGGCACAAATAATTTTATTTTATATAATTATATAGATTTTAAGTTTTAAGTTTTTTTATAACCACAAACTAATATATGTTAAGCAAAAAATATAGTTTTTAGTTTTTATTGTTACTTTTCAAAATATTCATGATTCCTGTATGACTAATTTTGAGCGTCTTTACAGCAAGTTGTATATGATTCTAAAATTATAAAAATCAGAAATGAGAGGGGCAATAGTATTATTGAATGAGCATGTGTGAAGTTGCTAGTTGGTTAATTGAATTAGGGCATGTTCTCCCCAACTTATTTTCAGTTCAGTTCAGTTCAGCTCCAATTAGTTCAGTTCAGCTCCAATCAGTTCAGTTCAGTTAAGTTCAATTCAATTCAGTTCAGTTCAGTTGAGCTCGATTCTTTTATAATTTATTTTACTAATTACTCTTATTATTATTATTATCTTTATTATCTATTTTATATCATTATTATTAAGTATTATCATTATTATATCTATATATTATTTTGTTTATTATAGCTTTACGCATTATTATTACTATTATCATTAGGGAGGAACATGGTTTAGGTCAAAAGAATAAACCAATCAAATCACGTCAAAACGGTTTATGATGCAATTTTGCACGGTCCGACCCAATCATTATTTTATTACTAAATATTATTATATTATTAAATCTAATTATTAAAATAGTAATATTAATTTACTTCTTAAATATTATTTTATTATATAATCATCATCAAGTATTAATATATTAATATAAAGACTATAAAATAATAATAATTATTTTTATTATTATTATTAATTTATGATTATTAATATTATTTATTTATAACTATCATTTAAAAATATCCAAAATACAATTATTATTATTCATTATTATTACTCATCATTATTTTTTTAAATTTAATATACATATTATTATTGTTTAAATATTATTTATATATTTATTTATTCAATTCAATTTAATTTAATCCAATTCAGTCCAGTTCAGTTCATTTCAGTTCCGTTCAGTTCAGTTCAGTTCAGCTCCAATCAGTTCTGTTCAGTTCAGTTCTGTTCAGCTCCAATCAGTTCAGCTCCAATCAGTTCAGTTCAGTTCAGCTCCAATCAGTTCAGTTGAGTTTAGCTGAATTATGCCGAAGAGAACAGGCCCTTAGCAATTTGCTTAAGTAGTTGTTGATTCAGCTAGTGGTTTTGGTTTTGACTTGAATACTTTGCGGACAATATGGTGGAAATTGTTTTCTGAACTACTCTGAAGTGAGATTTTTTTTTTGACAAAGGCATTTTACTTTCACCCTTATTTAGTAATAAAATTCTTAGAAGTGTTGTAGTTACTGTTAGTAGTCTCAAAATTGACTGGAAACAAGCGAGTTCTTGGTCTGGTTTCTTGCAGTAGAGGGAGACCTGTGAAGTGCAAAGGTATTACATGACTTTGGAGAAGCTCGTGTTTACGACTAATGTGCATTGTATATTAATAATTACGTATAGATATAAAACTAGAATTAAGCAGAAATTGCCTTGTAAAATTAAAGATAAGTTAAAGGGTTGATAATAATGTTGTATGTTAACTGTCAAAGTGGTAATTTTTTTGAATAATAGGAAATCTATTGGTCATACTTCCTTCGTTTTGAATTAAGTGATACATTGTTGCTTTTGCGGATTTTGAGGCAAAATATTGTATATGTGTTTAAAGTATAATTAACGGTGAAATTAGTGGGTGTGGTCCCCCACCCCCCTTTTTTTGTTGAGAAAGAGGGCAAAGCCCAGTAGAAGAAGAGAAAATGAAAAAAAAACCAAAAGAATAGAAGCTAAACTTACTGACTCTAACAGACTCAAAGGCAGAAAACAGAAAATAAAGACTAAGAAAAACTAACAGACACTAAGTAAAACTAATAGACACCATGGTTGAAACTAAGCAGCAACCGCAGGCACCATCCTCTCTAAAGCCACGCCGCAAAGGTCCTCCAATAAAACAGCACGAAGACCCGCCGGGGCCGCCACCAAGTAGACCAGTTTCGGGATTAGACAAACACCAAAGTTAGCAAGCCAACCGCCGCACGATTAGCTTCACGATAGCAATGAGTAAGTGTAATCTCCCAACCTGGTTTGCGAAGAAGTTCCTTGCACTTATTGATAATGTGATAATATGGAGAAGAGGGGGTATCTTTCTCAATCAAGAGTCGAACGATCACCTCCGAGTCAACTGACATTTGTACCTTACGGAAGCCCGCATTCCACGCCATTGATAAGCCTCTAACCACTACTAGCAGCTCAGCTTTGGTATAAGAACAAAAACCACAATTAGCAGCAAACATACCAAGAACATCACTTCTATGCCCTCTGATAATTCCTCCAGCCCCTGTCTCACCCGGGTTCCCACGTGACGCTCCATCTGTGTTAAGCTTCACCCAATGTTCACGTGGATGAGTCCACTTAACCAGAATTTCAATTCGTCGTTTCTTCCTGCCACCATGGATGCCGTCACCTCTATCCATTGCCTTGCGATACAACCTCACTTTAGCCATAATGAAACCAAGTTGGTCCACTGGGATATCTAAAATCCTTTCAAAGCATCTATTGTTGCGCCACTTCCATAGCCACCATATGATGGTAGAAAAGACCATCGGCCAGTCCTCTTCCCTTGTGTCATTTCGTTGTAACAGATTTTGCACAAGCCAATCCTCCAAATTCATTCCAAAGGGTTCATCATTGTTCATACCTGGAAGTTTACACCAAACCAACGTAGCCATAGGACAGCTCCTGAGAATATCATCAATGTTTTCCTCAACCTCTCCACATGCCAAACAACGAGGATTATTAGTAAAACCCCTTATAAAGCGGAGAGCGTTTGTCATTAGTCGTTTATGAAAGACTAACCAGAGGAAAAACGAATTCTTTGCGGAACTCTAAGTTTCCAGATAACCTCCCAGCACTTATTACTACCCAGAGCTGGTTCCCCTCTAATGATAAACATCGCTGATTTAATAGAAAATCCTCCATTCATCGACCCATTCCAGAAATTTTGTCAACCGCATTATCATCTTGCTGTAAGTCAAACGAGTCGATTAATTTCAGAATTTTTGGAGATAGATAACCAGCAAAAATCTCCCATTTCCAGCCATGTTCATCGTCCCACATCTCCTCTACTGTAGCATCTTGAAGCTCCAAAGGAGGTTCTGCTACTGTATCCTCTAGCAGGGTTCTTGTAGACGTCCATCTATGGTGCCAAAAGAAGGTGCGACGTCCATTCCCAACAACCATTCCAATGCCACGACGGAGGATATCAATGTTATTAACAATTCCACGCCAAGCATTAGAAGCTCCCTGCTTGTGTTGGAACATATCCACATCACATCTCCCATCGCAGTATTTACTACGTAATACCCTTGACCAGAGAGCCTCCGGTTCCGATAAAACACGCCATCCCAATTTTGATAAAAAGGCTTCATTAGCTTGATGCATAGATCGCAAGCCCAGACCTCCTTCATTTTTTGGTTTGGCAATGTTATCCCAGGCCACCAAATGTACCTTTCTCTTTTCATCATTTCCACCCCATAGAAAACGTCGTGAGATTTGATCAATGGTATCACAAGTGGAACGAGGGAGTTTGGTAGTTTGCATAGCGTAACATGGCATAGAGCTAATTGAAGATTGTACCAGAGTAGCTCTCCCCGCCAAAGATAAAATCTTTGACTTCCACCCAGCAAGTTTCCCACTAATCCGGTCAACAATGAATTGGTATTCACGTTTTGAAGTTCGGCCATTTATTGTAGGCACCCCAAGATAAACGCCTCAATCACTTGTTTCTTCAATTCTCAAACTCTCACAAATGTCAGCTTTAATACCATCTGTTGTATTCTTCGAGAAAAAAATTCTTGATTTGGCCAGATTTACCTTGCTTCCCGAAGCCCTGCAGAACTGATCCAGTAAGGATGCCATTATTGTAGCGTGATCATTGGTAGCTTCACTGAATAAAATTAAATCATCAGCAAAATCTAAATGAGAGATGGGAGGTCCTTTCCGACTAGCCCATACCGGAAGCCAAGCCCCTAAATTCACTGCTTTTTCGATAATATGGGTCAACCGTTCCATACAAATGACATATAGATACAGAGACAGAGGGTCGCCTTGGCGAATTCCTCTAGTAGGGGAAAAGCTTTCCGTTGGCTCACCATTCCACAATATTTGAAGGAAAGTGGAAGTAATCATTTGCATAATGATCTCTATCATAGGCATTGGCAAACGTAATTCCAAGAGTGATTCCCTAATAAAGCACCAACGTAGTCTATCGTATGCTTTCTCAAAATCATTTTTAATTGCCATGTATCCCGTATTTCCTTGCTTTCTTCTCATTGTGTGAAGCATTTCTTGTACCACAATAACATTGTCAGTGATTTGTCGCTTGGGGATGAAATTACATTGAGTAGGACGGAGAAATGAGAGAAGGTAAGATGTTCTTCAAACGGTTTACAATAACTTTGGTGGCAGCTTTGTAAACAACATTGCATAACCCAATGGGCCTAAACTGAGTCACGACTTGAGGATTTTCTACTTTAGGAATAAGCACCAGAAAAGCATTTGAAAAATTCTCTGGAAAACTGCAACCTTGCAAAATGCCTAGAATAGTTCTAGTGACGCTATTGCCCACCACATCCCAGTAGCGTTGATAAAACAGTGGTTGAAATCCATCCGGCCCAGGTGCTTTGTAAGAATTCATCTCTGAAAATGAAGCCATAACCTCACATTCCGAGTATGCTCGAGCAAGAATGTTGAAATCACTTTCAGATATTCTTGGAAAGGCGCCAGGAGCTAGAGTGAAGGGCTGCTGGTTGTTACCCTCTTACGAAAACAATGTAGTCCAGTAGTGAACAACCATTGTTTTTACTTCTTCTATATTGGAGGTCCAGATCCCATCATTATTCATCAACATTTCAATCTTATTCCGTTGGCGTCGAATGACAGTAGAAAGGTGGAAAAACTTAGTATTTCTGTCACCATCTCTAATAAAATCTAAATGGGATTTTTGGAACCATAGAACCTCTTCTTGGTGTATTACCTCCTCAAGTTCCTGTCTAAGTTTTGCCTCTAGTTTAATTAGGCCTCTGTTACGACCCCTCGAGAGAGCCTTTTGCACTCCATTCAAACGTGCCCAAAGTTCAGATTTTTCCGAAAGATATTATGGAAAACAGTGCGGTTCCAAGTAGTCAATTTAGTAGCAAACTCCTTTTGAAAGGGAATCAGGGGAGCATTGTTGTCCCACCCCCTTTTGAAGTTAGCGTTGTTGATATTGTTAATGATGTGTTTAGAAAAAAGTAAGGACACATATGTCATTTCACAAGCAAAAATTTACCATATAAAGCAAAAAACCAAAGTATATCACTTATTTTGAAACACCCCAAAATAGAAAGTGTATCACTTATTTCAAACCGGAGAAAGTATCTAAAATGGATCGACATATCTCATACGTAAAGAAGGAAAGCAGAGACCCTTGCCTTAGTAAAGAAGCACATGGAGGGGAGACGGACTACTGGGAACACGAAAACATAGCAGGGCACGACACCATAAATGTTCAAATCGACGGAGCATGGAAGAATCCTCAAAAAAGGAAAAACTCAGAGTGGGGAGCAGCTATAGGATGGCACCGCGAAAATAGCACCCCAAATCTTGTAGGAAGAGAAAGAATCTTTGCTTCCTCAACAGCACAAGCAGAGGCCAAAACCCTTCTTAAAGGTATCCAAGAAGCGCTTAATAGTTTTCTGTTACACAAGTTGGGGATTTGTGATTTACATGCTCCAACTTTGTTGTTTCCTATTAGGAGAATATATTTAGGTATGTAGTCGCTTAAGCGAAGCTTATGGAAAGTCAATAATCGTGAGGATATTTTGTCAAGTCCTTTTACGTTGATACAACCAAGATATTCACATAAAGACAATGTTATTCTCGTGAAAGCACTAAGGAATCCTGTCACTTGCCCAATTCAAATGCAACCGACCACTAGAGATATTAGAAATTTAGTGACAGATGCAACTACTTCAAATGTACTAAGGTAGCTAGGTCCAATGTAGTTGTGGCACATGATTTAGCGACTAGAGCTAGGCAAGAAATTTTGTAATTTATTTCTCTTTTAATTTAATTGTCCTTACTTCTGTCAAAAGAAAAAGACATATCTCATACTTAACTACTCCATAGCTCTCCTATAGGTTCCCTAATCTTGGATTATAAGGAAGAGAACCAAGTTGGCTCTAGCAAATAACTTGATGCACTATCTCGTTTCATCCCTCTTTAAGCAAAATATGCATCGTCTCCACCATGTACAACGTGTTGAGATTTTCTAGAGTTGTTTGTTGCACTACTAGAATTTACACTTATTACGACAATTTATTAACGACGAAATAAAACTATTATCGTTAAAGAGATTCATTAACGACAAAAATAATTGATAGTCCTTACCTTCATAAAACTAAACTAAAATAATTTCTAATATCGTCGTTGTAGGGATTATAAGAAAAATAATGAATATTAAAAAAAAAAAAATTGGTCGTTAATATGGCAAATGTAACGCGGATATCAATCAAAGGAATATTTGCTAAAACATTTTGAGAGTTATAGGGAATTGAACCCTCATCAGCGCCGTTTCCTATTACTCTTCCATTGCCGCTTCTTCACCTTCTCGAATCAAAGAATTCAATCAATGAAAAACTGGTAATTCCGTGTTCTTCTCTTTTTCTTTGGTCTAATTTGATTTTAATCCTTTAAAAATCAAAGTTTACTTCATAATTTAATCCCAATTCGTCTCTAAATTGATGTTCTTTGACCATCACTAGTCGAATCTATACAGTTCCATTGCCGCCTGGTTGTTTTCAGCTTCTCTATTGTTGGCTCCATTGCCGGTGGTAGTGTTGCTGGTCTCTTGATCATATTGTAGGTTTGGTGTTATGGTATTCTTTATTTATGTTTTTCAAGTGTTAAAATCTTGGATTATTTGATCAATTTTGATTCTCTTGGTGTTCTCTCTGACTTTTAATTGAATTTTTAAGTGTTAAAATCTCTGGTGTGTAGATTCGATATCGCCATGTCTAATGGAAACTGCTAATGTTGGTTTGTTTAGCATAATATTACCACAGAAACGGGAGGTTGTTTTTATTGTTGGACTTTTTCTTCTTTTTGTTCCATATGAATTTCACTACTTTACGCTTTAATTTGCAATATGATCTTCAAAAATTCAATGTACAATATCAAGGGGAAGGACTAGTGTGCTATTTCTTGCTCTAGGGTTAGAAGGGCACACGGGGCGTAAAGGTAGGACATTTTACTAGAAGCTGAAGGTGGCAGCATACTCATTTCCTTCTTGTCTTGTCTTCTTTGATATATATGTTGGCTCCCATAACTTTCTAGCTTGTATATTCCATTTGTAAGCGTGTTCCTTTTCTTTTCTCACTTAGTTATGGTGCTGAAACAGCACATACAATAAGAAGTAGTTTGTAATTTGGCTTACTCTAATGCTTGTAGATGCGATGATACACAACGGAAATTACATTCTGCTCCTTCTAAGAGGAGATATGTGTTGAGAGAATTTCACTCTGCAAAAATTGTGAAGAGATATGGTTGTACCACACTTGAGACTTTTGATGGCTTTATCGTTTCTTTATGCGGATTTATAAACAAGCCTCGCACCCAATAAAATGGCTTCTCCTCTAAGGTTGGTATGGCTCCTGGCTGCATATCATATAAGTACGTTGTTTTCTTCTTAATATGTGCTTGTGCCGCCTCTTATGCGTATATGTATTTTCATTAAGACCGTAACTTTGCTTAAGACCCACCAATCATTTACACCATCTGTTGGCGACTATTAATTGCTATGGATCCTAAACATTTCCATATTTGTGTTTGACATATGTGCTGGCTTTTGACCGATTGAGCCCTAAAATATAATGAATGTCTCCAAAAATTATGCCCAATAGTATATTTACTATTCTTGTTATCCTAAATAGGATCCTAATCATCCATTGAGTCATGAACTCTGGTTTTTGGTCTATGCTCATGTCCTACCCTTTAGTGCAGCTTCATAAGGTGTGAGATTCAAATGTTAGGTGCAGCGATATTGAGATTGATAACAGCTTTTACAATCTCGCTCGGCTATCAACTGACACAGAATTGGCTTTCAATGGAGCTTGAAGATGAACAATCATAGAATTGTTCTTCTAGTGTAGTTGACCAATCTTCATTCCTTAGCTCAGTTGCATTGCATGCTCAATCGCTCAGTTGCTCACATCCATCTTTAGGTTTTCTACAGTAGGATCTTCCTTGTAATTGCAGTTTTCTCAGCAGGAGATGATAATTCTCTTCTACATTCTCTATGCCTGCTTGCTCAATAAAGCCCCCCCCCCCCCCCCTAATTAATTGTGTGTTCTTTCATGAATAAAAATATGTCCGTCTATTATCATGGCCTCTTGAGAGTGTAACTTAGATTGAATAAAAAACCATTCACAATTTCGATGAGTAGCAATGCTCTTGCATACTATTGAATATTGATAGAAGCTTGACAATTTATAAAAAGACAAGAACTTAACAAGTATTCTAAGACTACCCAGAATGAAAAACCTTTTCGTAATGGAGTATTTAATCAACTTCATTAACCAATTTACACCTTCGTGCCTTTTGGGCAATGTCTGTTAGCCTAACTTGGCTTATGATAAGGTTTTGCAGGGATTGACTTATAACTGGGATGATCATGCAGCATTTGTGGGTGACTTGTCTAGTCAAGCGAACCTCAAAGAGTTTAGTGAGTTCTTCTTACTTGGCTTATGATCAGGTTTTGCAGGTATATCTATTTTGGACACACAACTACTCGGTGCATCACCCGTGTCTTAACTTAGTTTTGTTGTCAAAACTGTTAAAGTTAAGGGTAATTGCACAACAAAAGTTAAGGATAAGAAAGGGCTTATTTCATTTGTTTTAGATAGTTTTTTTAAAGCATGTATATTAACCTTTGTAAGAAAATTAGAACAAAGAGTGTACATTGAAAGAATTGAAAAACAATAAAGATAGATAAAAAAAGCAAAGAAGGATATAAGACTTCAGGTAGCTTGTACATGAATTTTCGTCTGCATAAGAATTTTTCCAGAAAGAAGCAAAAGTCCATAGTTGACTATGCTAGTGGGACAAAATCACTTCGAGCTTCAAGACCTAACATGAAGCTTCATGCATGAATAATGGTCCCTAAAACAACTCAAGAGTACCAAACCTTGATCCAGAATGTTCACCAAGTTCAAATTGCACAATTTATTCTAATGAATTACAACTTCTCTTTGAAATCAATTGCCCTGTTTTTAATTTACTCTATTAACATGGCAACTGAGTAGGTATAGTATAACAAGTGTGAGCTAACTTTATTTGATATAGTGTAAATCTACTCACGCAGGTTTTTACTTTTCATGCAGGACTCTCGAGTGAAGGAAGTTGTGAATGTATCACTGGCTTCTTTATAGTATAGAGCCTTGGAGAAGACCTGTTGAAACCACTTTGCAATTGCATTCAAAAATTAGCTCCCAGCTGGTCTTGAAAAATGCGAGTGGCAGTGGCTTATAAAGGAGATATATTCCAAGGATTAGTTTAAGGTATTACTTATAAGTCCGAGTTGCACCAAACAGGTATGTTTAGTTAGAATGTGTTCATTCTTTAAAGTTCAATTTAACACTAAGCCTTGGATGTAATACAGCATGAAAGCATAGAAAAGTCGGTTTTCTTTGATGTGTGGAGGAAGAGAAGAGATATACTACCTCCGTTCCATATGTATTGCAACATAGGGAGTTTTACGCCTCCCAACGCACTACTTTAAACGCTAATATCTCTAATTTTATTCAACTAAAAATTATAAAAAGTTGATATTAATTAAGCATATATCGAGACGAATCTAACAAGATCCCACATGATTATATTTATCCTTATGTATAAATCACAAAAGAAGGTCAAAAGAAATTGTATGAATAGTGCAAAAAGTCAAAGGTTGCAATACATTTGGAACGGAGGTAGTATGTATTTGGTATGATGTGATTATATGCTAAAGATATTGATATGTGTTGGGATAAATTTTCAGCTGAATTACAGGTTTATAACAACAATATCTATCGCAAATATTTTAGTTTAATCGTATAAATGTGGAAGCGCATCCGAAGTTTTTCGAAATTTTGGAAATGGAGTCATGCATTATAAGTGATTAATTTCCTAAGACTCCCTTATAGTACTTGAGTTATTACGATTCTAACTTATGTTCTTTTTGTTTTGTTTATTGTACTATATAATATTTGGATTCGCAAGCGAACCAGATAGTTTGGAATTCGTTTCATGCATTTTTTGCTGTATCATTTGTTTGGACTAATTTTTGAGAGTTTAAGTGCTAGGACTCATGTAATAAGTACTAGTTTTATTAGAGTGAAAGTTATTTATGAGTTTTTACATCATTTATATAAGAGATTAACAAAGTTTCAATAGTTTTGGTTTTGTTATTCAATAAAATATAATGGTAGAGTTGTTTATAAGTATAATCTTCCGATCATGAGATCATCAATTAATTTTCTTATTATCACCATATTGGTAAGCGACAATGTATAGGAGCGGGAAAAAATGACAAAACCTTGTCGTCGTTATTGAGAAAATTTAAAAGAGTAGTGACTGTTGGGATATAATTAACGACGAAAACATATGGTCGTTATTGTTGTTTTGGTCAATTAAAAATACTAATAACGACCATATGTTAGTTCGTCGTAAGTAATTAACGACTACTTTATCTCCTTGTTACCTTGTCGTTAATAAGTAACGACGAGTCAGATTCTTGTCGTTAATAAGTAACGACGGGACTCATCACGTCGTTAATATGTAACGATGGGACTTGCCTCGTCGTTATTATTCATTAACGACGAACATGGCCGTTAAAACCTTTAACGACGGGACCTATTGCAACTAAATGACGACGAAGTTTTTCCGTCGTTAAAGGTTTTAACGACAAGTTTTTGGACTTTTAACAATGACTTTTTCCGTCGTTAAATGTCCTTTTTCTAGTAGTGTTGGTAGAGTCGGTAAAGTTAACTGAATAAGTAATTACAAATGTACAAAATAATTGGTTATTAATAGTATTTACCTTTTTTTAATAAACTCACAGTTTAAAGTTACTTTTCAACTCTAGAGTATCTCAACCCATGTACAACCTACACGATCACCTTAAGGACGTCTTCAACATCCAAGGATCACTGGCTGATCATTATTTCAATTAAATAAGTGGCACACATTAGCTATCCGCTTCAATCCCTTATCCCTTATGGCGTTAATAGAGCTTTATATAGTCTGTAAAATAGGGAAGAAACCTAAATTTAGTTCAAATCGGATTTCATCATCACTCGTATTACACCTGCGAATAGAGAAGAAGATAAATTCATGCGAGAAGACTATTTTGGGTGAAATGTGAAAAAAGATACAACAATAATAAATAAATAAAATAAATAAACAATTTTCTCAATGAGTTGAAAGAATCAGTCACATTTTTCATATGATCCTCCTCTTATAGATAGAATAAAAAGATTGTTGTACCATATGATCTCCAAATTCAATTGACATACAATGTTGACTGATTCTGGAGTTACGCATAGGTTGACTTGATACTAGAAGACGATATAAAGGTTGGCTTATTTGGAACAAGTTTTACTAAACTTAAAGGCAATTAAAATTGCAATGTGAATAGTAGTCAAAATCATTATGTAGCAAATGGAAGGAGTACTACTTATTATTATAATAATTATTTATCAATAATTTATAATTTTTATAATTTTTATTTATTATTGATTACAGTTCTATTCAGTTCAGTCCAGTTAAGCTCTTCTAGTTCAGTTCGGTTCAGACGATTATGTCGAAGAAAACATGGCCGAATACTATTATGTGTATAATCACATGAAGTTAACCGAATTGAACTAAAATTAATTGTAATTAATCTAATCCAAAAGAACAGGGCCTAAACATGAGGATCCGAAGTTATCAGACATGAGACCTTATTTTTTCAAGGGAAAGAGAAGGCACCCGCCATGGCTATTGAGTAGGGCTAACAAAAGCTGACCCGACCTGCTAACCCGACCCGAACCCGACTGAAATTAGTGGATTTTGGGTAAGGTTTTTCGACCCAATTACCTAAATGGATTGACTTGAACTGATATATTATTTAAATGGGTTAGCTTACGGTTGAAATTTACAACCTGCGCATAACATGATTTGGTCCATTTATATATAAAAATCCTACAAAATTAATTTGGATAGATATTAAGTTGGTCAATTAACATAAAAAACTAAAGATAGTCATAATTATCATAGTTTGAGAAAAAAATCAAAATATATTTATTTTATTGTGAAATGTATTATTAATCATTTTAAATTATATTAATTAAAATAAAATATTTAGATCATCTGTTACAGATATATGAGAATATTAAAGATATTGTGTTAAAAGATTTGACCTGTTTATTAATTGGGCTAAGATTAAACTTTTCAAATTATTTAATAAATGAGTTACGGTTAAGTTCTAAGTACTTCTACCTCAAAGATCAAAATTTTGAACACAGGTGAGAGAGAGAGAGAGAATGGTAGTAGTAAGCAACGATAACAACAACAATGGCAGACAACAAAGGAGGAGGTTGAGTGAGGAAAAAGCAGACCGGTTAAGTTCACTTCCAGACGCCATGATCACACATATACTCTCTTTCCTCCCAATCAACTCCGCCGCAGCCACCTCCGTCTTATCCCACCGTTGGCGCCACCTCTGGACCGGTGTCACCCGTCTCAACATCCGTAAACCACTCAACTTTGTTGACATCCTTCCCAAGCTGTCATCTTCAAAATTCCACGTCTTCGTTGTCGAGCTACATTGGCGATACCGCTCACAAAGACCACATGTAACAGACTCATGCTTACGTGAAGTTTTACGTCGAAATGTGGAGCATATCAAATTCCATGCAGATATTAATAAAGGATTCTTTCGTGTCCCTGGTTTCTTGTTTAATTCCAAATCTCTGGTGATTTTGGAATTAGTTGGTATTATTGAGGCTGAGATGCAAGAACATGGAGATATCCATCTTCCTAATCTTAAGAAGCTCAAGCTATGTTATCTTTTTAATCTCCCTCTTTGGTTGGGGAAACTAATTAGATCATCCCCACTTTTAGAAGATTTATATTTAGTTTTCCATCAACGCAAACCCAATGATGAAAATTGTTTTGTACTAGATATTATTTCCCCTAATTTGAAGTTGTTACACATAGAGATGCATATATTTATGAAGCTGACGCGGAGGAACAAAATTTCCATTGATGCACCCAAATTGGAATTTCTTAAATTATATGATGGCACCTCATTTTATCGCTTTCTCCAGAATCCAACTTGGCTTACCAAAGCATGCATTGAATTGGTAAAGGAAAGTGATAGTGTGACAGAAGATGAAGACGCTATAGTTTGCGTGGGCTGGAAAAAAGATTATCTTCATCAGATGTTCATGTTTTTGGGAGGAATGTTACATCTTAGGGAACTTGACGTAGGTGTAGATAGTCGTTCCAATATATTTAGTGGTGTTAAGTTTGAGAATCGTCATGGGGTTTTGCCAATCTTCCCTAATATAACCCGTCTTACAACATCCTTTTGTTGTATACATTTCAATGGCTGTCACGATTTGCTGCATTCTTTACGATGTTTTCCCAACTTAAAACATCTTGAGTCAATAATCTGGATGCATTGTTATCACCGTCACCCATTCGAGCAGGTAAATTGGTTTGAACCTAATGATGTACCGGATTGTTTGATGAATAAGGTCGAGACAATAACGTTAAAGGGACTTAATGGGATTGACAATGAGCTTAAGTTGCTAGCCTACATTCTTGGCTACTCAACTAATCTCACGAAGCTTCACTTGTATGTTCGTATCAAGGGAGGATGTGAACAAACTCGACTATTGAAGGAACGTAAGTTCTGTTTGGACTTGTTCACGCTTCCAAAGAGTTCTTCTAATTGTGAGGTTATGGTTTTAGGGGAGTTTATCATTGCGTCAAGTAATGATTTCAGAAATGATAAGCTTATATGTGAAGTGCACCAGTATGATTGAAGATACTTCAGCAAATTCTTGTTTCGAGAGCCCTATGGGCGGCAGGTATTGGACTGACCTCTTAATTCTCTTTTGATGTATGAATATTGTTTGGTTTATGCCTAAAACTGTTCCTCGAAGTGTTAGATGTCAAGACGTGTATCAGCATATAAACTCTTGCGTATTTTTTGGTTTATATATATGGTAATGTTAATCATACTCGGGTAATAAAGGCAATACATGGGAAAAAGTTTTATTAAAGTGAACAAATAGTATTAATCACAACTGTTTATTAGAGGATTCACCGAATAAACAATTGAAGTCAACTAGTATACAATTTTGTTTTTGTGGTACTTTTGCATTATGTGTATTACACCATAAGGACAACAGTATGATATAATAATAGTTTTGGATAAAGAAATTGCCTATTTTTGTTGTAGATGTGAATAATTTGCTTGGGGTTAATCTTGATAGTTGATACCTTTGAAAAAGAGCTGAGAATGAATGCGATGGGAATTTGCAGTAGGTTCTTTTTACTGAGCCTTTCACGCTTACATTATAATTACTTTTCATTCTTGGCATATATTCCTAAATAGTTTTGGCAATCAATCTAATACTATTGTTTGGTCCTTTTTTTTTATCTCAAGATATCTATCATTAGTGGTCCTTTTTTATTTGGCAATCAATCTTTTTATTGAGTTTTGCCTTGTATTTATCTTGTCTGATATACCAAAAGAGAGAGCTTGACTAAGTAGCTTGAACTAAGTAGTACTTGGTCTAGTGGAAAGGATTGTACCCTTCCAACCTCAAGGTTGGGGGTTCAATCCCAGTAGGGGCACTTTGAGGGTAGGGATTTCCCTTACCCTTCCCCCTACTTTCAAGTGTCTGGCCCAATAGGACCCGAGCGGAGTCCGGGCCACTTCTCCTTACCAAAAAAAAGTAGCTTAAAAATGGGCTTGTATAAGAATATGATTTTGTATTAGCCATTAGGCCTGCGATATCTTGTTCAAAAGCATGTTATACAAACATGTTAGTCTACAAAGCTACATCCTTTTTAAGCAATTCTAAATCGTTTCTCTAGATATTACTCTCTAAATTTTATTTAACAACATGTAGATCGATTGACAAGATTCGCACATACTTAAGCTGGTTACTCAAGATGAAGAAGAATTGAAGATTGATCAAAGAACATTGTTTGCTAATTTTCTACTCATATGGGAGACTCGAAGTTGTCATTGTGTTCTACGAAGTTTTAAGCTTAAATTATGAACATCAATGTCTTTCACATATTGCTCCTACATGCGTCAAGGTTCATAGGGAATTTAGAACTTATAGCACTCTATGGATCATACTTTATTATCACCAGATTGGAGACCTATAATCTTGTGCTACTGATGATGATGATGAGGTAGGCAGAGGAGTCTCAGTGAGGGGAGCAACTTCAGCGTCCGCTCAGGGCCTCCAATTTTGAAGGGGCCCTCACACATAAAAAGTTACTTAAGAAAAAAGTAATATTAAACTTTTTACTAACCCTATACAAATTCATATGAATAATTCCTTTTCAACTCTTAGTTTTCCTCAATTGTTCTCTTTTCAAATACATATGTTGTTGTTTATAAGGCCCACAATACCTTTTTTACTCAGGGCCTCGAAAAAATTCGAGACGGCTTTGGAGGTAAGCTAGTTAAATTTCACACAATGTTTATATTGCTTAATTTAGTTGTTTTCTCTGCTCAAGTGAATTGTTAGATCCCCGGAAAAAATAGATGTTAAAGTGCTTAGGGAAAGAGGACAAAGGGAACATCATAAGCCCTTACTTTAATTCTAAGCCTTACTCTCTTGTTTCTGTGTGAATTGTCCTTCCGGTAAAAAGTTTGAGGGTTATTTAACCAGCAATCTAGGAAATGGAGTTTCTTATGAGAAGCTAAGAAATGGATATTTCCGTTGATGATGCCAAAGCAAAAATAATCTAACAAACAATTCCCTTAACACTGTCTACATATTTAAAACAAAAGTTTTTAAGACCTAAACAGAATGTTGATTCCATTAGTGCTACTATTGCTTTTTTCCAAATTTTCCGAGTTGTCTTAAAAGTCTTATGTGATAGTTCGGAATTTACTTAACCAAAATCTGTAAAGGACATGTTCGTTATCATCTGTATATATTGTAGTTACTAGACCTTGTTTTTTAGACTGGACTGAACTGAAATTATTTAGGAGAAACCTGTGAGTAAACTAACAACTATACTGAAGTGAACTAAGTTTGTCTAAACTTTACTTAATTTTGAGTAAATCAGTCTAAAAGAATGGGTCCTTAATGGGAAACTTTCTTGATCAGGTGCATACTTTTTTGAACAAAATGAGTTGTTTTTCTCATCCAACTAATGATAGTTTTTCAAGGAAAAAATCAACAATTGCAAAACCAAAATCCACCCATTGAGTTCTACTCCCTCTGTTTTCCAAAGGATTTTCCATTTCTTTTGGACATAAAGTTTAAAAAAGGAGGTTAGTGTGGGGCCTAAAGTTACTTATAATTGAAAAGTAAGATAGTGAATATCTTTAGAATTGTTTATTAAAAGAGAAAGTATGGGGTCAAGTGCTTTTTGTAAGGAAAATAATATTGTATTAGGTAGATCATATTCAAATGAGAAATATATTTGGGACAAACAAAAATGGGAAATACTTTGGGAGACGGAAGGAGCAACTTCTAAACAGTAGCACATGTATGATGTATCCTTATTCTTTCCCATGTATAATACTGTTATAATAGTTTTTGGACCCGAGCAGGAACCACGAGAACTTCTGTTAAGGAATTATATTATACTCCCTCCGTCCCCCAAAGGATTTCTCATTTGCTTTTTGCGCGATCTCCAATGCACATCTTTGACCGCTTATATCTCCTATTATTTATTAATAAAAATGATAAAATGTTGATATTTTGAATGTACCTATTAATACAAATCTAACAAGATCACCTATGACAATTATTTATATTATATATTAGTTATACTTTATGGTCAAAGTTTACAAAGTTTGACTTCAAGAAAAGCAAATGGGAAATCTTTTGGGGGACGGAGGGAGTACCAATTTGTTTGTGCACACTCCAAATCTGTCTTCTTGCTTCCTTCCTTTTCCCTGTTAGTTCATCCTTTATCACCAGTCTAAATGTAATTGCATTGCTATTTCCGGCCGAAAATTGGCATAAACATACAAAAGAGAAAGAACTAGTATTTATAAAGCCATTAAACAAGCAGAGGAAATTGGCATATGGATATGGAAGTACAAAATTGAACAACAGTATACATACCAAACTAGTATTTATAAAGCCATTTTACAAGATACGTTTAGAAGCAAAAGATAAGCTATTTGCATTCATCAAAACGCAAAAGGATATTGATTAGTCAGTCATACTCATACCTTTAATCTAGACCTGTCAAAATTCGACCCGACCCGAAACCCGACCCAAAACCGACCCGGAAATAGTGGGTTTTGAACACAACTTTTGGACCCGAACCCGATTGTGTCCGAACCCGGGAAAATCGTTTTTTACCCGACCGATCGAAAAATCATTATTCTTTTAGAAATAATATGAAATTATGGGAATTTTACTTCTAAAAATAGTTTCAACTAGAGTATTTGGTTCCAAAAATGAATTTTGTTAAATGTGGATGTAATTTTAATGGTTGAATTCAACTATAAATGACTATATTTTATATAACTTACTATTTCCAACGTATATTGTGTATATTTTGTTACATACTTCCTCTGTTTCTTTTTAAGTGCTACATTTCTTTTTTCACATTTGTCGAGACACATTTTGTATGGTTTTTATCTTTGATTATGCATTTGTAAAAATTATGACAACAAGATATTAAAAATGTATACATCGAGACGAATCAAACAAGATCTAACAAGACTATATTTTTTCTTATGCATAAATTGTAAAAGCCAGTCAAACTATAATGGATGAATAGTAGCAAAGTCAATATGTAGCACTTAAAAAGAAACGGATGAAGTATATGACTAAAAAACCAAATGAAAAAAAAGAGCAAATACAAATCCCTTAACCCGTTGGGTCGACCTGAAACCGAACACAATGGGTCTTGAACAAAGTTTATTCGACCCGAACCCGAAAATATTTTATTTTGACCGACCCGACCGACCCGTTTGACAGGTCTACTTTAATCTCATATGTAAATATGTTGAACAACCTAAGACATTTGACATATAAACTTTCCATTTTTGAAACCATTACTTGATGTAGTGATAAACCCCCCCTAAAACCATAATCTCACAATTAGAGGAACTCCTTTGAAGCTCGAACAAGTTCTTACAGAACCTGTGTTCCTTCCATAGTCGAGCTTGTTTACATTTTTCCTTGACACAAACATCCAAGCAAAGCTTCTTGAGAACATTTGCGTAACCAAGAATGTAGGTTAGCAACTTGAGCTCATTGTCAATCCCATTAAGTCCCATTAATTTTATTGTCTTGACCTTACTTAATAAACAATCCGGTACATCATAAGGTTCAAACCAATTTGCCTGCTTGACGAGTTGTTGACTGCCCATCCACATTTTCGCATCCAGATGCTTTAAGTTGGGAAAGCATTGTAAAGAACACAGTAAATCGTTGCAGCCATTGAAGTGGATACCACACAAGAGTGTTGTAAGACGGGTTACATTAGGGAATATTGGCAAAACCCCATATTTCCCAAAACTAACACCGCTAAATATTTTGGAATGACGTTCTACTCTTATGTCAAGTTCCCTAAGACTTGACATTCCTCCCAAAAACATGAACATCTGATGAAGATAATCTTTTTTCCTCCTAACAATATCATTTTCATCTTCCGACTCCCCATATTCTTCATCTTCTTCATCTTCCGGTTCCAGCACCGAATCCCTTATCAAGTCAATACATGCTTTAACAAGCAAAGTTGGTTTACGTAGAAAGCGATAATGTGAAGTACAATCACGTACTATAAGGACTTCCAACATAGGTGCATCAATGGAGAATTTGGCAGTCGGTGTCATACTCCTTGAATGCATCTCTAGGGAAAATAATATTCACAAAACAAGTTCCATTATTAGGCTGGGTTAGATGAACAAGATCAAACATTAAATATAAATGTTCTATTAGGGTAATTTGGTAATTAGATTCTTAGTCCTGTAAAGACGGTTTTATTCTTCTAGATATATAATAATGCTAGGCAACCTAAATAGGTTAGCCAATCATTCTCAATACTCGTACATGGTATCACGAGTCTAGGTTAAATTTTCTCTTCCGCACATTTTTTTAACCTCACGTTTTTTTAATTGAAAAAAAAACCTAACCCTAGCGGTTTTCCGGCAACCTCTTAGCATGGCTGCCGCCTCTTCTTCCGGCAATATTGCCGCCGTCAGCGACCCTCTCACACCGGGCTCCTCTCAGCGCCCCGTTGCCGCTGCTGCGCTGCACGCTAGTGCGTCATTGTCTTCACTGCCCTTCGGTAGTTTCGCTGGTGTCCCCTCCAGCCACCACTACAGCACCGCCGCAACGGATGATGTGGTGTTCACCGGTGGCAATCTTGGATTTTCTTCCGTGCCAGGGTCCTATGCGCCACTCCCCACCATCAGTCTTCACGGCAGTCCCTTGGCTGCACGCACACCCACGCGCTACCCTCCGGGGTTTGGCCCTAATTCTAGCAATGGTGGATTTGGCCCTAATTCTAGCAATGGTGGTTTTCGTTCGAAATCCACTCTCACGGCCTATAACCCTCCTCTTCTCCCGTCCGCGACGTCTCTTGTCCATCAAGATATTACTCGTTTTGTGACCATCAAACTAGCATCACCCGAAGATTATCTTATGTGGAAAACTCAGCTGACATGTTTTCTTTCGACACATCAATTACTTGGTATCGTTGAAGGTACAATTACGGTCCCTTCTCCTACTTATGTTGATAATCTAGGTCAATCTTTGCCTAATCCACATTTTTATGAGTATATGAGACTTGATCAGCAAATTAAGTTGTGGTTATATGCATCGATTTCCCGTGATGTTATGATGGATGTGCATGAGTTACGTACTGCCGTTGAGATTTGGAATAGGTTGCAGTCACGGTTTTTGCATGCTAGTATGGCTAGATCGATGGAGTTGAAAGATAGACTTAGTCATATCAAGAAATCTGATCAGCAGTCTATGGAAGTCTTTTCACGTGAAATTAAGATTATTGTTGATTCTCTAGCTGCTATTCAATGTCCTATCTCTCAATATGATTTTATTCAGTATACCTTGACTGCGTTAGATCAAGATCGTGACTATGATCATGACTATTTTATCACAATTTCAAATGTACTTGACGTTTGATGACCTTCGTCCTAAGCTCCTTCAGCATGAGCAACGCATTAAGGCTATGCGTGCATATGATGATACGTCTACTGCTCATCAAGCCTTAGTTGCTGTTCAGTCTGGCTCTTCAGGTTCACACTCCTCTACTTTGGGTGGTTCGAATGCTAAGGGTCAAGGGGGTGGTAAAAATAAGAATCGCAACAACAATAGAAACAAGGGTGGTAGAGGCAATAATGGAGGTCCTGGCAATAGAGGACAGGGTGGTCGTGGCAATGCAGGCCAAAATATGGTGCGGGTAAATTATCTAAAATTTCATATGTTGATTATTCTTGTGCCAATTATATTGCTAATGATTTGTCTTCAGCAGGAAGTAATCCTTCTAACGGCACTTTAGCCACTACTCCTTCCTCCGATACTTGTGGTCTTTGTTGGTATCCAGGTCACCAAGCAGCCTATTGTCCTCAGCGTTTCAATCATAGCTTTGTGCCTTCTTCTCCTGATGGTGTCACACGTCCCTAGCGAGCCGCATCCCACATGACCTCACAGGATGGTTAGCTATCTAATGCTCTTCCTTACACTGGTTCGAGTTCTATTGTTGTTGGTGATGGCACACGACTTCCCATTAATAAACTTGGAAACTTAACTCTGTCGTCCCCTAGTCGCCCCCTTCGGCTCACGAAGGTGTGTCATGTTCCCCAGCTAAAACATAATTTGTCGTCAGTTCAAAAGTTATGTCAGGATAATTCTTGCATAGTTTGTTTTGACGAGTCTTCTGTTTGTGTTAAGGACAAGACCGCGGGGGCAGTTTTATTACGGGGAATCAGTAGGAATGGTGTCTACCCTCTTCAGCCTCACATTCTAGAGTCAGAGTCGTCTTCCCTAGTTTGTTCAGAGTCTTCCCGAGTCTGCCCAGAGTCGTCTGTCCCTGCTCTCATTGCAACCAAGGAGTCTGGAGATGTCTGGCATGTTCAACTTGGTCATACTTCTGCTAGAGTTTTAGGAAGTTTACGTTCACAAAACTTGATTTCATGTAATTCTAAGTTTTATGACGATTGTGTTCATTGCAAAGTAGGAAAGATACATCGTTTGCCTTTTGAGTCTGTGACTCACCGTGCTCCTTATCCCTTATATTTGATACATAGTGATCTTTGGCAATCGCCTGTTAAATCAAATTAATTTTTTCAGTATTATGTGGTTTTTGTTGATGATTATTCGCGTTTTTCATGTCTATATCCACTTAAACTGAAATCTGATGTTTATTCGACCTTCTTAGCTTTTCAGAATCTTGTTGAGAATTTGTTTAATTCAAAAATTAAATTTTTCCAAAGTGATGGTGGATGTGAGTTTGATAACACGCCTTTATTGCAACACTTCAGTGACTCGGGAATTTATTTTCGAAAATCTTGTGCTAGAACTCAAGCACATAATGGTGTTGCGGAAAGGAAACATCGCACCATTATCGAGATGGCACGTACTATGCTTATTCAATCTGAGTTGCCAACTCGTTATTGGGTCGATGCGTGTTATACGACTGTTTACACAATTAATCGTCTTCCGAGTTCGGCATTGCAGGGGTCATCCCCGTTTGCCAAACTTTTTCATCGTCCTCCTTCCTATGAGTTTCTAAAATGCTTTGGTTGCGCCTGTTTTCCTTTGTTTTTAGATCCTAAAATCAAAAAATACAGGCTAAGTCGATTCAGTGTGTTTTTGTTGGCTATGCATCATACTATAAGGGATATCGATGTCTTGATCCTCTGTTTGGCAAAATTTACACGAGTCGTCGTGTCTTATTTAATTTAGTGAACGCATATTTCCTTATAGGACTCTCGTTTCTGGTATGATGTCTGACCTCTCTTCTGCTAATGACTACTTAGAATTTGCTTCCGGGTTTAACCTCGCCGAGTTTGTCTCTATTGGAGACATGTCATGACGATCCTTTGCGTCGCCTGCATGAGTCATCTAGCGGTTCTTCCCAAGGTCCTCCCAGCCCACACGTTTCCCTTCGTGCGCCCGCAGCCGAGTGCTGCCCCATCCTCCACACTCCTGGCCCGCAGGCAGCACCCGCGCCCGCGGGTATGCGATCTCCTCGCAGCAGCTGCCCGCAGCATCCCTTGCCCTCCCCCGCGTCCAGTCCCCCTCTTCCGTTGGCAGACACTGCCAGCCCGCAAGCAACACTTGGGCCCGCGGGGTCACCCGCGGCTCTTCCTAGTTCCCCATCCTCGTCTTTTGCTACTCCACTTGATGTTCCCCTTGTGTCATCCCCGTCTCCCATTGTCCCTCCCCCTAGGCATCCTCGGTATTAAGTCGTCTAAGTGTGTCAATCCTACTAATGTCCATACAATGACTACTCGTTTAAAAGATGGTATTATTTCAACTAGGACTTTAATGAATTTAAAAACCGATGTTGTTGAGTCTGAACCGTCTAATTTTAAGAAAGCGTCTAAAGATTCTCGCTGGCAACAAGCCATGCGTGATGATTATGAAGCATTAATTAAGAATGATACATGGGAACTTGTGCCTCGCAACAACAATAGAAACGTTCTTGATTGTAAGTGGGTGTTTAAGATTAAATATAATTCTGACGGTTCTGTGGAGCAGCTTAAGGCCAGACTTGTTGTTTTTGGTAATCATCAGTAGGCAGGTATTGACTACTTTGAAACCTTTAGTCTTGTAACTAAGCCTACTACTGTTCGCTTAGTTCTAACTCTTGTTGCTACTTTTAAATGGCCTATTCGTCAACTCGATGTTAAAAATGCTTTCCTTCATGGTTTCCTCAATGAGGAAGTCTATATGCGTCAGCCTCCTGGTTTTGAACATCCTTCTCAACCTCACCATGTTTGTCGGTTACGAAAATCCATTTATGGTTTGAAGCAAGCTCCTCGAGCTTGGTTCTCTCGTTTCAGCAACTTTCTTCTCTCTATTGGTTTCAAGTGCAGCAGTTGTGACACCTCCATGTTCACTCTCAAAAATAGTGGTCATATTATCATTCTCTTGCTATATGTTGATGATACTGTGCTTACAGGTAGTAGTTCATCCTTGCTTCAGAAATTTATCAGTGTTCTCTCTGCCTAGTTTGCTATGAAGGATTTGGGTGATTTGCATTATTTCTTAGGCATTCTGGTTTCACGTACTCCTCAAGGTTTGATGTTGTCTCAAAACAAATATGTAGTTGATCTTCTTCAAAAATTTCATCTTCATACTGTCAAACCCGTACATACTCTTGTTGTCTCTCGTGTCACTCTTTCTCTCTTAGATGGTGAACTTCTTTCTAATCCCACAGATTATCGTAGTATGGTTGGAGCATTACAATATTTAAATATGACTCGTCCTGATATTGCCTATGCTGTTAATTCGGTTTCTCAATTTATGCATGCGCCTCGTACTACTCACCTTCATTCTGTGAAAAGAATTTTCAAGTATCTACAGGGAACTTCTGATTATGGGCTGTTTCTTCATAGTATTGGCTCCCCTACTGTGACTGTTGCCTATTCTGATGCTGATTAGGCCGGGTGTCCTGACACTCGGCGTTCTACTACTGGTTATGCTGTCTTCCTAGGGAAGAATTTGATCTCCTGGCGCTCTAAAAAGCAACCTACTGTTTCGAAGTTTTCTACTGAAGCTGAGTATCGTGCTATTGTCTACACTGCGGCCGAAACAATTTGGATACGTCAATTGTTGGCTAATTTAGGGTATTTTCATCGACGACCTACAATTCTCTATTGTGACAATGTTTCTGCTATGTATCTTACTGTCAATCCTGTTCATCACGATCGTAGTAAGCACATTGATGTTGATTATCATTTTGTTCGTGAGATGGTTGCTAAAGGTGGAATTTAGGTCAAGCATGTTCCGACACAGTTGCAGGTTGCTGATATTTTTACTAAGGGTCCTTCTT
Organism: Patellifolia procumbens; assembly: GCA_947645195.1. NCBI lineage: Eukaryota > Viridiplantae > Streptophyta > Magnoliopsida > Caryophyllales > Amaranthaceae > Patellifolia > Patellifolia procumbens. The sequence continues at coordinate 39,542 of CANSGD010001494.1, read as the reverse complement.
CTGAGTTGTTTTGTAAACATCGTTCCAATCTATCCGTGATTCCTCCCCGTAAAGATTGAGGGGGTGTATTAGGGTAATTTGGTAATTAGACTCTTAGTCCTGTAAATACGATTTTATTCCTCTATATATATAATAGTACCAGACAACCTAAACAGGATAGCCAATCATTCTCAATACTCGTACATGTTCCAAAAGAGGGCATGATCCAAATAGTTTCCCCAACCAAGAAGGGACATAAAGAAGATAGTATAAATAGAGTTTCTTTAGATTAGGAAGTTGGATATCTCCATGTTCTCGCATCTCAACCTTAAGCTTACCAAACAATTCCAAACTTATCAGAAATTTGGAATTAAACAAGCAAGCAGGTACACAAAAGGATAGATGAAAACCTGCATGGAATTTGATTTGCTCCACATTTCGACGACAAACTTCACGGTAGCATGATTCAATTGCATTAAACTTGGGTAAGTGGAATGAGTTCTCTATGAGAGCGTCAAAGATGTGGAGTTGTGGAGATGTGAGCTTGGGTAGGATGTTATTGGAAATAGCAGTGAATTTGGGTGCTTTACAGATGATGAACTTGAGGCGGGTGACACCAGTCCAGAGGTGGCGCCAACGGTGGGATAAGACGGAGGTGGCTGCGGCGGAGTTGATAGGGAGGAAAGAGAGTATATGTGTGTTCATGGCGTCTGGAAGTAAACTTAACCGGTCTGCTTCTTCTTCATTCAACCTCCTCCTTTGTTGTCTTCCATTGTTGTTCTGGTTCATTATTACAACCATTTTTTCTCTCAAAAGAAGTCACAATTAACAAGTGAGTAATTGAGCATTCACTCAAATGACTTTAATATCTAGTCTTTGACAAGAGTAAGAGTCTCATGTGAAATCTATAAAGGTAAAGAAAGAGGAAAAGGCTACATAGAATGAGTTCTCTTGTCACTTGTTTTACTACCTCGAGAAGGGGACTCATGTGATGGAAGATAAATAGAAAATTTTGCCCAAAAAAAAAATATCACAATTAATTTTAAAAATTTTCATTGCAATTAATAAGACGGGAGAAGTATAATTCTATTCAAATAAAAATAAGAATCCTCAATTAATTTGAATTTAAATTTAAAATTATTTTCGAATTTTAAATGCAAACATTAAATAAGAGTTTAAGCTTTTTATTTGATGAGCATTTAAGCTCATAAATTAGTCAAATAAAATAAACTCATCGGTTCAATGACTTGCCGCCCAATGTTCTAGAAAAAAGAGCAGACAACTTTGAGCCTGTTCTTCCCGGCTTATTTTCAGTTCAGTTCAGCTCTGTACGATACTTTTACCCTCATATATCACTATTCATTTAAGCTCATTAAGTTCCGTTCAGCCGTTTTATGCTGAATAGAACATGCCATTTGTCGTTAGTAAAACGTCATATTTGTCGCCAAATATTCCTAAGTGTCAAAGAATGTTCGTCATTGAAATCAACAAAAAAAATGTTTTCCAACAAATTGGAAAAATGGAGTTATATAATTTAGTTGTTTCATGAGGTACTCCTAAGTTTTGGCTTAATGCACAGACAGAATACCCTCAATATTTTCAAAATGCATTGGGTATACCGTATCCCCCAATGTTTTGAAAAATCTAGCAGTTGCCCCTATCCTACCGGCAACTCCATTAATTATTAGGCCCAAAAAACTGAATTAACCCATATAATTCATAATTAACCTAATTAAAACTTAGTTTACTAACTAAACTATCATCTTCATGGTCTCCACCTCCACGAGAGATGATACACATACACTCAGTGTACGTGGGCCACATATACACTGAGTGTATGTGTTACTACTAAAATCTATATTGTTACTAAAAAATTGCAAACTTACAATTGTTTGAACTTATTTTGTTAATTAACGATATTTAAATTTACATAATACATTGACAATTAAGATACTATATTTTGAATTGGATTTTATTACATGGTATGGATGAAAATATAAATTTTTCTACAAACAAATTAAATAATTGAAAACGACAGAAAAATTAGTAGAAATCAATAGTAGTAAATGATGAAGATGAACAATATGAAGCTAATATATGAATAAATCTGGAAAAAAATTACAATTCTTTTTTTTATTTTTAAACAAAGTTTTCTTACAAATCTAAAGAAAGAAATCTTCATAAAATAGATCTTTTAAACAAAGATAAAGCAAAAATCATTAAAGATAAAATTATTTGTCGAAATATTGTAAAATTTTAATTTTTTAGTAACAGTATACATTTTAGTAGTAACACATATACCCAGTGTATGTGGAGCCCACATACACTGAGTGTATGTGTAGCCTTTGCGCCACCTCCACTCCTTCATCTTTCTATAATTTTATCCCCATAAACATGTCTAATTGCCCATGACATCATATTTCTTGATATCTGGAGCTACAGAGAATGAGACAAACAAAAATAAATGGAGGGATTATTATTTATTATTGATTAGAATTCAAATTAAATTAGTACAGTTTAGCTTAGTTCAGTTCAGCTCTATTCAGTTCAGCTGCTTTTGCAGAAGAGGCAGAATTAAAATTAAATGTAGTTAATCTAGTGCAAAAGAACATAGCATAAAATGATTAGTTATTGCGATAAAATTCGCCTTAGCAAAAGCACTCCTTGTACTTTCAATTTGATTCTATCGACTTAACAATGAGTATTGGACTTAATCCGGACCCGCCTGGACCAGACCCATTGGTTTTGGTCTGACATATTTAGACCCAATGGGTCCAGGTCAGATTCGGGTCCCATATAGCATGAGTCAGGTCTAGGTCCACATCTGTCAGACTCAAACTCGGTCCGCAAACCTATTAAAGCTTATGAGTTATTTTTATTTGTTTTAGATTTCTTCTCGCAAAAACAGTTTTATAAAGGTGGTTTCTTGCAAAATCATGGTTTTAAAAGGTGTTTCTCGCAATTTTTTCATAATTCCTTTTTATTTTTGGCATATGTTCGTAAGAGATCTTTTTATTTTTGGCATATGTTCGTAAGAGATGTATCTCGAGATATCTGACATTAGTGGTCCTTTTTTATTTGGCAATTAATCTTTTTGTTGTGCTTTGCCTTGTATTCATCTCTTCTGATATACCTAGAGACGGAGCTTGGCTAAGTAGTTTGACAAATGGGCTTGTATAAAAACATGATTTTGTTTTTTTTAAGAAGAAGTGGCCCGGATCCCACTCGAGTCCTAATGGGGCAGACACTTGAGAGTAAAGAGGAATGGTACGGGGAAATCCCTACACTCAAAGTGTCCGTAGTAGAAGTTGAACCCTAGAAGGGTGCTTTCCTTACTATTACACCAAGTACTACTTGATAAACATGATTTTGTATTAGCCATTAGGCAAAAACTCTGTGTTAACATATACAAAAGCATGTTATACAAACATGTGCAAAACAAATACTTCCTCCGTTTTAATATAAGTGATACAGTTTCTATAATTGGGTGTTTTCAAATAAGTGAAACACTTAATAAATTTTCTATATATGGTAAACTTTTACTTGTAAAATGACATAAATACCCCTACTTAAATTTATAACCACACCTTAACTTCATTTAATAAATCTAAAGGTAGTGGGGGTGGGGACCACACATACTCACATCACAATTAAAAACCCCCTAAACGTACTTAGAATCTTTTGCCTCAAAATACGTTAAAGACACAATGTATCACTTATATTAAAATGGAGGAAGTATAATACTCCGATACAATGTAATAATGAATCATAAGTGATTGTTAAAAGTAGTTTGAGTTCCTGATTTTGATCGCTTTTATGCTTCTGGAAGCTTACCACTGGTAATAATAAGATCAGTATGTCAAAATGGATGTTATTTTGAAGTATATTTCGATCCGAGTCCAAAGGTATAAAAATTACAATTTGTTTGAGTTGTATAACTAAAGTTACGATTGATTCATAAATTATAATGGTTCTACTAGTTTATTGAGACTCAAACTTAATCCTTTACTATTTATCCAAAAGTTTGATTATCTTTTTAAAACTCAAACTATATCTTTTATCTATCCAAAAATTTAATTATCTTTTTTAAAATATAATATTAATTTATATTTTGTGACATGGCACACCGAATGATCCCGAAAAAAGCTTCTTTTATACATATATATGAGTTGGTTTACTATAAGACGGTCTTAGGTTAAGCTTAACCTCATACCAGCCCAATAAGGCTTAGAGAAGCCCATGACGCGCGCCACATGCTAAGTAGCCCAGCCCAGTTGATTTTTTTAACTTTTCGACCCAAAACCTTAACTTTTTGCGTTTTTTAACTTTTCGCCCTAAAACCTTAACTTTTGCATAAAAATCCATAACTAATATCATATGTGGAATCGATACACTTCACTCCATTAGCCCTATTAGTTATGGATTTTTCTGCAAAAGTTAAAGTTTTAGGTTGAAAAGTTAAAAAAACGCAAAAGTTAAGGTTTTAGGTTGAAAAGTTAAAAAATCAATTTTTCTGGGCTCCTTAGCCATGGCACGCGTAATTGGGCTTTTAATTGGCTTATTGGGCTGGACTTACATTAAGCTTAATGTAAGACCGTCTTTTATAAGACTTCTCCTATATATATATATGTATATATTGATGTGCATTGTATATTAATAACTATGTATAGATATAAAGCTAGGATTAAGCTGAAATTGCCTTGTAAAATATAAAGATAAGGTAAAGGGTTGATAGTAATATTGTATGTTAATTGTCAAAGTGGTAATTTTGTTGAATTATAGGAAATCTATTGGTCATATCTAGAAGAGAGTTGATACACATACATTGAGTGTATGTGGGGTAGACATACACTATCAATGTGAAGCTGCCACATCACTGCTATCAAAAAAAAGAAGAGGGAAAAATGGGGGAGAAAAGTTTTGGAGGGTTGGCGCCCAAGGTATACTCTTGGCGGGACAAAAATCTTGGCGCCCAACCTACATTAATTGCTTCTCACTCCTCATTTCCTCCTCAGTTTCTATTATCTATTGGAGCCCATGAAGCTTGTTCATTGCCTACATATAATCGGCCGGAGAAGACAACCAGAAACTGGAATCCATTATTACCGTCATGTTTTCCGGCGAAGTTTTGGATTTTTTTAAATTTTTTTGTTTTGTTAATAAAATACGCTAAACATGAAAAGCCTTATGAGTAATTAATTTACATACTCGAATTTTACTTCAGTACTAGTTTAATTTGCAGGCTTGAATTTTTTTTAATGTTGTAAATTTTTGTTGTAATTTGCATCTCTGTAAAAGGGATAAACTTAATTTTTTTATAATTGTCTCTTTGAATTTTTGGCTATGTAGATCTAGCAGCTTATTTGCTAACACAGTACATACTCGAATTTTTATTCAGCTCCATAGTTCGTCTGTACTCCATTTTCAGTCCCCCTGGTTCATTTGTACATAAGACATTCAAACTGTAATACAGGTTCAGATAACAAATTAAATTATTATGGTTACTAAATAATTTATCAACTTTTAAAACCCTTTCAACCTGTTTCGATACTTATACAATATAAATAAGATAATTAAGCGCACTATATTATATCGAAATGGAATTTACTAGATCGATCAACAAAGAATTCAATAATAATCATTAATATGTTAAATAAAAACAAAATATGTACATATATTAGTAATCAATTATCATTATAAGTTTTTAACATATGAATTTGGAATCATTTTAGGATTGTTAGTTTTTTGGTAACAGGAGCGATTTTAATTGTATCCTAATCCTATAATATAGTTTTCAGATTTCGCTTCTAATTAGCATATGTACGAAAGGAACGCCCTTTATACCACGGTTGAATATCCTGTCCACTTGGTTACACCTGCATGCCCTGAAAGCGACTCTCTTGCTCTGAAGTCTCGAGTTCGAATTTCACGCTTGCCTGTTGTGTTTGCTTATTACTTTAAACATGCCTCCCCCACAACCCTTTTGTTTTTTTTTCCTTTTTTTAGTAGCACTTTACATTAAATTAGTAAACAAAACCCCAACCCAGAAAGTATGTTTTCATTTCGTTTTTTTTTGTTCTGTTATTGTGATAAATCAAATAGTGAATGTGTTATCATAATAACTAGTCCAATGTCCATATTCAGTTAATAATCAATCATAGATTTTAATTTTAGAAAATGATGAAGATTATGGAAGATTAAGAACACAGTTCCTCATAGTTAAGATTTTTATGAAGAACCCAGAAATTTGTTTCAAAAATGGTGCAGATGAATAAGAGAAAAACAAACACAATAAAATTGTCTCATATGTTAAAACAAAAAATCGGTTCGAAAAACAAACCCAGAAAATTATATAATTTTTTTTTCAAATGAAGAACATCAAGAACATTAGGAGAGAGAATAGAGAAAAAAAACCCAGAAAATTTTTTGTCAAAAATTTACAAAATAAAAAGGTCCGTTATTCTTCAACTTCGAAGTAACAATAATACAGTAAAAAAATTTGTGAAAAAAATTTATAATTTTTTTTAAAAATGAAGAACATATGAAGAACATGAAATAAAAAGAGAGAGAAAAGAGTAAACGAAACCGGAAAAAAATCTGTCAAAAAAAATGAGAGGAGAGAGAAAGTGAAAGTTGTAAATTTTGGTGCATTAATTGTGGTGCATTGAAAATACAAATCTGATTTGAATTGAAATTTCATTTTAAATTCAAATGAAATATCAAAAACCCTAAAAATAGGCCCCTAAACTAATAACTAATCACAAGACTATACATTATCAATGTATGTCTGGCCTACATACACTGGATGTATGTGTAGCCTTTTGCTATCTAGAATGGATCGACATATCTCGTACTTGGCCAACTTTTCCATAGCTCTCCTATAGGTTCCATAATCTTGGATTCTTGGGAAAAGAACCAAGTTGGCTCTAGCAACCAATTTAATACACTATCTCGTTTCAATCCCCTTAAAGCAAAATATGCATTGTCTCCATCATGTAGAATCTACACGATCACCTTAAGGACGTCTTCAACATCCAAGGATCACAGGTTGATCATTGTGTTGGGTTAATCTCCCCAAATCACATAATAATAATAATAATATTATTATTATTATTATTATTATTATTATTTTGTTGTTAAAAAAAAGAAAAAAAGTGACGTGAGTTGTTGGAGCCTTGGCCTTCAAGGTGAACTAGTTGGCAAAATTGCAACGCATCAATATCCTAGGGGTAAGATAGGTAGTAGGCTTTTGACTTTGTAATGGGCATTTTTTAAAAAATATATATATATAATCTCATTTATAAGTATGAGATTATATTATGGTAAGAAGAAAAATCCTCAGGGCTGCCCTCGTATAGGACCCCCACCCAGAGGCCCATTACAAGCCATATACCCCCCAACCACCAACAATAATGAAATTTGCTTCCACCAAGATTTGAACCTTGGTCTCCCATGTGGGAGAAAGAAAGTTATACCATTGGACCCAAGGGTCCTTGGTCTTTGTAATGTGCATTTGTGTGTTTGGTTGGGACCCTTGAAGACCAAGGAGTTTGTGTGCCTTTTAACATGGGCATGTAGTGAGAAGTAGTAGTGCAGTAGAAGAAAAGAAGAGTTGTGAGTCTATTAAGGTTTGAAGAATACACAAATCACAATATGTTCTGTTCGGCATAAAACAGTTGAACTGAACTGAATTGAACATAATTGAACTGAACTGAATTGAACTGAACTGAACTAAAATGCACAGTGATATGTTAGAGTAAAAGTATTGTCGAGAGCCGAACTGAACTGAAAATAAGCTGGTGAGAACATTGGTGAAAGTAAACACAATATTAGTGGTGAGAGTATTTTTAGGATTAGAGTTAAGTGTCTTTGTTTAGGGTACTAAGAGTGAGCTTTCCTAAAAATATTGTATCTAATATTGTTGTTGTAGTAGTATAATGAAGTGTCAAACCGTGTTTTGTTTTCTTGTGTGTTATTTTTTGCTAGTTTTGTACTATATTTTTCTTCCTGTTAAAGTGTGTATCTGTTGCTCATTTCCCAACACATTGCACTTTGTTTAATTAAATAAGTGGCACACATCCGCTTCCATGCCTTATCCCTTAAGGCACCTGCCATAGGTATTGAGTAGGGCTAACAAAAGCTGACTCGGCCTGCTAATCTACCTCGAACCCAACTGAAATTAGTGGATTTTGGGTAAGGTTTTTCGCCCAATCAGCTAAACGGATTGACTTCAACTTATATATTATTTAAATGGGTTAGGTTACGGTTGAAATTTACAACATGTGCATAACATGATTTCATCCATTTATGTATAAAAATCTTACAATATAATTTTGATAAATATTAAGTTGGTCAATAAACATAAAATATGGTCATGACTATCATAGTTTAAGAAAAATAAAACAAAATATATATTCATTTTATGGTGAAATGTACTTTTTAAACTATTAATTAATTAAATTGGTAGTATTATTGATTAAGTTAGATTATAATTTATTAAGATAAAATATTTAAATAATCGAAACAGAATGTGTTAAAAGATTAAGTGTTTGACATGTTTATAATTAATTGGGCTAAGGGCCTGTTCATTTCAGCTTAATTTCAGTTCAGTTCAGTTCAGTTTAGTTCAGATCAGTTCAGCTCTAATCAGTTTAGTTCAGTTCAGTTCAGTTCAGCTCCAATCAGTTCAGTTCAGTTCAGTTCAGCTCCATTCTTTTATAACCATTTTGTTAAATATTATTATATTGGTCTAATTTATTTTACTAATTGCTCATATTATAATTATTATTATTATTATTCTATTATTATTATTATTATTTAATTTTATATCATTATAATTAAGTATTATTATTATTATCTGTATATTATTTTGATTATTATAGTTTTATTGATTATTATTACTATCATCATTAGGGAGGAACATGGTTTAGGTTAATCGCACAAAGAAACCCGCGTTTTCAGCCCATAATCCAATCAAATCACGTCAAAATGATTTATGATGTAATTTTGTACGGTCCGACCCAATCATTATTTTATTACTAAATAACAATATATAATTAAATTTAATTATTAAAATAGTAGTAATATTAATTTAATTCTTAGATATTATTGTTATTATATAATCATCATCAGGTATTAATATATTAATACAAAGACTATAAAATAATTTATATTAATTATCATTATGATCATTAATCATTATTATTATTAATTTATGATTATTAATATTATTTATTTATAATTATCATTTAAAAATATCCAAAATACAATTATTATTATTCATTAATAATTATTCCTTATTATTACCTATCATCATCATAATTATTATTTAATATTCATATTATTATTGTTTAAATATTATTTATATATTTATTTAATTCAATTTAATTCAATTCAATTCAATTTAGTTCAGTTCAGTTCAGCGCCAATCAGTTCAGTTCAGTTCGATTCAGTTCAGCTCCAATCAGTTCAGTTCAGTTGTTTTCAGTAAATCTAAACAGGCCCTAAGATTAAGCTTTTCAAACTATTTAATAAATGAGTTAGGGTTTAAGTTCAACCATTTTGTTAGAGATAAAGTAGGATACGAAAGATAAGATAAATATTTTTGAGATATATTAGTAGTTAATACTTATCTAAAACTTAATAGAAATAAATTATAAGATAATATTTGACGAAGATAATATTATATCTAACTCCTAATATATCTAAAGATATTTATCATATCTAAATTTCTCTATAACACGTTTCAACCTCAAAGTCTCAAAGATCATACTGTAGATGCTCTTACCAAAAAAAATTGAACACAGGTGAGAGAGAGAGAATGGTAGTAGTAAGCAACGAGAACAACAACAATGGCAGACAACAAAGGAGGAGGTTGAGTGAAGAAGAAGCAGACCGGCTAAGTTCACTTCCAGACGCCATGATCACACATATACTCTCTTTCCTCCCAATCAACTCCGCCGCAGCCACCTCCGTCTTATCCCACCGTTGGCGCCATCTCTGGACCGGTGTCACCCATCTCAACATCCGTAAACAACCCAACTTTGTTGACATCCTACCCAAGCTGTCATCTTCAAAACTCCATGTCTTCGATGTTGAGCTAAAGCGACGATACCGGTTACAAAGACCTCATGTAACAGACTCATGCTTACGTGAAGTTTTACGTCGAAATGTGGAGCATATCAAAATCTATGCAGGTATTCATAAAAGATTCTTTCGCTTACCTGCTTGCTTGTTTAATTCCAAATCTCTGGTGATTTTGGAATTAGTTGGTATTATTAAGGTTGAGATGCGAGAACATGGAGATATCCGACTTCCTAATCTTAAGAGACTCTATTTATACTATCTTCTTTATGTCCCTTCTTGGTTGGGGAAACTAATTAGATCATCCCCACTTTTAGAAGATTTATATTTTGTTGTCCATCAACGCAAACCCAATGATGAAAATTGTTTTGTACTAGATATTATTTCCCCTAATTTGAAGTTGTTGCACATAGAGATGCATATATTTATGAAGCTGACGCGGAGGACCAAAATTTCCATTGATGCACCCAAATTGGAATTTCTTAAATTATGTGATGGCACCTCATTTTATCGCTTTCTCCAGAATCCAACTTGGCTTACCAAAGCATGTATTGACTTGGTAAGGGAAAGGAATAGTTTAGATGAACACGATCCAGTCTGTGTGGATTGGAAAAAAGAATATCTTCATCAGATGTTCATGTTTTTGGGAGGAATCTCACATCTTAGGGAACTTGACATAGGTGTAGATTTTTGTTCCAATATATGTAATGATATTAAGTTTGAGAATCATCGTGGGGTTTTGCCAATCTTCCCTTCTATAACCCGTCTTACAACATCCGTTTGTTGTGTACATTTTAATGGCTACAGTGATTTGCTGCGATGTTTACGATGTTTTCCCAATTTAAAACATCTTGAGGCAAGAATGTGGATGTATTGTTATCAACCTTACCCATTGGAGGAGGTAAATTGGTTTGAACCTGATTATGTACCGGATTGTTTGATGAGTAAGGTCGAGACAATAACATTGAGTAGACTCAATGGGAGTGACAATGAGCTTAAGTTTCTAGCCTACATTCTTGGTTACACAACTAATCTCATGAAGCTTCACTCATGTGTTTGTATCAAGGGATCTTGTGAACAAACTCTACTATGGAAGGAACGTAAGTTCTGTTTGGACTTGTTCACGCTTCCAAAGAGTTCATCTAATTGTGAGCTTATGGTTTCAGGGGAGTTTATCACTGCGTCAAGTAATGATTTCAGAAATGGGAAGCTTATATGTCAAATGTCTTAGGTTGTTCAACATTACATATTGCATTTGAATTTTGATGTATGCGCTTGGTTTGGATTCTGCTAATATAGTTTCTTATATTAGCCTTTAGGTAGCAGGGTAGATATAGCGTTGGCATGTACTCCTAAGGGTCTTCTTTGTTACTTCCATATGGCTTTATACATTCTATTTCTTTCTCTTTTCTATATGGTCGATATGCGACTACTTATAGACTTGTGTAAACAAAATTTAACAAGGAAAAGGAAGAAAGCAAAAAGACAGTGACGCAAAAATCTACAGGTACTATATTACAGACGTTGAATCCGCCTATCACTATATCACTACGTCTACAATCACAACATCACTAGTTGTGTGGTTTATTGTTACAAGTACAATGTTTGTATAACTCAGCTCAATACTTTGATTACAAATATTGGACTAAAAATGTGAAGAGCTAATTCACACCCTCATTTGAGGTCAAATGTTAACCGCTATGACTATGACCTTACTACAATTTTGGTGATGTTGAATACTAGGATTATCCAAAGAGCAATTCACAGGATTACCTTTAGAGAAGTATTTTCAAAAACGAAAACGACGCAAAATTGCAGCTAAATACCTTCACCTACAGAAACTTTCGTTTCTTAAAGTCATATTAACAATAATCGAGTGATTTCATCAAAACAAACAGTCAAAAGTATCAACTACAAAACTCTCATGCTATGTGCCTTCTAAGCCCTAAGGTGCCCTCTAAACTGCCCCAAGAATTCAGAAGAGCTAAAGCCCCAGCAAACTGGTCAATACAAAAACACTATTAATAATGAATAAGACGCTGATGGACGCAATCACATTTTCTTATTCCTCAGAAAGAAAAATGTTTGCTGTTGCACGAGCTGATCGACGTTCATTTTACCAATGACCTCAGAGCAGCCTCAACCTCAGCAAGTGGCTGACCAGCATAAAGCTTTAACTCTCCCTTCCTTACAATAATTACTTTGTTATCCAGTGATTCTGCAACTTCTTTGAAATCCTGCAAAATTAATAGCCCTTCAAGTAATTATTATTTCTGAAACAAAAGAAAGAAATGCAAGATGTTATGAGCTTCACCTTGATTGATAGTGGAGCGACATCTACAGCAGCATCTGGCAGATCCTCAAAAGCTGATTCCAGAAGATAACTCAAGTTCTTGGCATCGTTCTGGTCTTCAAAAGCAACAGTGTAGGATGAGTATGACTGATTATCTGAATCAGTGTAAAGCCCTATGTTATAGAATCCCCGCTGTGCTTCACTACCAATGCCTTGTTGCATCAAGATGACCTGAAGAAAGTTGTTCATCAGGACAAAGTGGAAAGTGCAACACCAGAGTTGCAAGATGATAAAAACAAGATCCTCAGTTAATCAAATAGATATTCAACGCAACCAGATAACCACATATAAATGCACTCACAAGTCCACAACAAACACGTGAACCGAATCAAGCAGCAGAAGTTAAAGGCTACACATTATCAAGTTTAAGATTCACGTTTCAGATGGGCACATAATAATGCCTTCAAGACGACAGGAATTGAGAAGCTTTTTTTTTGACAATATGTATGAAAAAAAGTCATGTACAAGTATATGATAAAATGTCTATATACCATCATATCAGAAAACCACCAAAATTGCTATTGCATAGTCTTAAGCAAGGAAGGACCACGAGAAAAGGCCCATTTTAGTACCAAGCGCAACAAAAGACCTAGAAGTACAGATATTACAGTGAAATAAGATGCAAATACACTAACTTGAAACGGAGATTGTTAGAACAAAAGATGTGCCCGAAGGCATGGAAATCTATCACATTCAACAACAAAAACCACGAAGTTCAACAGAAAAGTTTCACCAAGTGTCAATCTTTCAATCTCAGTCCAAATTTATTTGTTATGTTGCCATTTGAACTAGACTATTTCAGACAGATATATCTTCTGCGTTAACAAGTTGACTAGAAGGGGATTTGGGGGGCTTTGGTTGAAGCAAAGGAAAACCAAAGAGCCAACCTAGCCCAATTAACAACTTAGAAATTCTTGTAGAAACATTTGGAGGATTTAAAGCCTCCCTCCCTTCCGCCGCAGCTTCCTTCTACATCTCTTTTCATCAAAAATTATGTGTGTACAACCACAAAGGAGAAAGCATTGAGGCTAAACCTCAGAAGTCAGAACATCAGCTTGTAACATTCAATTGCCTCATCACCATTACATGCAAAATAACTAAAATATAATAACATACGCAAGCTTACAAAATTGTACATTTGATTGACTAGACTCTTCAACACAGGAAATAATAGATTTGATATTACTTAATTTCAGTGATGATAGAACATACTTAAGTTTGCGAAAATGACCAGTACAAAGGAATGAGCAACAAAGATTGGCAGGATTTATCTACTCACAAGAACATATGGAAGCCTTGACCACCAAGGATCAACATTTTCTAGCTTGTCCTTGTCTGTGCTTCGGGGTACTTTTCTTCCTGGTCTGTTAGAGTTAGATTGGCCTTTCTGTTGTGGCATCGCCAGCGACTCAGATGTTGTTGAGGCAAAATGCTCATAAATCTTCCTTTTGTCTTGAGATGCAATAGTGCTGGACTTTTCAACTCCAGCTCCCTCATCCAAATTTTTTCCATTGCTAGAGTCCTGGACAGGACCTAAAGATTTAACAAATAACTGAAAGATGCATAAATAAAAAAGTTTCAGAACATACAGTCGATTACACCAACAAAGATAAGACCTACTATATTCGAGTGCAATCGATTTTAAGTCGACTATATCGCCAGAAATCTACTCCAAATCGAGAACCTCGACAAATGATAGCACTAGATATAATGCTCAAGAAAGCATCAAAGAATAGTAGTCCTCTTTCTTTCCTTTTTATGCCATGGTTTCTCAAAACTTCTATAAATTGACCTCTGCGATTTGTCCGCTAGATTTTTATCAAGACTAAAAATGAACAAAAAGAACAAATAAATATTCTGTACATCATAAGAAACTTTTTCATTTTATGCAATAAGGCAGATGTAACCAATCTTGATATTAAGACAACTAATATTATCCTCATAATTTAGATTTGAATCTTTCTCAAATATCTCCACAAGTCTCTGGTGGATAACTATCCACTACCAGTTCTTGTCCGCATGATATCATAGCCCAGCTTTGTAAAAATAAAACACTCAATCACTAAGAATACAAACTGTCTCTAGTATGATTGGCCTTTTTGGGTGATTTGTAGAAACTTGGGCAGCTATCCATTTAGTTAAAACAAATCATAACATGCCTCAAGGTGAGAGCTTAATAAATTGAAAGTATACATTCTAACTCCCAATACCTCTATCGTAAAATTGATGAATAAAAAATCAATTTCAAGATTAATCAAGTATTACATTATAAATTAGTTTACTTAGTTGTTGGTTAACCAATTTTGTGCTGAATTTCAATCAAAAATAATAATATCTATTTTCAAACTTTAAATAAATTGTTGTTTTAAACTACAAGCAACTAAGTTAAATCTCAAACTACACAATAAATTAAATATCAAATTACATGCAGCGGCTTGGGGCATAACTAAATTATACTTATTAGTATATTACCAACAAAAAGAAAAAGAATTTAACAATCATAATTGACAGGCATAAGAAACCTAGAATAATTGTTGACACCATATCAAACAATAGGATTACCTCTTTTTTGTTTGGCAGACTCATTCATTCCCTTGCTCAACTTTTTTGCTGTTCCATTGCTTCCCGGAGTAGTTGAACCTCTTTCTGGTTTAGCACCCCTATTCACTCCCTTGCTCAACTCTTTTACTGTCCCATTACTTCCTGAGGCTGTTGTCCCGTTTACTCCCTTCTCCAACTTTTTTTCTGCACTGCTGCTCACAGACCTCTTCCTAGAACCTTTCAATGGCGTAGAACTTTGAGATACTGACACCTTATCTTGTTTATCCATACTATTATTGCTCTTTTCAGGAATCGTGTTATCAAGAACACTCATTTTGTGATTTACGTCATTATTAACTCCAGCTCCCTCAACCACCTTATCATCATCCATATTACTCTTCTTTTCTCTTGCATCATCTATACCTTGAAATCCTTTAGGTTTGTCTTTGGGTGCAGTCACATGACTTCTAAATCTATCCTTCATCTTAACAAATAACATACTATCTTCCTTTTTACCATCCAAAGCCTCATAATTTCCCTCCTTTCCAAGCCCCCCTGATTTATTCATTAAACTAACATTCAATGCAGGTGCTGGATAACTTTTCCTCAACTTACTCAACCGTCCATCAACTTCCTTCAGAATACCACTATTAGAATTACCACTCTCAGTATCCTCACTTTCATCGTCATCATCATCATTCACATCATCAAAATCTGCCTTTTCACCATTCTCTACCTTCTTCCTCCTCTCGGCCTCTCTGACCTTCCATGCCATCATTCTAATTTCAGTAATCTTAGCTTCCATTTCCGACTCATCCACATTCCCACCAACCAAATTCCTCACAAAACCACTCCCGTTAATCCTCACTTCCCCTTCGCGCATCTGATCCACAATAGCCAATTTTTCATCCTTTTCCTTGAACTTATCAGAACCCAGTACCCAAACAGCAACAACTGTCTGTAGAACGAAAAGTCCCACAAATGAACCAACAATCCTAACAATCATACGACCTGAAAGTCGATCAACACCCACCAAATTTCGAGCTTCCGAACCCTTAACAACTTCTAGCTGACTCAACCCAGAATCATCCAAACTAATTGTCGATTCTGATTCCTCGACAACCCTAGATACCAATTCCTCTTCTGTGGGCTCCAAAGGAACCTCAACATTCGGTTCAATTGGCTGAATGGCGGGTGCAATTGGATCTTCTTGAGGGATATGGTAGGGTTTAGTAAGTGTTTTAAGTATCTTAGGGCGCAAATAGTTCTTCCTCTTCGTACGCCTCAGCGACGAAGTGGGTACTCGACCCGAGGATCGAATCGTTGTAATTCTAGATGATTTAGGAGCCTTGTATGTGATAAAGGTGGCAAAGGGATAAGGCAAACTCGCCAATGCCACCATTTTTCCCACTCAAAACTCAACTATATGAATCTTATCTTGCTGCTTTCATGAACAGCCAATATGATATGATTCTCAATATTCAATGAAATTAAACAAGCAACAAATTATAAAATTGCTAAATTGGAGCTGAAATAAGATGCTAATTAATGATGATTACAATGAAATTAAATTGAAGAACCCTAACCACATCATCTTCATTAACTTCAGCAAATCACTAATCCTAGTTCCAATTATTCTGTTGTGGAAAAAAGCGAATAAAATTAGAGGAAAACAACATACACAAATGGAAGAGATAGGAATGTGTGAGTTAACCGGCGGCGAAGATAAACTCAGAAGCGTCGTTTCCTGCGCGACACAGCTGAGTGACACGGACCGTGTTGGTATATGCTAACCAAACTCAACTTTTTTGGGTTTTTATGATTATGGTACAAAAATAACTTAGAAGATGATGTTTTGAACATCTAATAGGGATATATTGGTCATTTTATATGTTAAATAAGGGGTAAGCCCCTTATCATTTTAGAAATTAAATAAAATTGGAATCTTTTTTATGATACACAAATAAGTTAAAGAAAATGATGGTTAGACTCTCAAATCTCGGTTTGAAGATTTTCATTTTGATTTAAGATTAACAAATGATCGTTTAGAATGGTCAAAAGACTCAAAACTTATGAATTTATGGATGCTTTATTACGGTATTAATTATTGTCTTATCAAATTTGCTTCATTACTCGATTGGCAATTTAATGTTTTTACACAAATCATAACTTTTTTCCACTTTATAAGTTTAGAATACATTAGCTCTACGCTAGATGCTAGGATAAGTTTGTTAGTGGAGGATGGTTGGTTTCCCCACACGCTTGTTTCGAAGTACGGAAGTTTCTGCCTTGAAGTAACTTCAGGGTCTTATATGATGGATGATGGAGGTGGGGATCTTGATGTACAAGCCCCCCTCAAAAAGGTCTAATGTTAGGGTCAATTGGAGGTCGGACGACTTTTATGAGCTCATGGACAAGAGTTCAATTTTCCACTTCGAAAAATTTGGAGAACCGATGTTCAGTTGTCAAGAACCAAGTATTTACTAAGTTAAGCAATGATAATGGAACTCATGGCCTTTAAACTTTCTATCTGAAGGAGGCTCCTCAATTGCAAAAATTGGGGGTTCATAGCACTCCAATGAAGTCTAGTGTCTCGATGAACAAGAGACTGAGAGTACCCACGCAAAAGGGTACATTGTCCGAGTTGCAAGGACATGCAACTCTCTTCTCGGTTGTGAGCCAAGAATCCCATCTTTTGTTTGTGACTTTAGGTCATTGGGATTGCTCCTTTGGCGAGTATTGTGCCTCGCCCACATCTTCACTAGACGGTAACCATGGATGCTCTGTCTTCCCTATCCTTCCATCATCGTTCTGGCCCTCTCCTTATGCAAGAAGTCCTCCGTTGTGCCGCTGCTCTCCTCGACATGTTCTCCCCCTTGATTTCGCCATATGATCCCGATACTCAGCATTACCAGGTGAAGGCAGCTTAGTATGCAGGACTTCTAAGGAATGGAAGTGGGACACCAAACTGAAGTCAGCAACTTTAATCCTCCGAGCAAGCAGATACTCAATTATGTTTGTTGTGATACTTTAACTACTTGTGTTACTTTACCGTTCTTGTTCTTGAACCGTAGTAGAGTAATTTGACAAGAGGTGATTCCTGCCCACAAACTAGAGGTAGAGGCTAGGATACACGGTATGGAACCCGCTTATCTTTGGTTTGTCAAACAATTTATATGTTTGTTGCTCAACTTCTGTAAAAAAAATAAGTTTAGAATACATAATTCTTTTTAAGGTCAAAAGCTCTCAATTTTATTTAACTTCAACACTACTAATACAAGTTCAAGCTAGGTTTATTTGTATGTTTACATTAAGAAACTTTCTAATAACCTAAGCTTTAAACTACAAAAGAAAAGTGAAAACAAATCAATATCTAAAAAATCATAATAAACTACGTTTTTACTCTACAAATTAACTTTTAAATCTGATTGGTGGCTTGCTTTTTCCTAGGGGACCAATGACTTAATGAGGACCTTTAATCTCTATGAAGTATGTCTTTTCAAGGTGCTTGAATCATAAAAATCCGTGAAAAGTTGTTACTTATATTCTCTCAAAATAACGGCTCATTCACGTAGAATAAAGAGAAAATCAAATTCCTTTCTTACTAGGTAACATTTTCATTGGTTAAGCTTATTCCAGAATTCCAGATCACATTTATTCATAATAGGTATGATGCCTACAAAAGCTACTTGTTATAAATCAAGAATATAAATTATCTAAACTATCTAAACAAAATTGAAAACATTCACAAGTTAAATCCGGGGGGGTTGGGGGGCGGGGTTGGGGGGGGGGGGTTGGACAATAAGATTAAAATAAGAAAAACATTTAAAATAAATCAACAAACTAAAATATCTAAAAATCTACGAAGTAATAACAATTAAAAAAATCAATAGTTATATTTTCTTGAGATCTATAAATAGACACCCACTTTGCTATAATTTTTAGAAAAAATTGTTTTTAATAAGTCAACCTTTATGCGATCTTCTAAAATTAAGTTCACCTTTGGATTATTCTGGAATAAGTTAACCTTGTATGAGTATTAACTTTCAATGAGTTAGATCAGGTCTTGGGGTGGTGTTTGGGATCGAGTGGTGGTGGTGATTGTGATTATAGGTGTAGAGGGTTGGTAAAGGGAAAGAAAAGAAGGAAAAATTATTACTTGTTGTTAATGTAAACGATCACTTAAACTCATAGAAAGTTAATACTCATACAAGCTTAACTTATTCCAGAATAATCCAAGGGTGAACTTAATTTTAGAAGATGGCATAAAGGTTGACTTATTAAAAACAATTTTTCCTAATTTTTATATGCTTTTGAATCTTTCTTGAGTGATTGATTGCTCATGACTTGGGGAGCATTTGATCAAATTGATCATGAACCATGATAAAATATTTTAGGATGAGTGAGAAAGTGGTAGAGCGATAGGGATGATGTATTGTTTGACTCATGAGTGATCATGCTCTAAATGACATCTTCCATTAATATTTTATAAGATTTTTGTCTTTTTTGGCCTTTTGTTCTATCACTACTGCTAATCTACTCTCTAATTACTCTTTTTTTTATGTTTTTGTTGTTTCACTACTGATAATTACTCTTTTGAGATTACAAACACACCCTGTAAAAAAACCAAATTACTTAAATTTAACGATTATTTTTAAAAGTGTGAAAAATATGTATACACTTGATAAGAGGTTTTTAGTGTGTCGTTAAGGCACTAAGAACCGCTTAGCAAACACAATTTATAAACCTAACGAGCAACTACTAAGTACGTAGTAATGGCAAGTCAAGGGTCGAACCACAAGGAAATTGGGATTGAGTTTAGTCCACTAAGTCCAAAACTACCTAAGTGAAGGGTTTTTGGGTTTGAGATTGAATAGATTACCAACTAATTAACTAGCTAATGAATACTGACTAATAATTAAATAGGAGAATTAATATGATAGAGAAAACACTAGAGCTTAGGCTACTCGCATGAACTCGGGCAAGACACGACACAAATGCAACTACGAAGCTATAGAGAATAACATGCAAGGTTAAGTTTCCCTCTAAAGTCCTTGAGTCCTCTCTCGAATGGTCCTCAAGAGTAATCAATTAATCAATCGATTAAATCCTCTCTCGAATGGTCTTTAGCCAATTGATTAATGGATTCAATTTGATTGGAAAACCCCTAAATAGGATCCTCTTAATTTCTACCCAATCTCTTAGTCTAGAAATTAAGTTGATTCATGGGAATGACTAGACAACAACAATAAATTAAGAGTAATTGAAATATAAGCCCTAGCATAAACTTGATCAAGGTCTACCCTAAGGTGTCAAAACATCAAGAACAATGCATATTAGACATGAATAAAGCAATTACAAGAACATCTCAATTATCCCCTAATTCATGTTTTCACCCAAACCCTAGATTAGGAACTACTCACTAACCATGGATTCTAAGCAATTGAGATTCAATAAATTAATCATAAACAAAGCAATAGAATTAAAGGAAAGAGATTGAAGAAAAATTACTTGAATTGATTAACGAATTCGATCTTCAAAGATGAACAAAAGAGATAACTATTGTTTAGAGAGAGTTTAGGGCTAAGAGAATGGAATTAGAAACTAAGTGTATGAGATAATGACGAGTCTAAGCTAAGAAAACTAATGAAAAGAGTCATTAAAGTTTGACAGACAAAACGGGTCAAAGCCCGAAAGCAGGTCCACACGGTGTGTCAAAAACGACACGACACTGTTACATAAATTTTTCAGCGCTCCTTAACAGTTACTGCCTCAGTGTAAAAAACACTACATGGTCGTGTCCAGATTGACACGACCGTGTAGACCTGGTGTCCAAAATGCCAACAGCATCCTCAAAGTTTCTGCTTGTGTGCTCAAAACACTACACAGTCGTGTCCAAAGTGACACAACCGTGTAGACCTGACGTCCAATATTCCTTGCTAGTCAGTTGCAAACTGATCCTCCAAGTGAAAGGCTACACGGTCGTGGCCAATTCCACAAGACCGTGTAGAGCTGCTTCAGGACCTTCCAAGCTCTAGCCTCCATCCAAGGGTCTCTAAATACCCAAAGTGCTCCAAATACATGTTAGTTAGTCTGAAAATCATCCAAAACAACTAAACGAGTAGTGAAGCAACCATTTAGCTCAAAGTAATCAAAACCATGCAATGCAAGACTAAAATGCTCTAAATCTATATGCATCGACAGTAAAAATGCAGCATGGATAAGCACAATAAAGTACTTATCAAACTCCCCCAAGCTAGTCCAATTGCTTGTTCTCAAGCGAACAAACGATAGACATAGGGAAAGAGTTCTATGACCCCTAACAATGATACGCATGCCAAGATGAATAATGTAGACCTTCAAACCTTTCCAACATCAAATGCAATACACTATCAATCCTCAAAGTTTATAGCACAAGGAAAAGCAACCAATCTTACCACAAGTTCTCCCCCAAGCTTGGCTCAGTCATATAGATAGTAGCTCTCACTTTAGTCGTGCGCACTTCTCTCGTGTGTTTAAGTAGGTCAAACGAACGCTCAAAGCTCAATTCCATCGACTATATCCTACCATAAGCTTGCATATCATCTCACTCTCGGTCGCATAAAGACCAAAGTTTGCATCAAGAATCAAGAGGACTTAGTCAAGGTTGTAACGTAGGCTTAGGGTGAGGGTGTGGTAGCATTTGGGATCGTGGTGTTAAAGAGAGGAAAGTGAAACTTCCAACTTAGCACCTTTCTAAAAGCTCAAAACCAACACTACACAAAATTGAACGCTCTAAACAACCTTTCACAAGTTATCCTCTTATTTTAGCATCTCAATCTCCCTTATTGCGATTTTTGAACATACCACAAATCCTTTATTTTATATTTTTTTTCCTTTTCATTCATTTTTTCTATTTTTTGTTTTTGTTTTTGTGGATTGTGGTGATTTTAGAGGAAGGGAGAAAATGAGAACTTCAATGAATAATAAGGAGGCGAACTCAAACAATATCCAAACGCAAAGTCGAACACCTACACCAAGTCATTCTCGTAACACCCATCATTATGTTTCACCCCACCTAAGTAGTTTCACAATCCCCTAGGTAAGGAGATAGGTAATAAGCTAGAGATGTGGTTAACAAAGAAAACAAGCTTAGGCTCACAGAGGCTTCAAAGAAGGATAAGTAGGTGTGAGTGGTCTTTGGCAATGTAGCTCAAGTAACATGAAAGCCTCAATCACATTCAAGATGCACACAAGTCAAGCGTATTCAAGGAGAATCAATGCAAGTTCTAGAGAGTATTCATCAAGGAAGAGCAACACACAACAAGCAGATAAGACTGAAAAGATGTCAGTCTATAATGCTATAAAAACATGCTCTCACAAAGGATATAGCTACCAACATCAGTCGAGCCGCCCAGAGGAAGACCAATCTTACCACAACCCGACAATTTCTTGGCCTACTAGAGACTATCAAAGCATTTCCTTTTTTTAATTTTTGTTTTCAGGTCATCAAAAAGAACACATGCGTACCAAGGGCAGGGTCTAGCCCTAAATGCAATCTATATGCTCATGCAATGCTAGAGAAATAATCTACATGCACCCTAAACATGATACTAAATATGCAACTAATGTAAACTATATATACATCCTCCCCCAAGCTAAACTACACAGTGTCCTCACTGTGAAAAGTCTAATGAAATCATAAGCAAGGGGGAAAGAATCCCGACTCACTGGTCGGGAGGGGGGTGGGAGCTAGAGCTACCAGGGTACCAACCACTATGCCTACCCCAATCCTGCAGATCAGAGCGAAGCCCTCGAACTCCGAGGTCATCGCAGAGACACTGTCCTGCAAGGACCGGCAGTACTGCTGAGTAGTGGTTTAGGACTCCTGTAAAGAATGGACCTCTGACCTCAGGGACTGAAAGTTCATGCGTAATCCGCCCATCCCCGGTTGAAAGTCAGCCAGCTGCTGCTCCATAGAACTAAACGCCCCTTGTGGGGCCTGCGCACCCTGTGTTCGCTCTCCTTCTTCTTCTTCTTCTTCTCCTCTTCCTCCATCAACCTCCATGTCAGCCTCGCCACCCTCTATGCCCCGTGGAGGCCACTCATAGTCAGGCTCAAAAATCCAGTTAGCCTGATCATAGATGGGGGTTTTGGAATAAGGATCTGGAAGGATAGCATAATTCTGATGGTTGACCTTCCAAATATACCCTCCATTCGGGCCTAATGACGAGATCCACCCCATAGTCTGATATGAGCTAAGGTCAATCAGAGTGGATCCTGGGACAGGCTGAAAACCTGCACAATCAATACCACAGGAAATAGCAATCAAAGTAATCATCCCCCCACTAAGATATCGCCGGACCCCTTCCGGCTACATCCTCAAGGTGCTCCATCAACCAAGCCCCGAGGTTCAGTCTGGTGTCTCCTACAGTCATGTGGTGGAGGAAGTACAACTCACGGTCGGTAACTACTCCCACGCTATCCCCCCTAGCGAAAATGGTGGTGCTGATCACCCTATGAGACACCCTAAACCCCGGACTCACAACGTGGGAGGCCTTGGCCGAGCTAGGGATGTATGGGGAACGGACAGTCAATTGCTGCCAAAGAACTGCTCACTGTAGGAGGACACCCACGCACTCTTAGGCCCTATGACCCCACCCTTTGGCCACCCAAATGCGTCATTCACGGCCCCTATGTTCATGGTGTAGGTCCAGCCAAGGAGGTTGAAGGTCATGGTCCTAGGGTTCCGACTTCCTTCCGCTCTACGAATGGAAAGAGTGGAAAGGAACTCCAAGGTGAGATTTTCATAAGTGTAAGCGTGCAAGTTGAGCCAATTCGTCCACCCAACCCCATAAAAAAAGTTGTTGAACGTCACCTTGGACCCATAGGGCCGCGGCGGCGTTCGCATCATAGAACTTGGTCGGGCGAATGTTTCTCCTAGAAAGTCTCATAAAAGCTCTTAGGTGGTCAGGATTTGTGAAATTAATCCCGAGGGTGTCAATTTTTGGAGGATGGATAGGTGGTGGTGGTGATTGGTTGCGGAGTTTTGATGTACTAGTTTGCCTTGTCGGGTTCCTACGGCTGTTAGAGGCCATGATAACAATGAAAGGTCAAGCAAATGGTCAAACAATCACAACAAACCACAACAACAATCCACAATAAGATGTGCCTCACCAAAGAAAAAGCAACACAACCCAATTCAAACCAAATCTATTGTCAACTAGCAACAAACCACAAATTACAACCAATCTTCAATAAACTTCAAACAAAAAGTAAGAAATCAAGAGAGGAAAGTGTATACCGATCTAATGGTGGGAGTAAATCCCGCAAATGAACCTTCGGCAGTGGTTAATGATGATGTTGAGTGAAGATTGTCCTCCAATTGTAAAAAACCCTTAACCAAGCAATTTCCCCAAATTGGAGAAGTTAGGGTTTGTGGGAAATTTGGTTTGTTGAGGAGTAAAGGATGAATAGAGGTAAGTGATGAAGGTTTGATAGGGAATGAGTGATTGTAATGGTGGATTGGAGGTGAGTGAGTGAGTAATGACGGAGATTGGAGTAGAGAAGGGAGAGTTTTTGAGTGAGAGAGGGAGGGGTGTTCGAAAAATATGAGGGTGATTATGAAGAACAAACCCCTTCCCCGTGTTTAGTACCCGCAGCATCAGCGGTACACGTGTCGATTTTGACACGACCGTGTTGCCCAATTTTTCACTAGGCAGTAAGTATTGAACTGCAGAGCTACACGGTCGTGTAGACCTGCGGTTCTCCTTTCTCTCGTTCATTTTTTTCATTTTTTTTTTGCTTTGCCTCCCCTCTTTTTTTCGTTTTTCTTTTCTTTTTTCTTTTTTTTTAAAGCAATAAACTAAAATTAAAAAAAATGAAAGAAAATCAAATCAAACTACCTAGTCCTAAAAGAAATGCTTGGGTTGCCTCCCAAAGCGCTTCTTTAAAGTCATTAGCTTGACTAAGAGGACTCACCTCTCAATGATTGTGCTCGGGTGAGCCATGTATCAAACATCCCACGAAACTAATGACATGGTTGTCGTGGTAGAGCTTCAAGCGGTTGCCATTAACCAAAAGGGCCACTCATCCCCCACAATCTCATATGCTCCATAGGGGGTAGTCTTCACTACTTCAAATGGCCCCGACCACTTTGATTTAAGCTTTTCGGGAAAGAGCTTAAGCCTTGAGTTAAACAAAGACTTTGTCCCCAACCCGAAATTCTCGTTGTTGTATCCTTTGGTCATGCCACTTTTTTGTTCGCTCCTTGTACAAGCGCGAACTCTCATAAGCATCAAAGCGGAGCTCCTCTAGTTCTACCAACTTCTCCTTTCGAGCTTCCCCAACAAACTAAGATCCATATTTAGCTCTTTGATTGCCCACCAAGCCCGATGTTCAAGTTCAACGGGCAAGTGACAACCTTTCCCATACATAAGACGATGGGGGTGGTGCCTATAGGAGTTTTGAAGCGGTGCGAAGAGCCCAAAGTATATCATCTAGCTTCAAAGAATAATCCTTCCTAGTCTTGTTCACCACTCTCTCAAGCACATTCTTCACCTCTCGATTCGAGACCTCAACTTGGCCTTGAGTTTGGGGATGGTATGGAAATCCCACCTTATGATTGACCCCATATTTCTTCAAAAGAGCTTCCAATTGCTTCTTAGCAAAGTGCGAACCTCCATCACTTATCAACACACGAGGCACCCCAAATCTAGGAAAAATGATCTTCTTCAAGAGCTTCATGACAACCTTGTGATTGTTGGTGGGGGAAGCGATCGCTTCGACCCACTTGGTCACGTAGTCCACCGCTACAAGAATGTACATATTCCCCATAGATGGCATGAAGGGTCCCATGAAGTCAACTCCCCACATATAAAAGGGCTCAACCTCAAGAATATTTTGTTGCGGCATCTCGTTCCTCTTGGTGATCCCACCGCTTCGTTGACACCTATCACAACTCAAGACAAATCCCCTAGCATCCTTTTGCATGTGAGGCCAAAACAAACCACTTTGGAGAGCCTTAGCAACAGTTTTGCCCGCTCCACCATAACCTCCACATGCCAAAGTATGGCAATGATTCAACACAGAATGAATCTCATGATTGGACACACACCTCCTAAAAACCGAGTCAGAACACCGTTTGAACAGTAGAGGGTCGTCCCAATAGTATCTACACACCTCCTTGAAAAACCTCTTCCTTTGCTGAGAAGTAAGACCATGAGGTTCAATCCCACAAGCCACGTAGTTCGCAAAATCCGCGATCCATGGGACCTCATTATTTATGATAGCAAAGAGGTGTTCTTCCTTCAAATCATCATTGATGGGGGCATCCTTTAGATCAACATCTCTCTCATCAAGGGAGGCGAGAGAGATGGTCAGCAACCAAATTTTCCGTCCCCTTCTTCTCCTTCATCTCAAAATCAAATTCCTGAAGAAGTAGGACTGATATCACGTATTTATATAGTCTTTTCTCCCTTATTTACAAGCTAATTTGTGCGTCATTGGAGCTCTTGGGAGCTATTTTATGCTAACTATCGTATATAGTTGTGGTTTTGTGTTTTAGTATTGAATTGCAGGTTTTATGGAGTTTTCTCCTTATTCCCCAGCCTTTTGGAAGCAACCACGGCTTTACGAGATGTTACGAGGCACGTAGGATGACTCACGAACTTTATGGATAGTTTAGGAGGTCCCAAGACCCCTAAACGTGAAGATAGAGAGCCAAAGAGTCAAATGAGGTTTCCGTGCACTGATCGGGCAGAAATGGCCCGATCGGGCGAAATATTATGATCGGGTACGAAAGTTGCGGACCCGATCGGGCAAGGCGTGCCCGATCAGATCGGGCGATAACACATGTGCCCAGACCCGATCGGGCATCTACCGCCCGATCCCATCGGGTCTAGTGCTGCTAGGTCTTATTGGGACGTTGCGGAGGAGGCGAGCTTGCTGGCACTTTTTGTCGCCAGACCCGATCGGGTGACTACCGCCCGACCCGATCGGGTGGGCCGCTTTTCTCGCCTTATTGCTGCACTGCTGCTGCCAGAGCCCAGAAGTGAAGTTGGGGAAATTTGTATGTGGACCCGATCGGGTACTGTGCTCGGGCCCGATCGGGTCTGGCGCTCTTTGTCGCGCTTTTCACTTTTTGTTCCCATTTTTAGTGAACTTGAGGGGTATTATAAATACCTTTTCCTCATTATCTTTCATTCATCTTTTATTCACCTTTCATTAGCTTTAGACTAGTTTTATTCTTCATTGTCATTAGTTTAATTCAAACACTTTAGATTAAATTAGAGGTGATCAAACCTATTTCGATTTCAATAAAGTTCACCTTTCCGTCAATTGGTACTCTACTCTACTCTTTATCTCTTTAATCACTTTGATTGCTTAGTTTATTTATTCAATTATTCATGATGCAATTGTTAGGGTTTCATATTAGTCTTATTGTTGTCAATTCAATTATGAGTGAGTAGTTCTCTATCTAGGGTGTTAGATAGGAAAGCCATGTTTATACCATGATTGTGATTTAGATTTCTATCAATTTCTAGGGCCTGATTATGGTGATTGTGATGTGGTTTGTTCTTATTGAGTAATTAATGTCAGTGTACAATTTCATTGATTGCTTGTGGTTAATAGTTGTTTGCACAGATCCGTCTTACGACTAGAGGCCTAGGACACATCAGTAGTTCTAATTACGTTAGTGAACATGCGGCGCATGTTGAACTATGAGCGTTGAGTCTTAACCATAGCTCAACATAGGCTCTAATCCCCCGACTCTTGACTTAGGTTTTAATAGTAGTTGACCCTATTTGATTGGTATAAGCATGGTGGACCGACCTAATACCCTAGACTTTTATTCCATAGTTTAATCCTCGATTTATTCAGTCTTCCGTAGTCTATTCTTTAGTTTAATTAATTCCTTCCTGATTTCATCTGGAGTAGCTGAATTGGTTGAATATTAATTTAGAAACTCTGTCTCCTGTGGATTCGACCCCTGCTTCCACTGACTACCTAGTTAGAGGTCCGTAGGTTTATTTTTGATTAGGTGATACGACTAAAACCTATCAAGGACCAACCTAATGAGCCTTGGCATGCATCCCTTTTTGCTCATCAAGTATCAGACCGCAGAATGGTCCGTGTAGACAATAGCCTTATTGCAAGTCAAGTATGAACAGAACTTATCAAATGCAAACACTACGGCTAACATCTCCTTTTCCGTAGTTGCATAGTTCCGTTGTGCGTCATCCAAAGTCCTACTTGCATAGGCTATCACGTGAAGCTTTCCTTCTTGTCGTTGCCCAAGTACAACTCCCACTGCAAAGTCACTAGCATCACACATTAGTTCAAAAGGCAAGCTCCAATTAGGAGCTCGCACAATAGGATCGAAGTAAGGGCTCTTTTTAAGTTTGAAAGCCTCGATACAAGACTCATCAAATCTAAATTCGACTTCCTTTTGAAGTAGATTCGTCAATGGTTTGGCAATTTTAGAAAAATCCTTGATGAAACGCCGGTAAAAACCCGCATGTCCAAGGAAAGCACGAACTCCCATCACCGAATTTGGTGGCGTGGTTTCTCTATTACCGAAAACTTCGCCGGATTTACCTCAATGCCCTTACTAGACACTTTATGACCAAGCACAATACCCTCTTCAACCATGAAATGACACTTTTCCCAATTCAATGCTAGGTTCGTCTCTTGACACCTTTTCAACACAAGTTCAAGATTAGCAATACATGTGTCAAAAGAGGAACCACACACACTAAAGTCATCCATGAAAACCTCAATAGAGTCCTCTAACATGTCAGAAAAGATCGTCGTCATAAACCTTTGAAAAGTAGATGGGGCATTACACAAACCGAAAGCCATCTTTCGATAAGCGAATGTCCTATATGGACAAGTAAAGGTGGTTTTCTCTTGGTCATCCGGATGAATCGGAATTTGAAAGAATCCGAATAACCATCAAGAAAACAAAAGTGTGAATGACGGGCAAGCCTTTCCAACATTTGGTCAATAAAAAGGAGGGAAATGATCTTTTCAAGTAGACTTATTCAATTTTCTGTAATCAATACAAACTCTCCACCCAGTCACAGTTCTAGTAGAAATAGTTTCCCTTTCACATTCTCAACAATAGTCATGCCTTTCTTAGGAACCACGTGAATCGGGCTCACCCATTTGCTATCGGAAATAGCATAGATGATTCCCGCGTCACGCAATTTCATAATCTCCTTTTTCACCATCTCTTTGAGGTTGGGATTAAGTCTTCTTTGAGGCTCAATAGAGGAGGCATTACTATCGGTGAGATGGATACGATGCATCGCAAGAGAATGACTTATCCCCAAGGTCATCAATCGAGTACCCAATGACATCCTTATATTTTCTCAATATCTCAATCAACTTAGATACGGAGATGTCATCAAGAGCCGAATTGACAATAACGGGATAAGCACATTCATCATCAAGGAAAACATATTTAAGTGAGGGGGAATGGGTTTGAACTCTACCTTGGGAGGAGGCTTAGTACTCTCCTCCTTAGCAACGGAAGTGGCTAGGACCGCAAATCCCGATCCAAGTGTTTCCTCAACGGTAGCACCATCGAGAAGCATAGAGAACTCGTTCACCTCTTCCATATCTAAGCTCGGCTCCCCAGTGATAGATGCATAGAGCTCATCCTCATTGTGTACTTCCCTCTCAAATACCTCCATCTCACTCTCCACATGACTAACTCGGCAAACCCTCTCAATCATAGGCTTTCTCAATGTCTTGGAGAACTCAAAAACAACCTTTTCATTGGCGACCTCAACAGTGATGGTGTCATTTCTACAATTTATCACGGCGCCCAATGTCTTAAGAGCCTCCCTTCCAAGAATGAGAGAAGTTTCGGGATCTTCCTCCATGTCCATGACCACAAAATCACAAGGCACAAACACATGCCCAACTTGAATTGGAACATCTTCCAACTCCCCATGCGGGACCCTAACAGTTCAGTCCGCCAATTGGATCGTCTTCCTTGAAGGAAGAAGAGGAAAATGAAGGTGATTGGCTATGGAGAGAGGCATCAAACTCACACTTGCCCCCAAATCGGCCAACGCACCCTTAGGCTCAAAGTCCCCCTATCTTTACAGGCAATGTAAAACTTCAGGATCTTTGCTTCTTGGCAATAGCACGTTGCACAAGAGCACTCACTTGGTATGGCAATGTAATGAGCTCATCTTCTAGCTTTCGCTTGTTGGAGAGGATCTCCTTCAAGAACTTGGCATAGGCCGGCATTTGAGACTTGGCCTCAAGGAATGGGATGTTGATTTGAAGGCTCTTCATGACGTTGAGGAACTTAGTGAAATAAGTTCAGAGAAAGGGGATCACCTTGGTGAAGACTTCACTCTTCCATTAGCAAAGAAAGAGTAAGAGATTATAGAAATAATCCGTTATCAAATGAACCCATTTCCCATCAAAACCCATAGTCAACAGCAACATCTCCATTCAACTTTTCCATATATTTTACCTATGTTGATCAGTTTCATAGCAATGGACCTTTTTCTAGAGTTTGGCCGCTTCTTCATAGAATGAAAGTTTTCCAAGGCAATGAGGGTGTTATCAGTAATCAATCTTCCATGAATGAAAGCACTCTGATTTTCAGACACAATACCATATAGCACATCTTTCATTCTAATCACAATTGCCTTGAAGGCCTGTGTATCCAACACATTGCAAAGGCTAATAGGCAAAAATTTGGTCATAGCAAAAGGAGACTGAACTTTCGAAATATGCACAATATTAGTCATATTGAATTATTTAGTTAACAACTGACATTATTATTATATTGTTATTATCATTATTATTTCTGTAAAGAATTATTGGAATCGAATGAATACTTTTGTTTTTTATGTAATTTATCCATTTGAATTTAATTCCTATATACAAAATGAGATTTTTTTTTCTCTCAAGGAGATTTAATGGTTTATAAATTTGTATGATTTGTTCATTTTTTAAAGTGTTTGTAGTTCCTCCGCTCAAAAATTTAGTAAAAACGTGATTTTACTTTTATTGCTTACGTACTTACCAATATAGGTAATATTTTAAACCTTGTGTTGCACTGTGCGATAACATATATTTATTTTAAAACTAATATAGAAATAGATACTATATTTATGTCAAAATTAGGGATGGCAAGGAGTGGAATTTGGGTCGGGTGCACCATCACCCGCATCCGTGACCCATTTAAACCAACTCCAACACATTTATCCGTCGTACGGTAAAACTATCCCATGGCTTCCATTTACCCACTATCCGCGGGTGAACCGGGTGATCATCCGTTTAAAATATATGACCAAAAAATTAAATAAAACTTTGTAAGAATGACAATTTATATATTAATCTCATGTCAAATTAAGATAAGATAAGTTCATGAAAACATGTAAGATGATGAAAAGGGAAAAAATATTATATTAATGTTAAACCAAGGTAGATATTTAAGAAAAATATAAGAAATTGGGTGATAGAGCGGGTGGTAAACGGTTGATGGGTCAGTTGATGGGTGAAAATTTTCACCCGAATTTCATCCATCACCCGTTCACTCGTCACCAGACTATC
Source organism: Patellifolia procumbens (assembly GCA_947645195.1). NCBI lineage: Eukaryota > Viridiplantae > Streptophyta > Magnoliopsida > Caryophyllales > Amaranthaceae > Patellifolia > Patellifolia procumbens. The sequence continues at coordinate 8,023 of CANSGD010001494.1, read as the reverse complement.
ACCCATTTAACTTCGTTTTTCACCCAACTTTATATTTCGGGTGAACTGGATGATGGATCACCCACTAGATATTGCCACCCCCTAGTCAAAATAATACATTTGCATGTATAAATTTTATTTCATTGTTCGAATCTATTCCACAAAACCCGGGCCTATAAATAGATATACTACCTCCGGTATCTGGGAAGATTGCAAACGATTTGACACTTTCACTCACACTTTATATCAAATCGGTGCAATCTTTACAATACGGAGGGAGTACTATATTTGGGAATGTCAAAATGATATATGCGCATAGATAAATTTTATTTCATTGAACCCATCTCCACAAAACCCTGAACCTATAAGTATTGCAAACCATTATAACCGATCAGTCAAAAATAACTAAACAAAGAATGTCCCAACACATAGAAATATAACCATTTTTCATTCATAATTTAAAGATAGAAGTACAACAATAAAAATTAAGATCAGTGCATCCTCACACTCAGAGATAAAAAATAAACTAATAAAATAGGGAATGTAATTACTTTGTTTCATCGTATATATATAATTAGTAGCCGTATGAAGCCTTGTACTCAGCAGATGGCTTGCATACGGGAGATGGGGAGTAAACTGGTGCCTCGTAGACTGGTGATGGAGAGTAAACTGGTGCCTCGTAACCAGGTGATGGAGAGTAAACAGGTGCCTTGTAAACTGGTGATGGCGAGTAAGGCTTGTTGCACATTGGTGATGGAGTGTACTCTGCCTGCCATAGTAGACAGGTGAAGGGGTGTACACTGGGCTTTTTGTACACCGGAGATGGAGAGTAATAAGGAGAATTGTAGACAGGAGATGGTGAGGAGTTTGGAGTCTTGTAGATTGGGGAAGGAGAGGCACCGTGACTTTGTAGATAGGAGCCGGGAGTAAGGAGACTTGTACACAGGAGATGGAGAATATTCTGGAGTCTTATATGCTGGAGATGGAGAGTATTCTGGAGTCTTATAACTTGGCGATGGGAGAATATTCTGGAGACTTGTATACTGGTGAAGGGGAGTAGGATGGAGACTAGAGAGAGGTGCTGGAGAATATTCTGGAGTCTTGTAGGCTGGTGATGGAGGAATATTCTGAGACTCGTAAACTGGTGATGGAGAATAATAGGGGGACTCATAGACGGGAGATGGAGAGTAGTATGGAGACTTGTATACTGGTGATGGAGAGCATGATGATGGTGACTTATAGATAGGAGATGGTGAATAGTCTGGGTGTTTTGTATGCCGGAGATGGAGAGAGTAGTAAAGGGAGTTGTATATGTGATGGAGAATAGTATGGCGACTTATAAACAGGTGAAGGGATAGTATGGAGTTTCGTAAGTTGGTGATGGGAGTAATAAGGTGACTTGTACACTGGTGATGGAGAGTAAAGGAGATTTGCTACTCTAGATGGTGAGTATGGGTGACTTGTATACGGGAGATGGAGAGTAGCACGGAGATTTGTACACCGGGGATGGGGAGTAGTATGGAGTCTTGTAAACGGGAGATGGGAGAGCACTTGGGAGTTTTATAGACTGGGGATGGAGCCTAGTATGGGGACTTGTACACCGGTGATGGAGAGTAGTAAGGAGTTGTGTAGACGGGGTGATGGTGAGTAATAAGGGAGTTTCATAGACGGCGATGGAGAGTAGTAAGGAGTCTTGTAGACGCTAGTGATGGAGAGAGTAGTAAGGAGTCTTATAGATGGGGGATGGAGAGTAGTATGGTGATTTGTAGACTGGAGATGGGGAATAGTATGGGGACTTGTAGACGGGAGATGGGGAATAGTAAGGTGTCTTGTAACCTGGAGATGGAGAATAGTATGGAGATTTTTGGACATGGGGATGGAGCAGTATGGGGACTTGTAAACAGTGATGGAGAATAATATGGAGACTTATAAACAGGTGATGGTGAATAGGGTGGGGACTTGTAGACAGGAGAGATGGAGAGTAGTATGGTGTCTTGTAGACAGTGGATGGAGAGAAGGGCCGAGATGGAGAGGGGCATGGAGATTTGTACACGGGAGATGGGGAGGGGCATGGTGTCTCATTGACTGGAGATGGGGAATAGTATGGAGATGGAGAGTAGGATGGAGACTTGTACATGGGAGAAGGTGAGTAGGCGGTGTCTTGCAGGCCGGAGATGGGGAGTAGTATGGTGCCTTGTAGATGGGAGAGATGGAGAGCAGTATGGAGATGGGGAGTAGGATGGAGATTTTTCTACAGAGGATGAGGAGCAAGATGGTGTCTTATAAACCGGAGTTGGGGAGTAGTCTGGTGTCTTGTATACGGGAGATGGAGAGTAGTATGGAGACTTGTAAATGTGCGATGGAGAGTATGAAGGAGACTTGTACATGGGTGATGGAGAGTAGTATGGAGTTTCATAGGCTGGATATGGAGAGTATCTTGGAGACTTTGTAGATAGGTGATGGGGAGTAAGTAGGCGATTTGTACACCGGTGATGGTGAATATTCCGGAGACTTGTACTCGTCAACTGGAGAGTATGGGGCCTTGTATATAGGAGATGGAGAGTAGGATGGAGCCTTAAAGGCTGGTGTTGGGGAATAGTATGGTGTCTTGTATTTTCGAGATGGAGAGTAATATGGAGTCTCATAAACTGGGTTGCGATGGAGAGTAGGACGGAGACTTTTACACTGGAGATGGGGAATAGGAAGGAGACTTGTACATGGTAAGTGATGGGGGTAGTATGGCATTATAAACGGGAGATGGTGAGTAATCCGGAGACTTGTAGATAGGGGATGGGGAGTAAGAAGGTGATTTGTATACTGGAGATGGGGAATATACCGGGGACTTGTACTCTTTAACTGGAGAGTACGATGGAGCCTTGTAGACTGGAGATGGAGAGTAGTAAGGAGACTCGTACACCGGAGATGGTGAATATTCTGGGACTTGTACTCTTCATCTGGAGAGTATGAAGGTTTTTTAGTAGACTGGGGATGGAGAGTAGTGGGGAGACTTGTAAGAAGGAGAAGGGGAGTAATTAGGGGACTTATAATCAGAAGATGGTGAGTAAACTGGAGACTTGTATGATGGTGATGGGCTATAACTGTATTAAAAACCTGTGGAAGCGACAACCATCAATGACATGAGAAGCAAGGAGGCAATGAAGGAATGGTGAAGAGCCATTTTGTTAGATGGCTCTCTTTCACTGCTATTCAATGTAAGAGGAGGATGAGTAGATGATGGTTGAAGCTTTGTGTCTAGAGCTATTTATAGTGGTTTGCACAACTTTGTCTCATAGTTGAAATAGTTGCAAACTTTGGATGCACGACTGCGGCAATTTCGGAAGGTTATGGTAAATCATTCATGCTAGCATGTAATGAATTCATCTATAGCTAGCTGTAAACGTTTTTTTAATTAATTTTCGACCATTTCAATGTAATAAGGGTTATGAATGTTTCCAAACCTTTTGCTCAGATTGATTGCAATATCCTTGTCAATATTGAAGTATGCATTTGTATGATTTTATTTGGATATTATAAGGTGCAAATTGCAAGATAATGGGGAGGCATGTCATCTACGTTTTGCTTCGTGCCTGCATTTGCAAGCTACAACTTGCAAGTACAAATTCTAAATCTCTGTATTGATCCCGTCAAAGAAAACTAGTTTAGATAGGCAAAGGAAAGTGTAATTGCTTGTAATTTAAAAAGGAGAGAATTTCAAGAGAAATTTAATATCTTTTTAGATAAATCTCAAATGACATTAGCATAACTAATTCAACGTCTTTATTTAGAGATATTTGGCTCAATTAATTGAACAACAAGAGAATGAGAATGAGAATGAGAATGAGAATGAGAACCCATGGGTATAGATTCATAGCCCATTACTTTCTTTGAGTTTTTGGTCCAACTCGACTTATGGATTTAAAAATTATCATGATAGGGGATCATGTGATTGAAAGGTGGTTAGGTTAGAGGTGGTGTTCCAGTCGTATCGGGTTCACGAGTTGTCTTTCCCCTAAACTCGTTTACTCAAAGGTGTCAAGAACTTTGACCATAACCCGACCCGTTAATTGAACGTGTCGCGCTGGTTAAACTATTTATCTTTTCATCACATATATTAGATATTCTCAGTTCATATATTTTTGGTTTAAAACTTATTAAACTTCACGTGGTAGTTAAATTAACATCTAACATTGTACAAAAGTAATGTCGATAAACTAAATTGAAAAGTATATACACGAATGAAGATCAAATGCAATAAGTGAAGACTTTAAAGTAGTTCAATTCCCCTAGATAAACGGCTTGTCGTGTCTTTTAATCAAAGAGTTCGACTCAACCCGTTTGATAAACGTGTCGGGTTTTAGTCAGCCCATTTATTTAAACGTAGTCGAAAGTCTTGAACAAAATCCACTAACTTCGTGTCGAATTATTGTGTATCTTGTCAACTTTTGTCATCTCTAATTAGAAGGCTGAGAAACCTTAAAATATGAGAGATTCTACACCGTTACGTCAACTGAACAATCTTTTCTTCTCGTTAGTGGTCTCATAACCCATTCCATCTTTACATATATTAAAAAGCGGACATCGATTGCAATCCACCACGCAGCACTTTCCCTTCTTTCCAGGGATATGTTTATCAATGTCATTCTTATAAAAAAGTGAAAATTGTCCATGAGAAGGTGCGAACCCGTGACCTTTTCCCCCCATATAACATGGGTCACCCAACCATTGCGCTACTACATTATTGTTACTTTTATTTAACATGTTTACTAACTTCAAAATGTTCTAGATGAAACAATAATTAAGTTACATTAATTGCATTCATGAGTAATACCAATTTATAACTTTTTATTAATCTTTTTCTACAAAAAATAGTTGTTTTAAAGTAGGAAAATGGGTCTGAGGCTCTCAAAAAAAAAAAAGTAATAAAGTAATAATATAAATCTCAGAGTATCAGTTCTGGGTCTAAATTCTAGTTTCATTTTGAACCCTTACAACCAAACTGTTTGTAGCATGCCACCTAAGATTTTTTTGTAGCAAATTAATGCAACCTAAGCTGCCAAAGTGTAAGTGATGTAACCAAATCAAAAGAGAAATTGTTATATATAATTATGACAATATTCTTCTTTGTGCACAAAGTATAAATGGGATACAATAGTAGATTTAAGTGTTAAGTGTTAAGTGATAAGAAAAACCTGAGTGATTTTTGTATATCTAATTAATTTTTGGGTCTAGATGATGATCCTATTCCTATAACTGCTTATATTTTCACCAAGTTAGAATAATATCCTACATTGAATTCTTAACAAGAAATTAATGGATTTGAAATTTAATACAAGAACAAATTACACACTTTAGAATACCCATTAAATGATGTAATTATTAAATTATTTAAATTCTTTTTCCACAAAACATCATAAAGATAAAAGGACTATCAATTGGAATATAACAATATAAATTGATGTGGTATAGACATAGTGGTAGAGCTATAAACATTCTTGATAATTGTGTACAATGGTTGCCATATCTCCGTTTGACATGAAGCAAACACTTATATCATGCACACTATTCACATATGATGTATAAGCCAATATCGGAGTGTGTTGTGTTACCGGTTGGGTGTTCCTTTGTTCTCTACTCCCGGCTGCTGCAGCCTTTGCTCCAGGGTTTTTGGGGGTCATTGCTTTTGCGGATCATGGGGGCTCGTGTGCTGCGCATTGTGGGTATTGAACATCGGCATATCGTCGCTCGATGGCATTTTTGTAGGTTGGATCTGCCATCGCTCTTGACTTCAAAGAAGAAATGAGGTTTGGACATTGGATTGTCGGGCAAGAATGGGTTCTGTGTCGGGCAGACGTGCTTCTCTATTCTTGGCATGGTGGTCGGATGTATTGACCGACCATTAAAATTCTCCTTTGAATCTGCCCTAGGTTTGTTCCATCTTTGTTGATGTTGTTGTTGATGCAGCTCATCGGAGTTGGTCACAAATGAAGCTCGTTGTCGAGTTATTGGGCATGGCCTTTTCCTTTCCTTTTTCTGGGAATTGGATAAGGTGGCTACTGTTATTTTTGCCGGTTCAGACCTTCTCTAAGACACAGGATATAGGGGCAACGGTTGCCGTCCATATTTTCACCAAGATAGGTTTCCGACATAGCTAGAGGAGTGGGTGCTCCGGTATCATCTTAAAGGTTTTCCATTAATTTTTTGTAGGTTGTATGATTTTGTCCATTTTCTATAATAATAATAATAATTAAAATTAATAATAATAATAATAAATTAGAAGAATTCTTATAAAAATTTTTTGGTACTTGTGAGGGTAGAAGTTATCTGCAGAACAACAATAGTTGTGGCATCTGGGAGCCAAAAAAAGAGAGAGAAAGGTTTGACCAGATAAGGTCTTGCTAAGGTTCGTGTAGAAGTGAGTCCTGGATCACATGACACTATGTGAAATAGATGATCCGGACTGTGCGTCACCAATAGGCCACCATTTCAATAGTGAGGTCTTCACTAAGGTTAAAGAAGCTCGTAAATCCCAAGAATGTGAAAGAATGTAGGAAACCAAAATGTCTAAAAATAAAAGATAGAACATAGAAGGAAAGTACCAATTGTTTTTCTCAGATTCCAGAAAAGTCACATGTTTCATCTTTTATCATTATTGCGATTAGTTTTCTTTTCAAAACTATTTAATCTCAACCATTTCAGTCTTCAGAATGGTACAGCCTATGATTTAAAAAACAAAACTGACGATCATAACCAAACAGAAAATACAGAACAAAGAGGGCTGAAAGCTCGAAAACTGTATAATCAGCCTAAAATCTACAAAAAATAATAATCACAATCATGAACACCAAGCATAGAAAATTAGCAGGAGCTTTTACAGAATCCGACGGTGTCTCAAGCAGGAGCTGCACTACTGCTTGCCTCAGAATTTTGCCTGACTCTTAATCTGAATGGTCATGCTGCAGGTCCCTGAAGACGGGTCTTTTGTTGTTACAGCAGAGAGGCTGTTCAAACTGACATGCCTTATCCTGCTGGTTTTGTTCCTGATAATAACTGTTAAACGCGTAAGATATATTACTCTGTACATCCAGATTACTGCATGATGTTCCGTCCCCTAGGCTAGTACAATCAGCATTTGCACAAGCATAGCTCACACTTGAGGCTATTTGGGGATTTGCTAGATTAGCTGAGGAAGACATAACACACCACTCTTTGGCCAGATATTCAACTCCTTTGGCTGGAAGGAGAAGCCCAGCTTTGCTGAGTCCGAGGTTAAGCTGGTACTTTGGGGTTCCGTCATAGTTGAAGATCCCCCAATGCCTCTCAAAGTTTCCCGGTAGGATACTTTGGTCATCCCTTTGCCGATGAGGCTAAATAGGGTAAAACATCAATAGGACCATTGGGCCTCATAGGAGTACCTGATAAGTTGATAATAATGGTTATCTTTGCATAAATGATATTATTTTATTCATTTACGGCTCATTTGGTACTAAATGACAGTGATGAGAATGAAATTAGTCCCAATTTGCTAGAAAAAATCTCAAAATATCTCATCCCCCCAAACATGTGATTCACCTTTAGACAAATGTTAAATTCACTCAATTCCTAATGTAATGTGGTGATGCAAGGTAATACAAATCTATAAGAAAATGTAAACGTATTGATAAGCTTACCTTTGCCTCCGAGGTGACTAACTAACCCTTGATTGAATCTCCGAGCATTCGTAGGGGTTAGCATTCTTGTTTCTATCACTGGGCCACCTGATCTTCCCCACAATGATTGACAATGTTGGAAACCCATTCTTCTTAAGGGACCAAACAAGTGTGTCGTAATTAGCATCGAAAACGTTGGTATAAGTCTTTCCGTTGTCATCCAAAGGAGAGGTGAATCCATCAAAGAAGGCGTAGGCTACGTGGAAGTTGGGGTCATTGTAAAGACTTATAAAGGGGTAGATGTTGATGGTTACTGGACATGCATTGTCATTCAAGAATTTGACAATTTTCAACATGATGCACTGATGTCTCAGCGGAAATCCCCACCGGAAGGTACA